>OW679197.1:20882403-21159519 GCA_940337035.1 Agriotes lineatus
TCCGAAGCCCTAGGGGTTAGAACCACCATCTTCCAAACTGAGGTTTATGCTATAAACCTCTACACTAAACTAAACCCTAGAAAGGGGTACAATGGTGCAATAATTGATATTCTCCGGCCAAGCAGCAGTAAAGGTCCTAGCAGCCTACAAGTGCGAGTCCAACCTTGACTGGGAGTGCCTGGATAATCTCAAGCAACTGGCATGCGCATGAGAGTATACCAGGCAACAAAAAGGCTGATGAATTCGTTAGACGATGTGCAACGACGCCATTTACCGGACCTGAACCCTGTTGTGGAATACAGAAAAGCCACTAAAACATGAGGTTAGGCTATGCGAGGAGCAGATGAAATCCTCGTACTGGGAATACACACCAGTGCAACCCCAGGCAAAGCAGTTCATGACTGTTTCGCAAAATAAAGCAAAAATTGCTTTGTCTCTCAATAAGGTAGAATTAAAAACCATCACTGGCCTTCTAACAGGCCACACAACATAAAATACCACCTTTTCAAGATTAGTAAGGCTGAGGACCAAACTTGCCGCTTATGCAATAATGCAGTGGAAACGGCAGAACATATTCTATGTGCATGTAATGCTGCCTGTCGAGGTAGGCACAACATCTTCGGAGAGGCAATCATGACGCCCAACGAAATAAGGGACTCAAAACCCAAAGATATCTTGAGGTTTATGGATAGCCTACAATATCTCTAAATAGAGCAAGGGTTAAGAAGTTACAAAATTACCGATAAGGTTGCAGTGACGAAAGGCATTTAAAGGCCAAAGCCCTCTACCCCTATTATTATTATTATATTATTATTATTATCCACTAGCAAAGTTATGAATAACTTTATCCGCTGTTAAATTGAGAAAAATACGAGTATCACCGCTTGTAAAATTTTCTGAACATAAGTTAGATTATATAATATGTAACATCAGATCGCAAGTTACTGTTTTAATTTATTTGCTGTTCCGTAGAAATTCTTGTAAGTTTTACGTGAAAGTTCTTGATTTTTAATAGTCAATTCCTCTCTCTACATATAAATAATTATTTCAAGCAGATCCGATGGTTTTGAATATAAAATGAAAAATATAGCAGACGCTCCTTTGTAACAACCACCCCGCACAACTGAAACCAGTAACAACGGGAGTGAAGGAAAGCTTTTATCGAATAAATATCCTGCTGAATCATGCCACGATGCCCCAATTTAGTAGCAGAATTCTAATCAAAAACAAGGGCAAATCGCTGCGGGGCAGCAAGCCTTTCGGACAATACATGTTACAGTAAAGATCTAGAATTAAATGAACTTGCGGCCGCAACCGGTAATTTCTGGAAACCGAAGTTGGAGGCAAGTCGAAGTATGTCGTTCGCTGACTGTAGATTCTTGGTTTCGGGAAACGTACGAACAATGTATCCAAAAAGTTACTATTTAGCAGCGCTGCATGCAACTAAATCGTTTCCAGGAACTTCTCGCTAAACGCTTAGAAAGCGTTTTGCTTGAGATTCCAGTAACGGTTGCTAAGAGGAATTATTCACTTGACGGCGTACAATTTAATTTGTGCATTTAGTGTTTAAGATATTATTTTCTTCGACTTGAGGGCTGCTTTATTGTTGAGGAATTCCGCGAATTATTGTTTTACATCAAGCGCAGTTATTGCTTTTCCTTGATGCTGCCGACGTTAGAGTGTCGGATTTATTGTAAAGGGAGCGAGCAAGAAATGTAAAAATATAATCTCTCATCTATACTAGACCTAAGATAATACAAACAAAATAAACCAAGTTGTGACGCGAAGATTTTGCAATTTGATGTTTTCTATTAGCCCACATGACACCTGTGCCAAACTATAAAAATGCAGCTTTAAAAAGCAAATTCAATTTTAAAATAATAATCGAACAAAGCAACATGTACTTATCAAATCATAAAAACTACAACGGAAACAATATTTACAAATATTTTGTAGTTAAATAAAAATATCATTATAGTATTCATGATTATATGACTCTAAACCTACTCTAATTAACTCCACTTGTACAATGTGCCCGGCTAATATTTGTCTATACTACCTATTTATCATTAATTAAAATCACTCTATCTATAGGGTTAGGCCGCTACATTCGAATTAAACAGCTAAGCTGCTGTTATTAATTATCTAAGTCTGGTAAAACACTTATTAGTACACGCTCTGTATGCTCGCTATTTCACTAATGGGATCTTGCAAGTGTAGTATTTTTAAGTGATGGGAACGACATTGATTTCAAGATGGTTTCCTGGTCTTGACAGTACATAAAATCAGTTCTCGATTTTAATTAAATTTTTGCTGTCCACGCAGTAACCAATGTTGCTATGTAATAATAATTGAACGTAAGTACACCGGCACATAAAACAAAACACTTCTACTCACGCCAGTAACGAAAGGGACGCTCAAAAGCGAAGCCAATCGAACATAATCACAAAGCGACACTTGTTAGATGGCAAATCTGACCTTTAGATGGCTGCTGCATCGACCTGAAACTCCCACGATGCTCTGGACAAGGTGTCATTGGTGGCCTGCTTTTGGCTAGACCCAAATCTGCACTCGAACCCATTTAGATGTCGGCTGCATCCTCGGTGACGTTTTGGATCGCTTTTCCTGAAGCTGGGGCTTTATTGTCGACTCCGCTACACCACATGTACCCTGTTTGCTTATAGACCTGTTAGAATTACATCCCTAATACCATGGCTTACACTGGACCAAATTTATGCCTCGTATTTACCTGGCGGAAACACAATCTCAGGGAAAACTTCTCCAAATCACCCAGGACACACTCGCTCAATAAAACACAGCAGCTTAGTAAACTTAAGTATTTATTAGCACATAAAAATTACTTACATTGGGGGAGCTTGGCAAAAACACAACTAACTCTCCTGAAGAAGCTGACTTCCATTGCCTTGTTTAAAGTTTTTGTTTTGGTTGCATGAAATGCCAATCCTGCTCTGATTTTAATTTGTTTTTACACAAATACAAAGCTATTCTAAAACATCATACTATCAATTATTGACAAGGCTTAAGCTATTTTATAACAAATCTAAACTTTAAATTATTACCTTTACTGAACATTCCTATGCTACTTACAAATACTATTATTTGACATATGAGACGACCAAAATATGATTATAGCAATATCTATTCATATTCAGAGTTGCAAGAAAAGTTCTAGTTACTTCTCCTGCTGTGGCATTCCATTAAATGTATTACACGTCAGGAGGAATTTATGGGATACTACAAATGCATCAGTTATTTTTCTAAATCAGTGTTTTGCCATTGTACTGGCAATTATTTTGTTCATCACTTCCAGTCAAAAAAGACATGCAGCTTTCAACATTATTTTAGTACAAGTACAATCTATTATTCCTGTTTTGCAATTCCAGTATCTTGCTTTGGTAAGCGTTTGTTATATACAGTTCATACAATTATTGTCTTTTTATTTCTTAAACTTGGTGTTCCATTGCTTGGCGAGCTTGAGAGTTTATGTATTTACCATAATAGTTCTGAACAAGTGCCTATGATAACTGTTGAATAGCATTGATGTTGATAAAGTAATAATGGTAGGAATGTGATTATTACTGCAATACAAACACTTTAGCAACAGACAAGATCGAAGAAGATATAATTTTTACATCGAGAGGCAAGTCAACTCGTAGGTCTCTAACCTGCTTTAACAAGCAGCAGATCAAGATTTGGAGCTTCCCTTAAGCAAACTAGAGTTGGGCGAGTCCATACCACTTCGCTCATAGGCCTTTTAAAGTTCACTTCGCCCAATCTTTAGTAAGTACCGCATCGCCCACTTCGCATAGCTTTTCGCTAGGGACGCAACGGCCATCTTGACCACCTCGTCAGACTTTTGTATATAGCCACAACGCTCAAAAAAGGACCACAATGCCGAAAATTTATTCGATAGAACTCGGTTAATGCACACCTATGTGACCGGAAATGTTGTCCAGCGACCACTTCGCCCACCTGTCTTTTTGTACCATAGCGTTCAATCTTCCTCGAGAGACACAACACTCAACGGACCACTTTGCCCACCTTTTCGCGAGGGATACATCGTCGCCTCGGCCCAACTTTTATATCGACCCATGGACCATGACGCCGAAGTCCGTTTGTTAGAAATCGGTTAGTGTACACATAAATTGTTGAATAATAGTAGCAAAATTCTGTGATTACAACTACCAAAATATTTACAAGGACAAAAACCCACCGAACAGACTACAACGTTTAAAGTAGATTCGCGCAAAATCTAAAATGTCCTGATTTATTTGTAAAGGGAAGGATAATATTTAATATGGACGCAACGCCTACTTTGCACAGAAAAAGTTTAATTTTAAGTCATGAAATCATACGTTTGCTACTGTATTCTTAATGTATTTTGAATTTCTAGTCACCACTGAAAAGAAAACAGCAGAAGATACCAGTTTTCATCAGTCATCATTTATGTTATTTCGCTTATTGATTTAGCCAGAATGTATATAAAATAAAAGAGCGTAATGGCTATTTATAATTTAGTTGACCAATTTCCCTAAAGAGAAATTGTTGACATTTTTCGAAACAAAATATTCCCACAGAGGGAATTCCACGTCTTATTTACCGAAAAGTTAAAACGAGGACCAAGTACGAATACGCATATATCAAAAGGTTCGTGATATGGATGTGTGAGTAGGTAGTCCAAAGACTAATGCTTAAGATTCGCATTCAAGTGCGTGGTATAGAGGTGTAGTTTTATTTTCATAATTTTAAGTCACTTCTAGAAATAGTAATAAACAATAAATACCAATAAAGGTAAACAATAAACTTGGAACGCCTTCCCTGGATGAGGGAAAACATTTTGCAATTAGTTATTGTCAAGCGTGAATTAACCTTTGCATGCAGTTCATACCATTAAGTGGCTCAAATCGTAGAGAGTATGAACCTAACCTTGACCCAAAATTAACAACAAACGTAGGTAAAACATAAATTATTTATTTTTCTCCTAAATACAGCGTAAAAATAAAAGTGATTTTGTATGTACAATAATAATGCAATTTTCGTGACTGGTCCGCGCGATGATCAGAGGTAGGTCGGTTATCCTCGGGCTCAGATTGGAATTATCGGGGAGTAGGTCGAATGTCTGGAACTTTAATAAATGTTAGTTTGTTGTCGGTGTGTAGATTCGCAATCATTTATAATAGCTTATGGCTTAGAAGGTAAATTTGTAACTAGTGAGTTACCTAGTAATAACTGTGTGTTGTGGCCAGCGGCTCAGGAACCTCCTGTAGGACAGGTGATGTGAGGTTATAATCGCTCTTCGCCGGAGAGGCGAGCGCACTGCAATTGCAGTCTCGAATTTCGTTTTCTACGTGATCTGGTGCACATCGCTTTATGGTTTGAAGCCAGTAGAAGTATGGAGGTAGGGTAGTCGACGGGAATTAACGGCGTGCTGTCTTTTCTCTGCCTTGAAGGACCAAAGCCGAGATCGACAGCCAGAACTGTTCAGGAGAGATGAGAGGATAGCGAGTTGTAAGTCGAATTCTGTTTTCTCTTGGCGAATTTCCTTGCTTTTATACTGTCTGAGGATTCTTCCTTTTCCCTTACCTTGATGTACCGGTTTTGTGAGAGATGCGTCGAGGTATAATTTTCGCTGCTTCTAGGAAGTCGATGAGCTTCGAAGTTTTATAATTTCAAAAATTTAGGCGCGGAAGGAATTTTTCCAGCGTTTAATGTTGCTTACAAAATAATTCCTATTAGGGTTAAGGTTACAATCTCATACTGGTTTTAGGAATTTCTGCCAACGTTTTTGTTATGTAAGTGAAAAATAAACGCAAACATTTTAGAGTTCGCACGAATCTACTGTTACAGGCTAAAACGACATTTACGACAACGCGTCTGCTCATAACGGTATTTACGAAAAGCCACGATAAAGCTAGACGACTAGCGCGTACAATAACTCACAAAATCGGGAATGTAACTCACATAGGACCGCTGCTCAGCCCATAAGAGGAGGTGCCGACTAGGCTCAGTGGAGCGAGGGGTGGTCCAACACGAGATAACAGAAGGGCAACGGCCCAATAAACGGTAAACAGGTCTAAATTAATCAAGCTCCACCACCATTCCATCACGATAAAAGAGAATGCACAGGTAACCTCACTAACGGACAAGGAAGCATACAGCTCACCTTACGACTTTAAACTTGGTAGTAACCTAGACAGGGAGTTGGTTCAGCACCATCGAATATAACTTTTTAAAATCCACTTGATTAATTGGCCAAACTCCTCTTACAACTGTGAAATAAACAGACAAATTGCATGCACAATAACAAAGGAAACCACAGTTAAATTAACATGGCCTGTATTGACCAAAATATTTGAATATGTAGAAAAAGGCACATGTAGATATGGAATACATATACGACAGTTCGGTAAATTGCTCAACGTTTTAAATCTATTGATATAATACGGCAAATTTGACATTAACTGCATAAAACGATATGAACAGTAAACTCTAAACAAATAGCGGTAATAACGGCGAGATTCAGCTACATTAAGTAGCGCTTACGACACATGACAAGGGCTACTGCGTAAAGCTATGTAACAACCCTGACGGGTACACAACTGCAACTGTTTGACAAATGCAAAAAGGTACACAATAAAGGCTAAATAACCGAGACGTTACACCAACAGTCCGATATTTTGATAAAGCACACTGTATATATGATAAGTTGTTAACTACACGCTAATAAACAATACAAACAATACCTGCAAGGAGTTTGGCGGCGCGATAACTGATGTCCTAAGCTGCTGCAACGGCTAAAGTCAACAGATACTGCGTAAGACGAGACGGGAAAGGAAATACTGCAACATCTCAACGGGCTGCGGAAGATGCGGGCCGAGCATATGGGGAATTATACTCTCATCCGAGACATAATACGAAGTTCGCACGAAAGGCAGAACGGTAACGCGACCGCTTTGCAAACACTTAACACGGCTAATGAGTTCCCACAAAGGAATCCGTCTAATCGACGAGATATAGGAGTCTGCTACTCCGCTACAAAGACGGACACTCAAAAGGTTTAAGATAATCGACACCCCAAACGGTTATTCACGCCCACACAGCAAAATAGTCGCATAAAATGCGTAACGCACGGCCAAATGCTTTGAAGCGACGAAAGTCCTAACAACAATCAAGCCAGCGCCATTCGTACTCAGACTGAACAGCACACAACGTTAAACACCCCCGCAAGCGCAGCACCGAAGGGTGCACTGCGGAAGGCCAACTTTAACACTAAACTGTCGCTTGCACGAGCCGGCAGCCAACTGAACGGGAAATACAGTGCCAGACAGGGCGCGATCGATAAAGACGCGGGACAGCCGAGTTGTGCCTTGCTCTCTCGCATCCAACGCCGTTGCTTCTTAAATTAATGCCAGAAGCAAGCCTAAAAGCAAGTTTTAGACGGATCGATAACCTAGCGTGCCAACGAATATAAGCAAAGATACAAAATGAGTGCTTTTCAGAACCGACGGCGGCAAGCGCACAATACAGCTGTGTACTCTAGAAAGCTAATAAATGCTTGCACATAACTCAATATGCTCAAATTCAGGCGGAATGATACGAAAAACCCATATACAAGTGGAGTCGTAATTTAGAAAATACGGTACTTAGCCGTACGTTTCTACAATTTAAAAATGTCTCGACACTACTTTGCAAATATGTTGGTCGTTGCATTTTGCTACTATTATTCAACACTTTATTTGTGAATGTACCAAGCTACAACTAATGGATTTTCATCATTGGGGTCCTATTTAGGGCGATGTGGAATTATATAGAATTTGGGCAAAGTTGAGGTTAACATTGTATCCCTCGTGAAAGTATGAGAGAAGTGGTTCCGGTTGGTGTTGTATTCCTAAAGAAAAGTAGGGCGATATGCTATAAAAAGGCAAGTGGTCGTTTGGGCGAAATGTTAGGCCACTTAAGCCTTCATTAACCGAGTGTCCTAACGAATGGATTTTCGGCGTTGTGGTCCGATTTTGGGTGGTATGAGTTATTAAAATTTGGGAAAAGTGGTCAAGGGCGAGTTGCGCCCGTAGTCACCTTGAAAGGTTGGGCGATATAGTACAAAAGCTAGATGGACGAAGCGGTTGATATCCAAAGTATCCGGTAAGGTAAATGTGCATTAACCGAGTTCTTACCATACTATTTTCGGCGTTGTGAGTCTA
Source organism: Agriotes lineatus (assembly GCA_940337035.1). Taxonomy (NCBI): domain Eukaryota; kingdom Metazoa; phylum Arthropoda; class Insecta; order Coleoptera; family Elateridae; genus Agriotes; species Agriotes lineatus. The sequence continues at coordinate 20,890,626 of OW679197.1, forward strand.
CACAACTGGGCGAAGTGGTCGAGGTGTGCATCGTGTCCCTTACGAAAAATTGGGTGAAATGGTCGTTTTGAGGGATGTAATACATAGTAAAAATTGCCCAATTTGAACTTCCACTTGGTCAATATGGTACTAAAAGGCGGGTGGGTGAAGTGGATAATGGGCGAAATTTCCGGACCATTTATTAAACAATGCCTTTAGGGATATCGTACACAAAACTGGTAAGCGAACCCTACTCAGAGAGAGCATGCGCCTATTCACCGAAAAAAATTTAGAACGAAAACGTGCAGCTTTTCGAGCCACCCTAAGGAAATCGCAAAACAGAGAACTGAAAAGGAAATATACCATTTTTAAACAGTTAGTCCGTGGCGAATTAGGATTTATTAAAAAGATATGATGTAAAGAAGAAGCCAACTTAATTTTTTGAAGCTACGAAGAAAATATTAGGAACTTGTTAAAGAAAATGTGGCTAGAAACTTGCTTATTCTATTTTATTTTATTTTGGTACTCAGCCAACAGCCGTTACGCCAATTATAGGCGTCGCTGTTCATTTTATGGGGACTTCCACCCCACTAACGACTGTCATGATGTTATTATGACATCCGGGACCAACTATTTCCGTGGCAGCCGTACCACGAGGCGCCGAGAGAAGCAGCCGTGGAACTCCCATCCAAGTTCTGACCAGAAAGAGCATTGCTTAACTGATCGAACGTGGACGCTTGTTCAAGCTACACCACCCGGAACCTTATAGAAGAAGAGCAAATTATAAACCGCTAGAAGGAACACTATTTCTCCATTTGAAATCAAGAACACAGCTTTGAATACGATATAGCGAACTCATCAGAGAAGAAATTGTACCTGCCCTCGACTAACGCACAAACAATAAATCCTTTGGTCAACACGACATACCTTCAGAGACCTTAACCGTCCAGTACTCGTGACGAGTATTTGAATACCTAGGGCGAGTTACTTCCTACGCGCCTTAGCATTTTAGTTTTTCTCACTGTCAGAATATACTTGTTAATATACAGTGAACAGGTGCGATCAGCATACATGTCTGTTTATGAAAAAATTTAAGACTAAGCTATTCAAATCCCCGTGAGTGTACTAGCGATTATGTTCCTGAATTAATATTAATCGGACTTGGGTAGGTTACGAGTAATTTTGCAGTTGTTGCTAAAGTAAACACGTGTTTAGTTAATAGTTATGTCGAAATTAAGGAAGTTTCGTAGACCTAGGCCAACAGCTAATGTGGTTTGACGGAATTGAAGCCGACGGCGACGAGATTTATAGTTTAGCTGCTGAAGCTGAAGACGAAGGCGATTGTGTTGAAAAATTTTTTGGGAGTGCAATATTTGGCAGGTGGTAGACCGGTATGTCTCACATTGTCCATAATAGATATAGGTTTTTGTTAAACCGGCGGTCTTAAGAGAAGTTATCGATAGCTTTCTTCAAAATTGTACATCACCATGTATGCCGAGTGCTTTTCTGAACGAGATATGCCATCGAAATGTTTGCGATATTAGATGTAAATAATATGTACAAATACTATTAATTTGGAAATTTATGCTGTGCAGACGATGTTCTAAAAAGACTTGTAAAATTTGAAAAATACAATTAGGAATATGAATACCTGTGAACAACGGTTTTGCCAGCGTTCCTTTTGTCCAAGATTTTCGATTAACTGATATTGATACGATAAAGAAATAACTTGCTAATGAGTTTTCTAATGCATTTCATATGCCCATAATGGGCAGTCAATTTGGTTTGCGGTTTCCAACGAAGTGGTATCACTTACAGCGAAGAAAATCATAAACTTTTACTGTCATCAATTATGTATCACAGTGATAAAAAAAACAGAAAAACTGGAAATTATAATAGCTTATAATTGTAGAAAATTTGGAGTGGATATCCTTGCAGTGGTCGCGCCCAGTTTCATGAAACGGCTGGTTGCGCCAAGTCTTTTAGACCCAAAAATTAAGAACCATTTATATGACAATAAATTTTAATATGAGATGTTTATTTACTATTACTAAGATTTTCAGTTATATTTCAGTTACTGCTAAATTAAAAAAATATTATACTATTTATTGTTTTCTATTTTTTAAGGGTTTTCTGTAGATCATGCTAATTTCAAGATTTTAATTTTCTATATACATTTATGAACATAACAATGTTTTTAAAACTAAGAGGTAGAACAAAACAATTCATTTTCGTCATTTTGGTTCAAGGATGCACAACCAGTGCACAAAAACCCTGCATGCGAAAACACAATTTTTTTACGATATTTGTTTCTTTTCCTACTTTTTTTGTAAAAAAGCAACGTTTTTTCATTGTGGGGTTATTAGGGTCATCTACTGGATGGTCTGAAGAGGTTCCAGCTACTTCGTCTCTACAGATGGATTTCCGGTGGAAAACTTTTGAGTAGTGATCGCCAATGTGATTGGTCATTTCTTAGAATCAAAGCTAATTCTTGTATATATTGACGTCTTGGTATACTTCCCTCGATGTTGTTTGCAACATAAATTATTTGTGAGTTCATTGCAGCAATGTAAAAACAATAAAAAAAAACAAAAAAATTTATAAACGTAAATAGTCGCGCCAAGTCTCACAGACTTTTTTCCAAATAACTCACGAACACTAACAACTGTGCTTATGTCGATTATTGGGAAGCAACTAAGTGTAAAAATTTGTAGGTAGCTAGACGCACAACCCTCTTACAACACCTTTAACAAATTCCCACTCAATAACGTATTCATCGGGTCTATGAGACTTGGCGCGACCACTGCAAGGATATTGACAAAATATTTTGTGTAATGTACGATGTAGATGGAAATAGTAGACTCTCAATGTAGTAAATGTTGGGAGAATATCCTTTATCTAATAGACTTGTCTGTCCGGGACGCTGTTTCAGCAGCCAAACCGTAAGAGATAGAGAAAAAAGTTATTAAAGTTATATGTTTGGAATGGTCATGTCAGGTCAGGAACCCAATTTCAGTCTCTAACACTAATTATTATCTTAATTATCCTAATCCTAACTTTTTAGGTTAGATTCTAGGAAAGTTTTATCAAGGCGAATGCGACTGGTAGTTTGCTACCAACAATGACGTCATATAGGCGGTAATATAGGTTCGGTATAGAACTATGTAGCTATTTATTGAGATAGGTGCACAAATGTTAAACAAAGACAAACATTTAAAAAGTTGCAAAGTTAACAAACAAAAATTTGTTTCATTCGTTAATTTAATGACCACTGCATGGAATTTAGCATTTGCGACGTTGCGTTCCACATTTAGGGCGAGATTATTTTTTCTCTTCTGATTTGTTCTTTTTTCCCCTTCAGCTGGTCTACCACTCGGCATTATTTTGCTGCCTCTGGTAACATTAGTCCTTCTTCTGGCAGTGGAAGTTGGCTGAACTTTGATTGCTCCACGAGAACGTCTCAGATGAATACTGCATCCCACGGAATTTAAAAAACTATCCCAGGCACTCCTAGCTGTAATGTTTCTAAGACGCGTTGAAAACTTAACTACAAAAGCAGCAGTAGTGCCAAATTTCTCATGACGTTCCCTCATAAGAGTGATCAATTCATCAACCAAATTTTCCGGATCACATTGCTCTTGACTCTTAATGCCAGATAATATATGTTACCTGTGTTGCCAACGTGAGACTGTTCGTCATTTTGACTCTCAAGGCATAATGACTTTGATATGCTCGTATCATCCTGCGCTTCCACGGCAACTATCTTCAGCGGCCTCTAAAAATCTTTACTTTTAGCATTTTTTCTCAAAGCCTCCGTGCAATAAGAAAACGATCATCAGTATCATTTGCTTCTGGGCCATAATTAAACCAATAATCCCCAGCTTGGTGCTTACACATTTTGCCCAGACGACCAACAGGGCATGTGCAGCATCCAGTTTCGACATCAACCTGATATAACAAGTGTTCTTCGGTTTCCCTCTGGACACTTTATGTGAAATTGTCAATTCTGAATATAATTTCTTTTGTTATGTAGATGGCTTTCGATTGATATACCTTCGATGCGAGCTCGCTATTACACCTTCTGTTGGCAAAATTCCTTAGTCGTCTAATGTAATATTGTTCCATTGTTGTACAAGTGAAATCAACAAGGGGCACTACGTTGTACGCTTTGTAAAGAGAGAGTACAATATTACTTCGACACGAAGTGTACGAGGTATTGAAATTCCCTCATATCGAAAACCACTCTGAGTCAAATATCTCTAAAATTCGTGCCAACCGACTAATGAACCCACTATACCAAATCTCCGTCTTGGCTGTGCGGATCTTTTGGCGAAAGCCCCAGCCCACTAGATCTCTCCCTCGTATTGGGGGTTGTCTAAACGTGCTGTGCGGTGTACGTATGTTAGTATGTGTACACGATTCCGGTCGCCAGGAACCTTCCTGAAGTCTTGGATCGTTTTCATACGATAGGTCCTCCGAAAATGAAGGCAACATCAACTTTTGAGGTATGGTCGTCGGCAAAAAATTGTTTTTAATTTTTTATAAATAACTGGTTCATAACATTTCATTGTACTAGCGAAACAGAGTGAGGCCTAGTATTCTTGGAAAGCACCGAAAGGCGCTTTTCTTAGGGAGGTTACCGAATATTCTTTATATAGGAGAACACACACTTCTGAAAGATTGTTAGTTTGATACCCATAGCGATAAGCTAAAAACCAATCCTGTCGACGAGTCCAATATTTAGTTATGTATTGTAACCAGGTGGGATATTTTGTTGCAATTTCCATATTGGTGGAACTCTCAAAAGCGTCATCCGCTTCAGCTGCAGACGATGCTATTAAAATATTCTTGAAAGAATAATATAGCTGTTGGCGACAGTCTTTTGGTATATTATGCTTTTTTTCTAACAACCATCTCCACACCGACTGCGCAACATGAAATTAAAAGAGATTTTTTCTTCCTTGTCTGGCTTGGACAAAACATTTTTTTCTGCGTTTAATTTTTGGTACTGAAGAAACGCTTTTGGATTTCAATTTAGAACATTGAGAGCAAAACGTACGTTCGATCAGTACTTTATCGGCAATCCGTACTGTTGTTCGGCGCTGACCAATGAAAACTGTTCATTACTACGTAGGTGCTCTCGCCATGTACGTTTTGCTTAAATGCGTCCGGGACGCTGTTTCAGCAGCCAAACCGTAGGAGATAGAGAAAAAAGCTATGAAACTTATATGTTTGGAATGGTCATGTCAGCTCAGGAACCGAATTTCAGTCACGTGACACTTCCGGTTTTCGAGAAATCACGTGATTTCCGTCCGTCCGAGACGCTGGTCCGTCCGGGACGCTGTTTCAGCAGCCAAACCGTAAGAGATAGAAAAAAAAGTTATGAAATTTATATGTTTGGAATGGTCATGTCAGGTCAGGAACCGAATTTCAGTCACTTGACACTTCCGGTTTTCGAGAAATCACGTGAAAAACGGTTTTTTTTGTTTTATTAAATGAGACATTTGTCTCACTGGTTGCTATTATTCACTTATAATACCATGAGTAGTCAAAGTTATGTCGACTATTTTTGCGGTGATGTCACGAATGTCCATTGCGCGTTGGTAAGATTAGGACGAGTGAGCTAGCACTTGTTTTAATCCCAAGCGCAATGGACATGAGTAGTGATACCACCGCAAAAATAATCTACTTAACTTTGACTAAGAATGGTATTCGAGGGACTATTTAATGAACCAAACTACTTTTTCAAATTAGTTTTCAGTAAATTTTGCAACAAGCTACGCAATTTCTATAGTAACAGAACACTAATATTGACTTCTTCTAATAAAAATCACATTTGTTTAAAATAGTTAAGTGAATACCTTCTAGGAATATGTATCCACTGGTATTTTTTTGATTCGTCAAGAAACGTCAGAATTCTGGATTTTCATTGGTCACTTTTACACAGATGACCGGTGAATTGAATAGTCAAGGAATATTTATATTATAAATAATAATTACCAAGCACAAGAAATAAACTCTGCAGGTGTTTTGTGATTAATTAATTGAAACATTTTAAAAATAGATTTATCCATCAGTCTCGGGGTATCTTGGACCAGTACGTGTTTAATAAAATGAATAATTTGATCTAGTACCAATACTGAGAGGATTGCTATGATTTTAGTGTCTCATGATGTTTGTAGAAACAGTGCCGGAGACCGTAGGGTATACAGTGGTAGATTTCCTAGCCGACGCATGAACATTTACAAGGGTGTAAACTGTAGCGCAATAATTAAGAAACACCCCCGTAACATCAAATCAAGATTTGCATGAGAGCGTTTAAAATGGGGTAGAAAGAATTTGACAACCGTTCTTCAATTCAGAGATAATCCTAATATGTTTAGATAGATGATGTAGTAAGTCGCATGCTTGTGCTGGATCGGTGAGTAATTTTGTCAGTAATTTAATGATGCGATCGGGACAATCATATGCGTCGTTACAGGAATGGTTTTTGGGGTTTTTAAATAGTTATTATACATACTATAAAAAAATAAAAGCCACAAATATGGGCTACATTATTTTATACCAAGCTAGACATATCTTCCACTATGAATTTTCTGACACCCTGTATGCGGAACATAGCAACAAATATTTTTGCGTAGAATTGTATAAGATCTCAAACAGAAAGAGATCAAGCTGACAGAGAATCTCAATCGTAGATGACTGAAGGAGGCAAGAAGAGGGGTTATCAGAACGCTAAAGAAAATAAAAAAAACAGCAATTACAAATCATTGCAATAACTGGAATTGTAAGAGTCATAAAAACTTTCTTTTACAGTGATCTTATAATTGATCAAAATTTTGATTTTAAATTTTTAAGCATTTGTCAAAAATTTTAAAGAATTACAAATTCTACAAAAACGGTGCAAAATAGAGCGTTATGTAAAGAAACAAATTTTCTCTAAAATTTTAAGCCGAATTCAAAAATGTAATAATATATCGGTTGTTCTATTTAAAATAGGAGTTAATAAAAAAATTAAAAAAAAAACAAAAGAAACCCATTTTAGAAGTATTCAACTGGAAAATCACCTACCTCACATCAATACACATTAAAAATGTAATAAAAATGAGAAGTTTGAGAAAAATCGTTAGAGCCGTTTTTGAAAAAATCGAAAAAAACTGAAAAATCACAAGAGTAAACACCATACTTCCGGTTATGCGATTTTCTTCAAAAGCTTGCTGTCACATTTACATAGTATACAAAACTTATATATGAAGTTTCAACCCCATACCTCTTTTCGTTTTTGAGATATTCTGTTCACAGCCACACACAGACACACACACAGACACACACAGACACACAGACACACAGACAGGCCAATGAAAAAAATATGTTTTTTGGGTTCAGGGGACTCTGAAACGTAAAGATCTGTTGAAAACTCAATTTCAAATTTTTGGGGTGATTCCAATACTTCCTTTATTGTAAAAGGAAGTAAAAAATGTGTAGTTTGGGCTAATAAAAAAGAATTCAACTAAACTTTGTTTTTGTATTTGCATTTGATCTGAATTCTTTATTAAACGTTTTGTTGTTGTTTTATTTAACTGTAATCTCTGCAACGAGAAAAAATTGAGAAAGTTTGTATTCTCTACGTATATTCATGTTTTCTATACGGGGTGCTGGGATACCACGTGCGACTACTGACGTAAATTTTCTTTTCACACAAGTAGTGCTAGGTTAACGGTCTTAGGTGACGAAATAACTCGATATCTTAAATCGCTGTTCGAAAAAATACTTCACAAAACCCACTCATCATACATAATCTCAAAAAAATCATATCGGTTCCATCGGTAGCAGCCACAGTGCTTTATCTACCACCTTTAATTGTCGCAGGCAAAATTTTCACAAGACGAACAGACTACTACCATATATAGATAGGTAATATATTCCATATAGCAGTAAGTAGGTATGGTCTGATCTTGTCTTTCGAATGTGAGATAAGGTGACAATTTATTAAAAACCGTTCATCTATAAATTTGAAATTAAGCAGTACTGTGCAGTATTATCCACAGCAGCGGAGATATCAGAAATGCGAAATACATAATATATATTTAAGCTTCTTCATCTATAAAAGCTAGAAACTCGGTATATGTAATATTTGTGTTTATTAAAATATTGTAACATGTCGCTTACAAATTAATGTGCCCTGTACTTCTTACTATCAACACTAATCTTTCTTTACATAAATATTCTACGATTTTTTTTATTTGAAAGGTGCTCATTGCCTTATTAATTTATTTCGTAATACTTACATAGAACCTAGTAATTCAAAATGTTAAAAAGTATTTATCAGTAGTAATAGAACTGCCGTTTATAGTGACTGAGATGTTTGGAGTATTTATAATTATTTTAATACTTACATAATTACATTGTTTAAATGCCTGATATCCTTTTATATTGTTTTACATTAAAGGAAATCGGATAGCGCAGTTGGTAGATCAATAGGCTTGCAGTAAGCAAATGCTCGATTCAAATCCCACGGTGGGCGTAATTTTTCTACAGATTTGGAGAGACTCGGTGAGAGAATTTACAGTTGAGCGCCGAATCAACTGTGCTCTATACAGAACCGCTGACTTAAGAGATAGAGTAACAAAGTCAACACACCATCAAGACACCCACCCACACGATAGTTGCTACGCAAACACAAAAGGCGCGCCTCCACTTTGGAACTCAAAAAACGGGCAGACGCTAATGCGAAAAAAGCTTAAGCCTCTACATCGCTAGGTAGAAAGAGGTTACTGATAATAGATGTTTCCTTATATTAATCTTCTGTTACTATTATTTGTTTATCTTGGTAATTAACATTGAATTTATTTTTGCTTTCTGCATTACTTGTCATTTAGATTTCGAATTATTCAATTATTTTTTTAGAATTAGACATGTGCGTCTAAAAATTGTTGCCTTGCGCATTTTGTCAATCGAACTTTTAAATCCATATAAATAAAATTCAAACTCGCTTGTAATAGCTATTTATGTATCAAGAGCAAAACGTGCGTTTCAGTGGCACACGATATGAATTGTTCAACGAAGCGAAGCGAAGTAAAAAGTTGCCACTTTTGACACGATCCTGGAAAATAATTTTGCAGTGTTGCTGTTTCTTAAACTATAAGAGTCAGGAAGTAGTTTCAATGAAACAAGAGATGCCTAAATAAGGGTGAAAATTGGTACCTGGTATTTTGACTGATGTAATTGATAACGGGTTAGCCAGATCTTTTTACACCTGAAATTTATAGCCAAATGAATAGAATTCAAACAATATGTTTCCTTAAACTAACTGTCATACTAACTGCAGAACTGTTATTATACTTATGCTTCCTAGTACTGTCATCTAGAGGCATCAGGAACCCATACACATATTTTGGCTGGGATTGTGTATCTATGTTGTCTATAGAGATTGCGGCAGGCAACTAGGATCATAGCAAAAGCAAGGTGACCTTACATGTGGCCGTAATTGTATTTAAAACATTTAAAAATCGAATATATACCATGTATTTATAATGATCCTAACGACCTACCGCTATCGCACATTGATTGTTCGTTTGTTAAACACAATTACGGCCACATGTAAGGTCTTCTTGCGTTTGCTATGGTCCTAGTTGCCTGCCGCAATCTGTATACAAGGTGCGTATAAATTAGTGTTAAAGCTTCAAGCAGCATTATTTTGTGGAGAGTTTTAAGACGATTATATAATTCATTACATAGTAAGCCAATAGAAAATTTTTATTTATCATAGTTATGCTGTATAGATCAGCGATTATACGCTTGACAAGTGATATAACCGTTTTGGTTTTTCGCTGGGTTCAACAATTAAAAATATTCAATCTAGAGCCATGATTTTGAACATCGCTGTTATAGGAACATTGTTTGATATTACTACAAAATTATACGATTTTTTCTTCTTTAATTAATTTTCCATTCATTATATAATCTTAATGAATATGATTCGATCATCAAAAATAATCGATTACTTCTCACCAACTCGGCGTATTCCTTAAAAGATCGCTCCAGCTGCGCTGTCGTGATTTTTCGCAGAATACGTCTCGTTGATCGGCAAGTAAAATAATCGATTATTTTTTATGCTCTTGTGATATTATAACTGAAAATATTAATGCAAAAATGTTGAAGTGGTCTTGATGAGCTCTCCAACGGTGTTCTATTTACGTCAAAAAATCATTAATAAGAGCTGTTCAGGGTGTAAAATTATGTTTTCGTGACACATTTCAGAAATGTCAGCTGACCTTTAAGAAACGGGGTATATAAGGAAAATATCTCATTTGCATTAAAATGCAAAATGAAACCAGAACTTACCTACAGTGAAATAGACAAACATTATTGTATTTTTTTTTTCTCTACATAGATGAATCTGACTAAGAAAAACACTGAAATGTGGGCTTTTATCTCTTTCTTATAGCCAGCAAATGCAGCGAATCGTAAATGAATTCTTTGCTAATAGAGCGTGAAGATTTTATATACAATTTAGTTGGAATAAAAATATTACATTTTATTATTTCAACAGTGAAGGAAAATATAGACGTACGATTTATAGAATTATTGACCGATACACTGAAAAAGGTTGAACTAGAAATTGTCGGAAGGATTTGAATTTACTGCAAGTGATAAAAACTCATTTGATGTCGTCCACCGAGCTTGGAATTCGTGTTGGAATTTTGCAATCATCTGCTCGCTCGGTTAAAAAAGGTTGTTTTGTGATGGATAACGACATTTACTTACCATGTAATTCTGATGAAATATCTGGGAAAAGGTTTTGTATGGCTTAAGATCGTACTCAGTTTTTGTAAGATAACCTCCCACTTAAATTCAAATTTATTCGCACATTTTTGGTGTGGCATGCAATTAATTGCGATGGTAAGGTATCTTCATCCTACGTAAGTAATGGATGGCACTATTGTCGGAGAGGCATAATTGTACATTTCAAACTTTCTGGCTTGAGTTAGCACCCGCTCATTGTTCTAAAAAGGTGATGGATTTTTTAACGGTTGCTGGTATTCGTGCATTGAGACACATATACCTCAAGCTAGATCAACAGAAACATTTTGAACACTATAAAAAAGAAAGTGCTGTGAAAGACCCACTTCCGCTGTTAAAATAGTAGGTAAATGTCCTATGTATATAAATATTAATACCAACGTTTTCAACTAATTTCAATTACGTCACTATAGGGTGCATGAGCGTACGGACTAGTTACAATTGTAACGCCTCGTTTCAATTTAATTTCTGTAGAGCGTCTATGCATCTTATTTCGGAGCACCTTATATCTAATAGCTGTAGCAAAATAATTCAAGATTATTACAGCAGGCGATGCAACGCGATTAGCACCTGCGGTTTTCGTGTTGTAACAGGTCGAGCATTTCGGTTCGAGTTGGCGCTCAAACAGCCGAAGAGCTGACAGAGTATTGATTTTTTCGAGAAGCACGCTCTAGCGAGAGGCTGGGTTCCCTTGCGCTACCGACGATTGAAATCGCTGCCAAGCGGTCTCTGCTATAATTAGACCGAGAACACCGTTCGGTAAAAATCATTTCGCGGGCTTATTTTTACAACTAATTTATAACATTTAGTCTGGCAGTTACGGGCCAAAATTTGGCAGCTACGGGTTCAAAGAAGCGAATATCGTTTAGTGTAGGTTATGGTCGTGCATGGGCTAATTGGGCTCAAACGAAGGCTAGAAATTCAGCTAATTCAGTTCCCCGATTCTACTTCCGCATGGGTTAGAAATTACCGACATGTTCCGCTACCTTTTGTGGCTTGCTGACTTCTAACAGTGGCGTCTTCAATTTGGGAGTCTCAGAATTTAGCAGCCAAATCTAGTGTTTGATTCACACAGATGCGTGCATCAAAACCTTTTTGCTTATAATTATTCATGTAATTCAAGTCATAACTGTTCTATCTCATTCAAAGGTCGTGGTAAAGTCAAATTTGCATCTTGCCGTATTTGTTTGCCTCTGTTAATATTGGAAAGGAATTTGTAAGCTTCCCTTAATGGCTTTTAAGCGGATGGATACACTTTCTAATAGGACTTAAGCCGACTTAGCGTATTTGGGACTCATGTGTTTATGGATTTCGTTCAATACAATGCCTCATTGAGAGAGCTTAGCATTAAGATTTCTTAAAATAAGCATTTATTCCTAAACAACGTGCGACGCTCCGATTGGCTACGCAGGATCGCCTCAGCCAATAGTGTTTGAGCCTTCCCCTCCTTGTTGAATTTGCGAGTTCAGCTGATTGTCAATTCAGCTTCAGTTAGATTCAGAATTTCGAGTAAGCAAGTTCAGCTATGCTTTGTGCTGGGTTACGGTCGGTCTAGCTCCCTGGTAAAGACGTTTCCAGGTTGTTTTGTGTGACGGTTACGCGCAATTCGCTATTTTCGCGTGGCCAATCCAAGCGTGTCACAACAGTTGAAGCTATTGTAAAAAACCATCGGTCCATCAGTGACGTTTGTAATCGTTGTTACTCAATATACTCGTGTTTGTTAAGTCTTGTTTCACTCCAACAAATAACTGAACCCAAGTCAAGGGTTATTAAGTGGCAGTTCCCGGCAATCCCATTGAACCGGAATTCGCAGCGGATTAACTGGGGGCCCCATTCGTGGAAGCCTCTTTTCAAGTTAATCATACAAAAAACATCTAGCTTAGCGTCTTCATGGATGGATGAAACACAACAGGATAATTCCATTTGCGATCGCTAGACTTCAACATCAAGTTAAACTGTAAGCAGATGTCATATCAGCTCTCTTTTTCCAACATAGGCATTTGCCTTAATTATCTCAGTTCTTACTATGATCGTAGCAAATCAAACTGAACGAGTTTAATCAACCTTTTTTGCTCAAACCTTAATAACGCTTATGAGCGAGAATTTAACAATTTAAAATTGATGAAATAAGCATGTTCATTGTAACTCATGTACCGCGCTTTATGCGTTGTTTTTTATGCAATTTCAATAGCACAGGTGTTGTCCTGGAGTGCGAATTAAGCTATAATTAGAATTCTGTGGATTGAATATTTGGAAGTAATTTACCAATTATGATTCATTATTTAATTTGATAGGCAATAGTCCTGCCACTTAGCTTGTTGTTACATGGCCTAAGGGCTAATACAAGTAATGCATGTGTTAATGAGATATCTGGGTTCAAATAAATGCCTCTATTGCTATTATTTGTGTGTGTTTACTTCTACAACCCCGCTAGCTGAACGAGTAATTTAGGCATGCAGTGGTATTAAAGGTAGGTAGCGCATTTTTAAATAGCTAGTTTTTATAGGTTGTGAGTCACAACAAGGCCCCCAATTTATACAGAGCGGCTAGGAAAACCCCGGTCACTTTTCTTGCGGCGATCAAGAGATGGCGCTTTAGTAAAGAAAAATTTATAGCCCCTATATTTACATATAGTAGCGACAACGATTGATGTTGCCGCTGGGGCAAAATCACGTTGGTATTCCTTAAGTCCCTAGCATATTTAAAAATCGCCTAGGAAGTTGCACAATTAAATTAAAATGTGACATTGACAGTTGTCGTGTTTTTATTCATTTTTCTCTTCGGGGGCTAATTTGAAGTCGAGGACGTGGAAATGCTAGGGTGTTGTGTCGATAAGTGTAAAAATAGTGGCAGGAAAGGATTTCAGGTATTCAGATCTGTTATTTTTTCACTGTTTACACTGAAATTTACCGTTTAGTAACTTTTTGTATTTTCATGTTTGCATCAGGTTTGCCCCATGATGTCGCTACTATTTGTAATAGAGGGGCTATAGAAAAATTAATTTAAAATACTTGCAACAACGCAGAATCCAAGTGGACTACTAAGATTGGTTCATGTGTATTAAAATGCCTGAAGCTACTCCAGATGCATAAGTATGACGCCAATGATGTTGCACTACTTGTACCGCCATCATGGTAGAATGACCCATTTGCGCTTGATAAAACCATTTAACAATAGCAATGCGTTGATGGAGATTTGTATTCATATCTGCTTCGCTGTCAATTTGACAGCAGAATTTAATTTTGAAAATGACAGTGGAAAGCAGCATAGCTAATTTTAATTTAAATACCTAAGTAAGTAATCTTTATTGATAACAACAAAATAATAATAAATTAAAAATGGGATAGCTTGCACATAAGTACATAGTACTTGCGTGAAGGTGTTGTAATATCTTAAGTACAGTTACAAATGAAAAATATTTGACTACTCACCAAATTAGTTTTTTTTTTGTTATAATTTAAATTTTAGGTAGGTGTCAAAGACCTGAGTAGTCAGGGCACCTCAAAAAATAAACAAATATTCTATTAAAAAAAAAATTTAGGTAATCTACCAATATTTTGTACTCAGAACACATACACGTAACAAATATGAATGTGAATATATGTAATTAATAAGTATTAACTAAGCAATTTTAATATGACACTTTTGTTAAATCTTAAGAATTTCGTCAGCTTGTTGGCATATAATCCAGAGTTATTTACAGTTTTAAACGAAGAGGGAAGCATATTGTAAATTTTTTGTCCAAGATATGTTATGAATCGTTGGCTTTGTGTAAGTTGCATTTTAAGAACAACCACTTTTCCTTCAGTGTTAAGTCTAGTGTTATATGAATGGCTGATTGTTTCTTTCAGAGATTTGTTTTTATATAAGAATAGTAGTACCGATTTAGCATAAAGCAGTTTCAAATCCAAAACTTCAGCTTCTTCGAAGAGAAGACTTGTTGGGTATACTGTAGGTTTTTTGTACATGACTTTTAAAATACTCTTCTGGGCGTAATCCAGAATTTGAATAGTGGTAGGAAAGGTACCTCCCCAAACGATTACACCATACATTAACAATGACTCAACCAGGGCATAATACACCATTTTTAGTTGGGGTATAGGCAGAAAATCCCTCAATTGTATGAACTTATAAATTAATTTCCTACATTTACTGGTGGTGTAATTAATGTGTTCATGCCATCGCAGGCATTGGTCAATCATTAACCCAAGATATTTTATATGATCAACTCTATGAATAGATAGACAGTTGCAGTTTGTAACCCTACAGCCCCTACAGTGCACTTTGATAGTGTGTAAATTTGGCTGATATGCGACATAGGATGTAAAGGTAATAAATTTAGTTTTATTTATGTTAAGAGTTAACAAATTTGCGTCCAACCAGTTTTTGACGGCTAATATGCCAAGTTCCGATTTTAATTTGACAGTGTCCCAGTCATAACCTTCAAAAATAAGCACTGTATCATCTGCAAATAGTATAAATTCACCATTTATATTTAATTTAATAAGATCATTTATGTATAAGGTAAATAGGATGGGACCAAGAACAGTACCTTGCGGGACACCATAATCTACAACTCGTTGTTCCGTATAATAGTCCCCAATTTTTACACACTGCATTCTATCAGTTAAGTACCCAGAGAAGAGCTGCAGTGATACACCCCGCAATCCACTTTTTTCTAGCTTGATAAGAAGGCGCTCATGACATACGGTATCGAAAGCCTTCGCTAGATCTAAGAAAATGGCTAACTGCAGTTTACCATGGTCAATACCATCATAAAGTCGACTTGTTAACTGGAATAATGCATTTTCTGTACTAATATTCTGCCTAAATCCAAACTGTTTATTGGAAATAATGTTATTTTTGTTAAAAAATGCAAGGAGTCTATGCTTTATACATTTTTCTAATATTTTAGCTAAATTAGATGTGAGTGAGATGGGACGATAATTATTTACATCAGTTTTGTCGCCAGTTTTAAACACGGGAATAATCACACTTCTTTTAAATACTTTTGGAAAAATTCCAGTGGAAAAAATTAAGTTAAACAGACTAGTAAGAGGAGGTGAAATAGTTTTGCAAATTGCTTTTAGGGTAGTGGAAGAGATGCAATCATGCCCTGGCGCAGTATCATTTTTCAGTTCATTAATATACTGCTCAATTTCACGGTTTTGAACTGGATACAGATAAAGGGTTTTACTTACAGTTGGAATGTCGTTGTGCAGATTAATGTCAGGGGAAGGTGCAGTTCTTTTTATTTCATTAGCTAAATTTCTACCCACAGTTGAAAAATGTTCTAATAGTACATCAGCAGATTTCTTATACGTACTAGTTAAATTACCATTTTTGTCTTTTATTGGAGTAATTATATCAGGGCATTTTTGATTGTCAATAATTTCGGATATAATTCGCCATGTATCTTTGATATTATTTTTCGCATGATAAAGTTTATTTTTATAAAAATTTAGTTTGGGTTTTTTCAATAATGCCGTATGTAAATTTCTCTTTCGTCGGTAAAGTTCTTTTAATTGAAGATTTTGAGGATTTTTTTTAACTTTTCTGCTTAGTAAATCCCTGTCTCTGATAGAAATTATTAGGCCCGTAGTAATCCAGGGCTTTATTTTTTTAAGCTTAGCATTAATTTTGTTAATTGTAGTGGAGGAATCAATATTAAATTTAATGATATCAACAAGCTGTTTTGCAGATTCCTCAGTATCATTAGTGATTACTGTATCCCAATCTATCTGACTTATTGAATCATTTAGTTTTTGGTAATTTATACTTCTCTTTAGAAAAACAGAATTTGACTTTGCAACATTATTTATCTTAATCTTCGAACTCATTTTTAGTACTACAGGAAAATGGTCAGTTATATCGCAACTAATTATTGCTGAATAGTATGTAAACGATTGATCTAAATTTTTAGGAGCTTTAACAAATATGTGGTCAATGCAGCTACTTGTTGCACCAGACACTCTAGTAGATTTATTAATAACAGAAGTATAGCCACTTTCAGCTAGAATATTCAAATATCTGTTCTCTGTGAGCATCCCAACTGTAACCCCACCAATGTCAATATTTATATCCCCCAAAAAAATATTTACATAATTTGGACAATCTAGTTCGACAATATTTTGGAGATCGTGGAGGAAGGTGTAGACGTTAGTGGATGGTAGCCGGTATACACAAATTACACGATACGAAATATTAGTTTTTTCAAATATTAATACAAGAAAAGTATTTTCAGATTCCGAGATAGTTTTAACAGATTTCATATTTAATACCCGTTTTGATAATACTATAAGGCCATCGTTTTGTTTGAATTTACCATTGGTATAGTGGTAGGAATAATTATCCAAATTTATCTTAAAGCCTTCTGGAAGTTGCCACGTCTCTGAAAGAACAATCAAGTCATACACAGTTTTCACATAATCTAAAAGGATTAATAATTCATCAATAATTCTCTTAGCGCTTCTGATATTTATATGGAATACATTTAACAATACTGCATTGTTGTCTTGTTTAGATTCAAAGTCTTTGTAAACATCAATAGATTCGCACTCAACTGTTTCAAAATTATGATAATTATCTAATATATCTAAATGATTAACCATATTCATAAAGTAGGTGTCTGTATTCCGAAGAGCAACTTAATTAATTACAGGAGTAAGGAATGATTACTATTTATAAATTAAAATACAATTTTTGTAATGATAGAAAAAGGAAAGTAAACAAATTAGCAAATACTTTGATAGTACCAACACAGCAGATGCGCAGCGATTAGACTCTTGCTATCTCGTCTAGTTGTTTAAGCGTAGAGACCTTGTGTACGGTGTTATTGTTTTTGAAGAAGATACTCCCATCACGTGTCCACACGTTGCTGGATTTATAAATATTTATCGCTTTATGCAGCACTTGATACCTAATTTTGATTAAATCTTCATGGATTGTTATTCCAGAACCTTTTAGATTTTTTCTGAGGTTTAGCACTTCCTTCATAGTTTTATAGGATAAAAACTTTACAATTATTGCAGGAGGTTTTCCATTATTATTAGAGGTAGGAAGTCGATGGCATCGGTCAATATCAGCAGCATGAAGTTGTAGGCCCATTTTTGTATTAAATATTTGCAGTAGGACGACTTCGGTGTTTTCACTTTGTTCCTCCACGACGCCAAATACTCGTAGATTGTTTCGACGCGTGTATTGCTCTAATGCGTCATTTTTAGCAGCTTGAACTTCTAGTAGTTTATTTTTTTGCTCTAGATCCTTTTTTACATCAACCAAGTCATTCTTCAGATTACTGATGGTTTCCTCTACACTCTTCGCCACAGTTTTAGATATATTTTCACAGAGAATTTTTAATATAGCTTCTGAGGTTAAAATTTTCTCTACTACACGTTGCACCAGGTCTTCATCGACTTTACTGCGGGTTGTTATACCCTCCATTTTTGACATTCTGATTTAAGTTTGGTAGGGTTATTTTAACAAGATAGCCGAATTAAATATAAAAGCAGAAGTTTTAATGCGCACTGCTGAATTAAGCACATCTATTCACTACGAGCGCACATGACGGAATGAAACATCGTAAAAACAGCGACAGCTGGTGTTAATAGTTAGAAAAATGGTCGGGGTTTTATCATCCACTCTGTATTAATCCTTCTGTTCAATTTAAAATCCCGAAGCCTGATCCTTACACTAGGCTATTTTCTGCCGAGAGTTGAAAGAGCTAGCCGAGGTTGTGTTTGCCCCTTCATTTAAGGGTGGTACACAGTGGCGACGGTATGGGATTTTATATCAAGCTTAAATCCAATTATTTCATATTAACACAACTGAAATCCAATATTAAATTACAAACGTCGAAAATGAGCCTTTAATGCAGCAAATATGCCCAGATAGAAACAATAACAATAAATCCAAAAATATAGTCGGTCGCTGTATAATATGTAAGAAACTCATCTTGATGTGGTACAAAAAAAAACTTATTTGGTATAAAATACTTTGATTTCGTAAAAATCATTGATTCAACAGAGGGCAACACTGATTTGATATAGAAAACCTTGAGTTAGTATTATGTAGGATTTTACATAAATCCAAGGTTACAACAAATGAGTAGAAAAAACTTTACAATCGTTCTGGAAGCTTCTTTAATTCTTATTGTTGAAAGGAAACTTAGTTTGCCTCGTGAAGTAAAATACATTAAAAGTGCAATTATTTACATTTACCCTATGAATTTAAAAGAAAAATCCTTATTGAGTAGTTTGTTTTGTTGCGTTCACGTTTAGTACAACACTTGAATCTGTAGGACAAGCCTTCATTCCATATAAAAGCAACATGACCTGTTATGAAAATAACTTGTATTCGTGGAAAACCTTTTGATGTAATACAAAAACTATTGTTCAGTGCAAAAACACCTCTATTCGGCTCAACCTTTAATAACTAAAACAGAAAAACCATAGAGTGACAATTTGTAGAATAACCAGCAGTAGAGTACCAAATGAAAACAGCTTAAAAATTGCGAATGGTAATAGAATAAGGTACACCAGCAAAATTTACTTCCAAAACCCAAGCAGCGGTAAAATATAATTATTGTAGTAAAATGGACAAAAGCAATGAATAATGTAAAATAACGTTTACATAAGTGAATAAAGCTTGAGAGCGCCTGAAGGTCCCTCTTGAGAACAACGTTACTTGGCACAATGATTGGGTGAAGCTACATGAAGTCGCCAAACCCTAGCGAGGCCTCCGATATTCCACACACAAGGGTAAGCATGAAGTTGCTTACAACCTGCAGCAATCAAACTTTACTCGAAGGATAAAAAATTGAGATTACCTCGGCCACACGAACTCAAGCCACCAACAGTGACGTGTCGGAACTGTCACTCGCTATAGCCCCTTACCACCTATCCGGGAAATGAGGTTATATTACCGCATCACGACAAGGCATCGCCGTAGTAGAACCAGCGATAAAGGAAAACAGCCTCTAGGCCGAATTAGAGGTGATAAGAAGAAATCTCGGTGTCCAGATAGATACTACTGAGTTAATCCGTCATCCTGACGTAGAAATACTGTTTAAAAAACGTCGTCTTCAAATGAAACCAGTCTCAAATTTTGCACGAAGCATAAAAAAACCAATAAAGCGACGGCTTAGCACATGCGAAAAAACCCAGAGAATAAACTCACAGAGGCGCAATCCCAATCGTTACGACGAAAAGTACGGCGCGACAAGTTCAAAGAATACCCAAGCGACTAGGTCGAGGTTTTAATCTGTAACAATGTTAGTATTCGACGTTGTTGAATAGCTGTTATAGTAATGTAAGCAGTATAAAAGCAACCATGTAAACTGGAAAATAGCTTGGTTAACGGAATGCACCCCTGTTGCATGTTAATAATGCAATTTCTCAAGCATATTCTGGTTTCCATAAAAGTAATTAATTTGCAGGTATACCTCAAGAGCTAAACGTACAGAAAATATAAATACGCGTTCAAACTGGGAGCATCTCTACACTTCCCTCTTATTTAGGCAACTGGGGTCCCTTCTAGTCAAGTCTTTAACTTTTTTAGTTTTCGAGGTGCCAATACTAATATGACCAATCTGTAACACACTGTACATAGAAAATAGTAGCGGTACATTATATTTTAGTGGCCAATTCTTGTAACTGCGCATCCAGTTAAATAGCATTTAACAGCAAACCCGATAAGGTATCTCTCATTATCACATTTTGTACTAACTGAAAATAAACCGTCATCTTTCTCCCTTAATCCGTTATTAATAGCAGCCTGAACGGTATACCGTATGCCTGAGCTGGCGTTAAACGCCGAGGCCCATAATTTACTAATTTACTAACAGAATGATCAAGAATCGAACAAATTATAAGCAGCTCAGCGTCGGTAAACTTGTCATTTGCTGATCACTGTTATTTTCCAAATTACACTAGTTACAAGCTAAACATGTAGCGTGGTGCCTATACATTCCATCAATGATTAAGTGGGAGTCTTTAGCGGGCCATAATTTTCCAACATGTACTCTTCGTGCCCACTTTAAGTTAAGTAATGTATAAAGAAATGGGGTTCTGTGTAAATTTGAGACTATCAGGACAAATGCAAAGAAATAACTTTGATTATTGAATAGGCATGGGCAGAAATTAAAGTGTGAAGATATAAGGTCTTTTATGTTTGACCGGGTGTTGTTGGTTTAGTATCCTTAAAGGCGAATGGATTTACTACAGCCACGAATTAAATGTAAATGTAGCACCCCAAAATTGACATTGAAGGATTTTTTATAAATAATTCCATTCCGGTTACAACAGCAGCACTAGCTTAATTCAAAGAAGGTGAAGTGGGTTAACTTACCATTGAATATTTCTTCAGGATAATTTAGATCGCATAACTTTTTGAGACTGTTTCAATCCTTGGCACTGTTTGACAACTTGAATTAGATATAATTTCAGTGTATGGTGATTTTGCATATTTTTTTTTAGTTTTATTGGATGATGCTATCGAATTGGTTGGCGAATTTGAAAAAGTGATTCTCTGTTTGTATCGTGTCCCATTTCGCGCGACGAGCTATAATTTAATTGCTCTCCAACTGATCGCCAGTCAGCCATACAGCATTATTTGCTCTCTGTCGAAAGGACCTCCAAGGAGCCTGATTTACGATTTGCTTCGGTTTAAATTGTTCGGAGACTGACGAATAAATGAACCAGGCCGCGCCATGTTTTACAAGTGCACTAAGCACGTTCCAGCACTTCTTGGCTGTCAGCTTAATAAATCGCTGAGGAAATATTTGCACTTTGAATTACGTCGCTAATTTACAGTTTATCGTCGCTGGTTAACGCTGATTACGGCGAGTTCTTATAGATACGTCTTTGTTTATCGCTAATACCGGGATCGGCCCTTCTGGAGCAAACTCCTTGGGGATCATTTATTCACGACCCTGGAAATTGAGAGCGCAAATTTGTATTAAAATGAATATTCTCGAATGTTAGTTCAGAATGAAAATTAAGTAAGCTTGTTTATTAATTATTCCAAGGGCATAAGTCTTAATGTACGTTAATCTCCCCAGGCTCAGTTTTTTTAACAAAGTCTTAATACAACAGTAAAGCTCCAGATTGTGCCAATTAAAATATTAAGTAAGATGTGATATTAGCACCACGAAAGGTATAATTATGGATCTCTTAATTATTTAAATAAACAGTTTAATTAGTTCTGTTGTAAGGTTCTTTCTGGTGTACACTTTATAACGAGCAGGATAACTATACTCATATAAAAAATATAAAGGTCGCTAGTAGAGGGGGGACGTATCCTAAACTGAAAGGGGCGATGCATTATTAAAACAATAACGTAGAGGTACTGGTCTTCGTGGAGTAGAAATTTACAGAAAGCTACAGATAGCATGCAATGGTGGACTTGTGTGTACTGTTAAATTGCTACAATACCATATAATAGCCCTATTACTGTAAATAAAATTCCTCCATATATGTATATAGGTACATGTTCTCATAAAAAGACAATAATTTCGTTTCGTCATGAACGGTTATGCTGTGTACATAAGTGTTATTGGTAAATGCTCACCTAACAGAACCAGATAAGGTTTGACATATCCCCTTATAGAAAGGCCAAGAGCTGTTTATACAAAAATAATTTGCAGAATGTAATATGATGACGTCATCGTTAGGAATTCTTCCTTTAGCTATACCTTGGCAACAAGGCGGTTCGGACTTCTCGCCGATTATTTTTCTTGTAGTTCTTGCGTTTAATATACCGTCACCGTTTTCATCTCTCACTATAAAACAACAAACAGGCGACATGTCCACCAATCAGGTAAAGATATGGTGTATTTATATAGCAAATTCTCAAAGTGCCTCGGACGTCTCCTTATGAGTTGTAGGGCTGTAAACATCTCTAGAGCAAACAACTCAGTGACGCCTGATCAACAGCAGTAATTTCCTCCTACGTCTCGACCGAACTTTTATATCTATTCACTTACACTATCAGAGTAAAACCCCGCTCAAGTGCTATTAAAGCTAGTCGTGCATATTTTCAGATTTAGATGTACTCTTGATAATCTTGTAGACAAAATTTAAATAAATTACTAATTGGGAAAATTATAAATATCGAAGTATACCATCATCAACAGACGGAAGTGCAATGGTAGGTTTCTAAACCACTACTTACGGTTTTCTTCAAACTGTGAAGGTAATATTATGTGCAACAATTGGGACAAGCTAATAACACCGTATGGTCGAATAGACAAATTACATGACATTTAAATGAAAAAGTGGGAAACTGCAACCCCTTCGCCCTAGATCTTCTCATGGTCTTGCTCTCTCCACTGGCATAAAACCAGTTACTTTGCAAATTAATTGCAAAACGGTAGATACCGAGACGATATCGGGTGTTTCTTTGAATGTATTCGACCGATGGTCGATGTGAAATTCAATGGAACTCAAAACGAGAAGGGATTCGAAATTCCGGAGCAGTAGCTATGGATTGAAGAATATATACCGCAATTGACGTAAATTTTCCAACCCGGTACAATAATGGGTTTTTCAAACTGCTATATTCATGGAATAATCATCTGTGTTCGACTATATGTGTCCAACTACTCATGCGTCAAACTGACGTGATGCATGCATTCTAAAGTCAGTGTCACAGGAAAATTTAACACAATAGGTGATAATGATTTGTGTAGTTACTGATGGGTTATAATCCGTAACCAAGATAGCTCTTTATTGTATTTATACCGTTTCTAATTTTAACCTTTCCTTTGGTAATTTATATGCGGTATTACTTTTTACCAGTTTTTTTTTTCTATACAGAATTGCAATGATCTGCTCCATTCTTGTTTGCTTGTTTCCTAACCCCGAAGTACTTTTAAAGTTGGCTGTCCAAGTGCTGCTGTTCTTTTTCGTTTCTGTCTGCTGTTGGTGCATACGTACACCTGTATTAGATTAATTTTACCAATGGTTGCTTGTAATTCTGTGGCAAAAAGGCATAAAGGTATAAGTCGACTTATCTCATTTTTGATTTTATTGATGCGCCATGTCCAGGGCAATATCGGGCATCTAAATACAAGAGGATATAAGTGTACACACCATAACCGCATTGTTACAGCAAGTTTTCTAAATGGGATATGTAGATTTATTCCCTGAAAATTCACTAAAAATTGATAAAAACAAATTTAGTCAATGGCAAATAGATACATGTGTACTAATACCTCGAGTCAAAGCTTTTCGTGAAGTTATCTGCAACGCCAGAACAGCATATGTTAACTTATACCCTTTTGTCACTTCATAACTTTCCGTTTTTGTTGGAAACAAATAACTTATGTACACTTATACTACCAGTGCATCTCCATGCAGCTGCAATAGCGTGTAACAAGAACTTAACCGGTAAGTTTACACATAACCTCACATTATTCGAACTCGGAACCACATATTCTTGTTTAGTTTATGTCTACATATGCAGTTTTGTCATAGTAGTAGTATAGTGGACACCACTAATTGGATTAATTGTTCAATTAAATTAATCGATGCTCGATTAAATTAATCGGATAATTGACAGGTGCTCCAATTAAACCGCGAATTGACCTAATTAATTTTCGCAGTTTGATCTAATTAATTTCGCGGTTTGATCTAATTAATTTTCACATGTGCTACTGATTAAATTACGCATTAGCTTCCGATTAAATTACGCATTAGCTTCCGATTAAATTACGCGCGGTCATTTTTAATTTGCTTTTGGAATTACACGTCGGCCATATTGTTTTTCTGGCGCGAATATTTGAATTTAAATTTTCAGATTTTTTTTCTAAGTTCAATTTTTTGATTTTAAACTTCCCGGGGTGTCGACCATCTTGGTTTTCTGCGCGCGCACTTCTCACGGCTGTCGTTTTTAATTTTGAATTTTCGCGGAAATATTTGAATTTCAAACTGGTAGATCTCTCTCTCTTCTACTCCTTGGTTGTCTCTCTCTTGCATTCACTCGCGGAAATATTTGAATTTCAAACTGGTAGATCTCTTTCTCTCTCTTCTGCTCCTTGATTGTCTCTCTCATGCATTCACAGAAGGGCTGTTTATATTTAAAAAAATCTTTGGACGACCGGGATTCGAACGCTCTACGTTCGTGTTCACCAAATTAGTTACAAGCGTCAGTGCCATAGCACCACGGCGACACTACAGATTTTATGTGCCTATCGGAAGCCCACTCCGCTGGGCTGGTAGAATTTAAAACAAAGTATTTTTCAAAAATTTAGATTATAAGAATAGGGGTTGTGTAGCTTATTGTGTTTAAAGGTTGATACAATTTTTAAAAAATTAGATTTGTAACTGGATGTACTAGACATAATTATTTTTATAATTTGCAATATTCTCGTTGTTCCACCCTGCTGGAAATTTCCATTTGCCCGCGCAAAATTTGAAAAGCTATATGAATAGAAATAATTACTTTATTTTATATAGCGAAAGCACTTTATTCAAAACGCATTATAATATTACGCATTAGCGTCTGGTTAAATTACGCATTAGCTTCTGATTAATTTCAGATTTTTCTATAAAAGCAGGTTGAGACTGGCCGCTCTTTGTTCATTTAAACAACCTTGGTGACGAGGAATTTGCTATGATATCACCGACTCTGCAGGGGGACATCTTGTCTGCACTCATACTTTACGTAAAGTAGAAATTTCCTATCTCACTCGCTTTTATTGACTGCTGTAACTTTATCTCTGGCACTCGCTCAAAATGTCTATAGTTTTAATATGCTTGAAGGTATTTCGTCATTCTTTCCAAGTATTTAAAAAATATATATTAGACGTGTTTTAAAAAATATATGCATAAGCGTTTTGCGATTTGGTTCATATGATTTTTTTCGCTTTTAAAAATAGACATTATTTTATTTCGTGCTTGAGTTTTATAATTACGCTGTGCCCTTTGTGGCTTGATTACGTCACGCCGAAGTCTGCCGTCTTACTCATCATTTATTTAATTTAAAAAAAAAAGCTTTTTGCGGTGGCTCAAGTCGGATTTGAACCCTAGCCACATGTGAATAATTATTTTAAATCGCGAAAAGTGTTGAGTAAATAAATGCAACGTATTATAAATACGTAAAACTTTTAGTTATTGTGCGTTTATAAGATGGGTCTTTTGACAAAGTGGAAGAATCAAACTGTGCTATTGTAAATGTACAGATTTTTCACGGTCAATTTGTATATAACAACTTAATGTAAATTGGTAATTTAGAACATTTTAACGAAAACAGCGACTTCTTTCGGAATAAACTGTTTCTTCTCACCACGGAACCCTATTTTATAAGTAAACGTCTGAAATTGTGTCATTATATCGATCAAAACTGCATTTTAGTTTAAAAAATTCCAGTATAAATGCAAACGGACGAAAATAAAAACGCAATTGACCACAAATTAACATAAATTTGAATAAAACAGAGAATTTCGTTGAAAAATATTCTGTTTTAGTTTTAAAAACTCCAGTATAAATGCAAACGAACGAAAATAAAAACGCAATTGGCCACAAAGTAACATAATTTTGAATAAAAACACACAATTTTGTTGAAAAAATGTTCTGTTTCACTTAAAATTTTACAAAACTGACATCATGTCACTTGAAATTATACAAAAAACGACATTTTTATCCAATAAGCGATAAAAAATACACCATCTCACATTATTTCACTTAAAAAATGATCACAATTCGTTTTATAAATCGCTTTGTAAAACAAAAATGATGTAAAAACAGTTTTAAGAGTTATTTCTAAGCATAATTTTGCAAATGTTTTACACTTTTTTCTCTAACTTGTTGCAGTTTTAGCAAGATTTGAATAAAAAACAGCAATTTCTGCAGCAGTTTTAGTAAGATTTGAATAAAAACACACAATTTCGCTGAAAAATGTGTTGGTCCACATCATCTCACATACATTTTTACAAAAACTGACATCATGTCACTTGAAATTATACAAAAAGCGACATTTTTTACTCAACATACGACGAAAATTGAGCAAAAATCACTCAATTACACAGCATCTCACATAAATGTTTACAAAATCGCCATCATGTTACATAAACTATGCATAATTTTGCAAACGTTTAACAAATAAACCGTAATTTTTTAAAGTACATCACACAATTATGAAATCGTAGCTCAATTTATATGAATTTTCGACACTTTGTATGTGTAAAATAGCTTCAAATACTAATATTTGAATAAAAACACGCAATTTCCAAAGCATTTCGTTTAAAATTTTAGAA
Organism: Agriotes lineatus; assembly: GCA_940337035.1. Lineage (NCBI taxonomy): Eukaryota > Metazoa > Arthropoda > Insecta > Coleoptera > Elateridae > Agriotes > Agriotes lineatus. The sequence continues at coordinate 20,917,663 of OW679197.1, forward strand.
AATCGACATCGTCTCCCATGAAAATTTATAAAAATAGGCATCTTGTCACATTAAATTCTGCAAATACCACAAAAAACAATATTTTTATACAACTTTCATTGAAAAATACTAAAATTTTACAAAAATACGTCTGTGTTGACGACAAATAAAAATAAATTTGAATAAAAACACGCAAAAATTACGAAAAGATGTGTGTTGACAATTTAAAATAAATTTGAATAAAAGCGCGCAAAAATTACGAAAATACGTATGTGTTGATCCCCAAAGTAAAAAAAATTTGAATAAAAACACGCAATCATACAGCATCTCACATAAATTTTTACAAAAACTGACATGATGTCACATAAATTATGCAAAAATGGCATTTTAATTTAACACACGATGAAAATTTAATAAAAATATTGCAATTACGCATCATCTCACTTAAAAAATTATCACATTTCATTTTAGAAAACGATTTATAATAACGAAAATGATGTAAAACAGTTTTAGAGTTATTTCTAAGCATAATCTTGTAAATGTTTTACACTTTTTTATAAAATGTATAGCCAAAAATTAAAAGAAATCACAATTTTTTAATTTATATCACGCCATTATGAAATCGTAGATTGATTTTTTGAAATTTTACACTGTAACTGTAAAATAACTTCAAATGCTAATATTTTAGCTTTAGATTTTGTAATTATTGCAGATTCGTGAAAAACAAAATCAGAGTAGAAATAAAAAAAACAAACACTTTGTAATAAACAAATATATTGTTCTTATTTCGTATAATACTTAATAATTTAAAAATAATTGTACAGCTGAATGTCTTATTTTCTAAAAATTCGTTATTACAAAACTGTAGTTTGAGGTGCACAATATTTCAAATTAAAAAGGCTGCAAGTAATAAAATCAGAAGTCGTTTACATGGGGTCGTAGAACAGATTTCATTGTGGCACTTTAAAGTTTAAGGCGCTCCCAGTCCAGAATTCCATTCGTATTTGATGTTGAGGACCTCTGCCTTATTGATGCAGCAAACTTTTCGAAATTACATTGTGCACGTTTCAAGTCGTTGATTTTAACTACCATCAAATCATACATAGGCAATAAATTTGACAGCGTGTCATACGTCACGTAAAGTGTAAATTTGCTGACGGGGTCCTTTGGAATAATCCTGCAAGTGTCGCTGGTCACATGTTCCACTGTATGTTCACGTAAATCACATTTAAAAGATCTTTGTTTCGCCATCACAAACATGTCCGGTAGAGCCTCCAGAAAAACAATAAACGCATCCGCCGTGAATGAAACACCTAATCCGTCGGTATTCAGAATTCTTGCCACAGGTGAAAAGTTTTTATAAGAATCCAGGCCTAAATGAACAACTTTGTTAGAACTAATGTTTAGAGGCATACAAAAATCACACAATAACCGTTTCTCACGGAAGATATGTTTGTTCTCGGTCGGGGTGTCCGTTGTTACGTCACAGCTATGCATACCTGTTTGATCAGGCGACGGGCCCCGGGTCTCTTCGTCAACAACCTCTATCTGTGGTGGTAGTAGTGTTGTCCGACGTTGGGTTTTATTTGAAAATTACGTTTTATTACTTGGCTTTGTCTTTTTCTTACATGACTTTGTCCTTTTCTTACATGATTCTGCAATTGTATTGTTTAGAGGCATACAAAAATCACACAATGTCCGCTTCTTCTCACGACGGAGCTGCTTGTCCTCGGGCGGGGTGTCCGTTATTACGTCACAGTGCTGCATGGGCTCCTGCACGACCAACCTCAAATCTTCGCTATGTCCGGTTAGCTGTGACGATGGTCCCAGGGTTTCTTCGTCACCAACTATTATCTGCGGTGATGCTAGCGCTTCCCGGTGTTGGATTTTATTTGAAAACTGCATCTTCTTACTTAGTTTTGTCTTTTTCTTACTTGATTCTGCAATTGATGTCCTGCTGTAAGGTGCGGTTGCATCCTGACAGTTACAAATTCGTCTGGGAGCCATCTTCAGATGCACCAGGTAACAGAGCACAATCACTTAAAACGAGTTAGTGCGGTATCGGCTTGGACATCTGGTTTTACAAATTTTAAAATAAAAGAGGTGGAACCATTGCGTGCGCCGCATAGCAGACAAGTTGACTCTTGTAAAATTTCAGCGATGACGAATCACGACAAATATTAATAAAACGTCAACTGATGGTCAAGTCCTTCGATAAATATATATCAAACCGGTTTCGAAAATTGCTGGATTCGATTGCCTCACCTGTCATATTTTTTTTATATATTTATTATGAAAGTCTTGATTTTAAGCTACTTTATTCAAGACGATTCTACCAGAACAAACGATTGAGCTCCTTTTCGACTAAAATGGGCCAAGAGCGGAAGATGTTGATTGTATTTCCGGAATTTGTCCAACGTCTTAAGTCTGGTGGGAATGCGGAGAAAAATATATTATCACAGCTTGATGACGAAATGCAAAAAGTTTTAAAGTCCAAATTAACTGATCACGATAAATGGGGGCAATACAATCAAGTGTTACAACGATTCATTCATTTCACAAACCAGGCGCGGCAGCCAATCAAAATACCTGTTGAAACAACCAGTGACAGCCTATCAAATGCCGTTATTTTATCTACACTTCCCAAAACTTTTAAGAAAAAAGCTGAAGTTTTCCTACGCATTTTGAGTACCTCAAACGATGTGAGCTGGGATCACAAGGGTACCGTTACTATAAAGGGTAAAATTTTACCGGCGTCTAACATAGTCGATTTAGTTCACGACACCCTGAGGCCTCGAAAAACTATTAATCCACCCGGACGCCTACAGTTTGCTGATTACATCAAAGACCTTAACGTTGCTAATGTGCTGCTAGCTAAACCTAAACAGCAAAAGAAGCCAACCCCGACTGGTAATACAGGAAAAACCGAAATGGAAACTGATAACTGCGAGTCCGATTTAGAATATAAATTAAAAACGCCCGCTACTCACCCAAGTCCACATCAAAAAGGTTCAGTCAGAAGAACGCCGATAAGGAAACGCCTCCAAAAAAGGGCCGTTAGAAAAACGCCTCTAAGGCAGAGGTCCTCAACATAAAGCTAAAATATTAGTATTTGAAGTTATTTTACAGTTACAAAGTGTAAAATTTCAAAAAATCAATCTACGATTTCATAATGGCGTGATATAATTTAAAAAATTGTGATTTTTGTTAATTTTTGGCTATACATTTTATAAAAAAGTGTAAAACATTTACAAAATTATGCTTAGAAATAAATCTAAAACTGTTTTACATCATTTTCGTTATTATAAATCGTTTTGTAAAATGAAATGTGATAATTTTTTAAGTGAGATGATGCGTAATTGCAATATTTTTATTAAATTTTCATCGTGTGTTAAATTAAAATGCCATTTTTGCATAATTTATGTGACATCATGTCAGTTTTTGTAAAAATTTATGTGAGATGCTGTATGATTGCGTGTTTTATTCAAATTTTTGTTACTTTGGGGGTCAACACATACGTATTTTCGTAATTTTTGCGCGCTTTTATTCAAATTTATTTTTCAATGAAAGTTGTATAAAAATATTGTTTTTTGTCGTATTTGCAGAATTTAATGTGACAAGATGCCTATTTTTATAAATTTTCATGGGAGACGATGTCGATTTTCTAAAATTTTAAACGAAATGCTTTGGAAATTGCATGTTTTTATTCAAATATTAGTATTTGAAGCTATTTTACACATACAAAGTGTCGAAAATTCATATAAATTGAGCTACGATTTCATAATTGTGTGATGTACTTTAAAAAATTACGGTTTATTTGTTAAACGTTTGCAAAATTATGCATAGTTTCTGTAACATGATGGCGATTTTGTAAACATTTATGTGAGATGCTGTGTAATTGAGTGATTTTTGCTCAATTTTCGTCGTATGTTGAGTAAAAAATGTCGTTTTTTGTATAATTTCAAGTGACCTGATGTCAGTTTTTGTAAAAATGTATGTGAGGTGACACATTTTTCAGCAAAATTGTGTGTTTTTATTCAAATCTTACTAAAACTGCTGCAGAAATTGCTGTTTTTTATGCAAATCTTGCTATAACTGCAACAAGTTAGAGAAAAAAGTGTAAAACATTTGCAAAATTATGCTTAGAAATAACTCTTAAAACTGTTCTTACATCATTTTTGTTTTACAAAGCGATTTATAAAACGAATTGTGATCATTTTTTAAGTGAAATAATGTGAGATGGTGTATTTTTTATCGCTTATTGGATAAAAATGTCGTTTTTTTGTGTAATTTCAAGTGACATGATGACAGTTTTGTAAAATTTTAAGTGAAACAGAACATTTTTTCAACAAAATTGTGTGTTTTTATTCAAAATTATGTTACTTTGTGGCCAATTGCGTTTTTATTTTCGTTCGGTTGCATTTATACTGGAGTTTTTAAAACTAAAACAGAACATTTTTCAACGAAATTCTCTGTTTTATTCAAATTTATGTTAATTTGTGGTCAATTGCGTTTTTATTTTCGTCCGTTTGCATTTATACTGGAATTTTTTAAACTAAAATGAAGTTTTGATCGATATAATGACACAATTTCAGACGTTTACTTATAAAATAGGGTTCCGTGGTGAGAAGAAACAGTTTATTCCGAAAGAAGTCGCTGTTTTCGTTAAAATGTTCTAAATTACCAATTTACATTAAGTTGTTATATACAAATTGACCGTGAAAAATCTGTACATTTACAATAGCACAGTTTGATTCTTCCACTTTGTCAAAAGACCCATCTTATAAACGCACAATAACTAAAAGTTTTACGTACTTATAATACGTTGCATTTATTTACTCAACACTTTTCGCGATTTAAAATAATTATTCACATGTGGCTAGGGTTCAAATCCGACTTGGGCCACCGCAAAAAGCTTTTTTCTTAAATTAAATAAATGATGAGTAAGACGGCAGACTTCGGCGTGACGTAATCAAGCCACAAAGGGCACAGCGTAATTATAAAACTCAAGCACGAAATAAAATAATGTCTATTTCTTTTTAAAAGCGAAAAAAATCATATGAACCAAATCGTTAGAAAATCGCAAAACGCTTATGCATATATTTTTTAAAACACGTCTAATATATATTTTTTAAATACTTGGAAAGAATGACGAAATACCTTCAAGCATATTAAAACTCTAGACATTTTGAGCGAGTGCCAGAGATAAAGTTACAGCAGTCAATAAGAGCGAGTGGGATAGGAAATTTCTACTTTACGTAAAGTATGAGTGTAGACAAGATGTCCCCCTGCAGAGTCGGTGATATCATAGCAAATTCCTCGTCACCAAGGTTGTTTAAATGAACAAAGAGCGGCCAGTCTCAACCTGCTTTTATAGAAAAATCTGAAATTAATCAGAAGCTAATGCGTAATTTAACCAGAAGCTAATGCGTAATATTATAATGCGTTTTGAATAAAGTGGTTTCGCTATATAAAATAAAGTAATTATTTCTATTCATATAGCTTTTCAAATTTTGCGCGGGCGAATGGAAATTTCCAGCAGGGTGGAACAACGAGAATATTGCAAATTATAAAAATAATTATTTCTAGTACATCCAGTTACAAATCTAATTTTTTAAAAATTGTATCAACCTTTAAACACAATAAGCTACACAACCCCTATTCTTATAATCTAAATTTTTGAAAAATACTTTGTTTTAAATTCTACCAGCGCAGCGGAGTGGGCTTCCGATAGGCACATAAAATCTGTAGTGTCGCCGTTCGAATTCCGGTCGTCCAAAGATTTTTTTAAATATAAACAGCCCTTCTGTGAATGCATGAGAGAGACAATCAAGGAGCAGAAGAGAGAGAAAGAGATCTACCAGTTTGAAATTCAAATATTTCCGCGAGTGAATGCAAGAGAGAGACAACCAAGGAGTAGAAAAGAGAGAGATCTACCAGTTTGAAATTCAAATATTTCCGCGAAAATTCAAAATTAAAAACGACAGCCGTGAGAAGGGGGCGCGCAAAAAACCAAGATGGTCGACACCCCGGGAAGTTTAAAATAAAAAAATTGAACTTAGAAAAAAAAATCTGAAAATTTAAATTCAAATATTCGCGCCAGAAAAACAAGATGGCCGACGTGTAATTCCAGAAGCAAATTAAAAATGGCCGCGCGTAATTTAATCGGAAGCTAATGCGTAATTTAATCAGTAGCACATGTGAAAATTAATTAGATCAAACCGCGAAATTAATTAGATCAAACCGCGAAAATTAATTAGGTCAATTCGCGGTTTAATTGGAGCACCTGTCAATCATTCGATTAATTCAATCGAGCATCGATCAATTTAATTGAACACTTAATCCAATTAGTGGTGTCCACTATACTACTCATAGTAATTATTTATCAGAAAATATATATTCTGGGAAATTGCAAAAAGCTATATATCAACTTATACCGTTTTGCTATTTTTTAAAATGAATAAAAGGAAATGAGATAAGGTATAAGTTCCGTATTTTTTTATTTTCTAGTAGAAATAGTTTTAGAATCAATAGAAAAGCAAGCTGTAGTAAATAAATCGACTTGATTCTTTTCATTACCAGCGAAATGAACTAAATGTTGTTCTCAAATCTCCAGCAAAATAGTTTTTTGATGTTCCTGTAAAATGATCATTTTTGACTTATACCCTTTTGCCTTTTCACCACAGAATTGCACCATCATAACTTTATAACAGTATGTTAAAATGTTTTAACTGATTAATTGATTTGTCCATTTAGAAGAACTCCAACTCTTTTGTAATGATATTTTTCGGTATTCCCTCATTGAGAACTGGTTTCACTTAATCCTAAGATATAGATATGTAGCTTTTTAATTTCTTCAATTAATATCGAGTTTACTAAGCTGGTGTGTATTACGGATGTTCTAGTTCTGCTTTTCTGCAAATTTAAACAATTTCCATGATTGGCTGATGGGAGCATTACTATCACCGTCTCCCCTCTCACTACTGAAGGTGCGTCTTGGGGGGCCAGTAACTGGTTTAGTGATTTCAGCATTGTGATTATTCTATGAAATTAGTGTTCGTAGTTTTTCGCATCGCACCGCATGCTTGCGACATCTTAAAAATCGGGTTGGTCCAGTATCATTCCTTTTAGACCCCTTTCTGGTACTGGTGATCGCTGCCGTTCGTCAGTCTCCATTTGCTCCGCGGGTATATTCAATAGCTGCCTTGTATGTATACAGGGCTTCCCCGATCCGTCACCTGGGGAAGCGCCTGTTGGGATTAGAATTTTCTGAATGACCGTCCATGTCATGTCCCCTACTTAGTTCGAAGGTATGCTACACATGTTTTACATCAGCTTCACCACGGTAGATCAATAATTAGAACAAGTGAAATTGTTGAAGATGTTCAGGAACCGATGCTAAATGATCCTGCGACATCTACCCCAGAAAACTGTCTGTTTTACGCCGCCTACCAAAAAATATTAAAGGGCACTATTAAGTTCTTGCGGTTTGTCATTAGAAGTGTGTCCATTACTGTTATTAGTTTAGGTAGAACTTTGTAGACTCTATCTGACCTCTTTCGCAGATTGAACGTAGTTACACAGAACGGAAAACACAGTCATAGAATATGAGAATGTTGTGTTGATTCAGTTTTTTAGTGGAATTATAGCTGTACTTACAGATTGAAAATGTATGAACTCGTCTCTGCAAATGTCTAAATCGTATTGATGTCAACTAACGAACAAGTTATTACAGTGTCCACAATATACTCTGTATTTGTTGCTTTCACCGATTAAGTTTTCCATCAGCCATAGTGAGGAATTAATAAAATGCTTAAACTGATTTACTATTCGGTGCATGCTTTGTGAATTTTACTACAAACACTCGCTCTGCAACTCAATAAATGAAACATTGTTAGCTGTTGGCCAGCGAACTGCTCGAAAATGTTTGCAGTTCGTTCACGCAAGAGTTGTGCAGTAAATTTCAATTTATCAGATTTAATTAATTTTTACTATTCCTCGGTTGGCGGAACCTAACCTACTAGTTTTTTAATTCCAAACTCGATACACCAGCGTGTGCAATTGCGGAAAGCGAAAAGCGCTAAAAACAGCCGTCAGTCAGCAGCGTTAAAATCACGAAGGGTTTGCTGTTAAGACGCTACGCAGTTCCTAAGTGAATATTGGCGCGAAGAGAGCATTGCATAATTAATTTCGGCGTTTGTAATGTTTTTATTTATTTAGGCGGAACGACACTAAAAATTCCAGTAATGGAAAAGCTACGCTTTCATGGACAAGAAATATTTTGCCTTCCAATAGTCTTCACCCACATTTCATTTGAATCGGCAGGCTGAAGGATGGAAAATGCACCAAGCAACGATTTGCTTTGGGATTTTTGTTTACGCTTTTAGCTGTTCAATGAAAGCCGCTTCCCCCCTTAATTGACTGCGATTTGCCTGATTTTAAGACCATGTGCGGAATGAAGGACGATGGCCATTTTATTTCCCAAGCTGCGGAAGCTTCTCCGATGGGTTCGCCATGTTATAAATTTCGCCGTTTTATTAGTTTGTTCCTAACGTTTTTATAAGGACTCGAAGCAGGTCGCCGTCAGTTTCGTCGGCTTAAAGTTAAATTTAATAGGGCCCTTGTATGGTAGAATGTGAATTGATAAAGTTTTATTGCGAACAGGAATGGCATAGGTTAGTTTATTAGTTTTCTATTGGCAAACTCCCTGCACACCCCTAGCCATCGCAGCTAGCAAAACTAGTCAGGTATTGTGTTTTAACTTAAATTTCAATGGAAATTTGGTTTCCATACAAAGAGAAGTGAACATAAGGTAATATATTTGTGTTATATCTCAATTACTGCTAGCTTGTAATAACTAGTGAAATATCTATCTGTTGCATGTTATCTGTGTGTTTTGAATTTGTAATAAAAAATCACTAAAACGACTAAATTCCACAATTTAGACCCTCACTGGGTAGAGTAGCATGTCATCGCTGCAGCTGCCCTGATCCATGAAGCTACTGGATTACAAAGTGGAAAATTCTGCAAATCTGATGCACTCACGAAGCAAATGCAAATTTGTATAAACAGCTTCTAGTTAATATCTTTGTTGCTTAATAAAAGAATCTGTAAATGGCTTTACCCAGAACATCCCTCGTCCACATTGTGACACTAAGTAATTTTAAAAATGAAATTTAGTTAGGGGTAAAAATATATTCACGCTTCTACATTTTCAATTAAAAAAAAAGGTTACCGGTAGTCGAATTCGAAAGGCAGGCGGACCGCGTTTGCAGTCCCAACGTTTTCTGGGATATTGCAAGGGAACGGGCTAGTTCTACCTGAGCTACGAAGCACTACGTGACTACATGCGTCCCGGCTGGCTTAAATAGAACTTCTTTTCGCTGACACCTTTCACGCTGTGTGTGCAGAAAGAGCACTTACGCTGTATCTGTTGGATTCTCGTCAAAAGTAAAGTGCAAATTGTTACTTTTCTGTATCTCAGTTAAACCAAAAATAAAAACATTACCGGTGATGCGACCCGAATTTAGCGTTTGCGAACCAGCCGGCCCATTCGATTTCTTTGGAGGTAGTTTACGCTACCGCTTCCAGAGCTACAGCGACCTTCTGATTTCCTGCATTCCAGCTCTATTTAACGTCCAGCATTAATTCATTGCTCCTTTTTGTATCGAACAGCATTTATTCTGTATTTATTGGGTTCCATTTTGGCAAGAATAAAGCCTGCGATATGTACAAATTATTACTTGTATCTAATGCTAGGTTAAATAAAAAATAAACAAAATGTTAATTTTTTAAGGTGCTCACGCAGTATATATTTGTCTGAAATTTTCTACATTTTATGCCACGTAGACATATAATGTTCCTGCAAAATATTGTGTTCCTCCAACAAACAGTTATACCGCCAACAGACAGTGAGGCAGACAGACAGACGGAATTGAGAAAACCTGTTTTTTGTCATCTAGGGACCATGAAACGTGAAGATCTGGAGAAATCTGTAAAGGTGATTTTTTCGTGATTGCAATACTTCCTTCGTCTTCTAGACGACGGTAGTAAAAATACAGCTCATTAATTCAAACGCAATAAAGTAACAGAAATATGTTGCATAATAGTCAATCCACATTTTTATTCCAACAGTGTTGCGCTACATTGAACAGATTAACAAGAAACGTCGGTTTAAGCTATTTGGGCAAATATTTGCTCAATTTAAGGTCAATGTTCGACAAAATTCTTTATGTTTGAAATGGCTAGTGACCTTAATACCAAATAATTGAAGTAATTCACCAAGCTTATTGTATTTCAACATGTGTAGTTGTACATTTACTGTGCTATTTCATTGAAATTTGGCAGAGTCTTACGTACCTAGGAATTTAGATAGAGCAGCTCCAGATATTGAAACCATTCGAAGCCACTGCTACAATTTAACGGGACTAAACAGGCAATATGAAATCTGTCACCATGCACGGCCGTTGGCGTCAGACGGTTCTAAATGTTTTATGTACGTCCATCATCGAAGCAAGTAATTGTGGATAAAGTATTATGTAGGTTTGAAATATGATTGCCGCAGCCACTGTTTTCATGCCAGCATGTCAGTTTAAGGGGTATTTGAGGTTGAACTTTTTGCCGAGAAGGATAGTCAAGGGGCGCTTCTTAGAAGCCAGTAAACTACCATCGATTCAGGATGTACTATGCAGTTTTTCGTTTCAGTTCTCTGCGATTTGCCGATTGGGCCATTTTACGGCAATCTAATTTGACATCCGACCGAGCTCTCACAGCTGTTGCTGACGTGAATCAAATGTTTGATTTTATTGTAAAGCAAAATGCATTCTTTTGAGTCAGGTAAGTTCAACTTCGCGCGTTGAGCATGGTTTTTAATGGTAGAATCATATCGTTACACCACCTGTCAATTAATACCATGATGGTGCCCTAAAGCATCTTCCTCGTTCCTACAGATTTGACCACCTGCTCTTTCAGTTTAAAACCTGTTCCATAACGCTAGCTAGTCGAAAAACCATGTGTGGCTGTTACAGGTCGTAACAGAGATTGATGTTGCAACAAATAGTTGCTCTTTATTTCTACGCTTTTTAACATTTTTGTGGAAGTGTCTTGACACGCTTTTCATTTCTTTTGTTAACATTGTGTGATCATATTGTGAAAATGTATCAATATAACCAGAATTATACGCTCGAAGGATTTAGGGGTATTATGGTAGATTACAAAATGTTGTCCTCCGTGGGTCTATTATGCTTGAATATTTGTTCTCTATTCAGCTGAACGAGTGTGAAATTGTAGGTTTAGTAGTTACCTTTACCAGGGCTTTAGGTTTGTAATTACACTTGCCACTATGAATATGAAAGTCTATTCTTCTATCTTTATGAGTTATTTATTTTCAAATTTCTTATTACCTAAACATATACGTTACGGGTATGCTCCAAAATAATTCAAAAGGAACAATAAAAGATTCAATAAATTAATAATATAAAATAATTAAACATGATGCCTGTAACGAAGTTCACAACAAGAAGTGGGCGCATCATGTTTTACATCTAAAGACCGGTAAATCCATGACATCCCTTCTATTGGAACGTTGCAGTAAACTAGTTACCATCAATATAATAAAAAATCAAAAAGGGTTTTTCAAAGGATTCAGAATGCAGAGAGTGAAAACTTTGAGCTCAAATCTCTATGCTGATTGTTTCACCATACCCTCCACATACACGTGTTTCCGAGACCTATTCAAATTCGTTCCAACATTTTTGATTTATTATAATTACAAAGCAGGCGGATGCCGTACTACAGGCGCATAGTACAATTTGGGGCGACCTCACGTATAGCATAACTTTCTAAGTGTGTCTATTCTAGAGAAGTTGTGGGAATTACGGGTTATAAAACCCAAGCCTCGAAGCGTGCCCGAAGCAACACGTTTGATATGGTCACTGTAATTTAAATCGTTTTCGTGAAATTTTAGATTTTCTTCTTGTCGCACAATACTCTGCCACGTGAAAGATAATAATCAATAGTGATGAGTTTAGCTCTGCTCCACTTATTAACAATAAGTCAAACTGTAATCTCAAAGGTATTATTTTGTACAGTGATACTTCGTTGTTTTGTTGCTACCAGTCTCTATTGCATAATGGCTAACGTATCATATCTTTCAGTGCTTCAGTTTTTCTAATTCCTATAAAGAGAATTACGTTGCATGCCTCAAATTATGATGTTAGGTTAAGCTCTCCTGTACTGGCCGTTTACACTTCTGTGAAAAGTAAATAAAACACCTACTGTGATTAGCAGTAGAAAATAATGCAACACGAGTATATAATTAATCAACAAACAAGAAAATAGTACTTTAAGGTTGCACTACATTGGCCATAATTATGTGAGAAATTTAAAGATGAGAAGAACTGTTGACAATTTGGACGTCGATCATGATTCCTAGGAAAATATCAGACTGCACATTCAGAAAATAAATATCCACAGTATAATAGTAAAATAAATGTAATGGCTTCGGTGGCAACCTTGTTTTCGTTTGGTCAAATTGTTGACGGTTATCAGAAATCAGAACAGCAACAGTCCCTTTCACGATTCAACAAAAATATCTAGAAATTATCTGATTATGTCATTTAAGTATTCAAAATATCAGTCTAGCCAAATGCGAATACCTAACCAAATTTTATGAGGAAGAAAAGTTGACATATATAACCTTTAAGCAACGATAAAATAATCAAGCTTTTAGTATTGGCAGCAATTCAACATTACATCTATGGAATATCCACACATATTGAAACGAGGATCTGGCTTTCTTGCCTGGATGGTATAGTTTAATGTTTATAGATATAGCCAGTTTGCATTTCCATTATAGGTGCATGTTCGCACAACTTCGAAATCGGTTCGTGGTGAACAGCAGTCGCTTGCGTGCCCAGTCCAAGGGCGCACATTGGCGAGCGGCCCCGAGTACAGTATTGGAAATTACTTACGGCAAAATAAATGTAAGCGCTTGCAGCGTTAAAGCTTGCGTATAGTAGCAGCATTTGCGTGTTCAGCAGACGCCATCTAAGGTATGTACAAGTGCACCACGCAATTTCGTGCCATCCATTGTTGATGCTGTTATGGTGGTTGTTTATCTTCTTATTATCCGTTTGATCAGAACTGTTTGAAGACTAGGTGAAGTTATACTGGGTAGAAGACTTTTTTTGTATAAGCCGAAAGTGCCTCTGATATGATGCTTCTTCCGTCGCATACATTTGTTAATAAAGCCATCTATATTTCATTTGTGGATAGGTTTTCGATTTTGGTATTATGTACTTTAGGAGAAACCTCTGACTGTAGTATTATTTCGCTCCTCTTCATTGTATGCTCCAAAAATTTATGGATTTCTCTTTCTACGCACTATGCATTGTATTTTTATACTTATCATCTTCTTCTTCTCTTTCTTTTTCTTCTGCTACTACTACATAGCTGGCTAGGAAATGTCGCTGTCTGCTTGGCATTTACTCTAGTTAGGAAGGATTAGTCCTATTCCCATTTCTTGGACGGTCGACCAGGTAGGTAATTTATTCTCTGGTGACCATCCTTTCTCAGAAATGTTTGTTAGTCTATCGTTCTTCATCGCATTGATGTCGTTTGTTTCGTTTAACAACGTTCTGTATTCCTCAGAGTTTTCGCGCCGTTGTTTATCTCGTGTGTATCCTATACCACCATTCTTTCATGTTTTTAGTATCAACTCGAGGTTCGATTGACTAGATCAGGGGTCGGCAACCTTTTTCGGACGGCGGGCCATTTTCAAAATAAAATTTTTTATGCGGGCCGCACATTCAAATGTAACTTAAATAGTGCTTTTATATCATATACGAGTATAAATATTATTAAAAATAAATATAGAAAAAATTTATTTTTTATTGACATGCTATAATAACAATAATGTTAGAGAACAAAATTTTACAATTCTTAAAAGGGAAAAAACAGAAAATACAATTCCAATTAAATATGTATAAATATGTAAATATAAAATACATAAATATAAAAAATATAAAATATTGTAGTGAAACGTCATACGGCTGTCAACATGAACGCACATATGAACATACAGTAGCAAACTGGCGAAATGAAAGAATTAGTGATGGGCTTATCCGGAATGAATAATCGGAAAGTTTCCGATTGTTCAAAAAGTCGGAAGGTTCCTATTATTTCGGAACTTTTCGGAATTTGATTATTTTACTGTACGGTGCACAAAATTCGGAACTTTCGGAATTCGATTATTTTACTATTCGGTACACAAAATGAGAAAACGAAATGCCAATTTGAACTGAACGGAATACGGAATGTTGTATTGACTCACTTGACTGCTATATGCTGGTTGGCGAATGTCGACGGGTCGCGCCGTGTGCGCACGTGTATGATACGTGAATGGCACTAATGGCAGTGGTATTTCGTAGATTAATTATTAGATAGTACACCTACAGACTTCAAATTCAAGTATTGTTTTATACTATCTATTATGTAATTTATGTGCTATTAAACTTTAAAATATCACTACCATTTTCCGAAAGTCTATTAACGTAACTACTGTAATAATTTGAAAAAATATTTTATTTCCTCATATCCCACTGTGCGACTCAAACTCATAACTTGTTTTTTAGGATACTGCATTGCTAACTAGCGTTCTACCGGACTCGTTTGTAACAATGTAAACGCTAGTTACCAATGCAGTATCCTAAAAAATCTTATACGATACACTACCGGTAGAATTCTTATGGCCTTGCCAAACATACAGGTCTCGCCCTACGGTTCAACCTGTAAAGTATTGGCGCGGCCATAAAAATGTTGCTACCGGTCTAATAACGTAAATAGCTATTACTGACCGTCCTACAAACCCAAAGAATAGATGCCAACGCAGATAAGGGCTTACGGCGCGACGGCGAGTGCTCTCATCGTAAATTTGCACGCACTTCATCTTCCTTCCGCTTGTTGTTATTTCGCTCGTTTTCCCTTGCTTGCATTTACGGAATGTAAAATAATCGGATGATATTCCAATTTTATAAACATTCCGAAATGGAACATTCCGATTATTGAAATCATCCGATTATGCCCATCACTAGAAAGAATGCTACACTTGCTAAGCGAGACGTCGTATTCGCTGGGGAGTGGGGATTAAACTTGCGCAGTAAAATAGGTTTCCCACTATGCTTCTGTTTGTCGCGCATTTTTGTCACCGGCCACATTTCGGCACGCTTACGCTCTAAGTTTGTTGATTTTTCCTAAAGTTATATTGGTGCTTTGGCGGGCCGCGCAAAAAGTTGCAAAGGGCCGCATGCGGCCCGCGGGCCGCAGGTTGCCGACCCCTGGACTAGATGAATACGGGTCTGTGCATGGATGCATGGATTGTTATTTTGCTCTCCTTCAAACTTTTATTACGCCATTTGCATTAATTGAGGTATCCGGTTATCTGCATACCTATTAATACCTGTCGTTGTACTTCAGTGAGAAGATTTCTTGTGCTAGTAATATGTACTCTCAGGTAATCAAATTGTATTACTTATGTGATGATGACTCCATTCACTCATAGCTTACATTTGGTGGGATTTTTGCTTAGTATTAGAGATTTCGTTTAATATACAACTACTTCCATTGCATTGGACCAATCTAGCAGTTTCTGCCAGTTAGCCTTTGAGGAATGTTCTTGTTTTTTAGTTTATAGTAGTTGCTACTTATCACTCTACCATTTTGTTAATGACTACTTTAAACAGATATGATGATCTTGTTATTCCATTTATGGTGTTGTTATTTATATCTTCCAGTAGTTTTATAAAGCTACAAACTATATTCACCTTGTTTAATTTATTTTGATTTTTTTACTTTCCTCGCCTGAAAGACGAAGGAAGTATTGTAATCACGAAAAACTAACCTTCCGGGATTTTGTCAGATCTTCACGTTTCAGGGTCCCTAGATGACGAAAAACAGGTTTTCTCAATTGCGTCTGTCTGTCTGTTGACGGTATAACTCAAAAATATTTGTCGGAGGAAGAGGATATTTTGCATACACATACCTGGAATGAAACCAAGAAAATGTCAGACAAATATATACAGGGTGAGCACATTAAAAAAATGAAATTTTGTTTATTTTTCATTCAATTTAGTAATAGATACAAGTAATAATTTGTACATAGTGCTTTATTCTTATCAAAAATGGGAGCCAAAAGGCACAGATTAAATTTTTTATAATACAAAAACGAGGCACAAGTTAGCGCGTTAATAAATATAGCTGCGACGTAGAAATTCGAGAGATTGGTTCTCCGTGGCGCTGGGAGAAATTGCCGAGGCACTTACGATATCCCACTAAACGTTGGCGCTGCAAACGTTGTCCGCCTGCCAGTCGTTTTCGACCACCGGTAACGTTTTTTTTTTATTTGATAATTTATTTAATTTATTAGAAACGTGAAGATGTTTTTACTTCTAACTTAATTTGATTTTTAAAATTATTTAGTGTAACAATGTCGACGAGGGAAGTTCTGGGCCTTTTACAGATTTTTTCGTTGCATCCGATCTAGAAATCTTCTGAAATCAACAAAGGAATAACAGATAATAAATATTTCCAAAATTTGCATGTCATAAAAATGCGTCTATATCACTTCTCTTTTTTACTTCCTTTTACTATAAAGGAAGTATTGGATTCATCCCAAAAATTCGAAATTGAGTTTTCAACAGATCTTCACGTTTTAGAGTCCCCTGATCCCAAAAAACATATTTTTTTTCATTTGTCTGTGTGTCTGTGTGTCTGTCTGTGAACAGAATATCTCAAAAACGAAAAGAGGTATGGCGTTGAAACTTCATATATAAATTTTGTGTACTATGTAGATCAGACAGCAAGCTTTTGAAGAAAATCGCATAACCGGAAGTAGGTGTTTACTCTTGTAATTTTTCAGTTTTTTTCGATTTTTTCAAAAACGGCTCCAACGATTTTTTTTAAACTTTACATTTTTCTTACATTTTTAATGTGTATTGATGTGAGATAGGTGATTTTCCAGTTGAATACTTCTAAAGTGGGTTTCTTTTGTTTTTTTTTCAATTTTTTTTATTAACTCCTATTTTAAATAAAACACCCGGTATATTATTACATTTTTGAAATCACCTTAAAATTCTAGAGAAAATTTGTCTCTTCAACTAACACTCGATTTTGTACCGTTTTTGTATAATTTGTAATTTTGAAAATTTTTAACAAATGGTTAAAAATTAAAAATGAAATTTTTGACTAATTATAAGATCACTGTAAAAGGAAGTTGTGTGAGTGTATCACACCAAATTTTTTTTCTTCTTCTTCAACATAATCTACTTCCTATTAGTTTCTAATCTATACATTCACATATTCTCCAAAGTCGACGTTCAGCAGTCTTACCAACTTTTTGGTGGTGTATTGTACTTACGTTTTCTCAAAAACCCTGCTGTTGTTGGTCTTCAATTGAGGAATTTAACAGAATAGTACTTCGACAGTTATCAGAATACTCTTCGTCGCCTTTCTTTCCATTCTGCAGATGTCTTCTTTTCTGTAATTATCCTATTGAGCGGCTGGTATATTAGCTTCATGAGTGTGTCCGTCATATTCTGCGATGAGACCTTGCAGTGAACAGGAATGGACAATATACTGCGTACAGTATATTGTCAAATCGTCTTGCTTAATATCTTATTGTTACGGATGGTAACAATACAGAACGTACTAAACGTTCACACAAAGTGTAGATAAGAAAGGAACCCTTATACAAAAGGTCGTGGAGAAAGTTTTATCCAACAGTGACTTGGAAAAGTTGACCAACTAATCGATCCTCATCAAAATGTATGAGGGCAGGATTTCATGGTTAGAAGAAAAAGTTTTAACAATGGAGAACCTTTTAAAATCACAAGAACAGTACTCCAAGGAAACAACTTAAGAATATTTGAAATTGCTGAACGCACATCTGAAAATACCAGTCAGCTTGTGATTGACTTGTGTCGTGACAAACTTAATGTTGTTATTACTGAAATGGATATATAAGGTAGTATATATTAAACCTATTAAAGTCAAATTCTGTTGTCGGAGTGTAAAAAGTGATGTCTTTCGTCCTAAATCGCGGTTTAGTTATTATAAGGGAAGACCTCACCCTTAAAAGACTTTTGTCTTAATCTTAGTTAATCTCCAAATTAACAGTCTGCTATGTTTTAAGTGGACTGCAACACATGGCGCGTAATAATATCAGAGCAGCACATATAAATACAAGTTCGTTAGAGCCAAAACTTTATTGTATAACCAATTGGTTATTTGTCAAATAAAATCTCATAAAATAGTGAATGTAAGACTAATTTGATTGTTTTTACTTTCCTCCTAAAAGACGACGAAAGTATTGCAATCGCGAAATCACCTTTGGAGATTTCTCCAGATCTTCATGTTTCGGGGTCCATAAATAACGAAAAACAGGTTTTCTCAATTCCGTCTGTCTGTCTGTTGTTAATTAAAGTAGTAGTTGGTACTGCTTATAACCCATATCAACATAATCATCGATTATTTTTTAATGCATTTGAAAACTCCTTAATTACCAGTTTAATTTACCTTGCCGACTTTAATACAGATTTTATGAAAGTTGATAATGCTGCTACAATTTATATGCAGGATATTTTATCGTCTCTTGGTTTATGTAAAATTATTCGTCAGCCAACCAAAGTTACTGACTTGTCAGCTTCTATTATCGATCTCATTTTTATCACTAATAATTTCTCAATTGACTAGTATAGTGGCGTAACTCCATGTCATGTAGCTGATCACGATCTTGTTTTCTGAGACATTATTACCGAACAACCTCGGGAGAACCTGTTACAAGAATTTTTATAAACTTCAATAAAATTGATTTGAAGTTATTTTATAAGAATTTAGAATTGCTACTACAACACCAAATTTTTAGAATAAACTGTGGTGATGAAAATTAACTTTTTTAATGAAAATACTTTCCAACTGTTCAATACACGTGTTCCATTGGTTGTATCCAGTTTCAGAAAGCCGTATATACCATGGTTCACTGATAATCTGAAATACCTCGTTTTTTGCATAACACAGCTAAGGCTACATTCAGAAAAATCTGATTGTCACATCATTGCGAATACTATACAGCTTTAAAAGATTTTACTCCAAGGACTACACTTATTGAAAACATTCTTGAAAGAACTATCTATCTATGGTCAATTAAGTATTCATGTTAACCATTATAATTAAATCCACCAGTGCAATTTGGTTTTAGGTCAGAAAACACATTATAGTAAGGCCTTTGACACAGGTAACCATACTATGGGGTGATCGAATACATTTCACCTCCAGTGTGCTGTGATTCCTGATATACATTTGGCAGCGCTAAAGTGGATTGTCAGTCTATGTCAAATTCGAGATTTTCAGGTTAAGTTTTGCTTCACTTCGTGTCAAAAAACAAACAAAGCCTAACCTACTAACCTCGAATTCGACATAGACTGACAATCCCCTTCGGTGCTGCCAAATGTATACCACGAATCACAATACACTGGAGGTGAAATTTATTCGATCACCCTATACCTTGATTTTAGTTTTATAATATATTTGTTGTTGGTCCTAATGTGTTGTCGCTAATGGATAATTACTTGAGTTATAAGTCGCCGTTAATTTGAATAGTATCCCAAGATGTTCGGCAATATTGGGCCCCTTGTTATACTCGTTACATACATTTATTTGTATAAATCATATGAAATTCTGGAAATTTCACATTTATGCTGATAACACGCAATTGTAGGTACCTATCGTAGAATGCTTGTAATTGAAAGAAATAAATGGATGAGATAAATTCTGATTTTAAATATATTTATGAGGCTTCTATTTAGCACTCACTAATTATTTACCTCTATAAATCAGCAGTGCTATTATTTGGCAATAAAAACACTTGCAGATACTTAGCTCATTTATTAACCGTTAATATTAGTAATGTAAGTCAAAGTTCTTTTCATCAAAATTTAACGACTAAAGCTCCTGCGTATTTATAGAGTAAAATAACTTTTAGGACTGATATTCATAATATTTCTACAAGATACAGAGGTCCCATATCGCTGCCACTCCACTCCTCGGCTTGATACGAAAGATTCTTTTCTTTTCAAATTTTTATTATGTTTAATTGACTGTCTAATTGTTATATAACATACAAACAAGACATTATTAAACCTAATTGCGTTCCGACTTGTTTCATAAACAGTCTATTTAATAAGTATCGATGACATGTGCTATTTCTTTCTGAGCTTTGCCGACAGGGCAGCATAAAACCTTCATTAATATATGCGACTTGAGCTACCACAGAATTGCATAATTTAGGTTTAAGGTGGGAATCACTTCTGCATACAGTGAAGTCTATTTAAAATGCAATATGGCCATATTGCAAGTTAAATGGTCCGCCCACTTTATCATTGGAGTATAGGCAACCCATCATACAGTGAGCGCCAAAAAGCATTGGTCAGTTTCAATACCTAATAAAAACCCATACACTTCACCTATGGAATAAATGATAATTTCTTCATAAATAGGAAACTTGGGAGTTTTGTTTCAATGTTTGACATCCTCCGAAAGTTACAGTTTGGTGTGCTGTTTCATCGTCAAAGATTGTCGCGGCTTATTTTTTCGAGGAAATTGGTGAAACGGTAACGGTTACATCTCAAAGACATTACATGCTTCAAAGATCTTTTTATCGCAAATAGAGGAGGAGATAGTAAATGAATATTGGTTTTAACAGGACGGTGCTACCAATTGGACCGCAAGAATTAATGCGGATCTCCTACGACAATCGTTTCCAAATAAACTGATTTCTTGCTATGGTGACCTTCCTTGGCCCTCGAGATCGCAGGATATAACCACTCCTAACTTTTTATTTAGAAGAAAGATAAGAAATCTGGAAAAGCTTAAAATGTTTATTTGAGAAAATATTGAAGCTATACTGCAGGATATGCGGCAACGTGTGTTGAGAGATTTCGGCCAGCGCAGCGGCCGTTTAAAAGACTGCATTCAACAAGAGGAGAGTCATTTAACCGACAGCATTTTTCATAAGTAAATCTCCCATTCTTAGTCTTTAAGAAATAGTTTTGATTAACTGTGCAATTCAAGCAAATAAATTGTTATTACAAATTGAAACTGGCCAATGCTTTTTGGAGCTCACTGTACATTCATTACCAGATAGTTAGTTTTATGTAACCGAAGTTACCAAACTACCAAGAAAGGTTAACCTCAAAATAATAAAATAATAAATAATAAAACGTGCTCATATGTAAAAAGAATTATTTAATAACGAAAATGAATTACATAAAAATGAAGAAATAGGAACAGCAGCAAGCAATTACGAATATTATAATAACTGCTCGAAGTGCCCACCTTGCATTTCCAAATAGAAGGGTAAACGATTGTTAAATTCTGTGATCGAATTATTCACAAAATTAACAGATATTTTTTGACATAATCATTAATTAATCTCTCTTTTAATGTATTGATGTTTTCAGCTGGTTCTACTGTGTCAATTTTATTCTTCAAATAACCCCATAAAAGAGTCAGTTGGAGGGAGACCGCAAGACCTTGGAAGCCAATAATTGATAATGCCCCGTCTTCCAATCCACAAAGGAAAGGTGGCGTTAAGATAATTAACTACCTCCCTGCTACAATGAGGGCGGGCTCCATCGAGCTGCAATATAATGTGATGCATCTCGATATTAATATTAGCATCTATGATTGCCTGAGGTAGCTGCATTTGTAATAGATGCAAGTATTTGGCACTATTTAGAGTACCATCTATAAATATTGGTCCTATAACCTTGCCGTTCATAATACATACCAAGTATTTACAAATTTTAGATACTGTGTATGTGATTCTTGAAATGCATGCAAATTCTACGTTCACCAAGACCTAGGATCCGGGAAATAGTGGATAATATTTAAGGAAAACTGCATTAAGGAGGCGCCTACCTAACGTTTTGAGAATTTACGATCTCAAATAAACAAAACGTGCATTCATCAGAAAACAGCATGTGATTCAATAGAACGTTTTCATTAAATATTCTGTTGATTAGGGTTTCACAAAACGCTGTTCTATTTTTAAAATCATTTTGAAAAAGCTGTTGATGGTTGTCATATTTGTAACTTTTGTATTTGTGTTTATGAACTATACGAATAACCGATGTTTTAGAAAGTCCTCTCTAAATAATTTATTGTTTAATATAAAATATAAAATAATGTGGGAAAAATGCAAAATCTGGGGCAGATTTCCTTCTTATTGTTAATATTAATTATTATTAACCATGTTTCTTTAGTATTCATAAATAAATTTACAAGGGAGGCAAATAAAACGAGGGGAATATGCCCCGGATTCTGCAGTTTAGCCAATTATGTAAATAGGGTAAATGGAGGTGGTTCAGTTCAGAAGCAATAATGCAAAATTCAATAAATCTGCGTGATGTAATTTGGAGTAATTTAGAAAAATGTTCTATAGCATAAAAAAACTGATTACGGAACAATGCAAGAAGTTCATTTAATTTATTGGGTTTTGTATGATTTTGTTATAATAATCGATGTTAGTCATAAAACTAATAATTACCTGATTGGTAATCCCTTTAGTAGATATATTTTTATTATCTGTAATGGCTTGCAACACGTTTAATTGGGCAACTTCATGTGATACTGTTCTACGTCGATGTTTTTTACATGTAGTGCCAGGCAGCCTGTACTTGCAAATTTTCTAACTGTTCTTGATATTGTAGATACATTAGGGACTGATCTGTTAGGATATTTTACACTAAAATTATCCCTATCATTACGATGATAAGCCGGAGTGATATATTATACACATTTCTTTTTCCCTTCGTCTGTATAAATCATGTTTAATAAATCGTTAGTTGTAAATCTTATTATTTGTTAAAATTTAAATAAAATTCTTGCATAATTTGACAGGTGACAAAACAATAAACAATAAATAAATGACATTTTTAAATTAGTGTATAATGGGTTGCCTATATTCCAATGATAAAGTGGGCTGACCATTTAGCTTGCAATATGGCCATGTTGCATTATTAATGGACTTCACTGCATAGTTTTTTCGTATATACGGAAGGTTTAGGTGTTAGATCAGAAAACAATAATTTTTGTCTGAATCTCGCCTTCTGGTTTTCTGTTGTCGTACTAACAATATTATTATTTTCTAATTTGGTAGTTAAGAAAATATTTTATTATTATTATTATCATTAGTTACTTTATTAACTATTATTGTGTATGTCAATTGGTTATGAAGATTGATAGATCGTCATATTTTATTTATTGTCTCTGGCCAGAGTTTTCCATTTGTTTCCTGCCTGCTTTTCCTCTTAATGTAGTATTGCTGATATAAAAAAAAATATTCGGCAATGCTGTTTAGGTTGTCTTAGTTATTCAGGGTATTTTCTCGTAAAGTACGCCAAGAAAAGTGCTTTGCGGGATTAGATATTGAAAGTTCGCTTACAAACTATTGTTCCTGATATTTTTCAGGTTTCTCTTCTTAAACCATTGCCTTTGCTTTCATTTGCGTATGGTGTAGAACGCTGTTTTCAGCTTCTTTATGTATAAAACAATTATAGTGAACAAATACTGACTTATTTATATTATAAAATGATTGCTCAGCTTATTAAAGAAATCAATCAACTCAGTTTCGTATTTAAAATTTTATAAGACGATTGTCAGTCCCCCGAAAGCCATTTAAAGTTAAGCGCGAATTTGCAAGGCGGCTTGTTATTTTTTCAATTATTCGCGTTCCTTAAATTCTTCGTCAACTCAATTTCCACTTGTTTGTTTCGATTCCTTTAAGCGCTTTAGCTTATTCCCGTGCACTTCATTACTTTTTAATTTAAGTAATTTACGAGGAGCTTTCATTTCTTTCGATGAACTACGCACTTAATCAATGCGCGATTCCCTTAATTTTACTTTCTAATTCGGCCTCAAATACTCCATTTTTTCGCGCTAGTAATTAAGAACTGCGTACCGCCGTCCCACCGTTCGTAATCCTCTATTTTTGTCCGGCGCATGGAATTCGGCCTTCCAACTAAATTAGTACACATTTGCGGAAGATAACATTAAATTAATTAACAAAGTTATCTCGGCACACCCACATTATATTTTCAGTAATCATGAGTTATCATTCCGGCAACCCCTTATCCATTAAATATACTTTCTGTTTCGTGGATGGTCAAGGTCGACCTTAGATCGCGGGGTTTATTAAGGGTAATTTTAAGTGGCAATGTAATTTATTGCCCCGCGATGGTATCAAATTTATGGAAGCGTGGAATTAAACAGCTTGATTATATTCAGCTTGTATGCGTGTACGACATGTGCGCTGTTATTTTCATATCTCGCATAAAAAGTGCGCCCAGTTTTTGCTGACATTAACAGCTCGGCGGATTCGTACGCCAGCAGGGGCGGACTTAGGCTGGCCGAAGCGTTTACGACTTTTTTATACAACTTCTGTAGAGTGAATTTATGATTTCATATTTTTTTTACTTTTATTTGAATTTTTGAAGGATCTACAAAACACACTACTATTTAACCAAAACTAACAGGCAAGAATAATATAATCTGAGAACCAACTACAGTGTATCATAACCTCAAAGCACGAAGCTAGAAGTCATGATATTTATAATTGGACGGATAAACTATGAACCGACTACATATGAAAAAAACAGAAACAAGACGAACGACTATTACACATCCTTAAACCTAAATGGGACCTCTAACAAGCAAGAAATTACAGACCAATTTCGTTGCTCTGGTTACTAACTATATAAAAGATTACGTAACTCTTTCAGCCATTGAAGGATATTACGTTTCAAATCTTTATATGGGCAGATAGCTTCTATTCGACATCATTATTTTCTTATATGTTTAAGGTTTAGCTCCACGTTTTCAGTAGTTTTTTGTATGCAGAGTTCGATACGGACTAGGTAGACAAACATTTAATGTACTTCTAGTGGGACAAGTTACTTCCTGGTACAATATGAAAGCTGTACTAATTTTGATGCTTCTGTAAATTTGGCGATTTATCGACTTTGTTTATGGTCAGTGGCATGTTGATACTTTAACAACGTTGAACGGGTTTCAATATGTCCAGAAGAACTCTCACAGATGAACCACTCGGGTGATATAATACAAAACATATCACAAACTGAAATTGAAAACAGTCATAGGGAGGTAAAAGCTACTGAAATAATTAACATAGTTGATGTGAAAGTGAAACAGAATGAAGCCAAAGCATTATTTAAAACACATAAATTGTCCGAGAAAAAATTAATTCAATGGTTGAAAAACGTTAAATATGACACAAAAAAAATTAATAATACAATACTTCTTCTTCTTCCTCTTATTATAGGCCAGTGGCCTGTTTATCCACAAAGTGGTTCTACGAGCCCTCTTTACCCTTAGGCCGGGTAGGTGGCTATCCTTGCCCGTTGAAACTGAGGAAGAGTTCCCTTGTTAGGGGTTAACGACTACCGCAGGTGTTAGCGTGGTAGCCGGGGAGCGTACGATTTTTAAACTCTAGAGTCGCCGGGATTCGAACCCGGGCCGGCCGCCTGAGGGGCGGGGCCATCCGCTCACCTAATACAATACAAGTGTCAATAATGCATACGATTTGCGACAACTTTATACCTCTTTTATGAGTTTTGGCCACACAACGAATGGCGGAAATTAGAAATTTATATGAAGTACAAAACAGATATCCTCGACATATTTGAAATATATAGGTTATTATCTGTACAACGTTCTAACAATTAATAGCACCAAACTAAACCAATGACCATCATAACACTCTTTAAAGCTAGCCAGATAGTGAATTGTGTCTTCATACACAAAAAGGTTCCCGCGATTATTGCGTTTAACGGTGGCAGCTAACTAAACTGTGACAGATGGAAGTGGGTTAACACTAAACTGAATATAACCAAATGCAGGAGCCACCAATTTAAATAATCGACATTTCGCAAATCTAAACTGAAAAACTCTTTGGTACTATAAGTATCACTAACTTGAATGATGAAATGTTAAAAGTTGTCTATGAGATGCAAACGAACTGGTAAACATACCTTGTTAAGGTGAAAAGGTGACATAAATGCAGTACAATTAAATTGAGATATATTTCGTGGGTTATGTTCAGGTTTTGAATACAAAAGAGGCAATCCTCGTACTGCTATATCTATGTACTGTTATGGTACCTTCTTGAGATTGATAATCTGCAATTAAAAAGTATGAGAGTGGTTTTATGAATTAAAACTACCATATAAACATTCTAGATTTGTTTACGGAATGGGAGATTAGATACATTTACTGTTAAATTGTGAATAGTTTATTAAAATGGTTTGAGCATATAAGTTGATTCAGTTGCGATAGTTGTTTGGTAACTTCAGAGCTTAGATCTGAATTTGTATTAACTGACAAACGGAATAAGTAAAGTGAAATCCAAAGTCAAATAATTATCTGAAAAAGTTAATTGTGAAATGTTATAATAAAGTATATCATATATAGAAATGTATCAGGAATATTAGACTGTAAAAAATTTGGTATAATTTTATTCCTAGGGAAAATAATCTTAATAGATAATAACAACTAAATTTTTTCAAAATATGTAACATGTTTTTGTAGTAAAGTGAAATTTAAAGAAGAAAAACCCTTTAATGAAATAGTATTTATTGTCTGGTTATTCTACTAAAGGGTTTATTTATAAAATTAACTACAGGAAGAAATAAAATAAATTTTAAAATGTACTGAAGAATAAAATGGTTAATAAATGGCATAAATGGGAATAAAAACATCTAATAACAATAAAATAGTGTAAATGGAATAATAATTTCTGCAGTGGATTTGTATATTTATACCATATAAGAGTCATTGTTGGGTATCCTTTTTGATTTGGAACTTCATTGGAGTCGTTGTATGTCGATGAATACATCTACAATTGATCTGGAATTGGATGCACACTACATGTGAAAGTACTATATATATATAATCTTTAATACTGAGTTAATTACATATTTACTACTTGTTATATATTTGACATAATTTATATGTGTCCGAAATTATTTATTTGACTTTTTACTTTGGCAGTTCTCGAAATATCATAATTATAATAGTTATTTATTGTATAAGTGTTTTAGATGGTGTTTTATCAACGCAAGAATGTTTAAACGCGAAAACGCAGTTCGAGCATTTAATTTTCTTAAGTGCATAAAACGCAACTAAAACACGAATGCAATACAACGTTTTATCCAACAACTCAATAAATATCTAAAAAAACATACGTTTTGTATTTGACAGCCATGAAAATTCATAGTGACAATTTGGAATGTACGGAAAGATCAAATGTTATACGTTTGGCAGTACTGAAGTGTATTGTCAGTCTATGTCAAATTCGAGAGGTTAATAGGTTAAGTTTGGTTTGTTATTTGACACAGATTGATGCAAAACTTAACCTACAAATTTCGAATTTGGGATAGCTTGACAGTGCGCTCAATAATGCAGTAGTAAGTGATTTGATCTCACTAGTGGAATAAGGGAATTTCATTATTCCACTAGTGGTATTATCATCAAAAGGGGTTACCGTTGGCTAATCTCTCAAAATCAAACCTAACATAGCTACTTGGATACAATTGCCTGCCGACCAGCTCAGTACGAAGACGGCGTGACAGTTCTATGAACGAAATATGCAAAACGGGCGCCAACGGTATTTTTTACAAAATAAGCAAGTGTATCCAGGCAGTAGAACGAGAATCCGTAAACTCAGTAGCACAAACAATCTGAAAGAAAGCACAACTCAAACATCGGTAGCAGTAACAAATAATAAATAAACACAATAAAATATCACAGTATAATTGGCATTTAAAATATCACAATACAATCGACAAAGCATAACTCTTAATATGAATGCGTCACAATTTACCAATATCTGCATAACAACAAAAATAATGGTTGAGCGGACGTTATGGAAAATCAAAACTTAAATTGCCGCAAGCCGAGAAGCGGCAGCGCACACTCGCGAACGGACATGTCATAAAATAATTATCTAAATACAGTCTAAAGTACAACCTGTTAGCGGCTTCCGTCGAGCACTTTCAGCATGCTTATCAAGAGTCCAGGCGTGCTGAAGATCTCCCTGAGAGCACGCAGCAAGCCAAGGTCGCACATCGAAGATAGCGGCGGCGACAGCTGCCTCCTTGAAATTCAGAAAAACTGCACACTCGAACTGAATTGCCCAAAACTGCTTATGTAGACTGATTTAACCAAGACTGAATTGCCCAGACAGATTACTCGAATTTTCGCCCACGGCTGCTTGTTCGAATTCCGCCCAAGACGGCTTGTTCGAATTGTGCCCAAGACGGCTTGCTAAGGAAAACGAAATCCAGAATAAATGCATGCAACCCTTTGGTAAACGACCAACAAAATAAAACGGAACTTACCCCGGGTGAACTGGGCAAACGAGCATCGAAGGCTAGATGCGGCATGGCGTAGAATAAAATCTCACATGCTTCGCTTTGCAGCGAGGCCCCAAAGCTCCCATAACTAACAAAATGTAGCGGCAAGACAAAGCGGATCACCAAAGCCAGCATAAAACATCTTCGCCGCGTTCCGTCCAACCAAAAGGGACGCGCTCAGCCAAAAGAATGCGGCCTCGAGAGCGCTCCGACCTCACGCTGTCGAGCAAGGCCAAAGTCATGCCTGAACGATACGATAACAAGCCCCACAGAAATCGCAAATTAACGAAGGCGTAAAACTAGCAATGCAGAACTACAGGGAGTAACAAAATAACCGTAACAGTGGATAAAATGGTACTTTAGACGGTTCATAGGTGTGGATAAAACTTCAATTATAAGGTGATTGTGGATAAATAATATTTTTTATCTACAACAGTGTGTAAAATTGCCTTTTAGTTGGCAGTTTTAAGTTTGTAAAACGACTGTTTAAAAAGATGTTTTCATTAGTTTACGTCGTCAGTAGTAACGTGTTTAAAAGATATTTCATCAGGCACGTTGTCAGTAGCAACGTGTTTTAAAATTTTTAAAACACGCAAAATTACGACCGGTTGCTGGTCATCCTAATTTACATTTAAATTTGTTTTCATATTTACTGTGTTTTCTAGATTCTATCGTAGATAAAATATTGTACGATACACATGAGTAAAGCATCTTTAGTCACTCGCAGGGCTTAAAACGCTCGCTCACTCGCGTTTTAACTCTACCCCACTCGTGCCTAAAGAGTAGCTTTACGGACTTGTATCGTAAATTACTATTTTGTGTGCTGATTACAGGTCACAGAAACTAGATTGACTCTCAAGGTAGGTCATGAAAGGCGCTGTGATCCCATTTGATAACTTGGCAATATGTGGAAAGTTGTCAAACATACAAAGTTTGGTTACATTTTAAATGGTGGGTAGAGGGATTTCGTTTGCGCAGTGACTAACGTCGTATGACAGATTCTTTGTGTTTTAAAGTGTGAAAATTGCTGTTGCTGGGTTAGAAGGTTTAGCAGAGCCTGGTTGTTCAACTTAACACCATTATTTTCGCAATCCTTTTAACATTCAAGAACTGATAATACACCATACCGCAATGTTGCGTACGCTTCTGATTTATTGTGTCATTTAGCTTAAATAAGGTTAACAATATAATAGAAACTTGGAAATTACTAGATTCTAACATTAGTTCCGATTTTCACCGCATCTCAGTCTAGATTCTGTAACCTGTAACTATAATAAAATTGATTTGAATATGCATGGACCTAACTTGAGGTAAGAGCATTCGTGTCTCAAAGAGCTAGAAAAAGAGAAATAACATAAAATAGAAATATTATAATAGGGCATACATCTAACATTAACTTATTAAAAAATAAAAGTTATTTCAATACAAGAGTAAGATCATATAAGCTTCAATAATTGAAAAACTACCTGATTTAATTAAATTGAGTAAACTAACATCAAAGAGAGGAGGTGTATACCAGAGTAATACACATATGTAACCCTGAATTTATGGCCTTTATTAATACATAGCGAATTCGCCACGCGATCACGTCTAATTACGGCATAAGAATCGCCATCAGGTGGTTTTTTACATCACCTTAATTCAATTTAAGTGTGAAAAACTACTTAAGTAACATGTAAATAAACTGTTAGCTTATGTGTCGCATCCAATGACAATCAAAGCCAAGAAATCCACCAAAAACCCATTCCCCAATATCATTTTACGAAAAGACCCATGAATACTATCCACCACAAAGAAACCAATCCATAACAATTCCCAAAATCTATTCACCATCAAAGAAAACCCGTATAATAAAGGTATCATTATTTCACAGGGGTGTCTTTCATTTAAATAGCTTACTCGAGTTAATAAACGGGTTTAAAGCACCTGCTCTCGTACTACAGATAATTAGGAGTTGTTAAACAACAAATAGAATGAAATTGAATCTCAAATCCGCCAATCCGGGATAATTATATGGCTGACCAAACAAACATCTCAGAAGCCATTCAACTCCACCGCTTAGGTAATATCACGAAACTAGCTATTCACAAACAAGAATCGGAAACCATAACGACCACTCAGCTTTACCATCGAAGCCCAAGTATTCCCCATTTGAGGTTGGAAACAAAATTTCGCAATATCCTCAACAAATTGTTTGCAACTTTTCTGCCTCACTTTATTTTCCTGTCCAATAACGATCAAACCAAAATTGTACTGCAACCAACAAAATGTGACGCAATGACACTAGAATCTGCAATCAGCAGTCGATTTCTTTCATTGATGCTGCGTCGTTCTGTGGACTCGGTCAGTACAACTCTCATCTAAATGTTAACAACAGGATACTTGATTTGGTTCTGAGCAACAGTGGTCGTTTAATAAATGTGGTTAGAAGTAATTTTTTCTTAGTTCCTGAAGACAATCACCATTCATCACTTGAAATATTGATAAATTTGAATGTTCAGGATAAATCAGTCAACAATCAGGTATGCAAATTTAATTTTTCTCGTTCAAATTTTATACAAATAGATAACGACTTGATGTCTATTGATTGGAGCGCATTATTGGATAAATCGGATGTCAATACGGCCGTTGAGGTGTTCTATACGAAATTGACTGAAATTTTTGAAGTACGTGTTCCTAAATTAATAATTAATAATAATAACCGTTTTCCGACTTGGTTTTCCCTTGCTACTATAAACGTTATAAAAGAAAAGAAAAAATATCATAAAAAGTGGAAGAAGTATAACAATAAATTAGATTATCTAACTTTCAGTACTGTTAGAGGCCGTAGTAAACTTTTAATAGCAAAGGATTATAAAAATTACATAGAACGGACGCAAGAAAGTATTTCAAATAATCCTAAATATTTTTGGAAATTTATGAAATCTAAAAAATTCAACTCATCTAAAATTCCACACAAGCTCTACTATAACGGAAAAACAGCAGATGATGGCCAGTCGGTATCAGAATTATTTGCATCGTTCTTCAAATCAGTTTACGAAAATGACGATAATTTTTCGAACGACTTCTTAAATTCGTTTCATACCTCTTCACATGACTAAAATTTCGCTGAAAACCTAATAAATTTTTGTAGACTTCATAATAGGTTACGGTCACTTGACAAAAATAAAGGACCTGGTCTAGACGGCATACCTCCATTGCTGCTAAAATGCTGCTGTAATGGTTTTACATTTCCTTTATCAATATTGTTTAAAAAATCACTTGCGAGTGGAATATTTCCAACGTACTGGAAAAAATCCGTTATAATACCTATATTTAAATCGGGAGATAGTTCAGACATTATTAATTATAGACCAATTTGTAAATTATCCGTTATACCTAAAATCTTCGAGAAAATAATACTTGACGAAATATATTCTTCTGTTAAACAAAATATAAATTTGCAACAACATGGATTTCTCAAGAATAGATCTGTGGAAACGAATTTATTATGCTACACAAATTTTATTTTTAAATCTATGGATGAGTGTTTCCAGGTGGATGCTGTGTATACCGATTTTAGTAAGGCATTTGACAAAATAAACCATTATATTTTGCCCAAAAAACTTGCTAAATCTAACGTTCATGGCACACTCCTCAGATGGGTCTGCTCCTATATTCGAAATCGCTCGCAAGCAGTATCAGTAGGTGGGTTTTGCTCTAAGTTTTTCCTTACAACCTCAGGGGTTCCCCAAGGATCTCACTTAGGACCTCTATTATTTATTTTATATATCAACGATATTGTTGACTGTTTTCAAAATACTGAAGTTTTGCTATATGCAGATGATTTAAAGATATTCAAAAAAATTACCTGCATGGAAGACTGCCTTAAATTACAAAGTGATCTCGTAAATTTAGTTGAATACTGCCAAAACAATAAATTATTTTTCAATTATTCTAAATGTCATCAAATAACATTCACGAGAAATGTTAATAAAATTGTACACTCTTACCATATTTCTAATCAAAAATTGTCAACGGTGGAAGTGGTGAAGGACTTGGGAGTGATGTTTGATTCAAAAATGAGTTTTGACAATCACGTCGATTTTATTTGTAAGAAGGCAAATAAAATGTTGAGATTTATAGTCAGAACAACCAAATACTTCACCAATTCTAATAGCATCATTACCGTTTATAACGCATATGTTCATTCCATCTTGAGTTATTGCAGTTGCATTTGGAATCCATGTTACTTAATCTACATTAATCGAATTGAAAAAATTCAAATAAAGTTTCTTTCTTTTTTGTGTAGAAAATTCCCGACTGTTGGTGACACTTATTTATCATCTTGTAAATATTTTAAAATGCTAACAATCACAGACAGAAGGTCGTTGAATGATGTTATAATTTTTATAAAAATTCTAAAATCAGTAATAGACTCACCTCCTTTGCTAGTCTTAATTAACCTAAATATACCTACGTACAGCCTACGCAACAAATTAATTGTTTATAAAGCATTTTCACGAACTAATTATCATATTAATCAGCAAAGGCTTGGCCAAAACTGCCAACAAATATTACTCAAAATACGATTGTCGATAATTCCATACCCGATGTTGACAATGCAACACACAATAAGGACAGCAATAATCCTTTAACTAAAATAATTCTAGAACTAATCAATTTTATCACTCCATACATCAAAACAATCCTTCTGTCATTACTCCCTAGTCTTATTCGTGATGTCACTAAATAAAACACGAATCTTTTCTAATCTAACAATTGCAAATTTCAACGCAAATGGCATTAAACAGCAAAGATCAATGCTCATAGATTTTCTGATGCGTTACTCAGTCGATATCGCTTGCATAAGCGAAACGCACCTAATAAAAAATACACTCTTTAGCATACCAGGATAGTGTTTGTAGCAATGATAGAGAAACCAGCAAAGCTTCAGGCGGTGTGGCCATTATCAGCAGAAAGAACTTAAATGTAGGAGCATTGCTGCTACCTAACTTATCAAGTTTGGAAGTCACAGGTGTCAAAGTAAAACTGGATGATGGAAGCAACCTAAATATCTTGTGTGCTTATAAACAACCGAACAAAAAACTCGAACAAAAAGATCTGAGAGAAATATTTACAACAAATGAAGCAGTACTACTAATTGGAGATTTCAACAGTAAAAATACAGCATGAGGATGTCGCACAAATAATCCTAGTGGGTCAACTCTATTAAAGTACGCAGCAGAAAATGCAGTTCTCATATTAGCACCATCAGACCCAACCTACGTACCTTTTAGAACTGATCATCGCCCGGATGTTTTGGACATTGTTCTTTGTAAAAACTATGCAAAACCCATTAATCAGGCTGTTGTTACTGAACTTAATTCTGATCATCTGCCGGTACTTGTCACCTTTGATCAAAACGTACAAGACATAAACAATATCCCCAAGTTGATAAAGGGGCTGGTTGATTGGGAACTTTTTCGTACAAATATGGATGATCAAATAAAATGCCGAACTAATTTACTTTCTAATAACAGTATAGACAAGTCTGTTGAAGTATTCACTAAGGCAGTTGAAAGTTCAATAGAGAAATCGACATCCCACATTACGAGACAACGGAACGCATCAATCGAATATACGCCATCCTATTTGCTAAACAAGATCAAAGAGAAAAACAAATTACGAAGAGAATGGAAAAAGAACACGTAACTCACTGGTTAAAACGCGCCTCAACAGACTAACTCACAAATTACGAAGAGAAATGGACAATTTCAGAATAAGCAGGTATCAAACATATCTTCAGGAACTACAACCAAGAGATGGCACAATGTGGCAAGCAACTAGACGAATTTTAAAGAAACCCCAAATAATACCAGTGATAGTGGAGAATGGAGATAAATATGAAAGTGACAAACAAAAATGTGAAATATTTGCGGAAAATCTAGAAGGTAGCTTTAACACCACAACCAATAACTCAAACAAAGAATTTGTAAATAAAATCAATGAACACGTCAGTACTATCAACAAAAAATCGGTAGTGTGCTCTCCTAGACTTTCTCGCATTCGCCTTGGTACTGATAACTATTGGTGTTTTCACAGAAGATTTTACCAATTAATTGTTTTCTAGCAAATTTGAAAAGTTTATTACAATGTATATACATACAGCGATAAAATTACATTTTCAGGTAACCACTACCTGTTTAGGCAAAGTGCCGCTTTAGGTTAACCTATCATACTGAAATTTTATATCTGGGAGTTTTTCTCAATAATAAATGTATGTGCAAAATTTCGTGCAAATACCTTGAAGCAAATTGGTACTTTACTTGAATGGATACCGCTACCTGTTTAGGTAAAATGCCACTTCCGGTTAACCGATCATGCTGAAATGTAATATCTGGTAGTTTTTCTACATAAGAAATGCATATACAAAATTTTGTTCAAATATCTCGAAGCAAACTAATACTTTACTTGAATAGGTACCGCTACCTGTTTAGGTAAAGTGCCACTTCCGGTTAACCGATTTTGCTCAAAATTTGACAGGAATCTAAAAATTTTAAGTAATGACTATGTACATAATTTCAAGGGTCTAGCTTATTTCGTTTTTAAGTTATCGTGTTCACACACACACATACACACACACAGACATAATTCGAAAAATGTTTTTTTCGGACTCTAGGAGGTCTAAAACGTCAAGATTCGTCAAAATCTCGAAGTCGATTTTTTGACGATTAGAATACTTTATACTACCGTATGCGAGAAAGTAAAAACAAGCTGCTTGTGAAAATCCAGTATCGCCTTCAGAACTGGAACTTTATATAAGAAAATTACCGGTGACGAAAGCTCTTGGGCACGATTTAATCACCAACATCGTATTAAAAAATCTTTCTAAGAAATGCCTCGTATACCTAACGATAGTCTTTAATGCGTGCATGCTTACAGGATATTTTCCTCTATAATGGAAAATGGCCCATATACTTTTGTTTCACAAACCAAAAAAGAACCCACAGCAAACGGATAGTTATAGGCCAATTAGCCTTCTGCCAACTCTATCTAAATTATTAGAAAAAGTAGTACAATCTCGCTTAAAAGAGTTCTTAGTTGAAAATTCAATATTGCCAGCATTCCAATATGGCTTTAGAGATCAACATTCAACAATTCACCAGCTATTACGAATGACGCAGATCATTGAAGAAGGCTTCGAAAAGAAAAAATTTACACTAATATTATTTTTGGATGTAGCAAAGGCCTTCGACACGGTGTGGTTAAATGGCCTCATACTGAAACTCCAACAAATTAAGATACCAATCTACCTGCTTGAAATTATAGCATCATTTCTTATAGATAGAAAATTTGCAGTTAGAGTTAACTCAACTTTTTCATCCTGGCGATATACTAGAGCTGGAGTACCTCAAGGGTCCGTGTTAGGTCCCACCCTATTCAACATCTTCACACATGATATTGAAGAACCCGCTGGCATCCAGCTTGTTATGTTTGCGGATGATACTGCGGTGATCACTCAAGGTGACAGTTTGGAGGCCACTGTTGCTAAATTGCAAGAAGGCGCCAATCAGTTATTAAAATGGTTTGACAGGTGGTGTATTACAATTAACCCAAATTAAACCGAAGCCAAAATTTTTACCCTACGGTGATTTACTACACCAGCCCATCTAAAAATTAATAAAAAAGAGATTGAATGGAATCGTGCGGACAGTGCGGTTAAATATCTGGGTGTGTATCTGGACCAAAGGCTTTCCTGGGGCTATCACATTAACCATAAGTTGAACGAAGCATACGTTCGACTTGCTATGTTATATCCCATCTTAAATCGAAAAAGCTTATTAAAAATTGAGTGCGCTCTGCTATTCTATAACTCAATTTTGAGACCCATAGTTACCTATGCGTGCCCGACATGGAGTAATACATCACAAACTCAAATAAGAAAACTTCAAGTGTTTCAGAACAAAGTGCTGCGAATTATTATAAGTGCTGAATGGTTTGTCAGAAACACTCAAATTCATTATAAACTTAATCAGCAACCGATCAATGAGTTAATCAGAAAAACTTGTGTGACATTTTACAAAAACTTACAGTCTTGTTCGAGTGTGCAAGTGCACCAGTTAGGCAAGAAAAATATTCATAAAAGACTGAAACGTCGATTACCTCAAGACTATGTAGCCGACAATTGAATGTCAATTATTTAATAAATCTAACTGTTCATGTATCATGCCATTGACAATTAATTAATTTATTAATTTATTAGTTTATTAATTTATTAATTTAATTTATTATATTCTTGCACTGTACAGTTGTCAGATTTTATAGTTATGTATTAATATTATGTATATATTAATTCTGTTATCACAACTATGAATAGCATATCTGATGCTGAACTGGTTTATCGTAATATAAAAAATTAAGAAAGATTACGTGTTAGTCATTACGTAATACTGTTTGTAACAACGAATTTACTAATCAAGTAAACAGTGTTTAATGAGCAATTTACTAATAAAGCAGTAAAATAGTTGTTTAACCAACAAGTGTGTTAATGAAGACGATTAATAATCGAAACTGTTTAAAGCACGAACGAGCTATAGCGAGTGAGTGCCTTTAATAGTTGAGATTATTAATCGCCCATTAACAAACGAGTTGATTACAAAATTTTTTCGTTGACCGCAAAATCTTTTTTTGTGGCGAAAAATTTGATTAATACAACTAACCTCCATGGAAAATATCATCAAAACGTCAAAATTACAAAAACAGTTAATTAATGAAAAATAGTGTTTAATCAAAAACAGTGTATTAATGACGTCTATTAATCCATCCTTTTTTAGGAAAAATTATTCATTAATATTGAAATTAACAAGCGGTCAACGAAAAAAAATGTTAAAATCTTGTGTTTTGGAAGTATTTCACTGAATTTAATTGTTGGATTATTTATCAATAAAGTTAGTGGTTATGTATTGATATTGTTAAATAGTCGTCCCAAATACCACTCAAAGTAGATATATATTTTTTAAATATTTTGCCATTTTCATAGAAATTTAAAGCAATAATTTTCATTAAAACAGCAAAATATTTGTCAAAAATATATCCACTAAGGTACTTGTGGTATAACCCTCGAGAATTATTTTGTATTAAATTGTTTTGTTCAGATATATTTTTCTGCAATAATTATTGTAATATTACTTAACATTCCGTCATTCACGTTTATTGTATTAAATTTTCTTCACGATTTGTTAATTACAGTTGTGCAATGCGCATCAAATTGGTTTTTCATGATTTTACATGAAAATAAGCTTCCTGTATCCTAAAAGTGTACACCACTGTGACTGCCACATTCAGTTAGAATTTTACACAACGACATTTTAACATATTGGCCATTATAGGGTATTAAAACGTCACAAGCTAAAAAATTGCGTTGCACCAAAATGCAGAACATCTCTGTATTTATCTACTTCTGACAGTAATTATTTCAAATCTGTTAGCAACCCTTTGCAATGCAGTTTTATAACCCACTAGAACGTGTAAAATGTGTGGACATATTGTAATTTCAATTTATCAAATGGCGTAATGAGTATACTGAAAGTTAGTTTATACGGGTTTGCCATTGTGTGATCATATACCGATGGGGTCATAATTATATATAACAGCAATGAGATAACATGAACAACAAAATAGAATGCTTGAGTAAGAAAGAGATGACCATAGGAAAAAAATTTTTTAGTAGGCATTTTGGTTGACATTTGTCATAATTAAAATGACGTCAAGCCTACTCGCATATTTGCTACTATGTTTATCTCTTTCTTACTCAAGCAACACAGGTTATTTTCTTGTTCATGTTATCTCATTGCTGTTATATATAATTGTGGCCCCATAGGTATATCTTGTGATCTTATTTAATAATTTTACATTTTTATTTATTACTACGATGTTTTGCAGATATCATAACTAAAGTTGAGTATTCGTTAGTTCGTCTGTTTTACGCGTAATCATTAATCTGTAGTATCGTCTTCTGGACTTATTTATTTTACAAGCTAGGAAACATGTGCATTTCAAATGTAGTTTACTTGTCTACTGATTACTTTATAGTGCAGTGGCACCTTCTGAACAGTAAAATATGAAGGGCCACGCCATTGGGCAGCGACGCCAGTATTTTCAATGAAGTTCATTTTGTTTGCCCAGCGCTGTTTATTCAGTAATCTACTTCTTGTGCCGGATATGCGTAATTTTCACTTAAACAAACACTACCCCATGCCATTAGCATACAGATAGTTCTGGCCACTATGGACTGTAAGCGCTCTTATCTTCTTAAATGTTACGTTTTTGTTACAGCAGCTTAATTTTGCTTTTGTGGATTATGTAAATACTGGAGTAAACGCGAAAGCATAATATTGGTTGTTTGCTGGCCCTGGGCCAGCACCATGAAGTTTAAACGTACAGCATAAAGCTGTCGTGGACTTTTTAAACTTTTACCTTAAATATTCAATAAAAGGTTTGCAATAACTTCCCATGTAGCCACCAAATCATAATTATTATAAAGTTTCATTCTGCAGCTCTAGACTTCACTTGAAATTGTACAATCGAAGTATGATCAAATTAAATTTTCTAGTGATTACTATCTTAGTTTATCTACCCCCTTTCCCGCCTCAATTAATTTACGAGGCTAAACCTTACACAGAAGTATCGAGTTTACCCCTTGTACTTATATAGCAAAACTTGCAACCTAGAAACGTTGCCCTTGGCCTACCACTGTGCTTTGTCTACATTTATGTCGACCACTGTGGTCTTGTTTCAGCAGTAAAATGTCCTGGAGAATGCTTAGATTATTACTGTGCTTAATGTGAATTTCCACTTCGGATTGCTGATGTAATTACTAAATTGCAAGCATAACAACACGTGGCCATAAACATAAATAAACTTTCATTGGGGCATCATCGATTTGTTAGAACGAAGTGATTTTTAATTTTTTGAATTCAAAATTCAGCATGAGTTACACTTTTAAGCAACTTTTACCATCTGGATGTGCAAGCTTTTTTCTATAAGAAGGAGTTACCAGATTTGACTTTATGATCATGTTTACTTTGTATAACTACCCCGTAAATGTTAAGTACAAGCTTAAGATGATATTAAAGCTGGTTAGCCAATTTTCACGATAACCGAATAAAATGAGAATCGTTGGCTCTAGTAGATAACAACGGAGGCTTCGCGTTCAAAAAGTGTCAATACGCAGTTTGCCTGCGCAGAACTTTTTTGCTTTTTGCAGTGTAGACGAAGCTATAAATAAGTCGAACAGGCAGTCATGGTTGGATGTCGTTTGGGTTTTAACAGCCCCTCCCCGCCATGCCTGCGTAACCACGCCCAGGACCCTGCCACGATACTATCTCGCGTAGCCACATCAACACTGCTTAAGATATATGTACAAAATCAACCTGCGCTAGAAACTCTTTTACTTTCATTCCTCTCTTGAAATGATATATGTCATTGATTATCTATCTTTGATTGCTCTGACAACGAGTATACAACGGTAATTGCAATACCCGGTCCTGGTAAGGCTTTGAAAATAAAAATATGAAAAAAAAGTTACTGCAGAATGCCATTTTGAAATAGAAGTAAACCGGGTTCCATGTTACTACGATATGTAGCGTGGCGCTAGGCATGGTACTCCAAAAGGACCGTAATGAGTTAGCAGTCGATGTCCAAGATACCCGGTACTACGAATACCTAGACCTTGAATACAACAAACAACCACAAATGGTACAACATATGCATTTAGGAGCTCTTAATCCTTGTAAGTGCCAATGACGATCTGCAACTGGTAATAAACCGCGTAGTACGGAAAGATAGAAGATAATTGACAATCACATGACCATAACCAAACTTATATCCTTGTCGCACCAATGCGGTATTTAAGTCAAAATCAAGATACAACTTGGTTGTTTGGATACGTCGCCACCTTCTCGTCAACATTTTTAGTCAATGTTTACATGTAATGATAGAGTACATGATTATAAGCGAAGAAAAGGTAGGATGCGTAAATTTAACGGCACTGAAATAAGTAGAATGTATGTATTCGTATTTCCTGTTCTTTTATTGAACGTCAAGTCTAGGGTCACTATTGAGCAGAACCCTAGACTGGAAGCGGAGATGAGTATATCTAAACTTGCTAAAAATTAGATGGACTAATAGAAAAAGCAATGAATAGCGAATGGCCAGCAAGACAATTCGTTGTAAATGAGAAAAAACTCGGACAATCCCAAGAAATGCGATATCCTGACAAGTGTTTACATTCGATATTTCAACCTTTCCATATATTTGTTACATTACAAGCGTAGCGGGAACTTGACTTTGCCCACCTGAGTGCGCTTAGAGTAATATTTGGAGTTCTTTACCGTTTATTTACAGACGTAAGTAATTAAATTACAGCGCTTCATTCGCGGGCACCAGTGCATGTCTGGATACCTACTTTTTAAGCTGGTCTGCAGCGACAGCTAAAAACGGAGTTTCTACATGTGCTGGAAAAGTAGAAGAGCGGAAAATCGTTGTAAAATATCGCAGTTTCGCCATTTGATAAACAAGAAGTCAAGAAATGAAGCAGTCGCGTCATCAAGTAATGCAAATGCGAGGTAATCGTCACTGAAATCTGGAGCCAGAATTCAAGTGGTTAAGTATATGTAATTCGTCAATTATCACTTAAGGTCTGTGATTCATATCATATCTAGTTCCTTGACAACAGCCACCAAAGTAAGGATAATGTGAGTCATTGAAACCAGCGTACGTAAGCGCTATTTCTAGTAATTGGTGAACATTGCGATTGAACATAGGCTCAGTAGAGCAGCAGCGTAAAAAACGTTATAAGAACATCTGTCGCCGTGTGAGTTTATGTGTATGAGACAACTTTTAGCGTAATTCAACAATATTGTCGTTATATAAATATGGATAGAAACAGCTATTTGCTTCGTCGTTTATTACTGAGTTCTATTATTAGTTACAATTGTCTGTCCCAGAAAATATGTTGAGGTTCATTTGTGAGTAAACACATTGAAGTCAAGTCCCGGGTTGGTTATATCAAGGGATTTTTCTCAACCATGAGCTGAGGTAAATAATACAAGAGTGATTTCATTGCTACTGATCTAGCCGGCAATAAAAAAAGACAAAAGTAATTTACAAATACAGTGAGGACCCCATTATTAGTTTTTATGGAGTGCAAGTAAACAGAGAAAATGCAATACAAAGAACTACAACCGCAAATAAAAAGCGGAAATACGTAGGCTAAAGGAAAATAAACTAAAGAAAAATCTGAACAGATGAAAAACCTCCTCTTTAAGAATGACATATTTAATATGCTTCGGAAAAAATAGCGGTTGCACACAAGAAACGCCGTCGTCCTACTTTAACAGACACTCAGGAAAGTACAAAGCAGATGAATAAGAAGTGTTAAATACATAGGAATTCTACATAGCCGAACTATTTAAAAAACCAGAGCACAAATGAAGTAATAGAACTGTAAGGAAGGCCGCAAAACCGTGAAATGAAAAGTATTGCATGCTGTTAAAATTGCTAAAACTGAAGAAGTACAGGGCCCATGCGAAATTCCTGTTGAAATAATTAAAATTATTAAAGAAGACTACATTCACCTTTTAGAAAACCTTTCCAATGCCGTATGAAAAAGTGGTTAAATTCCATCTGATTGCTTATTACCCACGTTTGTTATACCTGCAAAGAAGGATTGAAGGTGCAGCAAGATCTTGGATTTAAAAACTCTTTTGGAATGAGAGAAGCACTAGTAGTTAGAAGATTTACTTCAGAAATGGTGATATCAACATAAGAACGTATTCCCTGGTCTAGTCGACTTTTGGTAATAATACTAATAATTAACATAATTAACTCATGAACATATTGAACATCACCGGCATTAACGAGAAAAGCACCTGAATTAGAAAAGACCTTTACTGGAAACAACTGGCTGGTGACATAATTGACGAGATACATATACAACGTGGAGTAAGTCAAGGTAACAACCTTTCTTCATTATTATTTAGAATCTACTCAGATCAAGCTTTGGAAAAAGCCTTGGAAAAGAAAAAATACGGACCGATCAGAGCAACACAATCCTGTAAATATAGCGAGGGTTAACCCGATACTTCATAGCGTCACTTCGCCAAAACCCGCCGACCTTTGGTCGACCCAAAATGGAAGCCGATTGTTCGAAACCGTTGCACAAAACAAAAGTAGGAAAGAAACCGGCCATTTTAACGTTTAGCGTACAAAGAAAACTCAACAAGACGAAGGAAGGGTGCGTACGAAGTTCAAAGTGTCTTGTCTTTAGTCATCAACCATATCTCGATGCTAAAATTAACGGAAAAACAATCTATATAATTCATAGCTTCCAGTACTTAAGTACTCAATCGAGAACTTAAGCAAAGGATAACAGTGACTAGCATATCTTTTATCAACATCAGCAAATTTTCCTGCAGCGATTACTTGAACTTAAAACTCCAGCAATGGATGGTGAAATTCTATGTATGGTCGGTATTGCTATATGGAGTGGAAACATGGGTTCTGAAAATTTCTACAATAAACCGTAGGGGGGCATTTGAGATGTTGACTCATCGAGGAATGCTAACAATACCAAGGGTGCTACGACAAACAAATGTTAACGTCTTGAAGAGGACCATTGCTGATCCACGATTATTTTCAACCATAAAATATAGAAAGATATCATATACTGGACAGATCTTACAAGGAACCGATACCGAATTACGCAATTAATCATAAAAAATTGAGGATCAAAGAGGTGTCGGAAGAAAACAGGCTTTGTAGCTGAAGAAGATTAGAAAATGGACCAGAATACACCGCACTCTCTGCGGTGATCGTCGATGTTCGAAGGACCAGACGTGGCACTTACTAGAAGAAGTAGCATTCTATAAGTATTTTGCATTTACCTTGTTACAAAAGTGAAAATTGAAGGTATGTAGGGTGGAAAAGAAAAAGAAACTAGTTAATGAATTTGAGGCAGTAATTTGGATACTTGCGAGAACACCTCAATAGAATGGAAGAATAGTTAATCTCACAACAGACACATACACCTACCAGTCAACAGAAAAGAGAGAGGAGGGATACCCTAAAAGATGATGGACGCTCAAAGAGGCGACTATTTTAAAACCATGACAGGACAGGTGCAGCTGCAAATCACTATCTCAAATATGAAAGTCGACGTGATAGTAGATATAGTGAACACTAGAAGATTTTCTTTTCGGAATAGGCCATGTACTTCATTAAGGGCCGGTTGCAGAAAGCAATGTTAAGTCTGGTGTTAGCTAACGCGACGTCAAAGTGAACAAAAACGCATCAAATCTCAAATGCTTATGGTAACTAATACATTAGTAAACAAAATTTGATGCGATTTTGTTCACTTTGACGCGATGTTAGCTAACACGAGACTTAACATTGCTTTCTGCAACCGGCCCTAAGTGTTACAATTCGGTAGAAGGTCTGAGAATTGCAAACTGAAAGTGAAGAGCTGTCTTTCTACCTTCATCCCTTTCTAGTTATAGCTTTAGGTGATATTTATTGTAGGAGTTGTTTGGCGTCTAAAACATGTTGTTTTGAATGCATTTTTTTTTAGTTTCTGAGGTTGTTACAGGCTAAAACGACATTTACGACAACGCGCCAGTTTATGACGGTATTTACGAAAAACTACGATAAAGTTAGATGACTAACGCCTACAATAACTCACAAAATCGTGAATGTAACTCACATTGGGCCGCTACCCAGCCCACAACAAGAGTTGCGGACTAAACTGCAGTGGAGCGAGGGTTGATCCAACACAAGATAATACAAGGGCAATGGCATAATGAACGGCAAATAGATCTAAAATAGTAAGGCGCCCCCACAATTCCATCACTAAGAAAATGCACAGGTAA
This sequence comes from Agriotes lineatus, assembly GCA_940337035.1. Lineage (NCBI taxonomy): Eukaryota > Metazoa > Arthropoda > Insecta > Coleoptera > Elateridae > Agriotes > Agriotes lineatus. Next base: position 20,962,034 of record OW679197.1, read on the forward strand.
ACTCACTGAGGAACAGTGGAAGCATATGACAAGTTCACCTTTCAACTTTAAACGTGGCAGTAATGTGGACAGCAAGCCGGTTCAGCACCATCAGATGTACCTTTTTAAGGTCCACTTGATCAGCTGGCCAAACTACTCTTACAACTGTAAAATATAATACAAATCGCATGCAAAATAACAAAGAAAACCACAGTTAAATTAACAGGACAAGTATTGACCAAAATAGCTGAATATATATAACAAGGCACAAGTAAATATGAAATGTGTATACGGCAGTTCGGTAAATTGCGCAACGTCTTAGCTCTATTGAAATGAATCGGTAAACTTGACATTAACTCTGACAAGCGATATGAACAGTAAACTATAATCAAATAGCGGTAATAAATGTGAGATTCAACTATAATAAGTAGCGGTTGTGACACATGACAAAAGCTACTGCATAAAGCTAGAGAACAACTATGTAAACTGGCGGTAAATGAAATGTAATGACAGGTACACAGCTATAACGGTTTGACAAATGCAAAAGCTACACAATAAAAGCTAAATAACCGAGACGTTACACCAACTGTCCGATAATTCGACGAAGCACATTGTATATATGATAAGTTGCACACTAAACGTTAATAAATAATACAAACGATACTCTTCAAGATTTTGGCTATGCGCTAATTGATGTCCTATGTTACTGCGACGGCTACTATCCTCAGATACTGCATGAACGAAACGGGAAGGAATACTGCATCAACTCATACGAGCTGCGGGCCGGACACATGAGGAATTTATACGAGACGTAATGCAAAGTTAGCACAGAAAGGCAGAACGACAGCGATAGCTTGGCGAACACATAACGCTGCTAATGAGTTCCCACAAAGGAATCCGTCTAATCGACGAGATAAGGAGTCTGCCACTCCGCGGCAAAACGAAATGTCAAAAGGCTTACAATAACGACAAACAACACCCCCAAATGGTCACGCACGCCCATACGCCTAATAATAATTAAAACGACGGTATTCGCACACGGACTAAAAAGTGCAAAACGTTAACCACCCTCGCAAGCGTCACCCCAAAGGGAGTGCGCTGCGAGAGACCCACTGCAAAACCAACTCTTGCTTGCGGACGCCGGGACCCAACTGACTAGGAAATGTAGGCAGACAGCGCGCGATCAACGAAGTAGCGGGGCAGCAGAGCTGAAGGTTGCTCTCTCGCACCCATGGTCGTTGTCTCTTAAATTTACGTCACGGGACTTACAAGAATGCGCCTAGCAGATGGATCGATATTTCTAACAGCGGATGAACTTAGCGCGCCAACGAATATAAACAGAGATACAGAAAATGAGGGCGTTTTAGAACCGACGACGGTAAGCGGATGACACAGCTGTGTGCGTTAGAAAGCTACTAAATGCTTGCACATAACTCGATATGCTCGAATTTAGGCGGAATAATTCGAATAACCTTTATACAAGTGGGGTCGTAATTTAGAAAATAACTCTAATAGCCGTACCTTCGTACAATCCAAAAATGTTCTGACAAGATATTATAAACACACATGTAGGTGCTAGATTGAAAATAATTGTTTTCCAGACAGTACATATGACATACTACTAACCGCTGATATTTAGTTATTTATATGACAGACGTCTGAGATGCAAATAATTTATTCAGGCGCGCCACTCAGGTGTCTCATTTATGAATAGAGCAATTCGATAACCTGTCCCTAATAAAATCCCGGTCGAGTTGGCCGTGCTCTTGCAGTGTTTGAGCGCCGTGATCGCAAAAACCCTAGCAAGTCTAATATTTGCCGAGAGTCCATAATCGCGTGCAATTTTTAAATTAAGCGGTATAAAAATGAGATTAAAAGCGCGCAATAAATACGGCCGCCCGCAAATCCTGTGTTAACAAAGATAAGTACGATCTTCTTGCCATTTATCCCGCAGGTGATGAGATATTTTATAGATGTAGCGGCGCCGAAAGTGGGCACTTTTTTCTCCAATCAGCGACGGGGTAATCTAGTAAACTACCGGTGGCGGCGTTCGTTTCCAGGCTAATTACCACTGCCGCAGTCCGGATACCACTCAGACACCGCCATTACGCTAATCCCTCACCCACCTCGGCGTCCCCGAAATTATTGCGAATAAATGAGATTATGCTAATGAAATATTGAAGCGATTTTAAAACCGAGTTACTCTTAATGCAGCCGAGTTATATTATTAATGAGGCTAAAGTGTTCCGATGCTTCGGCGTATTATCGGCGGGCACCGCTCCGGGATGTCAAGTGAAAAAGGCGACGGGATCGATTCATTTGGCCCTACTTTGTATTCCTGAGCAGAGGAAGGGAGCTGCAAATAGGAATAGGTGCGCGTTAATGGGAAATCGAACTGATAAATACCTCATCGCCCCGATTAATTTTTATAATCAAGATTTACCTTGGTTAATTAACAAAATCCCGATTAAAATTCGGAAATATGCCGTAGGCCTTCCCCGTTAAGATTAAAGATTAAAATTGTTTCTCCTTTCTTAAATCATAAAAACCCATTTGCTGGAGCACTCTCAAAGACTATTTCCATTAGATCCACTTAGGTAATTGTGGCCAGAGTTCGGTTTGGTTAGTATGTAGCGTTTCTGTCTATGTTTCATGCATAAATTATTGTAGTAAGCCATAATGGCAGAAGTAGCGAGACGTGGACAGCATATCTCGAAAAAGTGATGACCTGACTGAGCCGTATTGAAAATTCCCTTCACGACTTCCAGCTTAGGAAATGAGGGGCCTTGTAATGGCTTAATTCCTACTTGATCACTTGATCGATCTTAGTGGTCGGGGTCGCAGCTTTGGCGGCGGAGCCAAATTTGATTACTCTGAAACAATAAAAGGCATGAAATGCTCAAAATTAACAAGCGAGTTCTTACTTATTACCCCTGATATGTTGCAAAGGCTTTGACTTTTCTAGAAACGTCATTTGTAGCTGCAGTTAAAATCCACGTGTCCAAGTTGTATGACGTAATTAGTCGTCTTATGAAAAGCTTAGATACGTAGCTGATTCAAACGTCTCATGAAATACTTCAAAGTGAATGTGCACTTAGTAGCATAAGCCTTTCAAACGCAATTGTTCTTATTTTCCAAAGTTTAGAATTATTATTGTTTGATAAATTATCCTTGGTCATCCATTTTGTATATCGGCAGAGCTATAAGTACCGTTATACTCATCTATCAATTTTGTCTATAAAAAAAATTTTGCACAAAAGGGAACGATTCAATTTGGCTTCTGCTGGACCGATTTATGTACCTTTATGGGCCACGTTACATTGAAAATTAGCTGCAAGTGATTGTCAACTATAATCTAAAGAACCTCCACGGACGTTTTATTATTAAATTTCTTTATTAGCAATCAGATACATGATGTCTATAAGCTAGTTTGCTAATTGATACATTATAAAGGTAATGTATGTTTCATGGAGTGATGAGGAGTCCATCCAGCGACGCCCCCTTTGATTAATATAGATCTGACGGCCACAGTCTTTTTAATCTTCTGTTGTTTACAGGTTGCAGAAGTGATACGAGTAATGGGTTGGGATATTCATGTAATTTTTCACAATGTTTATTGGCCCTTTCATGGATGACTTCATTTATGTGGGATTTTGAGGTCTCTATGGAGTGTGTAGTTCGAAACGCACGAGGGTGCATTTGCAATGATTCTAATGTTTTAGTCTGACATCGTTGAAGTATGGCTGTATCTGACGTGCAGGCGCATCCCCACAATTTTTTTGTTAATTTCTACAAATTTAGAGATATCGATTTAAATTTTGGTATACGTACATGCTTACTATTATGTACTGAACTCATAGAAAAAAATTCATCAATAGACTTGACGGTAAGAGCCACTTTAGCAACCTTTGAAAACTTTTTTTAGCTTTAACTTCGTTAACATTTTTTGAAATTTTAGGTTATTATATGAAAGAGAAATAAAAACCACAAAAATAGTGTACTCTTACTAAAAGCAACCGTTTAATTTAAAATGCCCATCAAAGCTTTTTGGTAGTCATCAAGACGTGCAATTATCAAGTAGATCACAAAAACAATGGTGATCTAGTAAACAACAATGATTAATCAATTAATAACATTAGTGACATAACAATTTGTTCTTTTTTCTTAGGAAAATGCCGTTACACGATGAATTCTCCAATGCTGAAAGGTTCGTTATGTCGCAACATTTTCGTAAGGACAAAAGACAAAGAACTGATGTCACCAACGTCATTAATTGATTTCTTGTTGTTGTTTACTAAATTACGATCATTACCCATTGTTTTTGTGATCATGGCTGCTTGATAATTGGACGTTTTAATGACAACCAAAAACCTTTAATAGGCATTTTAAGGTAAACGATTGCTCTCACGCTTATGAACTAATAGTACATTATTTTTTGTGTATTTTAATTCTCTTTCAGACAATATCCTAAAATTTCTAAAAAATTTAAGACGCTAGCGCTCGTGGTGCAAGTGTCATCTTCATGGGTAATGGCCATCATTACACGCTCGTTGAATAATATACTATTACTAAGTATGTTTTTGATGGACATCGAGGTAATACCGTAATAAGGGATTGAATAAAAAGTTTTGTTTTCAAGGTTATTGATAGGGGTTACGTTTGTAGAAAATTTAATACGGAGTTTATAATAAATAGGTAAAATGAGTTGAAGAGGATAACCGTTTTTGATAGCAATGTATTTAATGATGTTAAATTCATTGTTGAAATTTTCTATGGACATAGGAATTGAAAGTAAACGTCTGAACAAAAATTGAAAATTAGCAAGTTTATGGGATAAGGGATGAAAGGAAGAATAAGGGATAGTATGGTCAGTACAACTGGGCTTCCTATAAATGCTGATATTTAAAAAATTAGTTGTGGAACTATTGTTTTTAGTAATCAAAATATCTAGAAAAGGCAAAGAACTATTGTGTTCAATTTCAAAAGTAAATTTAATATTAGGATGTACTGAGTTTAGCCAGGTGATATAATCATTAGTATTAGGTTATTAGAATTGAAAATAACCAGGATATCATCGACGTACCTGCCCCAGTAAATAATGTTATGAATAAAGGGGGCTTCAATGAAAATTTTGTTTTCTAGGTTATTCATAAAAATTTCAGCTAGCAGAGGTGATAGGTTAGATCCCATGGCCAAACCAGACTTTTGTTTAAAGAATGAAGAGTCAAATTTGAAAAAGTTTTGTGACAAAGCTAAGTTTAAACAAATGAGTAAAGTTTCAACTTTTTTGTTATTAAGGTCTGAATCAATAAGCATTTCTTTTAATAAAGACACACATTCATTAGAAGGAATGCTAGGAAAAAGGTTGGTTACATCAAAAGAACAAAGAGTGAAATTATTAGGTAAATTTAATTTAGATAAAGTTTTTGTAAGTTCTATGGAGTTTTTTATGGCAAATTTAGGTTTGAAATTAGTGATGTTACGAATTAATTTGTTGAGCCAAGAAGTAATGACCGATACTGGGGTGTTGGAAAAGGAAACAACAGGTCTGATAGGGATGTCAGGTTTATGGATTTTAGGGAGGCCATATAATTTAGGAATGGAAGGATTCATAATGGGTAAGGAAAGGGGATTAATATTTTTAATATTTAATAATATCAAAATGGTCTCTAATCGTCTGTCTGACTGCTGTAATGAAACTGGGAAGAGGGTCTTTATTAAGAATTTCGAAATCAGGAGAATCAAGAAAATCACAGACCTTGTCAATACACTCGCACTTGTCTAAAATGGCAAGGCAGTGACCTTTGTCAGCTTTAGTACACAATAAATTGGATTCTTTAATTTTCTTTGAGAGAATATTAGTTATTTAAGATACAAGTGCAAAAAGGCATTCTTTATTGCACGAATAGGTCAAATTAGAATGCGAGCGTCAGCGAGCATTCTAAGACCTATGAGTGCAATAAAGAGCCTTTTTGCAAGAGTGTCTTACAACGTTTTATCTACGATCGTGAATAGAAAAGAATTTGTTCAAATAGATCCTGTCCTTTTCAATATTAAAATAAGTGTGATCTGTAAGTAAGGCGGCAATGACGGATACGTTAGCAACCAAATTATCAACAAGTAGCCATTTCTGTTTTTCGATTTCTGTTAATTGAGTGGCAATGTACGCGGGTGTTATCGACGATGCTCCAGAGGTAGCAGAGGCTTCACGTGTGGCAGTTCTGTCTCTGCTGCCAGAAAAATCTAAGAGTCAATATGAACTTCAGAATAAAAAAGTCGACAGTTTGACGGAAAACGTTTTCCTTGCGTACTTTTCTGAAAGGAGCAAACAGGTAAAACCTTCGAGCCTGTGGTCCGAATATTCTATGGTAAAGGCGTCGATTCTAGTAGAAAAAGATATCAATCTTAAGAAATTTTCAAGCCTTTATGAAACAGCAGTCCAAAGGTTATCACTGCAAGAAATCCAAAGTATTTACTAAGGATGAAGTCTATAAATTTCTAACAGAGGCACCGGATGACAGGTTTTTGATGATGAAAGTAAGTTTTCAAATCAATTAATTTTAATTTAGACTGACAGTTTTGTCAATTTTAGTTAGCTGCCATTTTTGGAGTTGGTGGAGCTGTTAGAAGAGATGAGTTACACAGAATGAGTGTTAAAGACGTTGAAGAGAGGGGTACGACGCTGTTAGTGAAAATACCAACTTCAAAAACTGGGAAACCGCGAGCATTTATTATCGAAGGGTCTACACAGGATGCAAAAAATAGGATGGACATTTACAGAAAATATATTTCTCTTCGTCCAACACACACTCCTCATGAGCGACTCTTTGTTTATTATCGAAATGGAAAATGCTCAGTTCAACCCGTTGGCATTAACACTTTCGGTAAAATACCTTCTTTGATTGCTACATACCTTGAGTTACCAAATCCCTCTGATTACACAGGTCACTTTTTTAGAAGGTCATCTGCAACTCTACTTGCGGACGCTGGGGCAAATATTTTAAATTTAAAAAGACACGGCGGATGGAAAAGTTCGTCGGTGGCTGAGTCATACATAGAAGACTTGATTAACAACAAACGAATAATTTCAAATCAAATTTTACAAAGACGAGAACAAACTTCTGAAGTTTCAACTGAACTGTCAAAGCAAACGTCAAATAATGAGAATAATATTCAAAATACCATCGGCGAACCCGGTCCAAGTAAAGTGCCAAGAGTGATAATACAGAATTGTACAAATTGCAGGGTTAGTGTAGATGTACACTATGTAATTGATAATAATGTTAATGATTTTTAATTTTATATAGATAGATTTGATGTTATAGGATAGGTTACATGCATCACTGTTTGTATATTATAGTTTCACTTAATAAATAACATTTTCCTGACAAATCTTCCGTTGACATTTCTGTGAAATACAATTTTTATGGCACAAAAGATAATCGTATAAAAAATTGTCACTTTTTACACGATCGTAGATAAAAGTTGTTTTGTCTAAAATGTGAGCATTATTCAAATTAGGTAAAGTTTTTTTGTAGTTAGAAATCTTTCTACTAATCTGAGTTGTATAAGTTATCTTTATCAGTCACTCGTCCGTATCTGTCGTCTCTACCAGTGATTCTCTATTGGTATAAAATGTATCTTTGTTTGAATTTTTTCCTGCGGTGTAGTATTACAAACAGGGAAACTCTAAAAATGTCTGCCATTTTCAACATGCTATTGGTTTTCGCTGCTATTCATTTCTTAGTATCAATCGCTTATATGTTATACAACGTCAATACATTGTGTAGTGGGAAACAAGTATTGTTCATGTATATTTACTTACCAGGCCACACACCTAGTTGATATCTACGGAAATTTTACTAAATTTAGTTTTTGTTCTACTTCACCGAAAAACTATCAATTTCGGCAGTTTTTAGCCGCTGAACCCCCCCCCCCCCCCCCATTCTTTTTTACTAGCAACTTTTACTCTAAACAAAATAAACACTCCATTTTGCGGTATGATCATGACCTCCTCGACTATTGCCCACTTCCTTAATTAAACAGTCATTTTCTAATTAGACCAAACGCTTTCAAAGCAATAGGATAAAATAGTATGTATGTAACTCCTACGAAAAAGAACTTTTAGACTCGCCTTATTTATGTGCCCCGCTCGCTGCGCTCGCTTGGCCATAAACTGCGGCTCGTCCAAAAAATCCTTTGTTTCGTATTTGTAATATAACTAGCTGTTATGATAACATATGTGAGGCTTTCTCTAGTGCATGTTGCTATGTTTTACAACGTTTACCGGGGCTATTTTATCTGTTTTTTATTTATTTTAGATGAATATCCTAGTTTTTCATGGTATCTTCTTATTGTTCTTGTGGGTTACACTACCAGCTACCCCTCCATCTTTGTCGGGTGTTACAGGCGAAAATCTAGTTACGACATAAAGCGGGTTACCACCTTACTGTGATGTTTGTAAAACGGAAAATCGGGAAAATACAGGAATCGTTTGCTCCAACTACATTCCGATGTCCTATAACAAAGTTTTTCCAGCTGAATCGTCGGGAAGGGCATTGCTCACTTCGATAATTGTTGATTAGGAAATCGACCCGTTAATTTAAAACGCTGTTCATTGCTTTGAGCGCCACCGCCTTCAGTCGTTTTTCCTTATAAGGCAAAGATCGCCCTGAAGTCGGAAGAAGGTAATCCCAGAGAGCATGGGACGTCCAACACGCCCTAGACGGACTCACCTTGATCGCTCGTAGCCGTTAAAATCCTTTACACTTGAAAATACAAATGGGGGGTCGCATGCAAATACCGTTATATAAAAACATGGGCTAGTTTAGTCTACTGTATCGAAGTTAAACAGAAAATTAAGACAGTACAAAAGTTACAAATAACTTAAGTAATACTTTTTACACGTTTCTAACCGGGAGTAGTTTTCCATGAATAGCTAACTTTGGTTACTTATTGTGGGACAAGAATAAATGTTTTTGTCTCAGGATCGGTGGTACACGATGTCTTTCAAAGCGCGTCACTCTTAATTACTTATGCCGCACTTTTCACACCAAGAGATCGAGACGGGCATCTAAATATTATACACAGTACCTTAGAACTCTCGCGGCTTCGTGCTTTTCCTTTGCCGACGACAAAGGTGCGGGACGTCTGTACGTCCTCTGTTACTGTCGTTCAGGTAACGTTGATAGCTGCGGCCCTAAACGAGCAGTCCATGCTAGTACGAAAAATGGGGAAGAATAATAGCGTAATTAAAAGTTCTCAAAATAAAGCTAAAAGCGCTTGGAGACTGGTTAACGATAAACTAAAAGCTGGTTGAAGATCACTCCAGTCGGTCGGTGGCTCAATCTTTTGCCCTGTACTTTGGAAATGTTGATAATGTACAATTAAAACCACACTTTCCCAGTGGTTTGTCAAATGCATGTACAACTTCTAAGCATGAAATCAGTTGTATGGAGTTTATTCCTGTTACTGCTATATTTAACACAAAAAACAAAACGTCGATTGGGTTTGATGAAATTCATGTGTCCTTAGTCTTCCATATTGACAAAGGTTTTAAATAAATCCGTACCTTCTGGTACTTTTCCCGATCATTGAAGGTAGCTCTTCTACTACCAATATATAAAAAAACAAGACCCCAAGATGATTGAAAACTACCGACCGATATCCTTACTTAGTTGTATATCTAAGGTATTTGAAAAAGTAATGTGTAACCAAGTATTTAGTCTTTTTAATATGAGAGGATTAATCACGACCTGCCAACATGAATTTAGAGCGAAATTTGTACAACATATTTACCACTCTACTGATAAAAATGAATTTACCGCTGGATTTTTTCTTCGATTTATCCCGTGCATTTGATGTCGTAAATCTAGCTTTTCTTGCTGATAATGGATGCACTCGGTATGAGAGGCTCTCTAAATAAATGGTTGGTGTCATTTTCTGAAAAAAGAAACTGTATTGTAAAAAACAGTGATGTATACTCCGATGTACATTGTTTACAAATAGGTACTCAGGGCAGTCTTCTCGGTCTGTTGATTTTTCTTTTGTACATAAATGACCTGACTTCGCAAAACTTCTATGTATGCGGATGATACAAGTCTAACAGTAAGTGACACAGATCTTAACATCCTCAATACAAAAATAAGTCAAATTATTAATGATTTCACACTGTGGTGTACTAAGAACAATTTAATTATTAATATTTCAAACACTGTTCTTGTTCAGTTTAATTCAAAATTTAAGTCACCGGACTCCGGGATATTTCAGTTGGTGACAAGACCATAACAAGGATTAATGACGTCAAATTCCTTGGTCTTTGTATAAATAATAACTTTGACTGGTGTAGTAATAGAAACGATATGTGCTTAAGACTCAATCGTATTTTGTTGCTATTTTAAACTTAAAAACGGATCTTTCAATTACTGCACTTGCCTACTTACTACGGAATTGTATGTCCTTTTTTGTCATTCCGTGTTCTGTAATGGGGACGGGGTCAAAATTTTAAGTATTTGTTTGTCAAAAAACAATAAATATATTGATTTTTGACATACAACCTAAACATTCATGCAGAAGAATATACAGTGAAAATAAGGTTTTAACTGTCAGGATATATTATTATAGTTGTTATGTTTGTTGTGGATTGTAATATTATTAATTTTGTGTAAAATAAATGACTATCTCATATGGGTTGGGTCTCTACATCTAGCAAATATTATGTTGATTTAGTATAAATTACTGAAATATATTTGCCATTAGCTTAAATATCGTGGTATCACTTTAATCATTTAAAATTGTAAACTTTCTGAGCAATGATTATTTTATCGCTGGAACCGCTGTAATACTAAATATTTTAACTAACTAACGTTACCATTTCGCTAAACCAATTTGCTATTAATCAACAATTATTTGTGATTACATAATTATAACGTTACCTAGGTAATAATAATAGCAGCGGGTAAATACACGTTAAAACAAAAAGCACACGTCTGCCGAAAGTGCACAAAAAAACTGACGCCACCTGGTAATCACTAAATTCAATCTTTTCGGGTAAGCTTTCATAACTTTTCTGTTGCTTTTGTTATGAGAACTAGTCTTTAACTCGAGCCCGCAGCAACCCCCACAATGCTTGGGCTCTTCTTTCTCCGTTGGCCTGCCGATACAAGCGTCTGATGACTTGCAGAACGAATCCTGTAGCTTGATCTCTCCGAAATACGCCTTCAATTCAGCCGTGGTCTTGCACCTAGGGCTCAAACTACTTCCCACGAAAATCGTTGCCTACCTTTAGCTCACAGTGCTCTAATTACACTCCTCGAACCTCGTACACAATCTCGGAAAAACCAAACAACACACGGTACACTAATCAAACACTTTTTATAAATCTCAGTAAAGGTGCTACGACTCAATGCAACCTACTAGCACACACAGAATTTTAAAACACACTGACTTGGAAAAAGGGTATTCATTTACGTATTATTAATTACTTATTGAGGAAACCAAAATCAACACCACTACACAGTTTGGGGTTCTTTCCCCAATGTTTGTCTTCGATCTTACATTGTTTGACATTATTTCCAAGCCTTCTCTGATTACAGTTTGTTGTTCTAGGCGAACACTATTTTTAATACCGTTCTACAAATTATTATTAAGGCCAATACTATTTCATACAATTTGCAAAAATTAGACTAGCGCATTTCTGGAACATTTTATAAAGTAATATTTCATATACTTGAAATGTTATTAATGGTTATTACAATCATAAAGGCTTAAAATGTGTTCATAGCAATATTTATATAATTTATTATATGGAAATATACTTTTGCCTTAAATGTGACAAGCACCAATATAACACTAGTAACAAAGATGATATTAGAGCCCTTGAATTCAATAATTTTTCCTACAAAAAAGGTATGTATTACGCTGATACAAAATACTTAAACTTCTGTCGGCTGAATTACGACAGACAAAAAATCTAACCATATTTAAGAGGAAACTAAGACCCTCCTTACTTAAAATTGCTCGTTATTCTATAACTGAGTTTATTGATCACTGTGTTAAACTTTAATCAGCATGACCCTTTAGTGTATATTTTTATTTTGTGTATTGCTATATGCTTACTGAGTTTCATTTATATTACATTTGTGACTTGTTCGAGCTATATACTTAGTTGTATGTAAAGGCTACAATATGGACTAATAAAATTCTTATTCTTATTATTATTTCGACTATACCTTCGTATAAACGGCCATATACACTTTCGCCACTTATTTTTGGCAGTTCTACAATAATTCCATTATCACCTGCAGCCATGCTCATCCCTTTGATTGTAGTTTCTATTTCCACTTGGTTGGATGCACATTCTTGCGAGTTTCTCGTCTACTCCCTACATCGTCTGGTACAGCTGGTTTTATCATCAATCTCGTTAAAATCGTTTAATATTTCTTACATAGCCACATCCACTTGTTCTGCTGTAGTCATATATTCTTCTTTGTTATTATCTATTTCTTTCTGTATTTAGTGACCACTGTTGTCTATTTCTTTGTGCGATTACTTAAAAGATTCTTCCCATGCTTGCTTATTTAAGTTATTGACTGCAGGGTAATCCTTAACGCGCCTTTTATTCCCTTCACATCTTCCAAACATATTTTTGTGCCCCTTATTAGTTATTCTTTACTTATTTATTTATTTCGCACTCAGCCAACAGCCGTTAGGCCAATTATAGGCATCGCTGTGCATTTGTGGCAACTTCCAACCCCACTAACGACTGTCATGATGTTATTATGACATCCAGGACCAACTATTTCCGTGACAGCCGTACCACGAGGCGCCTAGCGAAGCAGCCGTGGAGCTTCCATCCAAGTTCTGACCAGAAAAAGCGTTACCTAACTCTACTGATCGAACGTGAACGCTTGTTCAAGCTACACCACCCGGTGTGTGAATCGTCTTCAGAATTCTCTTAGTCTGCCTTTCAACACATTTCCCGTTTGATCGTATTTGTTACATTTCTTGTAGGGTGTATTGCTTCTAGATTCTAAATATTTATTTTCCTTTCATAGTGCTAGCGTTTTATTCTAATCGGGAGGAAACTATGGTGCGTTTTTACGCTTTTTATTTCTTATTTCGTTCTATAAATTTAGCCACACAATTAACACTCTGTCCTCAAAATCATAAATGATACTTAGCCGACGACGTTTGCTACTAGAATATAATTTCGTCATCTCTATTTTTGCTTCAGCAACAGCGTTGCAGTTTGTTAATTTAGAGAAGCGCTAATAGGAATAAATCTTCTTAATTAGAGTTTGCTTCGCGGCGACTTGGATTAATACCAGTTTCAGGATTGCGGCAGCTCAGGTCATAAAGTTCCCACTTTTCTGATTATTGAAAATAGATAGCCCCGTCTCCGTCCTTTCTAAACACGTTCGGATTTTGCATATATCATCTCCTGTTTGCTGTCCCTAAACCGAATGCGGCCCTTCAACTTATTGCCACACGCCACACACGAAGATTACGACTTAATCACTCGCAGTTGTGCTGTATAAATTCGGGCCTGAAGACGGAGAAAATGTACACGAAACGGCAGGTTTAGCGTAACAAACGATCACTCTCCAACTCCGTTATGATTTTGGTTATTCAGGCCGCTGCGTAATCCGCATTCGAGAATATATTACAAGCTGCGACTGGACATTTGGCAAATAGGCCTGTTCATCATTTCATTAAACTTGGCAAATTAATCTTTGTCACGGCCCTTGCTTTATTCCGCAAGATATCTCGCTTCGATCCATTCATTATTTTTTGCGTACCGAAGATGAAAGAACGCGAAGGCGGCGTGAAATTTTAATTCGTTTTATATAACGCGTATTTTTTACACTTTCGCAGAATGTTTCGAGAGAGCACAATTAACCGTAAACGTGATGTCGTATTAGCCAACACCGTTTGAGCTTTGCAAGAGAAAGTAATTGAAAAACTAATTTCGACCTAATGCGACTTTTGTTGAATAATTAAAAAAATTAGATGTCATTCTGTGCTTCAGCTAATGGAACTTCCAGCTTTCACTTTTTATTGCTAGCTTTCGCACCCTGCTCTCCCCTTTGGCTTCCTTATAATTGCTATACTTTTGCAATTTTTGCAGTTTTCAGCAGGGAGCGTTAGCATCATTTCATATACTAGGTTTTCCACCGTCTGCATGGTTTCTTGTAAAATAATTGTTAGCACCATTATCATTTAAATACGTTCTACATTTAGAAATGAAATAAAGGACTCTGAAAAATGGTGCTGAGCGACTATAAAATGCCCATTTTGCAGGCACTAATAGCAATTCTTTAAATTTTCTCGAAGAATATTTATCGGGATATGGCTTTTTGATGAAAATACAGGAATAGCACCCTCATTAATTTTGTCTTAAGTATTTCAGCCTAGGCTAATAACTTTATGTTACGTTTGGAGCTCCTTCTGTTGGCACTGTTGTTAGATGAAATAAAAATTATGTTCAAATTGGCACCGCATTATTTCAAACACTTATTCTATTTGCTAAAATCATAAAAAATTACTTCTGAACAGGAAAAAACTAAGCTACTGAGAAGGCTTACGAAAGATGACATTAAACCGCAGTTTTTGAATCAGTGCCATTATTTTAGCCTGGCTTCCATACTATTAAGAGGAATGTTAAAATAATCTGCCAAAAAATAAAACTACAAATCTTTGCTTACGCGGAACTTTAAAAAAAAATAGTTAAGAAACAATTAGAAAAACTATCTTACACAGGAAAGGCTGCTTGCGCTAAGCTTAGCAAGCAGTTGGACGTGGGTTCAAATCTGGTCGTACCCAAAAATGTACTCAAAGGAGCAACGAATTTGATCTCATTGGTTAAGCTACTTTTAAGTTATATTGTAAAGTTTCGCTCCTATTTTAAATGCGAATTAACCATAATTTAATATTATGGGCATTTAAAATTTCGCATTTTTCAACATTATAAAAGTTCCAGTCCGCTCGAGAATGCAAGTTCGTCGTTATGCGCGAGTGAAACGAGAAAACGCCCGTTGCGAATTTTCCCCTACCGCCTTGATGACCGCGAGGGCGACAACAACGTATAAAACCAAAATTGTTCCTCGAACTCGAGCAGAATTAATCCGAGAAAATATTCTGGCTCTTCGACCCCGCCGCAGTTGGGCCACCAGAAATATTCGAGTACATCTCAAGCCAGTTTCGCGAAGAACCCGCACATATGAGTATCGGAATGAGCTATTTTGAACAATTTAACATTCCCGAAACTCCTGTAACTTCTTAGTCTTAAATATCGCACATCTGAGTATCGGAATGCGCTATTTTGAATAATTTAACTTCCAGAAACTCCTGTAACTTCTAAGTTTCGAAGAACGCACATCTGAGTATCGAATTGTGCTATTTTGAATCTTTCGACGCCTGGCTGTATTTCTACAGTTCAGCGACAACTAAACCTTTTCGGCCAACACGGCCCCACCTTTCCGACAAAATATGCGGTTCCTCCAGGCCTAAGAGAACTTCGTACCTGTACTGTAGGAATCCGCTTGTTCATCCTGGATGCTAACCTTGTCACGCGCGACCAGATCCGTAAGAGCGCGGAAGAATTTGACCCCCTGGCAAGAGGTCGGAGGTATCACTTGGCTTATCAGAACGGGCGCGGACCTACACTTGCACTTCGAATATATATATGTTTTACGAATGCTAGTAAAATCCCCTGTTGGTTTCAGTGACCGCTCATACCGGGATCCCGGACGAATACGCAAGCAATTGAGGTTACCTACTCTCCTGACACCAAACGAAGAGGTCTTACGTTAAAATAGAATTTACTTTGTACATATTTATGAATTATCTGTTTAGTTATTTTCCAATTGTACATAGCTGATGAATAAATGTAATTTAAGTTATTTAGTATGCTTTGAATCAGTCAAAGTGAATTTAAATTGAACCTGAATCCAATGAGAGTTACCCCACTTATTTGTGGCAAAATTAATTAATGCTGTTATTAAATAAGTATAGAGCAGGAAGCGTTGCAATATTAAATGTTTGTTGAAAATGTGTTTGAATTCTAAACAGCGTAAGCCAGGGTAAACCAAATCGTATCCGCCCATTACTTCTCTTGCACTTCCCTGCTTGGTACGAATGGTCCTCGGCACCGAAAGATAAAGCATGTTAAAGATTAGGATTAAATCCTGTAGAAGAAAAGTAGTAGCTAACTGTGAAACAGCAGTGGAAAATGGAGGACTAGAATGGATGATGTTTTCCAAGATTTGAACTGGCATGTATCTGCCCATACACTTAGAGAGAACCATTTTTGAAGTTGTACTTTACAAGAAATGTGGAAAATACACAGTCTGTCTAACAATGACAGAGGATAACACAGAGTGATCAGAATTCACGCACCCGTTAATATAATAGACAATTACGTAGCCAGAACTACATAGAAATAGATCCGCCGATAAATATTAATACTTTTGCATTTGTTCTTGCGTGTTTTGGTGTGACATTTTAACTGTCACTGTTCGCAGTTTTTGACTTTGATGGGTGAACAATGTAATTTTCCAAAGCCCACCATGTGTGGTTTTAATCAATGAGTATCTGCTATCCAAATCATTTTAAGTGTCTAAACGAACTTCCAAAGGTTTCCTAATTCTCGAGCTAGAACTAAGTCGACTAAATGACGTTTCCTTATCAAATTCCGAATATATTATTAGAATGGGGTTACCTAAATGCATTGTGAAGCAATTTTTCTGTGACACGTTTAACTTTTCCAAACTTTGAAGCACCATAATTTAATATTTTCAAAGCACACTACCCATATTTCATTTCTTAGTGATCTCAAATCACATCTGTTACAACCTACATGTTTCTATACCAAAATGTATAGTGTAGAATAATAATTCCGATTTGTTTAAATGCGCACATCTCAGCTGTTTCAGTAATGTTCACCACCCCCTTCGTTTCTACAACTTTTCTATACACAATATTTATTGTAACTCTTATAGCTTAAAAAATATGCTTCACTCCTTCCCCCCTTCACCATCGTTGCCGAACCATATACACCGTTAAATAGACTATAATATTATATATTTCGGCTACACTAATCATCTCGGATACATTGCATACACCGAATATCTCGACTATAATAGATATAGATGATACATTGACAATATCGACTATTGGACATCAAACATATCGACTACAGTGAATATACTCAATATATTAGATATACACCTGATTAAATGGATTAAATAGAATATAAGGAACATCTCGGCTACATCAAATATTTTGGTTGTATTGCATATTTCTGCTACACTAAATACAAACAATTAAAAATAAACTTGCTCGTGGGAGCCATTAAAAATATGACCACTGTCGACATTGCACTTTACAAAACTACATTTGAACTACAATTAACTGTAGTATTAGCTCATGCGATTTGGCAAAGTTTAATAAGCTAAATAACTATGCTAAAATGTGCAATTTAAATCAAATATAGATTAAACTTATAGTGCACTAAAATAGAACGTAAATAGTTAAAAAGACATTAAGCTTCACAAAAATTTGACAGTTGTGTGTCAACAAAAGCAGGGTACTGATTAGTCAAGCTTTGAATTGTTTTGAGTGACTTCCGCTATCAAGTTTATTTTTTATTTTTCTGTGCACCCAATAGTTTGCATTTATCGAATGTATCGACTCCATGATCCACTATATTAAATATATCGGGTACCTTCCCATACGTCGATTAAATAGGATATATGGAATATCTCGACTACACTGAATATTTCGGCTACATTGAGTTCATCTAATTCATTCTAATTCATTGGGTGTATCAACTACATGGAATATATCGACTATCTTGAATATATCGACTATATTAGATATATAGACTACGTCGCAATATATTGACTAAATAGACTTTATTTATTTATTTGTTTAGTACTCAACCGACATCCCATAGGCCAATTATAGGCGCCGCTATACATTTTATAAGGTCTTATAACCCCACTAACGACTGTCATGATGTTATTATGACATCCGGGACCAACTATTTCCGTGGCAGCCGTACCACGAGGCCCCGTGAGATGCAGTCGTGGAACTCCCATCCAAGTTCTGACTAGAGCGTTGCTTAACTTTACTGATCGCACGTAGGCGCTTGTTCGAGCTACATTACTCGGGACCCTAAATAGAATAGATGGAATATTTCGGCTACACTGAATATCTCGAGTACATTGAATATATCTCACACCCATGACATTGACTATCTAGCCTAAATCGAACATATCGACTACTATCAATAGACTCACTATATTAGATATATCAAGTACCTTCCAACATTTCGACTAACTAGAAAATAGGGAATATATTGGCTATACTTAATATCTTCGTTGTATTGCATATTTCGGCTACATTAAATATATCGAATGCATGGCATACACTGAATGTATTGACTGCATCATCCACTATATTAGATATATCGAGTACCTCCCCATACTCCGATTAAATAAAATATAGGAAAAATCTGGGCTACACTGAATATCTCCAATGAATCAAATATTACGGCTACATTGAAAATATCGAATGCATTGCATATATCGATTACATCTAATATAGCGACCATATTGAGTATGCATCTTATATCGAATATGTTGCCTACATCCCTATAAACCGATTAATAGAATATATTGAGTATCTTAGCTACCTTGAATATGTCTGCTACATTAAATAATTATATCGCATAATTTGAATATCTATTAAATAGTTTGAATAGCGTGTGATCGAATACACTTCAGATAGAGTTGACTGATATTTATGGAACAATAACAAACTAGCTATGACACTTGCTTAATAACGGAATATATCGAATATGTCGACAACAATTTATCAACTACATTAAATATATCGAAAAGGTTCCAATATACCGTTAAATAGAATATATGGAATATATCGGCTACATCGAATACATATAATACATTGACTATGTCAACCACTTCGAATATATCGACTACATTGGATATATCCACTATACTAAATATATTTCCTACGTCGTCATATATTGATTAAATAGAATAGATGGAATATTTCGGCTATACTAAATATCTAGAGTTTATTAAATATATCTTAAACGATAACATCGAGTATCTAGCCAAATCGAACATATCGACTACTGTATTAGATATAGCGAGTTCCGCTTAAATACAAAACAAGAAATATATCGACTAGACTTAGTATTTCCACTACACTTAGTATCTCGGTTGCATTGCATATTTCGGCTACATTAAATATATCTAATGAATGACATACATCGAATGTATCGACTACATCAGCCACTATATTAAATATATCGACTACCTCCCGATACCTCGATTAAATAGAATATATGGAGTATCTCGGCTACATTGAATACTTGGAATGCGCCGAATATTTCTGTTAAAATAAATATACCGAATGCACTGGGTATATCGATTACATAAAAATACAGCGACCATATTGAGTATACACCTTATATCGAATATATTGTCTACATCCCTATAAATAGATTAAGGGGATATACGAAATATCTTAGCTACCTTGAATATGTGTGCTACATTAAATAATTATATCGAGTACATTAAATATCGGGTGATCGAATACATCCAGATTGATGTATGGCGCCAGAACAAACTAGATATGACATTTAATTAATCACCGAATGTATCGAATATATCGACTAAATCCAATGTATCCACTACATTAAACATATCGATTAGGTCCCAATATACAATGAAATTGAATATATAAAATATCTCTTCTAAACTGAATACCTCAGCTACATTAAATATATCTAATTAAATGACTATATCAACTACATTGAATATAAAAAATACATTGAATGTATCGACTATATTAAATATATCGACTACGTCGCCATCTATATTAAATAGAATAGATGAAATATCTCGGCTATACTGAATTTCACGGTACATTGAATATATCTCACACCGATGACATTCGCTATCTAGCCTAAATCGAACATATCGACTACAATTAATAGAACCACTGTATTAGATACATCGAGTACCTTCCAATTCCCAATATTCCGATTAAATAGAACATAAATAATATAGGCTATACTTAATATCTATATTTTGGCTATATTAAATATATCGAATGCACGGCATACATAGAATGTGTCGACTACACCATTCACTATATTAAATATATCGAGTAGGTCTTCATGTGCAGATTGAATAGAAATATCGAATATCATGGCCAAACTCAATATGTCCATTATACTGAATATTTCGGCTACATTAAATACATCGAATGCATTGCATATTTTGACGACATCGAATACAGCGACTATGTTGAGTATGTACCCTATATCAAATATATGGTTTACGTCCCTATGCATCAATTAATAGAATATATTGAGTATCTTGGTTACCTTGAATATCTCTGCTATGGTGATAAAATCAATTTCAGATCGAGTTGGCGAATGTTGCATTATGTTTATATGTAGCTATAATAAACTAAAGCTGATATACCTATCTATATTCCGATTAATAGAATACATCGAATATATGACTACTGTAATTTTATCTGCGATATTCAGTATATCGACTACGTCCCCATCTACCAATTATATAGTTGACGTCCAATATTTCGTCTAGACTCCCTATTTAGATACATTGAATATATCGATTGCAAAGATAAATAAAGACTAATATTTTCAGTCACTCAATAACAGAAAGAAATGCAGACGTATTGTGCCCTCATCACACATTTTTAATACGAGTGGCTGTGGATTTTAGAGTTGACGTCTTAGGCGTTCCAAGACGTTGCAATGTAAGCAGCTCTTGCGATTTTCTGTTAATAATCTGATTTTTTTTCTAAATTCGTTACTACAAGCTTGAATATTATTTTTGCGTTCCTCATTTTTCTGAACGCCATTTCGAAAATGCGATTCACTTAAGGTGTCTTGTTTCTGTAAAAAATGTGCTTTTAATGGATAAATACCAATCTGATAAATTGTAATTGTAATCCCCCGCAGAATTTCAAAACCGAGAACTGCATATTGACTACAAAACCATGCTTACCAACATTTTAAAAAACTAGACAATGTTCAACGTGTAGAAAGGGTGTGCGACGTTGGGCCATGCTATCAGATCATCGGCAATCGCGTGAGCGTTTACTGTGGTTGTTTGTTTCGACGACTTTGAATCTGTGTGCCTTTGAAATATAAATTAGCTTTGTGAATTTGCACCTTCTCTTTATTTAGTTACGTGTATTTGGAACAAGGAGGTAAAGTTGAATCAAATGTTAATATATGAACCAGTCTAAGACAGTAACTTTATTTAGCTTGGCCGCCCATATCGAATAGTTTCGTGGTAGCACTATCACATTATAGATACTTCAGCAAACAATGTTTTAACATTGAAAATGTTTATCGAATTGGAAATGCGACGGTAACACGGGGCTCCAGTAGCTATTTGTGTGACGTTTTTTTCAAGTTGTACGTATTGCAGGGAATGTTGTTGGTGTAATTTTGAAGATCTTGTCAAGGGCGAACTTTGTGAAGATGTAAGATCCAAGGGAACGTAAATACGGTTGTTGAAATGATTTTTTTAACACGAAAGCGTTTGATGCTGTTACATCGGATAGTTCTTAAAAGATCCAAATGCCATTTGGGGCTAGTTGGAAAGAGGATGACTTTAGACTGGTCCACATATTCGCATCTAATCCTATTTTGACACTGTTCCGTTCCTTCTAATAAAAGCGGTAACATCTTTGCTCCAGTTGTTATATTTGCTATTAAAGCACGTTTCATGAGTAAATAAAATAAATTATGAACAATAATATGTGGTGCCGCCAAGAGGATTGCTTGTAATTCCTAGAACTCCTTCAAAACAGTTAACAAATGTAATAAAGAGTGACTCATGTAATCAATACATCTTCTAAGTTATTTAAAAAAAAGGTGAATGTAATATCGAATTCAACATCTTTATCTAATTGCAGATTAATATTAAATTGTACAAGACGCTGAGAAATTGTAGTGCGTATTACTTATTAATGATCTGTTATGCAGAAGATCTTCGCAGTAACGTTTCACATGGCGTATAATAAACAATAATGATAAAGATGTGAAAAACTTAAGAACCTTTCTGCATTTCTACCACTTGTAAATTTTCCAGATTTTGCAAATTCTATGCCAGACTTGACGATTAGCCAGGTTCATTTTCAATGCATTAACGAAGGTTGGTAAATTGCAAATTCTGTAAATTTGTTATGTAATCTAATGAGAAGCAACTTAAAAGATGCCTAAAAAGTTTAATAAGAAAATTATGCAAGATTTATTATTTACGACCGATACAGTGTTAATACGAATTCAGAAACCATAAAAGAGATATGATAAAGCTTAGATATGTTTAACATTTAGCAAAAACTTATATTATTAATATACTATAGTGTAGTACCTACACTAACAAAACTAAGTGGCAACAGTTAATATACAGCGTGTAAATTATTACCTTCCCTATCTTCACAACCATATTATTTTTGTAAATACGCTCGATCGGTTGCTTCGATTTTATATTTTAGATTTCTAAATTGTATTTCACAGTACCAATAATAACAGCTGAATAAAAATATTGCTCTTCGTCACAGAACAGCTTTAAAGGTAATGGTGAAAACGTAAAGGAGGTAACGCATAAGGGTAAATAGAATCGAAAATAAATGGTGAAAATCGTACGACACTCATTAATGACCAATAGAAAAATTAGTTCAAAAGCAGCAACCAAGAGAACAAAAAAAAATTTCTTGGAAATTTTTTGTAGGTAGACGTTACTTTCTTTTAGGGTTTGTGCCGTTACGATTTTCTTACCGAATCTGCATTCGAGCATTAATTCATATCCGGAAATTATTTTTCGTGTATTCCAACAACGTCCTAATTTGCCCTCGCGTCCTGCTCATGCAAATTAATACGACGTTCTTGGAACGCACTCAAAAAAATTTTCGGAAAGAAGGAATGCTCTTATGAGATTATATGTGACAATTTTACCTTTTTGACAATATTTCAATATGTTCGTAGATCTATGCAGGTAGATTAATGGATGACGAAATTCACAGCGTTTTATACTTTTCAGGGTTTTTGAAGGGTTTATTGTAAAAAATATTGGCCAAGACTCGTGAGAATTTACGATTGTCAAGCACTCATATTACATATATTTCGTTTATTTGGCAAAAAACGGTTTTATATTTTTTAGTTACTGCTTTAGCTACGTGCTCTCTAGAATCACCTTTCGTTACTATACGTGCAGTACTGAATCTTGCAAAAATACAACTCGGGAAGATATCGAAAGTTTCAGCTAATTTAATAAAGTTATTCTTTAGACAGGTGAAGATGTTTACTTGTATTGCTTTCCCAATTATACGCGCCTCTTGCGAGTTTTAGAAAAGCCGCAACCTTTCAGCGCTAAGCCAGGAACTGGTAACAGCAAAGTTGGGAGCGCTAATGAATCTTATTGTTGCGGTTCTCGCTCGAATGTTTTCAGTGGCGGTTGTAAACTTGGGGTTGGACAAGTGTCGCACCTATTTAAACTTGTAAGATCTCCAAATACACTGATTATACTAAGAAGGGTTAGAACCTCGGTCTCGGACCTCGTGCATATCCTGAGGGAGTTCCAGACCGAGTGATTCCACTTCTTGCGCTTCAAGTGTCTAATGGGTGTAGTTTCCGGGTCGCTATTTGTTTGCGGTTGATTGTGATCTTGGGGTTGCTTACAACAATCGAGCTTTTGAGGCCCGAACTGCGCGGACAAGGGCATAGCGCAGAGGCCCGATTTAAAATTCAAAATGTGAGAAGTTTTTTTAAGTCGCTAATTGCAGGCTTCATTAATGTTTAAAGCGGCTAGAGATAAGCCCGTCTTGCAGCCCGAGCCGCCCTTATTTGCAGTAAAAGTCTCGAAAGTTGCGCTCCTACGTATCAGTTTATTTGGTCCGTTCTGATGCGAATGCGATGTGGGCAGAGCAGGTGTTAATGGCTTCAATTATTTTGCGGCTGTAATAAAGTTAAGGGGGCGGCAATTTCGAATAATGAACAAAATTGAGCCGCTTTAAGGGTGCTAACGCAGTTTTGTTTTTACTGCCGCAGAGGGTTTGCCCCCACCAACATGTGGGTGCGTTAAGAAGCTAACGTATCGACATTTCAAACACAGATTCAGACATAAAATGACAGTCATATTCCAAGTAGTGATAATTGCAGTAGAGGAAGTAAGAAAACACGATTATATTATAATTTCCACAAGTAGTGTTACTCGGATTTCAAAGAGTAACATGTTTAGCATCCCTCAAAGTTATTAATATTTTACTCTATATATAACGTAGGTATACTCAGACAGAACGCGCAGAAACCAATGAGTGACAGAAAATTGAAGTTGCCTGTAGCTCACTTATATAGACAGGCCGTCCAATTTATCATGCAACAATTAAATAGGCCACACATTTAACATGCATTTTTTTAAATTTAGTATGTAACGTTAGCCTTCGAGTTAAATTTAGCTAAGACACAAATAGTGTGCCAGAAATTTGATTGGCGCTAATTCCCGTTACAGTCTTTGTATATGTCTCCATAGCGTTCGAATTTAGGATAAGGCGATCTTAACCGCTATGTCTGGACGTAGCGTAATTCGGTACGCCACGTAGTTTTGTCTCCAACCTCCTCTAGACGCATTCCGATATCAAGATGGCCAAAGAGTATAAAAGGAGAATCCGCAGCTAGTTAATGACACTTGAGTCTTGAGACCTGAACCTGATCCTTATCACCCGGTCCCCTTCGGGACCTGGGCTCCACTTTCCTGGTCTCCCCTAACCCGCTAGTACCAGTCGACGCCGATCTGGCAACCGACCCAAACTAAGGTGCTATTTGGGTTGCGGTCCGGTCAAGGGCACAGAATACAAGAGACCAGAAGTTTTATTAAATATTTACGCATATAACGTATTCATAATTACGGATTATTTTGTATATATCTCAACACATTACACGAGTTACTTTTTTTACATTGTGTCATTGTGTTACCCTTGTAATTATACATTTGAGTACAACGAACCCATGGGCATTTGAGCTTTGCCATAGTTAAACAGTTTTAAACTAAATATAGGGAAATGTGGTTTAAAATAAACACTTAAAAATTTAAATTTTGAATTTCGATACCGAGCCAGCTACAATACAGAAAACTGTGTAGTTTTACACCGCATACGTAGACCTTGTCGATAAGAGAGAAATAAACTCTCAGCAGACATGGGTGCTTACGTCAAAATAAAACACTTGTCGAAACTATCGCTTTATAATAATCGTATACGACTGAATATGATTAGGAATTGCTTATGTTGATGCCCTGGACTACGCCTCTTAAGGGAATCTGTAAAAGCCAAAGATAATCAGTGATATAGGGCTGTTTAATTAAGCAACAGTTTTGTGATATATGCATTTTTTAACCTAACCGACTGGTTCATTTTGAAATTTTTGGATAGTAGTTAGAAGATTACGTTAGATTCGAACTTCACAGTGACAAAGTAACTATTAACCATTCGCATAAAGACAGACTTCAAAACTAGTAGCTCTTGACCAGCCTCGTTAGAGAGTGAAATAGAATAAAAAACTTATGTACTTTCACCTTTAAAGCTGACACCCATACTACATACATACACAATACTATGTATCCAGCCAAAGATGAGCCCTGCGTCATAGTTACACGACGTTAGAACATAAATCATTCTCTCTATGCATCACTCTCGTTATTTACAAGTGCGACAAGGATAGCATTACATTAGTAAGTCTCTGGGTGTTTGGAAATGGATTTGACTAGTGCGGTATGTGTCTGTAAACTACAGTGTTGCCGACCCTAATTATAAATCCCTAGATCAAATGAAGATATTATCAGTAAACAGTAAAAATAAATACATATTTTTATGGAATGGCTATATAAGCTACACGTTGGACTATCCATATATTTTATGAAATGTAATGCACCACTTTAAACTAGCCCTTTCTTAATGCAATGCCCTTTCTAATTAAATAATAATTCCTTTTTAAAATCAAGTTTTCTTATCTCAGGTGGTTCGCCAAATCAGGATCTCTATTAATTGAATTTTAATATTACAGTTAATGAAATTTGCTGTCAAACCGATTTTCAAAACTCATCAAGCCAGATATTGACAATTGTATATTATCTTAACACACATATTAATCAATTCTCCTAAGTAAGTAATAAATCAAGTCTATTTGAACACCTTCTTGTACTAATTGTTATTTAAAAAACTTTCATTAACTCTTTACACAAACCTTAATACTTTCTCTTGCTTTTTCTGCCAAACTACAACCAACAACAGATCCCAATATCGTCAGACTGCAAAACTTACTGCTCACTCCCCAAACAGTGGCACCCAGGATGGCACGTGAACCCCTTTGACTGCATCCACCCAGAATATCACCTGCACTGCTTACAAAATCCAATCCTACCTCCTTGCAAACGTCACCATCAAAGCACTCAACCTCTGGTAAGTTTCAATCGTTTGAAGTTCCAAATCTAACCTTGTTTCTTTTTATAGCTATTCAGATGTCTACAGCAACACTTACAACTTATCCAAATCAATTAGTTACTTGTAAGAATCTCCAATAATATCTTGTATACTCTCCAATCCAAATGTATTCAATTAATACAACCTTCTGTATGTTTATTTCCAATTGACTGTACTTGTATAATCTCTTGACCGATTATGTACCTCCATAAGTTCCAATTAACATTTTCATTTTGTCTCACCACGCAGATTTGTTTAAGACCCTTTTTAAATTTGTATTTACCAAAATAATACAAATTTCGGCATAACTTTCTAGTTTTATTTACAAAATGCTTTAATTCAGAAAATACATGTCTGTTTTTATGAGTTGTTTATATAACTAATTTAAACAAAATTTTCATTCATGTTAGATACAATTCTTTTTGCACACTTACTTTTTTTAAAATATCCTATTATTACATGCTATTAATTATTATCATTCTAACAAATACATTTGTCAATTGTAACCTTGGCTTGAACTTTATTAAAATTTTCTGTAACCATTAAATTAGTATTCAATTAATATCAAAATCTCCTCTCTCATTGTCTCAATTAAATTGATTAATTATGTTTAGAATTTAACACCCATCAAGGTTTAATTATAGCAATCTTCCAAATTTATTCGTTTTAAATATTTCTTTATTGTATTTGATTACACTGCCTCATGTATCATAACAATATATTAGCAAAATCATTTGGAAAAAATTACGTGCTATTAATACAGAAATTATACATAAATTAGGTAAATTTTCAGGATTATTTTTAATTATGTTAGGCCCATACCTTTCGTTAAGGTAATCTCTGAAACTTCTTTGTGGCGTAAATCTATAATTCATATTCTTTAGGCTAGGTGTAGCTTAACGAACATGGACGCCTTCGACGAGCCTGTAGCAGCCCTCCTGAGGACGGGTCTAGGTGCAGGTTTACGGACAGGAATTTCCTCGAAGAGTCTACAGACTTTCCTGAGTAGAATTAGGCTAGGTGTAGCTTAACGGACAGGAACGTCTTCGACGAGCCTGTAGCAGCCCTCCTGAAGACGGGTTTAGGTGCAGGTTCACCGACAGGAATTTACTCGAAGAGTCTACAGACCCTCCTAAGTAGAAGTAGGTTAGGAGAAAGATTCAGGATAATTCTGTCTTACGACGGCTTCGATTTCTCTTTATATAGCCCGAGCTGGCGTAATCATCCACTCAAACCAGTTTCTTGGAGTAGGAGATTGTTGCTTCGAATGCGCGGCAATATTGGCAACTGAATCCAAGCGCTACGCCACCATGCGGTAGAATTTTGAACTGTATCAATGAGGTCGAAATTTACACTCGCATTGAGCTAAATGGTTTATGCTAACTTTTGTTGGCTTATTACAAAGTTACTAATGCGAGAAACGTCTTTATACTAGGGAATATTTATTCTGGCAACTTTCTCCTCTGACTCAGACCTACAACTACCCCGCTAATCACTATTTAAATTCTTTTACTTTTATTTTCGAGCGCAGCTGTAATACGGTGGTACATGCCTACATTTATTTACCTTGCTTCTTCTTGTTTTTAATAGGTTTGTTCTTGCTGAAGTTCAGTGTCTTGTTTATATTTATTAATTTATTGTTTATATTTTTAATAACGGAATATCTTTAACGTAAAAATGGTTCGTGAACGTGAGGGAGCTAGATTTTCTCCTGTACCAAATAAATCGAAACGGTTTTGTTGCGTGTATGGTTGTAAATCACTATCAAAACGCGATACAACTGTGCGGTTCCATAAGTTTCCTAAAGAAGGAGAATTTGTAAAAATTAATAATCAGAAAGCAGATCGGCGAAAGGAATGGATTCGTTTACTTACAATGGTGAAAAAAGTTACAGAAAGTATGCATGTTTGTTCTCTGCATTTTAAAAAAGAAGATTATATTCTTCCTGGTGAGCACAATACTTATTATCGTAATGATATAAATTAAAATGTATAATGCAAAACCAATAACACAAGAAGTAAACGCAAAACAAGTTTAACGCCGAAGTTTGTAGGCAAAGAGCAACGACACTTCTTTTAACATTTTCTTGACTTTGGCACCCACAATAAATAACATGTCCAGAATTAATTAATTGTTCCCCTTCAATATAATTTCTAGAAGAAAATGTTGCTTGTGCATAATTGCAAATATTCACGACACTTTACTTACAATCAACCGTTTGACTGACTTCTGCGCGTGTAACGAACTTATTTATTTGTACTATTGATGACTAATACGTGACTATTAAAGTATCATTAGAAC
Source organism: Agriotes lineatus (assembly GCA_940337035.1). NCBI lineage: Eukaryota > Metazoa > Arthropoda > Insecta > Coleoptera > Elateridae > Agriotes > Agriotes lineatus. The sequence goes on from OW679197.1 coordinate 20,990,867, forward strand.
ATCTTTAACTACATTCCATAAGACTTAAAATTCCCGAATAGTTGCTGTGTGTAAGAAATACTTACCTACTAGAAATAGAAACTTTGTAAATAATGCAGCATGACTTAATAGCAAATTGATGTACTCACGGCTGGTGAAATTATTTATTTCTATCAAAACAGCTCTATTAAAGTCCCATTTAAACATCTTTAATTAAAATGCATATCATGAAGACTTATAATTTCTCAATATTAGGCCCGTAAAATTATTTAAGAAAATACTAGAAATCTGTTAAATGTAGCATTGGTATATTTACGCACTACTGATTAAATTATTTATTTATGGTAAAACAGCCCTATTAAAATCCCGTTTACACATCTTTAATTAAAGTGCATACCATGAAAGCTTAAAATATCCCAATATTATGCCCCTAAAATTATTTAAATAAATACTAAAAAACATTTAAAATCAGCGCTTAAGTAGGGAAATGCATAGGCTTTAAGAATCGTACCTACTTAGAGCGGCCATGTAACTAAGCTCCGCCTTCAGTTCACTTCCCAATACCTGCATCTCTCCACAGTGCCGTCACTTATCGCTGTCCGCGCGGCCAAAGATGCAGCGCTCCGATTCCTAACGTGCTTCAAGCCATGGGGGAACACGCGAATTAATTTTTAATTCCAAAAATCGCGTTCGCGCTGAGCGAAACGTTACACTGAGAAGTAGGTTAACTGAACTTAATATAGTAATCCGGCGACAATTAGCGGAAATCGAGCCAGAGGTGTCGGCCAAGATTTCGGCCCAGTTAATAGTACTAAATTAGATTTGCTAATTACATAAATTCATTATGGCTTTGTTGTATATTTATTTATTTATTTATCTATTTCGTACTCAGCCAACAGCCGTTAGGCCAATTATAGGCGTCGCTGTACATTTTATGGGGACTTCCAACCCCACTAACGACTGTCATGATGTTATTATGACATCCGGAACCAACTATTTCCGTGGCAGCTGTACCACGAGGCGCCGAGAGCAGCACCCATGGAACTCCTATCCAAGTTCTGACCAGAAAGAGCGTTGCTTAACTCTATTGATTGATCGTGGGCGCCTGTTCAAGCTACACCACCCGGGACCTAATGTGATGACGCCTTCAACTAATAAAGGTTTTAGTGAAAATATAAATAATTAAATAGGGCAGGTCACCACACAATACTCCGGGTAGTTAAATTAAATTTTAAAAAACCTAAAGCTTTGCCTGTCAGTATCTTAGGATAATCAAAATGAAATGTATTTATTACTCTTTAATAAAATGGTTAATTGCTCCTTTCTATATTTTATCGGATTTCAATATTTCTTTGAGCTTGCTCCGGCAAAAACAAGACTAATATCTCAGGTTAGGTTCAAATTTGGGTTTTATTTTAATATTATTCCTTAGAATACTTAACTCAGAGTAGCTCAAATACGCCAAATTTTAGTACAACCGCGCTACTCGCTTCAATTACTTATAACCTCACAAACTTGACTTAACCACAAAATGTTCGCGGGTGCACATAGCTTTTTATGTTGATTTTCAAAAGTGAAATTTGTAAGAAACCACAGGTAAACTGAAGCAAATCTCCCGTCTAGCAACAATTAGGTTGATGTTGTTTCAGATTGTGACGTAAAACAACGCTAGCTATCTTTTGTTCTACTTCCTGTGAGAGCCCAAATCCTGGTCAAGATCGCATTTTCTGATAACGCCACGCAATTTACTCGAACTAGGACAGATCTGGACGCTCGAAAATACGATGAATCTCTTCAGCAAAGTGTATTCTCGAAGTACACTAGCTTTCCGGACTTCAACCACATAAAAACATGCCAAACCGTATCTTTAAAATTCTCCACGATCCCTCTTGAATGGAGAAACTTTCGCTAACACTCCCACATGTGCCCGGTAACTTGTACAATAATTTTGTACCTATACTTTTTATACACGGCAATTAATTTTTATTATAAAAAACAGTACAAATCGGGAGCAGCATTTGCCCGCAACTTGATATAACAGCAATTTATTTCTTATTATTTAACAAAAAAGCATCGCGTTACTTTGTAACCGCGCTCTGATATTGTGTAGAGGAAACAAGTATTTGTTACAATTTCACATAAAGAAATAAAATTTGATTAACATGTTTGTTGCTTAAAACTAAAAATTTTCTTTATTTCTTATACATAAAAATTTTTCTTTCTCGTCACAAAAAACGTTGTTTATCACTGCTCTGCTATGAACACTTAGTTTTAAAATGCACTGGCACTTGAGTTCAATTTTAAACACGTCACTGATTATTATTTATTTCAGTTGCACTCGTTCTGTATTGCTCTTTGCAAATTCTATCTTATCTTGCTTCGATTTTCATCTACCTCTCAGCTTGCTTGCTTTTCACCGGCCTACTTTTATTACTAACTCTCCGCTCATATTCATTAAGCACACATATGTATTGTATTATTTACTTTTATTTGGTCCGGCTTCAAATATGCTCAAACCTATCATATTACTTATATTATATTAGCCATGTTAAATCTTTCTTTTACTCAAACTTCAAATTCAATCCTTCTGAAATCTGATTTGCTTATGGCTGCCCTTATCCCTCTAATTATACTTCTTGTATCTCATTACCAATGCATTTACTAACTTCAACTACTGTTTGGATTGCAATTTAATAAAGTATTTTAACTCTGTGCTTTAATTGACTTTGTTCAATATTTCTCTCTGCATAAAGAACTAAAAGGTGAGCTTTAAATCATCTCAATATGTGCAATTTGTAATACTCTGCTAAAGATGTTTGTTCTGATATTCTATTACTTCTTACTACTAGACCAAAACTGTTTATTCCAATTTATTTATTACATGATTTACTGTGGAAGTGCAAAGTATGAAATAATTAAATTAAGACTGCATCAATTTTAAGAAATTATTATAACACATTTTGTTTAGCAATAATTGTCATTTTCAGATTCCTACTCAGCTTTAAATATAATTGGACATATAAAGTTTTAAACTGACAAAATAAGCAGGTTTCAATTAAGTCTGAAGAGGCGTCATAAAGCGTGTGCTGATTTGGAACACATGAATTGTCTGTTAATCGGTTTTGAATTTGATGGTCGAGTGTGCGTGTTTAAATTCAAAGCTGAAAATGTTTTGGGGGTTAATCGATACTTCTACCTTAGCCACGCTCTTTCTCAAATGCGACCCGCACGATCACGTATTTATTTATCAATCGTTCAGTGTTGCAAGCACAGCTTAATTTTTTTGCAGTTTCGTCTGAATGTTGCCCTACGTTCTGTTTGTTTCAGAAATAAAGATTTTACTACACAATTTACTAAAATTTTGCAATCTATCGCTAAAATTACTATAGTGCATAATTATCACCATGGAAACTAAGATACATAGTCTCATGCTATTGACAGAACACTTTATAAACATTTGTTATTCTTCCTAGGGTGTGATTTACAAATATGCAGGTGTAATTAATCACTCTCTTACAATTGATCGATTTCTGCAATAATTTCAGTTCACCTCTTCAGGATGAAGGTTAACTTATCCAAACACCTTAGTACTTAACGTAAGAATTTTGTTAACTGTACCTCGTTGAGCGTTGCGGCCGTAACCCAATCAATTTTCCTGTCGAATTTTATTTGACAATTTTTCCTTGTTTGCACAAGTAATTAGAACGACTAGCAGCTAGTCTCGCAGCTAACGTAAATTCTTAGCAGGAGTCACTCGTCTGGAAGACTAAGGTTAACCTTTTCTAGGCAGTTTAGGAAGTGAGAATTTTATTAACCGAATCCGGCTACAAAGGAGAGTGAAGGACAAGATAAAGTTGGAATCCACTTTGTCCCGATTCTAGTGGTCGACGTATTGTAGTTGGACACGAAAACTACTCAGATAGCGGCAGATTGCCGCTACATATTTTCGGAATGGCTGGACAACGGAACTTTATTATTACGGCTTTTGCATTAATAACTGGCCAGATAAGAAGAGTTAGAGCTGCGTAAATGACCTTTGCTGGCAAATGCTAATTTATGGCGCAGAGCGCTTTAAATAAGCTTTATAAAACATACAAGGTATTTAATTAGCAAATATAAACAGCGCCGATGTGGTTATAACTTTTGCATAAAAAGACAATGCGCCGTATTATCATTATCATAAAGGCTTGGGGGAGATTTTGATAATATCATTGTTATTGCTGAAGTTGGATAGCAGAGGATTATACTTTTGTTGCCTGTTTTCAGCCACAAAATATCATATTTTAGACAAAAATTCCATTTTATCCTATAGTATTTATTTTGTTATTTACGTTATTAAACCGTATATCTATCTAGTTTACGTTGCGCACTAATTGGTTTTGAAATGTAAATTTCCATAACTACCGAACGGTGTATTTTTTATATTATTATTTGAACATTTTAATTAAAGGAATCGATGCGCAGTCTCAATAGTAATTGCTTTATATTTTAATATAAATAAAAATTATTGCCCGGTTTTCTATTTTTAAAATATAAATTTAAATTTACATCAGCAAAAACCTTTAATATGCTATTTTAGTTGATTATTAATGTTTATGCTGCATTGATAATAATCTTTTTCATGTAATACTATTGTTGTACGAACAGAAATTAAAAGCAAAATTAAAAATTTGTTAATACTGTTAAACAGTGACACCAAGCACCCAAAGAACGCGGAAAATATGTGAACTAAATCTAAAATTCAAGTAAGGTGAATTGAAGAACCAATAAAAAGCAAGCTTGGCGTCGAGGTACATACATAACGTATGTAACAAAAGTTTTGAGAAAAATTGTGATTATGTATATTTAATTCAAATTAAATTTTATTCAAAAAACGCTTAAAATATGTTGATCTGACATCCAAGATAACATTAATAACAGCACTATAATGGCAAGCGTTCCATTATTTCTAATGGCCAGCAATTTTGTCATCACATGTCGCATAAGCTCTTGGACAGAATTTACATCAATTTTATAACATTTTGAAATATTCTGCTACGAATTTGTTGATTTGGCCCTGGCAACTCAGTCGGCCAATGGTGTTCTCCCCGGTAGGCGGGGCAGACCTACGTGCGAGAGCACGAGAGAAAGAGAGAGAGAAAAACAAATGATATTTACACAGGTTTTTTATTTTTCGAACATATATACAAAAATGGGCTATGTAGTTGATGACGCCTCGAAGGTTCTGGTGGCGTGGGGTCGTCGTGTTTTGTCCCGGGGTTCTTCCTTTCTTGGGGAGGGGCGTGCGTGCCATGGCGGCGGAGGTCCTGGCGCTGAAGGCGGCGCTGGGAGCTCGGTGTGCGGTCTCGCTTACTCGTCGGGCCGGCTGGCTGCGGGTTGGGGCGCCTGGGCGATGGCGACGGACGTCGGCGGTGCGGGCGCTGGAGGTGGCGCTGGGGGCTCGGTGTGCGGCCTCGCTGGCTATTCGGGCCGGATGGCTGCGGATTGGGGCGCCTGGGCGTTGGTAGGAGGCGGTGACTCGGCAGGCGATGACGGCAGAGGTCGGGGGCGGCCGGCGCGTCGGGCGGCTGGATCCGGCTTCGCTTGGGCAATTCGGCTAAGTCCCAGGAGCTCGGCGAGCACCACTGGCGACTAAGTTCGATTTAGCGACTTTGTCTAAGTCCCAGGAGCTCGGCGAGCACCGCTGGAGACTAACACCCGTAATCATAGTCGTTCGCCAGCGACTCGCCGGCGAAACGCCGGAGTTTTGCCACGCCCCTTACGAGAATTAACATTGCATAGTCGCTCGCGCATGCAGCGCTCCGCCGAAAACCATAGTAACGCGCATCCTTGGTTTTACCGGCGAGCGACTATGCAAGGTTAATTCTCGTAAGGGGCGTGGTAAAACTCCGGCGTTTCGCCGGCGAGTCGCTGGCGAACGACTATGAATACGGGTGTAAGTGTGGTTAGAGCTGGAGTACTCAGGCTGGCAGGACCGATGGCGGTAGCTGCTGGATACTGGATGCTGATTTTTTAGATGCCGCGGCGTTTGCGGGCTTGTCAATCTCGTAGCGAGAGGAAAAAAACCTCTGCATTGGTTGCGCTTTCTAAAGACTTGAATTTTTAGCCTTTATTCGATAGGTCTTGCTCTCCTATTAATAAAGTTGCGAGTTGTAATTTCCTTTCTTGAATGCAAGCCGCTTCTCCGCGATGCGGATTTTTCGTTACGCCGCGGCGCGAAGTACTATCTTGTCGAACGCCTGTGCACTGTTTTCGTCTCCTAAAGACTCGAATTTTGAGTCCTTATTCGACAGGTTTCGCCCGCATATTAACAAAGTTAGGATTAATTAAATTATTTCTACAATAGAAGCTGCGCAGTTGTGATTCGCGGACTTCTTAGCACGCGGAATTGCTGCCCCGTGCTTCCACTGGTTAGGCGATTTTTCGCATCCTTCGGTGGCCGGTGCTTTTAATTTAATTAGCCCTCGCGGTGTGGGTTTTCATTGTTCCTTGATTTGAACGCGAGTTTAATACCCGGATTTTATTCCAGACTATCTGGTGCCGGCGTTTATTGGTGCCCTTTGGGTTTTATTTTCCAAAATGCTTATTCCTAAATCTGTATGTTCCTCTGGTCGCTGCATCCTTCGTAAATTTTATAGTTTTATGGTGCTGTTATTTCGCCTATTTGCGTACTTGGAGAAGTGCTTTCTACCGCAGGCGGCGGCGGATTGACATTATTTCATACGTGCGTCGCTTATGTTTACCCTGACCTTATAACAATGGTAAAAAGGGAAAAACCAACACCTCAATTCGCGTAATGTTGGCCCTTTTTAATTAATGCGCCAGCCTCCCTGTGTTCCTGAGAGGGTTGCTGCCCGGAACACTTCCTTTGTCGCGCTGTCATAATTGTTTTGATGGGTTTACGACGGTTATGCTCTGGGCAGTAATGCGGTAGCTCTTTGCAAATTTTGGGACGGCTGTTGTTATGCAGATGTTAAAACTGCGTCTTTGGGTTGTTGCGATCTGGTAATTAATGCCGCGTCCTGATCCTTGTTGCGTGGCGAGGGGGTAATCGAATTAATATTGAGAATGGAGGCCCTCGCGTGCCTCCTGAATCATATCAACGTCTTTTAAAAGTTTAAATGATTACGATGCAATTTTCCATGCACAATCATGTATAAAACATGAAAATGTTGACTGAACCACCAAATTGGTGTTTTTACGCTATCTTTAGCTCTTCTCACCATTCTGTCGCTAACCCGTGCGGACATCTTTTAGGGCCTTGACTTTTAGGCAAATTTACACAAGGCATTCCTTGTTCGCATTCTCTTATAGTTCGATATATTACTGAAACTAACACATTTTGGTCTCTGAAGATGTTGGCAATATCGCGCTTAGGCATTCGCCCAACCAATTGATAAATAGTCATTCAGATTTCAAGTTTGTAACACATTTTGATCAATGTAATTGCAAAATTTTTATTATTATCATAAACTCTGATATCTAATATTACTAATATTTCTCTAGCTTCAAAAAAATTCTCAAAACTTTTGTTACATACATTACACACGGAAACCACAAACGTCGCCATGACTGCTATTGCGTCAGATAGAAGTAAATAATTTTCAGATTCCAGGTGCTGTTGTTAATTAGTTGTGTTGTTCTTTGTTAATTATTGCTGCTATTAGTACTGCTCCACTTCGTTAGTTGTTCTGTAGGGTTGTTAAGGTGCTGAAGAGCCCTGTCTTCGCTGTTCAATTGCGTTCTTGTGATTCGCTATGGAGCCGCTAGCCAGAGGTCTGAGACGTCAGATCGAAGTACCATGTGCTTTTACGCAGGGCTGTCTCATTGGGCTGTGGAGGCTTGAGGCTGCAGGGCGGACCATCACCTGCTTTTCTCGTTGCAGTAGGCGGTGCGACCGCTTTAAAGGATGGGGGGGGGGATATCTGGATATAGTATTACTGATATATCGGCTAAGGTTGTGAAGCAGCTGCAGGAGAGGCTTTTTGAAGATGGCTCTGAACACAGAACTGAGAACTGAGCTCAACGGTTTGAGCATCGCCTTTTCATAGCCTTCGAGTAGTTTATCAGGTGGAATATTCTCTAGCGACCTCCAGGTGAAATTACACCGCAGCGGCTTGTGCTAGAACTTGTGCATCGCAAAACATTTTAATTTTAATGTTTTATATCAATACAGGATCACCTTCCACTTTATCATAAAAAGACATTGTAGTTTTGAGGTCGAAGTATGAATCCCTTTTTTCACTGCAACTACATTCTCCCAGGAGTCAGAATTAGTAACCTTTTCTGATCATGTGTCAGGTTTCCCCAAATCAACTAATAACAGGAGAAACATTTTCTACAGAAATATCTCTCATATGTTTTTCCCAGTAACTAAAATAACTTTGTAAGAACGATTCAAAATGTTTCCATATGTTTGGAGCACATTCTGCAATAGACTCAAGCCATACATTTGCCAGCTTGTATTTGAATGTTGGTTGCTAATTTATACATTTGATAAAGTAGCTAAGAAACTCCATGCCGTTTCAATATTTGGTATTTATAGGCCATCATTTCTTCTGCAGCAGTAATATGTAAAAATACGGTACAATACCAGGTGTACTATTGGCTCATGCACCATAGGACTTTGGCCAGTAAATTGATGATGTTCAATTATTTTTGAGAAAAACTGTAAATAAATGTTTTGTAGAAAAATACTGCATACCCTTCCACGTTCTTGCTTCTACTGGTTCTTAGAAATTTCGAAAAATTAAGTACACTTGAACTGCCCCTTTAACAATAACCAGTATCGACTTGAAATTGGCGAAATAAAAAACAATTGTTTTTGGTTATTTATTTAGAACCTATTACGCATCTATTGTAACTATATTTAAAGTATTTTTATGTTCAGTACTTCATATGTGACATTGTGTAGATGAATAAATAGCATTACTTAAAAGGTTATGATACAGAATATCCCACGCCACTACGATTGAGAAGTGGGTAGAGTGCCGAATTTGCAACCACGTCCGCAGGATCGGTACTGAGGATAGAATTAACGTCGGTCTCCTCTGCAGAGTGATCCATTAGGTAGAGTAACAAGACTGCACATAACACATGTGTTGACATAAGCATATATGTTTTATTTAGTTGGTGGTGATACCTCTACTACTAGACTTTAACTTAGCTTCAACTACTAAATTTTTATGCGACTGCACGAATATCGGAAGCTCTTACTGCCCTCCTTTGCATAGCGTTTTAGAGCGCATGCGATTAGACTGAATTGTTGCAACATCTCGGCTAGAGATATGTTATGTGCACTGGTTTTGTTAGTCCCTAGGAAAATAATAATTTGATTATCTAGCTCTGACGATTGCTATACTTACCTGTTTGCTTATAATTAGAAGTGGTTGTTTGTCACCTTTTGGGGTTAAGGTAGAAAATAATATGACCATGGTATATTAAGCGGTGACTTGTACCATTCTACTGGACAGCTCATGTCATCTACTTCATAGTTTGATGTATCCAGTCCATTTAAGCGTGATACATCGTATTGCCTTAGCAGCTAAAACGTGCTTTGGTGAGTTTTGATGTAGTATCTGCTTTATGCGTTTGGAGCCGTGAGGTTGGACACGGTGGCTTAGTAACTTACGTTGGCGTTTAGAGATTCGATTGTCATTTTGTCACAATGTAGTGGTAAAATTATTTATTCGCTTTGATATTCAAGCCCCGTTGAGGGGATTTGTGATTTGGAGGATTTCTGCGTCTATATTTTTTCTTTATTCCTTAGTTTCCTGTTAGTATAATGGTATCTAGGTAAATACACCAGCTGGTGGGTTTGGGAGTTGGCTGATTTTAGACCTGTTATAGGCCACCTTATCCAATTATATACAAATTTTAGACGTCTGTTGGCAAATCTACCTCCTGACTAAACTGCTTAGGAATCTGAAGAGAACGTTAAGCCGATCTACTCCAGGAGTGAATATTGTAGAGGTGTGCTATGGTTTGGTTTGTCTTGATGGATTTGAATGCGTGAATCTTCCGGGTATGTTTTGTTATGTTTGGAATATATGCCAGAAGACTGATTATGTTTGAGATTAGAAGATCTGTCTGTGTTTACCTACCGCGCTTGATGAAACAAATGTTCAAGTATTTTCCTTAAATAGAGGTTGCGTGTACTGCATCACCGGAAATCGTCCTCCTTAGGTGTGGTTGCTGTGGAATAAGCAAGCTGGTGGCGCCCATATACCATTTTGATTAGTTTAGTGTTAACCCATATCGTCCTCTTTAATTATTTGCCCAGTTCGTTGAACGATATCGACTACGGGATTATTTTGGGAATTCACTGCTTTCTGTCCTGCTTATAATAAAGTGTAATATTATTTTCGGTGGTATATGTTACTGTTGTTGATTATTCTAGTGGTCAGCAGCTGACAAAGTAGCAGACGGGCCCACCTCTAGGCCTAATTGCGCGAGAACTTAGTTCATATCCTCCACCCAAAAATAAATCCCAATGAAAAGGAGCGTAGGTACCATACACAGACCGCTTTGTTTGAACTTATATACCAAATAGCTGCTAAGGTTATATAATTCAGTATACGAATATTCACCAAATTCATTGTTTTTATATTCATAGCTTTAGTTCGGTTTTTCCAACTAAAGCCATAAAACTAATTCTTACACACGAAATACTTAATTAACCTTTAATTAAACAAGAACCGTGTTTTGTGCTGTAACTCTTTTACAACGCAATTTTAGACCCATATTTTATTAGAAAACTATCAAGGCTAGAAGCGCGTAACACTATTTTTTACAACTTATAACATTTTCCTGCTTTAAACCCTTCAGTTATGTGGTCTACAAAAGACACAAATTGTCTGAGTTTCTGATGCTATATTATTTTGTTTAACTGCCATACGTAATATAGACAACAAGTTCTGTAAACAACTCGCCCAGTCACCGATAGATACAATGCACATGACCTTATTGATGGCGTAGTACGTATTTTCGTGTTTGGACTTCCTGGGGTTACACCACTGCTTTAGATGCACAAAAAATCCAGGAAATTAGAGCCAACCAGCACCAGCTAAATTCGTCATGTCGCCTAAAAAGGGTTAAGCTTTAATCTAAGCACAAAGCTCCGTAAAGCTTTCAACGCAAAGAAAGCTGGAGGTTTGCAAGACAAAGCTGCGGCCTGTTAGCGGCGCTAAATAAGACGGGTGCATCGGCACTGAGATGGCAATGTAAATAGCGCTAATGCTGACGTCTGCCAATGGCTGGATCGGCTTTGATCATTCCAAAATTACGGTAAGTGGAAATCTCAAAAACAAAACGCTCGCCTCTAAGAGGTCGCCTCTAAGAGGATAACAATTCAATAAAAACTTTGATTCGTCTCTGATCTGCGAATCAGAAATAAAGTAGGCCCCAAACAGTAATTGCAATCAAACAAAATGGCCTGCAGCGGGCCTTTGAAGAGCAACACATCTGCTGCTTGCGATTGAATCTTTGTTAAGAAGCTGCGGACGCGGTTAATGAATTATTCAGTCACGGAAGATGGTTTTATCTTTCGAGGACAAATTGATTTAGTGGGATGTTTTTATGCAAATGCGGCCAATTACACCCCCGACAAGAGCGGATCGAGAAACGGAGGTGTATTTAAGTGCGCCACCTCAAATTTCGATTCAGGTTGTGGCAATCTCTTTAAATAATGCAGGCGACATTCAGAATTGATCAAGCTTTGCATTATTGTTCCTTTTATATGTAGATGACACGTGAGGTTGACTTATGAACGCTTTTACAAAGTGGTTAATTGAGGCACTGGCTGCTGGTTAATACAAAGACTAGTTTCAGCTAGACTGCCAATTTACAGCTCATAGTTGCGATTCAGGTTTATCTAAAACATTTCTTACGAAGAGGCACTAATAAATGTTTCTCAGCCGGTCTACAGCACTTGCATAATAGATATTTGGAAATCGACTTAGCAGATGATTTTTCTACTAATCTGATCATTATCTATGTTTGCATAAAACTGTCTGTTATACTGTAGTTGTTCAACTCGCCGACCCGTTAAAATTATAGCAAGTAGAGCATTGCTTCTTTTTTGGAGTGGACATAAAAATTGGTCCTCTCACAAGTGCTAATATTCGACTTTTGCTTCTCCCCTCTCAAAATTCGAACCCAATATTTTAGAGCTGCAGAAAGGATATTAATTCTTTCATGTATAGAACATATCTTGCAGCCAAACGTCTTCGACGCCGCTTCTTATATCCATGGTTTTCATTGATTTACTTCACACTTTTTATTGCCAGCTAGCTCAATAGTAATGAGATCTTTCCTATACTGTTTATACTAATTTGTGGCCGTGGAGGGCTTTTGTTAGAGTGAAACAAGAAATTCACCTGGGCTCATGCTAATCCGATAATGTTACCTTTAAAATTCGACTCAAATGAAAAGGCAACCTACTTAGAAGTCTAGTGGTGTTCCCATAGAGTATATACGCCGTATACTCTCAGGATTTTCTGGCATACTGCGTATACTCTCAAACAATTTTATGAAAACTTGTTGAATGTGCTTTCAAATTAGGCCTAACGTCAAGTCGAACACTACTTGAACAATTGTCTGCACCAACTGCCAGTTTTTGTAGGATTTGTCCCACCACTCTACCTTTCGAGTAGCAGTGAAGGGTGTATTCCGCGACCATAAGTGAAGGTTTGGCTGCTAGACCATCGATCGGCACTTTCAGCTCCTCATGGTCAAGTTAAAGAACTCGAAAAAACAGACAAGGTAGAAGATGCATTACGAAAATAATTTTTTATCAATACATCTAATTAGCTTAACCGATTTTTTTTTCAATTTTATGTGGAAAAAAATTATAAAATGTTTAACTTATTTGTTGTAATTGCCCCCCCCCCTCCCCGGCAAGCAACCATAGAAAAAGTCAGGCACACAATGGGTTACCGGTAGTATAGTATACCTTCGAAAAAAATGATGGGAACATCACTTTTGAACCAGATTAACAGGAAGCTGATATAATTCCTCTTAAAATAACAACGCTGAATAATATTAGAACTGAATATTAAACCTTGAAGCGAATAGCTGTTTCTACCGTGCTTTTGCATGACAAACAATAATAAACATTTACGGGCAAAAAACTGTTTGAACTACACATTTGAATCAAACTCACTTGACGCACACCTACACTACCTACAGCTCTTTCTACTCGCAAATAGTTGCTTCAAATGACACCTTTGTGTGGACAGCCTACTGCTCATATGCTTTCGCACAGTACGCACATTGACGCGCAACAAATTACTCAAATTCTACTTTCATGTCTGCTCCCAAATGACCAAATATGGTATGAACTCACCCACCTGCAGCAATGACCAACGACTGTCAGGTTTGATATACCTAGACCGGCTGGTCGCAGGTCGGCCAGGATATGCTACATACATTGCATCACTCGATGACGCAATCGTTTCCTTTCCTGTTTAGACTTTGACCATCTCTGCCCGGCTAAAAGTCCGCTATTTCAACACTTCACTACTCTAGGGGTTCCCCAGGGAAAGCAGGAATGCCCTCTGCCGCCGTTTATGACACTTGCACGCGGCATGCCCATATTGGCGTAAAAAGCAAAAATATATTGGCGTTCATTTGACTCTCTCTCACTTGGCTAAATTTAATTCTTAAAATCTATAACAAAATAACATTCATATACAAATCGGCTGTGTATTGAAATGCTAGTCTCAACAGACTCCGACGAGGAAGGTAAGCTCCCACTTTGATCTTCATAAGTCTGCTTGTTAAACAATCCTTCCGAAGGTCAATACCTTCTTATCGGCGGATACTCAGTTTTATTCCAAATTTGAATTTTGTCTGGCACATTTTCTTTGAAATCTCACAATAAACAATCGGTTAAACTTCAGACTATATAAAATAGTGTTGTGTTGTGATTATAATCTGTTTATTTTAAGTATGTACAGTTGAGTTCTTCATTTCATTAGATAGTTATTACGGTTTGATCAATGTGCATTTATAATTATTGATTTCCCAATCTGTAATATAAGGTAAGTATACCGAGTAATACATAAAAATTAAATATATTTCTACTTATTCCCAAGAGAAGCTTTGTACTCAAATGCAATACTTTTTAATTTAAAAGTTGCTCTTATAGAACAAAGTATGAACAAATATAAATCTTTGTTTGAAGTTTGTTCTGCTACTCCAGTTGAAGTAACATTTCCAAATGATTTCAGAAAAGAAAAACATTATTTCCAATTACAGCTAAATAATAAAATAAGCTTTGAAGTTCAGGGTTTTCTACAGTCCAATGTTCGTTATATTTTGTGTAACAGGTAAAAATAAAGCCTGTTTGAAGAATCACAGACTGACAATATTGTGTATTTTACAAATGTGACAATGTAATAATTAACGAAGAACTTGCATACGCGATTTGCTAAAGTCCTCCCAGATTTAAGTATTATTTTTATTACTCTGCTAAGGTCAGCTGTAAAGCTATCATGTTGTCTGAGAGGAAGTGTCAAAATATATAAACCAATGGAATAAAGTCAATGATTCGGAATCAATGAAACCAGTTTTGCAACGTTAGCGTCGACGCAAATTGAACCTAGAACAGTTAATCTGTTTCAATTTGACTCCCGACAACTTCAGTCACAATTTGCTACTCGATCTCCAGCACTCCAATTACGATAAATGCGAAAACCCTAGAATGCGTAAAGTCTCCAGCGAGGTGCCATAGCTTCAGCGCATCAGCTGCTGCAGCCTTAAACCCCGAAGACGACTAAATCTTTGACACTTGCCTGAAGCAGACCGCCAGGCAAGCCTCCTGTTCATGAGTTTTGAGTTTGGATTTTCTTCCTGGATAAACTCTCTTGAAGATGTCCATTATCTGCTGTACCGAGTGGCAAAATTCTACCCTTAACTCCACTGTACCTTGTGGAGAGACTGCCCGGACACCCCCGTCTGCAACGAAACAAAATTCTAGGTCGCTACGGATTTCTGAAGGGGTTTTGCTGTCGCAGCCGATGACATAAAGCATTTGGTGTTCCGACCTGACCCTCCCAAATCGATCTCGCTTTTGTATAGCCGCCCCGTTGCACCTGGCTGCCCTTTACGTAAGCAGTCCTTATTCTTCTAATGCAAGAAACCTTGGGTTGTGACCGCAGTTACAAGTAAACAATAGATCGATTCACTTGTCAAAAACATTTCTGCTACTTCTGATCAGAGGTTGTACGACCTTTCCCGCATCTGCAGCATCCTGCAGATCCACGAGGCATCTCAAAGCTTCTCAAAGCATCTCCCACCGCTTAAATTGACCAACTCATAGGAACTCTAAGATCCGGACATGAATAATAACACATGAGGTCCTATTAAACATACCTTAAACTACCATTTACTACCGGGCTGGCTTCTACCGATTCTAGTTGACAGTCAAAGCTACTGTTTCCAACAGTTCTAGCTCTAGAACTTAGCAACACTTAAGCAGTAACGTCCCCGGATGCGTATTATTAAAAAGGTCGGCTTCCCGAAGGACACTGTGGGGGCTGCCTAAACTAGCAAGCACACGGAATGCAACCGGGGACACAATTGCAGTTGTCATTTATTAAATTGTGCACATACATTGCACATAATTAAATTTAATTTAAAAATTCTGAGTTGTAATATAAAGACTAATAGACTATGTTTATTTAGACTTGTTCTTAATTTATTTCACTCGACTAATAATACAAGCATAGCTTTTCTGAAACTGCCCTAAATGGTCAAGTAATTGATAAAAGTGCTTTTTTTACTTTATCTTAACAAGAACAAAAATATTAAAAAGGTAACATATTGCAAATTTAGATGCTGTAAGTGTGATTTCAGGTCTAAGTGGTTAAAGTCGTTCAAAAAGTAATAATTGAAAAATATCAACAACATATGTGAACATTTTCAGAACAAACTCTTTGCTTATGTAAGTACTAATTTACTTTGAATACTAGATGTTGGCAAAAATGTGCAGCTCTCTAGTTAAAACGTACAATAGATTAAACCTTTATTTTTTACGAGGAATTTTTATATATTTTAACATTTTTAGTGTTTCGCCTGATGACATTCGTACAGGAACATAAAACGTTAGAAAGATAAAGAACAGTATGGTCGCTGATCTATACATCTATTACTATAAGCAACAAATAGAGTGCAATATTTTTTTGCAGTTTTGCTATGTAATCCTTGTACTAAAATTATAGTATTGCAGTTTACTATGCAACATGAAAGAAGCATTTCAGGGAATTTTAATATTGTTATTTCTTAAGATATGTGTTTTATGGTTTATATCAATTACAAATTTCTAGTACAACTTTGGCACTTAGTGTGTTTGTATATGTTTGACAACTAACTTGAAATGTAAATCATACGTCAATTACCGATATTGATATTATTCGAGGGATAACGATATCCGTCAGCAATTCCAAGGCTTTGCTGCACAACTATAAATCATAGTTTGAGATATTTTTGGTTATTGACAATGACCTACTTGAGGAGAAGGAATTTTTCAATCATAAACGAAATACAACTCAAAACGAAAACCCTGGAGCGCCGTTTACAGTCGTTTTTGACGTTTTTGGTCACATCACGACTGGTTCTTCTGGTGAAAAGCTAGTCATACTGCCAAGCCGCACATCAAACCAAACTCAGGAGGCGTTCATCTCCAGTTCGCTGAACGGACTAAATTCAAAAGATGTTTCACAGTAACATCGAAAATGCTATCCGAAAAACAAATAAACAAAACTATACTTGGCGCACCGAACAAATAGAGTGAATCAGGCAACCCAGATGAAATATTACAAAGCTTGCTAGATTATTATTACTATTAAGGATCAGAGATGGCGGTTGTTATAGTTAGAACTAATTTGAAGTGTCAAGTGTCATTAAATAACATTTTCAGGTTATGATTATAAATTTCTACCAACTTAAAACGCAAGCTTGACATTTGTGCACTTGTAATTGAAAATATTTAGGCCTGTGGCCTAGCTTTTTATAAATTTCATTATTGGCTGCGGCGTTGAAACCAAAACACGTTCCTCGATGCGATAGTACAGGGGGAGCTATGCAAGTAAGTTTCATAAGTGTACACAATATTTCGGCATTCGGTTTTATATTTTCTTCATTTTCGTAAAAAAACAATACGTTTTGCTGGAATTTCTCTCTTCTCTATTAGAACTTGCCTACTGTCGTGACATCTTCTCTATTGAAAACCCATTCTATGTACTAATCGCCTAAAAGAATGTAACTTGTCAGTGAAATTAATTTGCTCAAAGTTTAGATCACGCTTCGGATTACTTTTTCTTCATATAAATCGACAGATGACCTGGGACTAGATTTAGTAATTGGTTTTGTTGGAGTAGTAAATTTTCTTCCACCACTTGGCTCGGCTTCTTTAACAATTCGCTTAACTATATTTAAGTCAATATCGGGTGCTTTAGCCACTCATTGATGATTCTTTTTTCATAAATTTGTAGTCGCTATTATTTAACGTCCTTGTATACAAATTAGTTTCTTAGGGTTAGCCATAGTGCAAGCAGTTCTATAAATAATTAAAATGTTCTTAAGAAATTACTTTACAAATCAATGCTTTATACTTACATGTTACTGTAAAAACAGCAATCGAAATGCACAAGTTAGTCCTTGAAAATGATTGATTTTTAAACTGCAGCAGGAACTCCAAAGAACTGTTTTTAAAATGTACTATCGCATCGGGAAACGTGTTTTGGTTTCGACGCCGCAGCCAATAAGGAAATTTAGAAAAAAACATGCCACAGGCCTAAATATTTTCAATTAGAAGTGCACAAATGTCAAGCTTGCTTTTTAAGTTGGTCGAAATTTATATTAGCATCATAACCTCAAAAAATTATTGAATTTGACTATAACAACTATAACAACCGCCATCTCTGATCCTTAATAGTAATAATAATCTAGCCAGCTTTGTAATATGTCATTTGGGTTTCCTGCTTCACTGTATTTGTTCGATGCGCCAAGTATAGACACCAATCAGACAGTAAGTACTGTTTCGTGGCAAGGCCAATAACTTATAACTGCTTTTTTATAGAGAAGTAGTCGTTATTTTTTGTGTTGTAATTTTCGTATCCGCACAAGTGCAATGGTATTGCCTTATATACGCAGGAGTGGACAAACGTCGCGAGGACCAATGTGAGATCTATGAACATGAGCAATAATCTGCAGTTAAACCACTGTCTCAAAACTGCTGTTTTATATACAGGGTGTCCAAAAAGAATGGAACACCGATTAGTCATAGATTCCTTACGTCATAATAAATAGATTAAGGGCCGGTTCTACAATCGAAGGATAAAGTTATCCCGGGAATAAATACCCTAGAAACGATTATTGTAACAAATAAAACTATGACAATTATACTTCAGATAGCTTATTCTAAGTATATACTTGCATTGTAGAATCGGCCCTAAATCCAATATACCTTAGTACATAGTAAGAAGTTATAGGATCTTGAATTTCAATTTTTTATTTTGTATTTTTTTGTTGATTTTCACAAATTTAGAGATATTTATTAAAATTTTGATGTACAATCTTACTATTATATACTGCACTAATACGAAAAATTACATAAACTAGACTTGACTGTAAGGGGCACTTTACCTAACTTTTAAAACTGTTTTTAGCTCTAACTTCGTTATCTGTAACTTTTTTGAAATTTTAGGTTATTATCTGAAAGAGAATTAAAATGCACAAAAATATTTTACTCTTAGTTCATGAGTGTGAAAGCAACCGTTTACCTTAAAATGCCCACCAAAGGTTTTTGGTTGTCATTAAGACGTGCAATTATTATCAAGTAGCCATGATCACAAAAACAATGGGCAATGATTGTAATCTAGTAAACAACAATAAGAAATCAATTAATGATGTTGGAGACATCAGTTTTTTGTCTTTGTGCTTACGAAAATGCTGCGGCATAACGAACCTTTAAGCAGTGGAGAATTCGTTATGTAGCAGCATTTTCTTAAACCTAAAAGAACAAATTCTTATGCCACTAATGTCGTTAATTGATTTATCATTGTTTTTTACTAGATGACCAATGTTTTTGTGCTTATGGCTACTTGATAATTGCACGTCTTAATGACAACCAAAATGATTGACATTTTAAGGTAAACAGTTGCTTTTAGGCTTAAGAACTAAGAGTACATTACTTTTGTGCTTTTGAATTGTCTTTCAGATAATAACCTAAAATTTCATAAAAAGTTACAGATAACGAAATTAGAGCTAAAAAAAGGTTCTGAAAGATAGGTAAACTGCCTCTTATAGTCAAGTCTAAATTATGAAATTTTTTTAATTAGTGCAGTTCGTAATAGTAAGTATGTATACCAAAATTCATATCGATATCTTTACATTTGTGGAAATTCACAAAAAAAATAAAAATTAAAAATTTAACTTCTAGGCCCTATAACTTCTTACTGAAGGCACTTTGTACTAAGGTATATTAGGTGTAATCGATGTATTATGACGTAAGGAATCTATGACTAATCGCTGTCCTATTCTTGTTGGGACACCCTGTATAGTCAAAAAGGTGCTTCTGTACATGATTTATCTAAATTCTCCCAGAAGACCAAACAATTTAACTCATGTTAGGGCTATACAAACACCGCAGTGTTGCCCTGTCTGATGAATGTTCTTTGCCATATCTTGATTAAGGCTCTGTCTTTGCAGATTTCTTAACTCGTGCACAATTACCGCAAACTTTTGACAGGCCAGTTTTAGCCTGATAGGAGCGAGAACTGCTCTGTTCGTGGCGCAGCCGAGCCGAGTCCAAGATTAATTAATAATTAATGGACTTAAGGGAAGCGCTTCGAATGAGATACAGAATGCGGAAGGACGTGACACGCCTATCACCTTATTAGAATTGCCAAGCAGGCCGATTCGAATGGATTCGAAAATAAGTTTATTCAATGGAAACCTCAGTTTTAGTTTTGTTGGCTCTTTCTGTCAGAAAGTGCTAGGGATTTGAAAAACCTTGCATTGCAAAACGTCTAGATTCGCGTTGCCTACTGACTACATTTTCAATGGGATTTAATATGTCAAGTCAGTGCTTATAAATAAAAACCAATTCAGTAGAAACAAATCGATTTCGTATATTCGAGCCTGGTTGAACTATAGTTTAAGTTTAGGCTTATGGAGTAAAAATGTTATTAATTAACCTCTAAGGTCTGCAGATGTAGGTACCTATGCGACCCATCCTGAACTACTATAGTTCATAGCTCTCTCTAGCTTGAATTTTATAAGTGATCGGTTAGGAATGTTTAAATAATACAGTCAGCTACGTTTTACATTGGAGCCCACTGTGCTGTTGTATAAGCATTTTAGTTTATATAGATACCTGCTTTAGGATCTGTATATAAGATTAGATTGATCCACATACATTTTAAGAAAATATTTTTGAAAAAATTAGGAAAATTTCTGTCAGACAACACGAAGAAAACTTATCGACAACCAGTGCTCGTGTCGTAATGATAAGTTGTAGTTAGAAGATGAAAAGTAAATATGCTCCTGAAGCTGACTGAAACAATAATCCATTATAGGAAGATGAAGACAAAATCGTACAAGAACTGAATGGCAGTGCAGAGATAAAACCCAAATATCAGAAGGACCACCTTCTAAAATAATATCTGCTCACAGTATAGCAACCATTACAAAAAAGAATAATGCAATGCTGCAGGAAGCAGCACGTGTTTCCTTGGAGCAAGCAGGAATACTAACTCGTGCCCTGACTATGGGCGTGACAAATGTCCACCGTAATGGTTATTCTGCTTGCTGAGGAAAGCTTAAAATTTGTCAGAATTTTTGTTCAGCGGGAGCGTGCTGTAACTTCAAGCGCCCGAGGGCTCTTTCCTAACTCTCACTTTTTTATTTTGACCTAGTACATGCAATTGCAAGCTCATCAACCACAAATCTAAAACGGAAAGGAAAACGAAGGGCAGGGGGAAGACGAAACACGAAAAATACAAGCAAAAAGACCCGAAAACAGATTTGACTGAGCATTAGCGTATGTATAAATGGTTATGAACGAATATTATCTCAAATTTTGCGTCGCCAATGAATGTTTTTCCTCTAAAGGAAAGTTAATATAACCTGAAGTAATCAGGAGACTGCGGCGAACCAACAACAAGAAACAATGGTGCCCCTGTGACAATGTTATCATCCGCCGATATCCCCACGTTGCGTGGCACTCAAAGAAATTCCGGTGCAAATACGTCGTTTAGCTTCACAACCATTAATCACAAGAGTCGTCCGCATTTTTGGTAAATTAAAAGGTCTTCCACCTCTAAACTGTGCTCTCCAGATGTTAGAGACAAAACCGAGTCTCTCTTAACTGCAAAAGTTGCTAAACTAATTAGGTAATGCGAAACGCATATCGGTGTTTTTCATTGTCAGATTTGCGGAAATTCTGCTAAGAATCTAATTAGCGGCGATTTCGAAATGTAACAAAATCTTCAAGAGAAAAATAAAAAATTGATCAAAGATGTACTGATGGAATCGGCCATGAGTTTCAGGAGCAATTATGTTGACATCCTGACGAGAAACTGCCGCAAAGATGATCTTCAAAGTAGATTTAGTAATGACAAGGATAGATGGTGTTGTAAAAACAAAAGAAAATGGTGACAAGGAGTACCAACGAACATAGTTTTGATACAGCAATTCTCTTACATTTACTCTTTCTTAGCAACATTGCGAAGTACGTTTCTAAATTAAAATCATATAATTAAAAGAGTCAGTAGTAGATCATATTTGTCCTTTCCTCTGCAAGCTATTCTTAGACCAATGTAGAGTAATTAATGGAAATATAACATCTGAAAACTAACACAGGTAAATAAAGTCACTTGAGAAGAACGAACTTTACAATACTTATGTTGGAACACAGAAACTACTACAAATCATATTTGGAATTACAAGTAACGCGATGTTAATATTACAAGATCTTGAAAAAGAAAATATGTGATATTAGTTTCTGACATCCATCATCAATCCAGTATAGGCCCAGATGAATAAATTGCCACCTTACCTTTTTTCCTCTTCGAATGCCACAAGTTATTTGCTCAATGATGCACTAATTTTCTCCTTTAGACTACCCAATTTGTCGAGGAGACTCTTTCATTCGGGTTATTGCTTGTGTGAAATTCAGAACTTACAACAGCAGGATCTCTAGTAAACGTTGGAAAAAAACCATTTAGTGGAAGTAAAATTTTTAGAGTTTGTTGCAGCACCAATGCTCAAAACACCCATTCTTAATGAAAGTGTAAAATTCTAGTATGTATGCAATATACACACATTGGTATACTATTTAGATTAAGATGCACCGAGCAATAAAGCATATCATCCCCTTCCAGTACGACGGTAAAGTCTTCTGGCACGTTTGGAACGCCACTGGAAACAAAGTGCCCATCAATCTCCTCCTCTTGGTGACTGTCCGGTCACCCACCTAAATTCTTATAGCCAATCACTGCCACTACAAATTCGCCCTCACTTGATCAACCAAGCCCCTAGAAACCGGGAATCAAAATGCCATATACCGAGGCACCTCGTGGCTTCGTGGCTACTACCCGTAGTACTCGTGTAAACGTTGACGAGTAACCGTTCGAGGGTAAACTTTTTACCACACGTTTCTGTACCTTGGCTCAGCATTTCTGCAGTATAATGCACAACTCATTTCGACGGTTCCACCTACTGCTGCGCAGAAATACGGGGAGTAACACGCATGCACCCGCAAGTTTGGGACATGCTGGTCTCCGGGAGCCCTAAGGGATGATTTCGAGCTGTCTAATCCGTTGAAGCTCGTCTCAGATACTAGCACAGTGTAACCAGCCCGACATCTCTAACGACGGTCGTGACGCGTCTCGGAGCGTGAACCAAGTTCGCTCCTGGCCCTGCTCTCAACCTACTGCCCAACTCGACTCGGATACTAGTACATCCAGCTACCTGTGGCCGACACCTCAAATGACCGCTTTGATCTCTGAAGCGCATCGTATACTAGAGCAGGATTGCTCCCGGACCGACACCTCACACTCATTTACCCCTTCGATCTTTATCTTTCTGCTCAACAATCCGGAACAGCTTCACCACGAGAAGTCAAGATTATGGTCTTGAAAGCACTGGGATGTGTAAGCACCCTTCCGTGCTCTCCTAGGTCGCATTGTGCTGCCTTGCATAAAGGGATTCCCTCCATGAAGTCTACTCGTATTAATCAGACGAGTAATTGTCGAGAGCAAACTATCTACCACACATGTTTGTTGCCATGCAGTTCTGCAGTTGCAACATTTCTGCGTGTGGCATCCTCACCCACGGTTATGCAGCAATACGTCAACGAAGTACGCAAGCAACCGTAGTTTTAGGATAGGGTAGCCTTGCCTTATACAGACAGTTTTACTCGGTAAACTCCGTGGACGTGGACCAGATTCGCTCCTGGTGCTGCTTTATAGTCGACTGTCCGACTCATCTCGCATACTAGTAGATACTACCGGGCCGACACCTCTCTCTCCCTCGACTTTGATACTAGACCAAAACTGCTCATAGTCCGACATCTCGTAAACTCTGCTCAACAAGCTGGAACAGCTCCGCTACGAGAAGACAGGAGTACAGTCTTGGGAGCAATGGGTTGTGTAAGCGCCTATCTTTACTTCCCTGGGGTGACCTTCTGCCTCTATACATACTGGTCTCCCGTTGGAGTGTGGGTAGGGGGTACGCACCTTGGCGCCTGTATACACTATATGTATTGCTCTCTTGACCTTAAAGAAGGAAACCCGATGCTTCACCAGCTAAGGTATTCTGTTAAACCGATGTGAAAAATTTACGTCGCCACTGGTTTTATGACGTCGGAAAGGAAAACTGCGTTGAGCTTTTTTATGAGAGTATTAGCGCGAAGGACGCGATTCGCAAGGGAGGTATGTAACTTCAAGTTAGACTGAGGTGTGGAGCGTTTTATTTTGTATGATGTGATTGCCATGATTTCGGCATCTTATCCGGGTTTACAAGTTCCTTGTAATGACCATCTACCACATGACGTAATGCACCAGGTAGTTTTAAGGGTAATTTGATACGTACCCAGCGTCGGTAGCTGGCCCAACGAGAATTATATTTACCTTGGCGTATCTAGTACAGACGTATTATAGTCGATATTGTTTGATTTTTTTGTGAAGCACAATGTAGTACGCTTTCTTAGGGAAGTCAGGTAGCTCCTCTTCAAAGAATATAGAAGCAAAGTAGGTCAACTTCGTATGCTTTCAGTGTACACATCTTCCGATGCCGCATCGTGACAGAGGTTTTCCATTTTTCAACTTTGTTATTATATCGCCATGGTAACACACTCATTAATAACTAACATTCTCTCCGTGGCTACTAATTTGACTATGAGCGAGCCATGAGTTTAGTTTTACACCCGTCCCTTTTTTGCTACTCTCAAAAATCTGCGTGCAGCTATCGTCAAAAAGCGTCACAATCTGTCACGACGATATACTCCTTCTTTATGACAATGCGACTGCGCATAAAACCGCTAAAATCTAACCAATTCAGCAAAAATTCCTCTTTATTAAGTTTGCACGTCTACCTTACAGTCCAGATCTGGCGTCGCCGGACCTTTATCTCTTCAGAAGTCTAAAGAAAACCCTCAAAATACGTCGTTCCATAACAGACGCGCATTTGAAGGAGGCTGCCACGAACTATTTTGAAACTAAAGCGAATCATTTCTTCAACTGGCCTGAACTCTTAGGACATATAGCGTAAGTGCGTTGATTATTATTTTGTTTTATAGTCGGGTAGATAACTTTTCCAGTTTCCAGCATGTAAGTTATAAATTTTTTTAGTTTGAAGGTATTGAGGTAATATTTACCCTTTGAAATGCAAATGACAGTACATATTCAAATTGTTTTTTCAATACTATTGAATCGAAATCGCCATTTGCGGTAGCCTCTATTATTCATAGTTGATACCCACAAAGCACAACTTCATTATGAGATGGATATTACGTTTACTAAAGCTTCTTTTGGATCGAATGGCAAGCACGTTGCTTTATAGATGGTGCTTTTGACAACGCTAATTAAAGGTACCTCTAATTAGCCGTTACAGATCAATTGATCTCCTTTCTATATTAATATTGGCTATTCATACATTCATAGTAAAATGCCTAACGAACTCCTTTCAGGCTGTGATACTTATATAAATAAACCCCATACATAGAATCAATCTTATTATCTTAATTGTGTTGCAATAAAAAACACGTGCTTGGTTAGTCTGTTATCATTGAAATGCCCCCATATATACAACTAATACAAATAGTAAATTTACATATTATATAGATAGAATGACAATCAGTAGAAACAGTAGTGATGTCTGTCAAAACTGTTTAACAATGCTTCGTATCCTTATCCGACATGCTAAAGGAGCTTTGTAAGTGATTTTCTTTTTATAAATTCAACCACTTTCAGTTTCGAACGCTGTTAAACGAACTGCGAAAGATGTATCGAACCACTAACGATGTTAAGCAAGTGTAGGCTCTTTTTTAGTTTTTATATGTTTATTTCGTGACAGAACTGCCAGAAACAATCTCGTGTTTGAAAGTATAACGGCGCCTAAAGTAATGTGTATTCCACGAGGTGCGATCAGTGGAGCATTTAAGCTTAGTTGAACTTCATAGTACTTTCACTGGAATAGTATTTTAGATTTATATTAATGTAATGTGATAATGGAATTTGAAGTTAATTAACCGTATTGTGACATCGTGATTAAAGCTGTGCTAAAGTTACTATTACTCGGCTACATTAGGTCTTTGTTTTACACATCGGGATCTACACAAAAGCACCTCTCTCTTTATTTACTTTAAGCTTAACAGCGTTGTGGTTAAATTTACACATATGAGGTTTAAACGTGTTTTTTGAAGTTAATCACCTTAATATTACACCTGTTTAGAATCTACTTTCAATTATCGCTGGATTTGAATTTAAATTTTGTGTATTTATTAACTTTCCCAATATTATGGTCTTACGTGTAAAACGGTATCAGTAAGTTGAATTTTGAGGTCTTCTTTCATATCAATCTCAATTAATAGTTCCTAAAAACTCAAATATAAATGTACTTGCCTTTGAAATTTTTTGTGACGAATGTAGTATTTTTGTAGTTTGGTTACATTCGGAATTTTTTTTTAGAAATCGATGTTCAGCCTTGGTACCAAACTTTTTGCTTCTTTGATTGATTTGTGTATATAGTAGATCTTTGGAATACAAAAAATGTTACAGAAAATTTCGTGTCACCTTAAAGACTAACGTTTTGTAAAGGATAGGGATATTCTCTAACATAATTCAACATTTATTGGAACCAGTAGATACTAACACTTCAACAATGTCAATACGGCTATAAAGCTAACATTAGTTTGTAACAGAAAACGACAATCGCAGAATATAAATGAATGTGGGCATGATACAATAGTCTTTTCCTTCGTAGAATAATCGATTTTCCAACATTATTAATCTAATACCGTATAAAAATTCTAAGACTTACTAAGTCACTTTACAGATTGGTCGCCACCACTGCTTCTTATGCTGTAACGCTAGCTTCCGTATGAATTTGGTTAAGCAAATATTAAATAATATATTCAAATTTATACGTCGCCGACCTCAGCGTTATCACCAATCACGGGGTGCCAATCTCTCAGAAGATAAGCCAGCGTGGGCCGGCGTTCCAACAGAGATAACGGGAGGCCCACAAAGGCGAGCCGCGCGCCGTTCCTTCCCCACCTATGAACATCCAAAGCCGTATAAAAGCAGTTGCAGAGCTCATTTAGACAGATTCTCCAGACCGATTTTCCAGCGAGATTTTTCCAGTTCCCGATCCCCCTTCCTATTTCCCGTGCGGCCCAGAAGAATTATTACTTATTCTTCTGCCTCGAATTCCCTATTCCCTTCCGATATTCGCTAGAAGACCAGGCCTGGGGTTTGCTAGAAGTGGAAGCCTTCGACAGAAGACCCACCTCGCTTACTTAAAACTTTCCTGTTAATAGACCTGGAGTTCGCTAGAAGTGGACGCCTCCGACAGGATACCCACCTCGCGTACTTAAAACTTTCCTGTTAATAAACCTGCAGTTTGCTAGACGTGGATGCCTTCCTCGAGAAGACCCACATCACAAACTTAAACCGTTCCTGTAAATAAACCTGCAGTTTGTTAGACGTAGATGCCTTCCTCGAGAAGACCCACATCGCGAACTTAAATTGTTCCCTTATAAATAACCCGACATTAACTAGGCTTAACAGTCCTATTAACTCAAGCCCGTTATAAGCCGCCTCAAGATTAATTTCTTAGAGTTTCGACTCGAAACCATTCATTTTAATTTCAATTCATAATTAAAGTAGCCCGAATTCGAGTTGCAAATTTGTGTAAGCAAGCAAACTATTACTAATTATTCAGATTACAGTTAGCTACGTACTTGGCATGTTCATAGGGAAATAACGTTTCCAAGGCACGAAAACTACCAGGGCCAGTGAGGTTATCCTGCAGCGACGATCGCGCTAAAGCAACGCACTCCCGTTTCATCGGCCGCCGCGACCTCCCGGTGAAAATCGTAGCAGTCCAATGAGGGTAAGAAATACAGTAATTAACCTAATTTCTTCACGTGTTTACAGACGTCAAAATAGTACGATAGCAAAATTGACAGCACGAACTTCCAAAACGCCGGCGCAGCGCGAGCTCCCGTAGATTCGCGAGGAAGCACCCGATCGACCCCGAAGATCTCCTGTCAGGCAAAAACACCCGCTACCCGCCTGTGTATTACCGGTTGCTGTTCCTCCAGGGAAACGAAACACCGGTTTATGAGAAATAATCTATTTTAATGTAATATACAATTTAAATTCACAAATTTCCACTAATTATTAAATGTAACTATAGTTAAAACAGAATAAATTGTTTAAATGTATTTCTATGGTGTCTTGTGTGTTAATCTATGGTATATCGGAGCGAACCATCTCCGACTGATAGCTACCCGTTCGTAGTAATTTTGGCGCCCTTATAAGAAGGGGCTAGTGTCACAATGTACGCAACAGACAGTCAGCATAGAGCGCTAACGCAAGGTAGTCGTCCTGCAGAGGTATGAGTGCTACCGTTCCGCATAACGTAGTAGCCGTTTTGGGAGATTCAGCGAGGCAATTTAGAAATGGTTGTTTTTAACAGTTTCTCATGCCGTTGTTGTGCAACAGAATTGCATTTCAAAAAACGTCTATCGTTCAGTCATCTAATGTTTCGCAACAATCATGTAAAATGACGCCGTGAGTAGTGACACAGTTCTGAGGGATCTCCTCCTCTTTACCGCCGAATACCGATGCCTTATACTAGAGTTGTCTCTTCTTTATTTAACGAGCCCAGAAACACGTTCCCCTTATCTTAACACAATTAGATGTCAACCTATCCTGATCCTTGCATTCAACGCCAGCCAAATTGTATGATTTCCAATTAAGTTAAATATATTGAATCAGTTAAATGTCGCGTGTTGCAAATTACTGCTATTACGAATGTGTTATACTGGTTAAGCGATGCATGTTATGAAATATTCAAGAGTTTATTTCTTTAGGCGGATTAAACTCCGTTGGAAGTGTAGTGCCGTCTTAAGTGAACTGTTGCTCGTTTGTAACCAAACTATAAATACTAGTTTCTCTATGGATTTGTACCGCAGGTACATACCTGGTCAGGTTATTCTATCTTCGTGTAAAATACGTAGTATAAGGCGCCAGGTAGTTTAAACAATAACTAAATCCCGTACCAGTTGATACCCGTTCCATGTGTGTTCTCTTCTGGTTGCATGTCCCGCCCAGTTTGTTTTAGTGTAAGCACAATTTCTCCCACATCTCCCATCTTTGATTTCTTTCTCTATGATCCATTTGCTTGTCTTACGGTCGGTTAGTGATATTCCAGGAATTTTGTGGGAATATACAATACACTTGGATAACCTTCAGTGTTACCATTTGGTTCATTGGTATTGCTTTATAGTTTACATTTTGGGATTTTAGGAAACCGACGTTATTAACGAGTCCCTTATACGATGCTTACTCTTGCGAAGCTTTTGTTGTTTTTATTTTTGTAGAGTACAATGTGTCCTCTTTCCATTTGGACGTATCCTTTGTCTCTCCTTCTTGTTTCACTTATACCCAAAGGAAACTATTTTATCCGGACTATTTCTTCCTCTAAGTCTACCGTCCTATTCTCCGATGCCATCGATCGCAACGTTCACTGTGGTAGGTGTGGCAGCCTAGGCGAACGCAGGTGTTTTTACCACTCTCTGTCAGTTCTTTACATTTACCGCTACCTTTGTAGAGGACATTTCGGTTGTTCGGGACTGATAGTCCGAGGCCTTTAAAACTTGGGAATGAAAAAACCAAGTTAGCTAGTCGGGTTGGTGATTATTTTTATTATCACATTATTATTATGCATTGAGACGGCGTTTGTAGCCGTTCACCGTAGATCTGATGCTTTAATTTTTATCATACCTAGTTTAGTTTACAGCTTATTGTAATAGCCCGAAGATAAGCACGTCTTGATTATAAAATGAGGAGCCTATGAGGATCAATTATTATCTGAAGATACTGTCCATATGAAACGGTAACACTTCGGTAGCGTAATTCAGATCAGTTACCTGCTCCGCCAGTGTTAAAATATATACCAAGAAAGATGGGTTAATAAGTTAAACAATTATACGATATGATCACTTCTTTTATAGGTGTGTACGATTAAAAAATAACAGATATCCATGCAACGGCATCCGAGGCTTCTGAAGGCTTATAAGATAAAGATAAAAGGAAGAATTGGTAACAAAAGAAGAGTTAGCTATATATATAATGTCTAATTAGAAAACATGAACATAAAGAGAAAGAAAATGAATTTATAAGACAAACTAGAAGAGTAATAATAGCCGAAGGAGATGTTCAGAATCAGGTGGTACAAGAGAGAAACCCCTATTTTACAAATTATGGTGGGTGACCATTACCAAAAGCAATAGAATAAAGAGCCCATTATGATATGACAGGATTAAACTACGACAAAAATAAATATAGACGACGAAGATAAAGGTATCGCAGACTAAAAGGAATTTATGCTGAACTCCTAAAAATAAGTACAGCAAAATTGTTTACCAACACACATACCATGTTTCAATCGAGCAAAAATTCCCGATGCCTAGAAGATTGCTTCTATAATATCTAAAAAAAGAAGAGTGGCATGCATATCACGGAGGGGCGAAATGTAATGAAAGACGTAGAACTGTGTCAATTAACCTGGTATGATCACGCCCAACGAATAGCAAATGGAAGACTTACTAAAAAAGTCATAGAATGGATACCACAAACAAGAAGAACTAGGCAGAGGTCGAACAAAAGTTGTAAAAAAGGAACTACAAAAGCGATCAGAATGGGAGTGGAATGTATGTTGGCGTGATATTAATAGTAATTAACGTATTAAGAGGGGTAACCCAGTCTTAACATTCGAGCATATTTTTACCACTCGAGCGAGCGCAGCGAAGCAAGAGTGGTAATTTATGTGAGAAATGTTAAGACGGTTACCCCTCGAAATGCGTTCATTAGTTTATTGTTCATTGAGGCAATAATTTTGAATCAATAATAATTACTAAAAGCTGCTAAATCGAAATCGGACTACCATGAATATGTGTGATGTTGCTATAGTGCATGCATGTTAAATGAGTGGTTGCATGTTAAATGTATCTTAACATTCGAGGACGCGAGTGGATGCATGTTAAATGAGTGGATGCATGTTAAATGTATCTTAACATTCGAGGACGCGAGTGCGTGCATGTGAAATGAGTGGATGCATGTTAAATGTATCTTAACATTCGAGGACGCGAGTGCGTGCATGTGAAATGAGTGGATGCATGTTAAATGTATCTTAACATTCGAGGACGCGATCATGTTAAACACTGTTTAACATTTCAATGAACAATAAATGTTAAAGATAAAGTTTAAATTAATAGAAAGAGAGAGAACACTTTTTCAAAACAAAAATATAAAGAGTAGTTACATTAGAAACAGAAGCTAGAAATTCTATTTATAACGTGCACAAGAAAATAAGGAGCATTAGAACTGAAGCAGAAGTATAGCTAACGTCGAACTAAACATTTCTAAATACTAGGGCAGCCATCAGTAAACCTAATAAAGAAGTATAAAATTATACGAAGTTTGCGTTTTTTGAATACATGTATGGGCATCTGAAGAAATACGTATCAGTTGAAACGGAGCTAAGTTACGGAATATACTCGTAGGTCGACATACTAAAAAGATATTCAAAATAGGCACTTAGTTCTTCAGATATCTAAGCAGTGCCGAACACGAGCTGAGCTAGACACTTGAACGTCAACATCCTTCAAATCGGCTTTTCCATCAAACTTCATAAGATGATGTTGGAAGAAGATCATGTTGATAAAAAAGTCCGCCACCATTTTTTCATCTAGTTTTCATGCGGCAATTTGCTTTTCTATTAGCGTGTAGATCGCGTGATGTCGCCCTTTGATGGAGTTTTCTTTCAAATGTAAAGAAGCTTCTTCTTGGACGTAGACTTCTACGTGCGCCTGTGTGTGGAGCATGTTGCTTACCTTTATACGGGTTCATTTTTGTGAAATTTTTAGAGTATTAATTTGATAGTGATTTTTTCGAGAATGTTGGCACATAATAAAGATTTTTTCCTTAATCCGTCACCATCCTATCTTTAGGAGCAACTGGTATGGCATATTTATACCCTGCGCTTGTCTTATAGGCATGAAGAAGCCGCATGCTTCGACATATATTAACGGCCGCGGCGCTGCTCTCCCATGCAAGCTCTTATATAGCACAAGGCCAGGTTTGTTTGCTTTACCACCCTATCGCATGGCGGCGTTAAAACCTCCAGGCGGTTAGAATTTACTGCAGAGTTGATTTGGGCAGTGAGCCTATTAAGACTTTAGGATGGAAGAAATCATTACTAAAGAATATTGTGTAAGCATCTTAAAAATACATTTAGAATAATTTAAGTAACCAGCTGTTCTTTATAAATTTGTGGACCTATAATGTAAACATCTAATTAATTAATAGAAACGTTTTACGAGAAACATTGTCGTTCTCGATTCAAAAACAACCAATTAAGTTTATTGTAGCGATTATACAAAAATATTGAATAGAGCACCACAGTGTTCAATTAACTGAAAGTTTTGTATTACAACTTTTTAAGTAGGTATATTATAAAATGAATTAGGTGCGTGTTCGTTAGCATTGCCAAGATACATCAAATTCTTATCTTAGGTATACCCTATTACAAACATTTTGTAATTTTGCTGAATCTATATCTGTATTTCTTTCAACTAATTCAGAATATTGCATGCTGTTGTAATAGAATCCTCTTAAAGTGTTTCAATAATTGCTAATAGACGAGATAAAAGATTATCTGCTCAGAATTCAATTAATTCCAGTAAACAATCTATAACAGCATTAAACTCAGGACTAATAAAATATTGAAATATTTGTAGATATAGCAAAATACGCCATGGCGTTAATTAGTTAGCAAAAGTTCAAACGAGTTAGAGCTTGCAATATACCTAATTATATTAATCGAAGAAATCTTTTCTAATTAGTGGCTTTCTGGATTTCAATGAAAAAGTAGTAAATAATTCAGCGCAGAGCCCCAGCGGCGGGCGGCAGTGATAAAGCGCCCTTAATTAAGTTAAAACAAATTTATCCAGAAGGGTTTGTCTTCGGGAAGAATCCATAATGTTATCTTTACATCGGCTGTAAGCCTCGGATTTGAGGTTTGAGGCGGGTGGACGAGTGGAGAAAAATTAAACACCAGAACGCCCTGGGTTGAACGTGGATAGACTCCGGTGAAAAAGCGTCGAAATGGAGAAGCTCGCCGCCGCTTTATTAATATTAAAGGAGCTGGGGAGGGCATAGGTGTTCATTTCATGCAAGCACGCACTTTTAGTCGAGTGAGACTGAAGTGTTGTTGATCCGTGCAGGTACAGAGTTAATTAGATGAAGTCTGCTGCTCCATGTTAATATTAACCCTTGGGGAAATTGCGAGCGGACATTTTGTGGAAAGAAAAATATTCCCAATTTCCACTCATCACGGTAACTTGAATTAATTTTGTGCATATCAAAGCGGCAAAGAGGAGCAATCCCACAAGCTTCCGTCTACATCATTTGCAGAGTCTCCGATCTCGAACGCCTTTATTGCTCCGTATAACTCTCGTGTCATTCGCTTTCTTATTACCTTCACGCCTAATGAGAATTTGTATATGGTCCCGTCTACTTTTATCTCGTAAATATTTTTGCGGAATGCCATCCTGTTTTTCATTTCGCCCACCGCCATTTGTGCGCTCGCGACAATCGCGGGCGCCGAATTGCCGCTTTGTCTATTTGAGCTTAATGGGCTTTAATTTCTTTTTCATTACGGCTCCTGGAGCAAAGATCAGCGTAAGAAATCTGGTTCTGCCACGGCATGACGCTTAATTACGGGGGTTGTGAATTTCCAACGCTATATCCAGGCAGTAATCGACTGATTAATGTCGACGTCATTCGTTTCATTTTAAGGAAGTAAGCAACTAATTCTATGGCATAAATTAACGGAGAAGTGCGTCTCTTTACAAATTGTTCTTAGGACGAACCGTTTACATTACAATTCCCTACGATTCTTCAATAATTTTAAGTAGAAATGTATGGGTATTGACGCTACCTAAACGGGATAGCAATGATACACATCAATATGTTAATATCAACATTAGTCTTCCACTATAAACCCCATTATCTCTGTTGAAGTTCGATAAGTCAACTTGCACAGCGCAATCAACATGTTGTGAAAACAGTAATTGTAACCATTTGATATTGCGAAGCTAATGCGAACACATACATTACGTGCGTGTTTATGTTGCAATAAATTAGACAGCATCCTGCATCACAAATTTTCAAAATCAAACACGAGCTCATCTTTACTAGGTTTCAGCCACCAATTAGCTGATATAAAACCCTTCATTTATTGTTGTTATTCCGTTGGAGAACTCACATTGATGTGAGTACTTATTACACTTATAGTTTCATTGGCATTAGCAACAATACTGGCTGTCATTACTTTGTTGACCGCTACCCGGAATATTTATCTTGTAGCCTATTAAGTTTAATTTACCACAGGAGCCTTCTCCTTCAGGCAGCTTCTTTTCCTCTCACTTTTCCTTGAAGCTCGAACCGCAGTAAATGCAATCTGATTTCATCGATTGACCATGATGTGGTCGAGGTTCTGGAGCTTTCTTATTTTCACTGTGGTCCACACTGCTTCGTTCTTTTCTCTTCTTCAAAGAATTACCGCATTCGTTACCCGCCGATTTATCCATGACATTCTCCAGATGCTACAATAAAGCCGTGTGACATTAGCACTATCTCAAATTTAGTGTGTTTAAATTTCAACGCCGTCAACTTAAAGTCACAATTGATAGTTGAACTGCACGACGCAGCGATTTACTATAAGCGCGAAAGCCTCGCAACACGCAAATTTGAATGAAAGCCGCTACAACCCAACCCCACCTCGATTCCAGTAGCAGATAGCCAAGCTGATAGATGATCAGAATGACATAACAGCAAGATGCTTGGTCTGTGAAAGGCACTTGAGTCCGGGCACTAGCTTTAAGCCCTAAGAAGAAGCTTAAAATCGGAATTCTGCAGGAAGAGAAAAACAGGCGAATCCTTAGTTGATTTCCAAGTATACAGGTATTCACCACTTTAGATACTTGTCGGTCTGTAAATATGCTGAGTTGATTTTTCATCCCTTTTCCCACTTTTTCCTCGAAATCTCTTACTATTATTGTTAGGTTTTATTTAGGCAAACTTTTCAATACTTCTCTGTTCTGGGAATATTTTTTCACCGTTTATTAACTGTGTTCTGTGATTCGAACATGCACTTGGCTAATGTTTATTTGGGTAGAACTGGCACTGATTGGAAGTAACAAGGTTGTAACACACTTTACAACGCCCTCTTGTGGCCACTTTTATTATCCTGTCCACTAGAAGTTTCTGAGTAGCATATTCGACGATTATTAATATTACAACAATTTGATCATGTATCCTTCACTTCCTATTATTGTCAAGATCTTAACTGTTGTTCTTTCAGCCTAATACCTACGTACATAGTTTCTACTCTTTTTTACAAAATCGCTCAATACTCCCCCTCCCCTCTCCCGGAGATCCAAGTAAGGACTTGAAATTCCGGAGTATTTTGTTCTGAACATACGTAGATGATAGGGTGATATTACTGCAGATTATCGCTGTGTATCGTTAATACAGTGATTTCTTCATTCCTATTTCGTTGCCTACTTTAATAGTTCATCCGCCTTCTGAACCGGATTTTGTGTAGAATAACTATATCTTATTGCACTAGGCGCCTCTGTGTCATTAAATGCCGAAATTGCGATATTCTTCTTCAAGTTCGTAACCGTCTATAATTCCCATTATATTTCCATTTCACGATCTTTCTTTCCCGAACAGGTTCAAGTAAATTTCATACGAAAGCACCTTTAGTGACCCATAAGAAACATATATCCAAATCACTCTTATTCAATGTTTGCATATCACTGTTATACTATAATCGCTTTTCCCATATCATAAATAGTTTATCAGTAATTTATTACTATCGCCAGTAACTCTCGTATTGCCTACCTCTAGAACAATTGATTCACACACAATACCCATTCAATGCTTGTTCCTTGTGTTTCTCTTTATTTCCTGTTGCATCTTGGATGATAAAGGTCTTGCTTTAGGCAAACTAAATTGAAACTGTTGAGCATTTTGCAGTTTTAATTAATACGTCTAACTATTTCAACTGTACCCTTTTTATTACTGTGTTTACTATAATCACAAATTAAATTTTGGGGTCCTTGTTAAATTTCAGTCTTTTGGTTTGTACCTATAGATACTGAGTAAATGCTAAGAATAAAGTTCAAGGAAGCACAAGAAACATGGTTAAATCAATAGGGCTCGCGGAGTGAAAACTTTGGGAGGAGGATAGCACCTTCAGCTTACATAAACAGATCAAAGAAGCCCCAGACACCTTTAAAAAAAGTGAGTGTAGAAGATCTAACAAATACCAATGTAAGCCATTAACAGAGCGTAAACGAAGGCTGAGAAAATAAAAAAGGTGTGCAGAAAAACTTTTCAGAGATTACTAACGAACTGATGAATTCGTTGTCGGAAAGTTTTCTGGACCTCTCATCATGACGGATGAAGTCATTAGAGTAACAGAACGATTGAAACACAACAAACAGCCTGGTCCTAACAAAGTGACTCAATATCTGATAAAGCTGCTAGAAAAGGAAGACATCAACTTCATTGTGGATCTTTTCAACAGGATATATACAACCTGGAAAAATTCCGATGACTGCTTGTCGTCCTTTGCATCAATACCCAAAAAGAGCACCGCCACAAATTGTAGAACCACTAAGCAATTAATTTAACCACGTTGTGAAGGTATTGGTGCGAGTATTTCATGAACGTATATATCACAAGGTTCAAAAAAACTTCGGCGAAGCACAATTTGGGTGTTGGGGTGGTTTGGGCACTAAAGGGACACTTTCCAGCATTCAGATGCTGATAGAAAGAGTCCGGAACGTTAACCGTGAACCGTGAAGCCTTAGACCGGCTTAAACATGAGAGGCTAATGCAAATTCTTAAGAATATAGGCATTGATAGAAAAAACTTTCCCGTAAAACCCTATATTTAATGGTAGCAAGAAGGAACGTTAAAATACAACACATATCTAAAAGTAAAAACTTAAAAGCGCTAGTAATAGCCAAGCAACCATACATTTATGAACTAGCTGTGAGACACAAAAAAACAGAGCAAGCAGTGTCACTTCTGGCACAGAAGAGAAGAAGTGCAAAGGCAAATTAGTAAGGCTAACGGGATCGCATCCTTCCCAAAAAATGGAAATAAGGTGACGAATAGATACGTATGTCAAGCAGCATGCAAAACACGACTTCATAAAACACCCCTGTGTTTAGATGCAGGGTGGTTATTTTGAACATTTCATTTAGTTTGTTTACGTTGCTGAGTTACTACCGTGTTAATTCTCCAAAAGAGAAGCTAAGATAAAGCAGTAGCTCATGAATATGGTAAACCGGGAGTTAAACCACTCGATGAATTAACGCAGTTATCAGAAAGTCGGAAGAAAAGCCAGTGTCGGTGGTAACTCACAACGTAATATTGTATGCA
Source organism: Agriotes lineatus (assembly GCA_940337035.1). Taxonomy (NCBI): domain Eukaryota; kingdom Metazoa; phylum Arthropoda; class Insecta; order Coleoptera; family Elateridae; genus Agriotes; species Agriotes lineatus. The sequence goes on from OW679197.1 coordinate 21,028,105, forward strand.
ACTTGTATTGATCTACTCTGCTGAAGTGTGAGCGAAAACCATCGAGACAGAGCTACAAGCAACAGCTGTACAACCCCTGAGCTACTTAACTGAACGTCAGATGAACGAAAGGGTAATAAATTAAGAAATAATGAGTATTGTTCCAAACCTCATTAAATGAATACAACAACGAAAAACTTAGTGGAATCAGCATGCCACTAGGACCAATCGTCAGACTTATATTGTATGGACAAACAGAAACACCAAGACATCAAAAAAAGCCTGCTAAGCCGTGGAGAGAACGCTGGACCGCAGCGTCAGAATTCAATTAATGTTAGATAAACAGACTTATTCAACAGACGAGGAAGAGGCATCACATCATGTAACATTATTTCACTGTTAAAATGTGTAACATTGATCTATTTGTTATGAGATCACCGTCAGAGTCTAATATTGGTTAATATTAAGTTTGAGTTAGTCCATTCAGTTTTTATCTACCTAGAAAATATAAAAATCCGAATTTTCGTTTGTTGAAAGTACTGTCTTGTTAAAGTTTAAAATGTTATCAAAACTGATCCCTATTTTTTAAAATGTTTAAAAATTACCAGTAGCTCTAGCTTTGACAAATCCTGCCAAAACCTGATAGATATATACAGATTCGCGCTAATTTTGCATACTTAGAAATATTATCCCCTAGAGAATACATGTAGTGCAAACAATCCCCAATGTAATTCTATCGACAAAAGGGTCATATATAATTCCCATTATGTGGTGACTCTAGCCAACAATTTGTTTTACATTAAACTGTAATGATTGGAATAATGAGGCAGCCCGTTGTAAACCAGCATAAATATTGAAATGCTTTCATAAAATTGGAAATCAAATTATGTATTTGTTGGAACAAATAAAATGAGAATGAATTAATATGGATTTTAAAACTCAGCTAAATTGATTATGTGAAGTTATATTTATAGCCATTTATATGTAGCTGTTTGTGTGCGATAGATGTTATTCCAATGGCAATGAACTGCTTTTGGGTATAAAATACTTTTTTAATCAAAAATGGTAAAATAGAAGCTTTTTAGGTTTATAAATTGCAAGCGAACCCGAAAGTCCTTCTCTTTTTTAAATGTTGCCTTGTTACTAACCAGGTACTTTCATCTTCCAGAAAAGAAGAAGATGCTCCTAGTCCATTCTTAGTTGCGCGGCAGCTACTTTGCGTAGACACATCGTAATTTATCACAACACAAATATTTTGTTTTTTCAATAAAAGGGAAATCCTTAAGAAAAGGAAGGTAGTCGATACCATACAACGTTAACGTAAGCTAACTATAGCAAATTATAATAAACACTTTTCTTCTGTATAGTTCTCACCTTTTCCATTATCATTTAGACTATGTGAGCTAGTATTATTTTCGCTCACTTTAGCATTTGTCCCGAAATCAAGTTCTAAAAATTACCTGGAGATAATATTCTTCTCATCATTGGTTTGTGCATCCATTCATATTATTTTCACTCAAAATATCGAACTTTAGTCTACTTATCTTATGTGCCACAGTGTTCATACGGTCTTTCCACTTTTGTGGTACATTAATGCCTAATCCAAAACGATCAATAAACTTTCTTTTTTGAATACCGAAAACTTTTAACCCAAAATACCTGGCATTAAACCAGTGCCAAAAAAGGAATCGAATCACCCTCTCCTGTATTGTTTGTTTTCATACTTACATATATTGAATAGAAAGAGAAATGACAGAATTGGAGGAGGAAAGTGGATTCCGGGCGGGACGAGCCTGTCTTGACAATATTTTCTGCTTAAAACAGATTATGGAGAAAAGATTAGCCCGAGATCAAGAAGTACACCTAGTCTTCATAGATCTACAAAAGGCCTATGACACTGTGCCATTCAACAAATTGAAGAAAACCATTTAAACAAACACCTCATAAGAGCGGTTAGAGCCATGTATGAGGGAATGTCAGCTCAAGTAAAAATTTGTCCTAATAAAAGCGACTGGATTAAGGTAACCGAGGGTCTAAGACAGGGCTGCTGTGTGTCACCGACACTGTTTAAAATATACGTGGAGAAAGACCTAGCTAAATGGAGAAGGAAATGCGGACAAATGGGCGTTCCAATAGGAGACCAAATACTGTCCAGTCTACATTTTGCTGACGATCAAGTAATTTTAACAACAGACGAAATGGACGCACACTACATGCTCAGAAAGTTGAAAGAAGAATATGAAGACTGGGGACTAAAAATAAACCTAGACAAGACTGAATACGTAGTAGTGGGAGGAGAAGCAACAGATATGAAGTTAGGACAAGATACAGTAAAATCCAGTAGCAGCTATAAATACTTGGGGGTCAAAATTACAAGCAAAAGCGACAGCTCAGAAGAAATAAGAAGTAGAGTAAAGCAAGGAAGAACTGCGATTAGACAGCTAAATAGCGTACTCTGGAACCAAAAAATAACAAAACAAACAAAACGCAGAATTTATAAGACAATAGTAGAAAGTATAAGCACGTATGGTTTGGAGACATGGGAGATAAGTATACGTAATAGACAAAAATTAAAAGCCACTGAAATTGATTTTTGAAGACGCTGTTGTGGACCTACGCGAATGGACAGAGTAAGAAAGAACGTAATCCGAGAACAGATGGAGGTAGATATCGACATTATAGAAATCATAGAGGTCAAACATCTTAAACAGTACGGACACGTGCAGAGGATGCCAGAAGAAAGGTGGCCTAAACGTATATGGGACTGGATGCCACCAGAAAGAAAAAAAACGAGGCCGTCCCAAAAGAGGATCGAGAAATGAAATTCAAGAAGCCATGCAAAGTAGAAACTTGGAGGAAATCTGGCATGATCGGGAGGCCTGGCGACTGGGATGCGAGAGACGGCGGCAGCTGTAATCCACTCGCTCAATATATATACATATATTGCCAGTTTCTGTTTGCGTGCTATTTTATATTCAATGAGATGTACTCGTTGCAACTTAATGTCGCCCAGAGTGCGAGGGTACCGTCCTGTTTAGGGTGTAAGGTGCAATATTGTGTGTACAGCTGTGTTTGCGGGGAACTTAAAAAGTCGTCAGCGGGCTCAGCCCAAGGTAGCGCGTTTGTTAGCGCCTCAGCGCCAAATCGGCATACGTCGAGCTAAATACAAAGCTGCTGAAAGCCTAGCAGTAAATAGTTTGCTGTCTAAAGTATTTGTCCCCGCTCTTAACCTAAAGTACGTTTCTTTTAATCATGTACAGAGTAAGTACGCGAATTGCAAAGCAGTTAAGTAGTATGGTCGCGTCCCTACTGTTACGTAACCGCAGCTGCCGGAGCGGAAGCATAGGTCAATAAACAAGCATTGCATAATGCATATAATATGTTTATTTTGAATTGATTATTTCGAAGGAAAGGCTACCCAGCGACTTATTTTAAGTGGCGACGCCCATATTTCAAACAGGCTTAGCAATATAAATGCTAATGTAGATAGAGGCTAACATGAGCATACTATATGTGATTTTGTTTCAAATTATATGAAAAACTATCATTTGTATGTGAAGCTGACAAAAATAAGAACAAAAGCTCTAATTATTAATAATATAACGATACAGAATGAACCTTAGGGCAGCTCTTAAGGCTCTGGGTATTCAAGCTACTTTCAGACATTTTAATCTTCTTAATCATGGATTCGGTTCTTTCTAAGGTTTCGTCGCATGGTTTTTGGGTATTTTTGAGTGGTCTTGCCATATAAAGTTGTACTTAAAGTGGGTTACTTATCTACTAATACTGTTAATAATTGCACATAGTTAAGATATATATAATATTCTAGTTTTTAGGATTAATAATAACAGAATAGGACAAGTTATAACAACATGGCAGGTCGTTTATAACATAGCTTAGGATTTAAGGTTCTCAGCCCTACAGCATCGGATTGATCTGAAATTTCATTTACATGTAGTAGATATTTAATGTTTCGCGGCGTAGCTGTGTGCATATATTTATTTTTATATGCCATATTTGAGTAAATATATGAAGCATCATTTGAAATAGATTACACATTAAAAATGTGTCTTGCAAATGGCCAGGTCATAAATGTTACCAATAATTTGAGCCGAAATCTGGTGTGAATTTGATTAGACCTAGAAAATGAACTGTATTCGATATTATTATTATTTAAATTGATTTAATTTTAGGTGTGTTAAATATAAGAAGGTAAAGTAAAACGTTTTCGGATTTCTTTCATGTGACGATTGAAATTTTGCAACACAGTGTTGGCGTGCTTTATTGTGTGGTTAATTAAATTTATTTAAGTTATTAGTAATTATTAGTTTTTAATGGTAGTTGAATTTTGCGAGTTATGTTTAATAGGTTAAGAAATAGTCAGGTAATTCTTGTGTGACCAGTTAAACTTTTCGCTTTCAATTATTATAAACTTTGGCGTCTGAAGTCTATTGTTAATTTTAATTTTGATTGTCTTAAGATAAGCTGTACGCTAGGAGCTGTTAAAAAATAAATCGATAACATTTGCCAAACAGAACATTTCTTTTTCCTGCTCGCTAATAGAGAGTCTGCTTTTTATAATAATTGGAGGCATGGACAACGTTATATTTCATTCATGTAAAGTTCGTTGTTATGGAAATGCTGGTGTAAACACTTTATGTTCGTCCTTAATCGGTTTGTCAAACTGACAGTTAATTAATAGTTTTTGACAAGACAATCTCATCCATAGCAACTAAATTGGGCGTTACTTCTTTTGGATTGTCTTTAAAATACTAAATTATATACTGTTAAACTGTTTTTAAACTTAATTAATTAAACCCGCAAAAACATGAGTACAATAGGCATAGAAAGTTATTTGCTGACGTCCGCCTCTTACAACCTTTCCTACGTCAGGTTGCAGGCGATCACTCGGTGCAGCAAGTTCTACTTTCTGCGCTTTTTAAACAAATAACTATTGTGTTCTTTACATTTGAAAATGACAGTTTTTTATATATCAATGGAATTTTAAAATGAATTGTAATTACCCAGAGTTTGATTTGGTGGTTATACTACTAAAATAACTGGCTATTATCCGATTGTAATTCAACGAACAGGCACGTCTACGCTACTGCTGTCATGCAATTAAATGGGCACATGCAAGTAAACCTCAGAGAGCATCAATTTGCACGTATAAATGATACAGGGCGATGTATGATAAACTGCAAATAAGAAAGCAATGGTGGGTACATATTTGTCAGCTCCAATTTTTAGATGTCACCATTATAAGCTTTCTAAGGGATAGCTAACCTGTTAGCCTGAAAGCGAACATCTGTAACCTTGAGTTGTTTGTTTTACGTGGTCTTGCAGTTTCTCCTGCTTTATTTAAGAAATCAATATCAACAAGCGCCCATTATTGTTATTGCATTTGAGCTACAAAGTTTTCCAACCAGATGAAGCTATCTCAGCAATAGAACGGGACGAAATACAAAACCTCTTGGATGTACCCCTACAATTATCCTTGCCGATTAAATACCTCTCATATAACGAGGTCAGGAAAATGATTGAAGGCCTGAAAGACAAAAAATCACCTGGGTATGATTTGATTACGGGACGTGTCCTAAAGGAGCTACCAAATAAAGGGACCAGGCTGATAACACACATTTTTAACGCCATACTAAGAACTGGCTACTTCCCTGCACAATGGAAGATAGCCAAGATTATCCTAATCTTAAAACCAGGAAAACCAGCCTACGAAGTAACATCATACAGACCGATCAGTCTCTTGCCTATTTTAAGTAAATTATTCGAGAAGCTGTTAATGAAACGTCTAATGCCCATACTACACGAAAGAAAAATAATACCGGAACATCAATTCGGGTTTAGAAAGCAGCATTCGACAATCGAACAGGTACATCGTGTGGTACATTACATAACTGCAGCGTTCGAAGCAAAACAATACTGCCCTGCTATCTTTATCGATGTAAGTCAAGCATTTGATAAAGTATGGCACGAGGGACTTCTTTTGAAACTAAAGCATTGCCTACCGGATACGTTTTATGTTATATTAAAATCATATCTACAAGAAAGATATTTCCTAGTCAAACACGAAGAAGAGATGACAAAACTGGCAGAGATAAAAGCGGGAGTTCCCCAAGGAAGCGTCATGGGACCCCTATTATATCTTATATTTACAGCTGACCTGCCCACTGACAACAATGCTATGTTTGCCACATTTGCCGATGATACGGCTATTTTAACCACCGATGAAAACCCAGTTAGGGCAGTACAAAAACTGCAAAACAGTTTGGATCATGCACAAGAATGGTTTAATAAATGGCACATAAAATTAAACGAAACTAAGTCTGTATATGTTCCGTTTACAAAGAGAAGAGGCATATGTCCCCCTATTGCACTAAATGGAAAGGAAATACTACCATCTGACAGTGCTAAGTACTTGGGTATTCATATAGATAAGACTCTTACATGGCGAACTCATATCTGGAAAAAGCGACTACAACTGAATTTGAAATTTAAAAGCTACTACTGGCTGCTAGGCAGAAACTCCCAGCTTAGCCTGGACAACAAATTGTTAATATATAAAGTGATCTTTAAACCCGTTTGGCTCTACGGAATCCAAATATGGGGGACAGCGTCAAATTCGAACATATCCATTCTAGAGAGATTCCAATCAAAGATATTACGGACCATCACCAACGCTCCACAGTTTATTACCAACGCTGAAATAAACATCGACCTTAAAATGAATACAATAAAAAGTGAAATAGTGCGCGTAAGTGAAAAATACTTAGAGAAATTACAAATGCATCCGAATAGTCTAGCATTAAATCTACTTGACAATAGTGAGGACAATCGCAGACTTAAGAGATATTATACCCTAGATTTACCATATAGATTTAATTAGCAATATACTTAACACTGTTAGACAGCGAACACATAATACCAAACTTCCTTCATTCTGTTATGGAAGATCTATTTTATATGTAATAGTTTAAGGCAAGCATTTCTATTGATTTAGTTAAGCAATTGAAAGTGTCATCACTGGATGATTACTTTGCATGTAATTTTTTCATCTAAAGAATTTACTTAATGCTAAGTAGCAGATTGTAAATAGTTAGTCGTTGACAATAAAAAAAAAAAAAAAAAAAAAAAATTTGAGCTACAACGGGGTAATGTGACTACGACAATATTTGAAAAATTCACCGGCACAATAGGTTGAAGTAAATTTTAATATTATTTAGTTAATTGACCTGCAAACCTTTTTGATTTGTAAGTAATAGTTTTCTTTGACATACCTTGTTGAGGCCACATAAGTGTGGACTTCAAGATGCTGAGAGACTGAGCCTTACATTTAATTTAATTTGTATAGTGAAGAGCAGCCCAGTGTTTTTGTGCTTAGTAAATCCATACACTCTTTCTCAATATATTGTTTGAGGCTTTCGCGGTTACTCGAATTATTCTCCTTAACATGGAATTTCGGCATATACAAATACTACGCGGTCTAAGCCGAAATTCCATGTTAGGGTTTCTCAAATTCTATACTTTATTTAATTCCGATTATATCATACGGGAAGTAATTTGTGGTCTTTCATCGTAGAATGAATTGACGCCTAACTTGGGGCTACTAAATTATTTTTCCCGCTGCTGATGATTTAAGTCAGTGATACAGCCTTAGTAACAAAACGTGGAAGTCGGTGATTATATTTTTTTGCTGCTATCTCTTGACAACGGAACTTAATATTATTATTAAGTGCCCAGGATAATAGAATTAGTAACGCAAGATGCAGATCTAGACGTTTTGTTTATAATTGCAAGTGTTTATGTGACATGTGACACTCACAGGTAACACGACTCACGAAAACTAATCCTGGTGACAGGTGACAAACCAAACAATTTTTTCAAAAATCTAGGAAAATTTTGATAAGCAGTGAGAAAAATATAATAAGATAACTCGGAATGTATCGTCTATTAACATTTTCGGCAGGAAACAAGCCGTGGCTTCGCCTTGGCTTGCACTTGCCCACCTCAAATGTTAATGGGTCCTTACATTCCTTGTTACTTAAATAGCTATTAAATTTGTTCCTTAATAGTAGACATATAATTATGTGTTCAAAGGAAAAAATAGGAAAAGGCTTCACCTCTCGCCCAGAGTTAACAACGTATTGTAGGTTATGCCTCTTGTAGCTTTTCTGTTTTGTTTTTAGTGATCCATTTATGTATTTCACTATCACATATTCCAGTATGTTCTAACGTTTTGACTGAAATATTCGCTTGATACGTCTCATCGTGCAATGACATCCTTGATTGCACAAAATGTATCTATAGAGATACTGCCTTTCCTATGACGGTACCCTAACTCTTTGTATTTTATGTATGATATCTGCCTCGATTAAAATTTTGCTACATTTCTTCTCATAAAATAAATACGGGTGTATCAGAAATATGCTAAGTTGGATATTTTTGTTGTATGTAATTATCTTTAAATCGCCCCTCAAACTGATTCAAAATTTGAAATAATTTATCTACTAAAGCGCACGTATACGCATCCGCGGTAATAAATAGCAATTGTAATTGAAACGGAACGTTATCAAAAGATTTTCACTGTTGAAGGTCGTGGTAACCGTATTGTGAAAATTATGAGGCAAAAAGTATGGAAAATATTACGATTCTTGAAAATTTTATTAAAAAAGTAGTTCAACTTGGTGAACCCTTCTGTACATTGCGTGGTCTCTGTTTCATTTAATTTTCTTTTGGAGGAATTTTAGGGTGAACGTAAACCTTTTTCGTATCTTCATTTTGTGTATAATATCTATTAATGTAATTATAAATAGGCTTCTGCTCCTGGAACTCAGTAACATGTACTTTTCCGTTCTCTCTCTGATTTGGTTTGTTGAACAAACGTTGTTTCAGTTTTTAAACAAGTTATCGATTTTGGCCCATAGCAATATCTCTCTAAATGATCGACTATTAAGCGATAATACTTGGGACGATTCTACAAATAAAACCAAGGTTAGTACCATGAAATATTTGTACCTTTCAGATCAAAGTTAGTTTAACAGCTTTGTGCAACTCGTCGAAGACTTAGAAAAATACAAATCTACGAGAGATACCGTATTAAACCTAAAGAGGAGTACAGCTCCTTGCTACTGAGAAGGTCGTCCAAAGCCACTTTTTCTATGGAAAAATAACCAATCTTATCACAACAAGACTTACTAAATCCACATCGTATAATGCAACGTATACTAATGTGAGAAACAGAAGCTGCAACTATTTTTATAACAAATCTCCTGCTGCAACAGCTCTGCTTGGCTCTAAATATACATTATTTTGTGTGATAGGAGAATAGTAGTTCTATTTATAAATAGGAAAGTTTAAGACAGAAAACTGCAGTGAGTTATTATGCAGTATATAATATCAAGTGAACTACTTCCAGCTTAATTGCTGTAAGTTGGTGCGTTCCTCATCCAGCTAGATTTGTTCAGATCATAAGGGGTTCCTTATCTTCAATAATATAAGCATAACAGCATAGGGTACAGGTCTGATTCAAGCTGTACAAGCCGAATTTAAGCAAATTTCCATACTGATTAATCTAGTGTGTTTAATAGCATCTGGCATTTGCATGTGTGCAGCTCATACGTGACAACATGCAAAGCGTGGTAAATCGAGCTCCTTCATTCTAAAGCACTAATTACTCTAACATATTCTGCAGTGACAAGGCTTGGCTCGGCATAATTTTCATGCTGCCCTACTAACCGCCTTCGTTCTTTTACACTGTCGTCTCCAAGTTTCAAAAATTTTCCATATTTCAACTCCGGGCGCGAGATGAGTCTAATGAAATTTCTCTATTTCCAGTATTTAGCTATTTTGAAGTCAGTATAAAAGCAACGCGGTGCATTGCAGCAGTAATCCATTAACAGTATTCCAAACATCAAACAGTGTCATGCCGAACCAGAGATGTTTCGTTAGAGCTTTTGTGAAGTCGCCTTTGTAACGCAGTTCACTGTCGATGGGCTTTTAACAAAGCTCTCGCTTTATGAAATCAGAATTGAAGCTCAGCGCGTTTAATTGTTAGCTGTATGCTGCAGTTTCACTCATGAAGCCTGCCTGAGCTTCATAAATAAGAAAAAATCATACCAAGCGGTTGTGCAACCATGCTATCGCCTTATTGTCTTTTTCATATGTTTATGCTACAACAGAAAATCTTCTGATATGGGATAAATTATGTGATCACTTTGCAACAAGCAAAACAACATTTTTAAAACTTCTACGAAAACTCAAGGCCAACTCGACTGCGTGATCCCAAGGTTGAAGCTCGAAATAAACTAGCGTCCAAAAAGAAGAATACTTCTGGCTTCGTACAAGCGCTTAGCTCCGGAATGCTGAAGTTAAGCCTTCATGAAGTGAGCCAATACAAGCGGTTTATAGCCGAAACTAAACGAATTTCAGGCCAAACTATCCCATACGAAACGAATTTCAGCTCTAACTAAACGGCCTAAATATTTTAAAATTAGAAAGCATTCTTGCCGACCTAATGTGGAGGAAGCATTGCAGCGATTTCGATGAACGGAAGCGCAGAGGAATCCAGCCTAAATTACCAAACTAATACGCAAGAATACAATTAAAAGAAATGCTCTTACCAGCGCTGAAAGCGCGACCGCAAACAATGCTACAAATGGCTTCGCTTGCTTGAAAAACAAGGGTCTTTAGCTGTTTGAGCGCCAACTTGATCGAAATGCTGGACCTGTTTCAACACGAAAACCGCGGGTGCTAATCGCGGCGCGCCTCCTGCTGTGATCATCTTGAATAGTTTTGCTACAGGCAATAGATATAAGGTGGTCCGAAATGAGGTAACAAATGCATTAACGCGCTACAAAACTAAAATTGAGACGGGGCGGGGCATTAACGCTACGCTATGGCTCCGCTAGTGCCTAAACGACTCGTGACTAAAGTGACGTTTATAAAGCTTGATACATAATATACTATTACTAAATTTAGACATTTTAAACTGTTATTATTTACTCCATAGTAATAATAACTGTTTCTACAGTCTTCGAACTGTATTGTGGAAAATCCGTTACTGTAAGGTAATATGTCGTATATTAGACGTGAGTGTAATGCCAGTATGCACTTTTGGGAATTGAAGAAAATTTCATTAACCTATAGTGACCTATTTCGCTAGCTTATAATATAATCTAATATTAAATTACTCTCAGAATCTTAAGTCACTCTCTGGAATAATACTGCACTTTACAAATAAAAACATTACAACCACGTTAGTATACACACTCGTATTTATTTTAAATTATTATTAGTATGAGGAGGATCAGCTTTATTAAAGACGTTGCGTTTTAATGACCCATCGGGATTCATTCATTTTCTTACAATTTTGGCAGGTGAATGACAGGAAGTAACTTGTCTCTTTTCTTTAAAAATATGTATTTGCTAAATAAAAATTTTCAAACTACCCAAAGACATAATAGAAATTACCACGCCCACCTATTTATAATGTGATAGAAATAAAACAGTGTAGAACTTGTCCGTGTAACGACAATTTTTATTTAGTTATTTAATATATATTATTATTGTCTCTATAGCCTAAAATTTCCAATGTCCTCTCGAGTACCTCTGCCCAAGTGTAGTCATCCTGCAAATTCTCCACTTTCGTCAATTAAACTGCCTCTAGGAAACAGACAAGACTTGATTTAAATATATCTGTAAGTTAATCAAATTTTCAAAACCGTCAGGCTATGACAATTCACCTAAGCTATACCATCACAATTATATAGGCCTCCGTGAGCCAGTAGTTTCTGCAGTGGCAGCCGGGGCCACAGTAAAATACGGAGCATTCGGTCGAGAGTTCGACTTCCAGCCCAGTTAAATAAAAAGGCCGTCAAAACGACTTTTAAAAAAACACTTTTATTTTACAACGGCAATGCTACACGTTGGAGCTCAAAGACACAGTCAGACAATTTCTAACATCTAACATGTACTCTAAAAAGCTGAGAGCTAGAACACTAGTATTCTAAGAGCTAAAGATAAAATATAATGCACTAGCTTATATAGTATTTCTATTCAACTAAGATAAGCTTATTGTCCGAGGATTTACGTGACAGGATGCGCATGCAAACAAGGTCACCACTTTTAAACAATAGTTTACTTGTTCTTCAAGGTTGCAAAGTAAGCACTTTTAGACAATAGGGGACCTGTTCCATACAATGTAACTTGCCGACATTTTGTTTGTATAAATGCCCAAAATTTATGGTTTTTTAGTTTTATCTAATGTAATTTACCCTTACCGTAGTAATAAAACTTACACGCACTGCGTTACAAATTTCCAGGAGCTGTTTTGAGTATGTGACAATAATTTCATAGCTTTCTTACAATTAAGTGAGATTCATACCTGTTTGAAATTTTGCATTAAGGCAAATTCTAGTTTGTGAAAAGGCACGTAGGAATTTCTTGGAAGAATTTGAGATTCTTTTTCGGGACCATTTGGAACAAAAATTGGTAGAGTTGTAACGATAGCTCTGAGGCAAATTTTTGCCGTACAAATAATTTTAATTATTGAAAGTAAAGATATCGCCATATTTTGGGTGGGAGCCACGCGGTGCGCTGCGTCTTGGACGCAGCCGTTTTTTCCACTATTTCATCCCACAGTTTAAATTTGAGATAGCGCGGTTCACAAAAGCATATAAAAACAAGCACTGCGGGCAGAATGAACAACTCTTCGAATCTGTCTGCTCTCATCGATAACCTCTTCTAAACCTCAAAACCTACCTGGGTTGTGCACAAGGCATTGGTTCAGGTGACGTGTACAACCACCCTTTTCTCGAAACCGCGACTGAACTTGGCGCTGGTCTGTGACAAGTTTGGTTTCCGCCCTGTCTTGATCGGTGAACGCTTGGCGCCGAATCAAGTGACCAGTTTTCACCTAATCCACTGATTTGTACACCGGCAGTTGTCCAGGTGACGTGTCCATATTTTCCGTATCATATTCCATCCACCCTGTATACTATAACTCGAAACCTTCAAGATAAGTTACAAATCTGCGGCGTTCAACACTACATCTAGATCGTCCGTTACAAAATTATAATAGCGTATTTCGCACAGAGGAGAACTCACCTTCGAAATTCTGGAACTCTAGAATACTCTTATAACCCACTAACGATCAATTATTTTCAATACAACATAGTAGTTATTGACACCAGTAATGTTTGCTTTGTTCGTAGAATTAAAAGGTTGGCTTCGGGACATCAGCTATAGGCCACCAGTCGAGCTCCAAGAGCAACAAGAGTTGCAGCAGGCCTTAGGCGTTTAACCGTCCACTCAGAAGAATATAACCACCGTCGGGGTCGTACGTAATTTGATATTTTGTTATACTTTATTAAGAACATTATATTATTTTGTAGTACATGAGTATTAATAGAAATTTAATTTCGACTACTCTGGATGTGTTCAAAGTACCATGGCCCATCCGAGGCCCAATGTAACTTAAATTATACTTAAATAATAATTTATTCCCCCGTTGTGTTACAGTTTTGTAACGCCAGAGCAGAGACTTTAGAGGGTCACTATAAAAAATATTATATTACCAATTAAATTACTGTTATGCTTTTTCTGTGAGCATATGAAGGACTTTTAGTTACTTAAGTTTTGTTTTCTATCAAAATTACGTTCTACGTATCGTCGCTCAAATATTTACTCTCCTGAACGTCACATTGACTTAAGCTCAAATATAAATGATTTGATACTTCTTTTATTTTATTGGATTGCCTGGTGTCTTAACTGTGTTTTGTTATGTGCTATATTGATGTTTCTACAGGTTGTACAGTTGTTTGTAATGCCTTTGCTGATTCGTCGAATTACCTACCATGTTATGACAACTAACAGAAAAGAATGGTTGATCTTCAATATCCAAAGAAAAGAAATTGTGTATATTTAGTCCGCCTCTATGAGGATTTCTGAGAATTGTCATTGCGGCGAGATCGCCCTAATGCGAAATCCATAGAAACGGGGTGAATCCTGTAGTAAATAATTCGCAGCCCATAAGTTTTCGGTGCATTAATACAGCGTAGACGCCATGTACATATGAGATGTTTTATCGGACTTATTTCACTGTCTTGGGTGTCTGCTGAGATTACACGGACTTGCGAAGCAGTACATTAGTTAAAAACGTCCATTGTAAAGACGTGACGTTAGCAGTTATCGAGTTGCCTGCCAGCCGTCAAAAAAACGGGACTCTATAGCAGCAATAAATGTGGTAATTTTCCACACATCACGCCTTTCAAGATTAGATAGTTCGAAGGCGAGCAGGTTTGTGACGCAGCAGTCCGCATACTTTCAGGTTCCACAGGTTAAATAATACCAAGGTCAAGTGTTCGCGTTAAGCTGAGTCGGAGTAGCGCTTAAAGAATGCGCACATGTGTGTAAATTGCGTCCAGTTTTCGTGCATGCAAATTGGAACGGGGTAGGCTTCAGCCAGACCCGTACTTAGACAATGTTAACATTTGCTCTTTCAAGGACTATTATGGCGGCGCTATCTTCATTATGTTTTATGTATATTTTATATATGTTTAACGTACATGCGAGTAGCTCTAATCTATATAGGTTGCTCTAGGAACTATTCCTATTTTTTGTACTCTCCTTGATCTTTTTACTTGCCTTTTCAAGTTAATATATCTGTGTACACAAATTTGATTTTTGTGTGTATGTTGTTTGAGGATCATAAGTACTGTTAAAAGATATAATAAATATATCGGCGAAATCAAATCCTTTTTCCTCTAGTTGATCCATTTTTTCACAAAAAGTGTCATATTCTGTCAAGTATATCTAAAAATACATTTGAAGGAAGTTGAGCACAGCAATAACTATTTTCCAAAATAAGTATATTAACAAAAATAAGCTTGTTATAAAATGTCAGTGTTCATCATGGTTTTCGTTACCTACTTTTTTTTACTGTAGAAGATACAAGAGCGAAGAAAGACTCTTAGTTCGAGGATCATCTAGTCAAACGCTTATCATTATTATTTATGATAACAATATACGAAGGAGGTAGTTTCAATTCCAACCATCTGTCTTTGTTCCTTTTGTAGACGATGTTTTTAAATGCCATTGTCAATGCCGATATAAATAATTTGGGTGTCACTCTGACCTACCCCTCTTTGCAGCGGCATTGGCTTAGTTCTATTAAAAACCTGTATTGTGTAGCACCATAAATGTTTTTGATTAAATTGGTGTATTTGCTCATTGTGTTAAAAGCTTTCCGATAATCAATAAAAGCCAAATAATTTCAAGTTGTCATTGTTGCTTTTTCTAATAACATTCATATGGCAATCGATTGCATTAAATCATGACCGAAAGCCTACCTGTTCCCATGGCTGATAGAAATCTACTTTGTTTGTCGCGTTTTACGTTTAAGTTTCTTCCTTTTCATAGAAACAATGTAGCTTTAACATTCCTCTCGGTTGAGGTTTGTGTTTCTTTTATTTAAAAAATATAATCGCAGATAAATCTGAATAGCTCGGAAATACAGAGCGTGTAACTGCTGCTCTCGTGCAGTAAAAAGCGCAATAAAATAAAATCCGGACTGATGACTATCACTCTAATTAGCGATTTTAATGCGAAAAAATTGCCAGCCGTGTACAGCCCGCCACCGCCGGGCATTTATTTATATTTGCTCTAAACTGAAATTGCAGGGAAAATCGTCACCGGCCGTGGCTGCCTGCTGCAGGCTGTGCTCAATTTTTTCGATTTCCAATTTTTTTCTTGGGAGTTACGCCAATTAGGCGTAGCCTCAACCCTAAAACATACAAAACTCCAGAACCTATTACCCCAAATGTGGTGAGACTAATTTGGTTCTTTCTTGTTCGTCTACGTAGTTAATTGTTTTCTGAACTTCCAGGGCTGCGATTATGTAGGCGTCGAACCGTGGGTGTGATTAAATATCGAAAAATTCCTTTGTTTTCCTGCACTAAGATGAGGCGGCATTTTTATTATTGCAGGTTAGATTCAATAGCGGTTGCTTTCAGATTCTGTACAAAATTCAGTTAATGCTGGTAACTAATTGGGATCGCAAAAAGGAGTCATCTTTTTGTTTGAATTTTCAAAGTAAATGTTTACAGAAGCATTTAATGAAATATAATTATGGACCAAACAAATTCTATTTCGAAAAACCACTCGCAGCCTGCGGCTTCTTTGTTCGTTTCATTCCTAACCATTTGTACAAGAAAATTCGGTTTATTTACTAGCAGGATTTATAAACAATGAATTGTGATGTAAAAATCCCGTTGCTTTATATTACAATTACTTCTAGAGAGATCCTCATTATAACACGCAATACATTTTTCTGCAGCACAAAATCATTGTGGTCGTTGATTAACTCTCAACAGGCATCCTTGTTTCACCATACATAACTGAAATTCAATGAGGAAGAAGTTAAAAATATACTGTTATCTTTAAAATCTGAATCAAGTCTTGGAAGTGATAATATAAACCATATCTTAATAGAAACTGTGCACATAGACTATCCAGACCAATCGCTGATTTAGTAAACTTATGTATGGCAACTGGAGAATTACCTGAGGATTGGAAGACAGCAACTGTAATACATATCTACAAAATGGGTAGTAAACTCGATAACACGAACTACAGACCAATCAGCTTAACTTCAATCCTATGCAAAAGCATGGAAGAGGTCATAGTCAAGAAATTAACTGATTTCTTCTTAGAAACATAATACCTGAATCACAACATGGCTTTTTACCAAACAGATCTAGGACAACAAATCTTTTTATGAATCTCGATCAATGGACTACAGCAATGGACAACGAACAACCAACCGACGTAATATACCTAGATTTCGAAAAATCCTTGGACCGAGTCCTGATAAATAGACTGCTCTATAAATTCTAACATATAAGGGTCAGAGGAAATCTACTTGCATGTATAGAGAAATGTCTAAAAAATAGATTCTTCAGAGTTAGTGTTGACGGAAACTTTTCTAATGTATTTCCTGTTCATAGCGGAGTTGCTTAAGGCTCTCTACTCGGCCCGGTACTGTTTATAGCTTACATATCTGACCTACCGCATGGGATCTTATCGAGTATCTCGTCTTTTGCCCATGACACAAAGAACTCACTGCAAAACGCTGCAACAAGATCTCAACGCTTCCAAATGTAAAGTTCTGCGTATAGGTCATAACAATTTCCATCAACGATAGGTACTCCTTAAACAATGTATTGCTGGAAACAGCAGGACCGTAGCGCAGTAATTAGTTCAGATCTAAAATGAGAATACCATATAAGCAAAGTAGCGAAGAAAGCTAATTCCATTACCTACTGAATAAAATGCGCTTTTAAAAACCTCAGCCTCAAGGCTTGTTTTGACTGTTTACAAATCTTACATAAGACCTAAATTCACTAAACTATCACCTCCCATATGCCATCTTAGTTATCCCAATCGATTACGAAGAATTCACCTACCAACACTGAAGGAAAGAAGAACACAGGGACCTCAGAGAAACATATAAAATTCTTAAAAACTGCTATGCAGTGCAAGTGTAAAATTTATACGTGAGTCCAAACATACATCTGAGGGATCACCACGTGCAATTTACTTCCCAGAGGTTCCACAAACACTGTCGAAAATTCTTTCTTGCAATCCGTAAATGACTGGAATATTTTACCTAGCGATGTTGTGAGTGAGAGATTAAATAATTTCAAAAATAGACTTGACTGACACTTATATCCATCATCAATTCTGTATACCTCTATATATTAATTTACTGATTTTGTTTTCGTAAAGGTCGAATCGGCATTATGCCGCTTTTATTTGTTTAAATAAAATAATAAAATCAAAATAAAATCTTGGGGTGTAATGGCACCCCAAATTTAATCATTATTTTCTAGTAAGTAAAACATAAATTAAATATACATTGCAGTCTTATTCTGGAAGGTTCATTCCTAATTTATGTAACAAAATCAATAACTAGTGCTTTGATAGAAAAAAAATCAAGCATCTTTGTTTAATTTCATATATTTTAGTAAGGATTGAAATTTCTGGGATTTTGTATAATATTATTATTACTATACAGTGAAATCATTTTAAGGTTACCATAACTACAGTGTTTAAAATTAAAACAATAATAAATACCCCCCCCCCCCCAGCTCTTAGGATTTACCAGACTACGACAAAGAATTTGAATTTAAATAATAATAATAATAATAATGGTTTTCTCTGCTTAGTGCTACACTGCATAGCGCTACATCGCTTATAATTTTAGTACTCAACTCCACCACGCGTCAACGGACAAATGGCGCTCTGATAAAAATGGGTGTTATCTTGGCTTATGTGGAATTTACACAGGAAATCAGTAAAATGATTTTATTAAATATATAAACATGGAATACTCTCATACAATTAATTCAGTAATCTAAATAACTAGTACACTACTTTAAAACAAAATTCTTGTACGAAAAGGTAAGCAAAAGTGATTTAACACTAAAAATGTTTTTTCACATAAATGCTACATCCACAAATGACCACATGCAAATCGCAAGTGCAACAATGGTTGCCTGCTTTTACATAAACTACAATTTTTTTTTGTATTTTGCATTTCAATTTTACTAGAATAAAATAAGAAAGGTGCTAAAGGTGATAATTAAAAATAGTTATATGGTACAGTGAATAAAGAGACATATTTTTCACTCTCATCATTAAATTGTTACTACTTCAATAGAATAGGATTTTCCAGCTACTCTCAGTTTGAGGTTGTAACTTACGCTACATTATCAAAGATAACATCAGATGACAAAAAGTAAACAAATTTAGACGTATTAGAATAGTTTTATTTTTAAATGTAAAAAGTACAAATAATAACAAAACAAATATTTCAAATGTAGACATACACTGTTAAAAAATTAATATAAAATTTAACCATTTGTAACTAATTAAGAAACAGAAAGACAGTAAACAATTGAATCAGTTGGAATAGTAAATTAAACATATACTGTCCGCCAAAAAGTCGGCATATGGAAAAAAATTTATTTTTCATTTTACAGGATTTTTGTAACAGTAATTCATTTACAGGGCTAGATTAGAGTTTCTTGAAGCCATTTAAATAGATATTAATAAGAATTGAAAAATATTTCTCCTAAAAAGCACCTTGCATAAAAAACGTAAAAATTATGCAAACATACTACTTTTCGGTAAACAATAAAAAATCTAAAGAAGTAATTAACATTTTATATTATTTTTTCCCACTATAAATTTTTAGTCTTCACATAAAAAAATTTGAATTTTAATATTAAGTCTTGATATGTGAAATTTTGAAAAACTGAAAAATTAATTTTTAGCTAAAGTTAAAAAATATTAGGGGTTTTCTGGCCTTGAGATTGTTCAGTTCGCTAAAAATAACACGCCTTTAAAAAAAAATCTCATGGATATCTTACTTAGTTTCCGAAAAATAGCACTTCGGATTTTGACAGTTCGAAAAACTCAATTTTCTAAAGAAGTAAAAATCACTCGGTATATATGATAGGGGCTAAATAGGTTTTTAGACAAGCACAAATTATTACCGTAAGTTTTATGCCGACTTTTTGGCGGACACTGTATATGCAACTTCAATTACAAATTTTAAACTAATATAATTCTAATCATTGTATAATAAAACAAACTAGAATTGGGAAAAAATATGCACATAATTTCAAAATATACCCATACCATAGCTGCGCACATGAACATGATTTTAGAGGTACGATATGAGTTTTACATGATCTAGGTAACTGAGCCAGTGTATTCCTAAAATCATGATAAAAATCAACAAAGCAGTAGGTACCAATAATCGAACAGCGTGTGCAATGCGTTTTGTGGTATGAACAATTCCAAAGTGTTGCACGTGTTAAAAGACGGTTTAGACGTGACTTCGGTATCAGAACAGCACCTAAGTACGATGGTAACAGTCGTTTAAGGCATACGACAGCATTTGAATATCAGAAACACTGTAGTCTTCCTCAAACGACTGATACCATCGCATGTCATCGTATTTAGCTGCTTCTCTGACACCACACTCAATCAAAACTCGCACACGTTACACTTTGGAATAAATTGTTCATAGCACAAAATGCACTGCACATACTGCTGGATTGTATGTACCATTTTGTACACTCGTTTCATGATCTTGGGCAGAAAATTGGCTCACCTAACTAGATCATGTAGAACTCCTGTTTTGTGCATATGATGATGGCATTATCTCTGAATATCATACATACATTTTGAATTATCCCTAATCCAACTGATAACCCTGTATAATTAAGCTAGTACATAAAAATCTATAAATTACATTTTCTAGTAAACTATTAAGCGTGCATAGGCAGTAGCAGTTGATATGAGATGTTACATATTTCGTGTAAGAGCCAGCGACAAAATTTGTTAAGTCATTTCATCAAGAAAATATTCCATTGCTGATATTTGGTTGGGAAGTCTGTCTGGATTCCAGTGGTCGAAAGAGCTACGACAGGGGCGCAAAAGGGGTAGAGATAATTCCATATCTTATGGTCCTTGAGAAAAGTATCCCCAGTAAGTCATGTTTGGTTATGTGATACCGACCTGACAAAATGTCAGGTATATACTTGTAAATTAGGTTATAATTTTTGACGTTTGACAAATATTTTTAGCTATACCGGTATTTGTCAAATGTAAAAAAGTATAACCTAATTTGGAAAGTAAACGTGACATGTCTGTGAGGTCATTTTCACATAACTAAACATGACCTACTGGGGATACCTGTCTCAAGGACCATAAGAAATTGAAATGTACTCTGTTCACTATGGTCCCGGATTGTTAAAAATGATGTTTTGTGGTAGCACTGTTGAATTTCGATTGGTTTTTTTTGTTACCACTAGGTTGGACAACGCAAAACCGTAATTTTGAAAAATTGGGTTTTTGTTACCTGGCAACTTTTATTTATTTTTGCTTAATTTCACTTCGAAAAATAACCTATAATTTATAGTTTTGACATTAGTAACTTAATTAATTGTTTCTAGTTACCCAGAGCTTGACTTAAAAGTATTAACCATGATATACGGGATTTTTTAAATTGGATTTTGACATTGACAATCCGGGACTATAGTGGATCGAGTTTACCAAGAGATCAAATCAATTTATAATCAGCGTCGCCTGTGACATGTGTCATAAGTTTGGCAGTTTTGAAGTGTATTGTTGGTGGCACTGTCAGTGTATGTCAAATTCGAGATTAGGTTAGGTTTTGTGTCAGTCTGTGTTAAATAACAAACACAACCTAACCTGCTAACCTCAAATTGGACATACACCGACACTGCCACCAATAATATACTTCAGTACTGCCCAATATATAACACGAATTTCAGGCCACCCTAGCTGATCTCTTCTCTACCCCTTTGCACCACTGCTGCAGCCCTCCCCACCATCGAAAACCAGGCCAACATCCAAATCAATTATCAGCGATATTAAGAGAATATAATTGCAAGGAATATTTTCTTAATAAAATGACGCAACTATATTTGTAGCAGGCCCTCCGTCTAATTACTTAACAGTAAGCACTTACTACTACAACCACAGATGTGAATAATACAAAAGGCAGACATGCTATACACCAAAAATTTATGAGCAAAATTGCAGTTTCTAAATAAATAAATAAATATGCATCTTAAATGTAAGAGATTATGCTCAGGTTTAAGAGACTTTAGATTTGTTAGTTTTAAGGTATTTTTCGAATAAAGTACACTAAATGCGCATAAGTTTTTTGGTATGTTCTGCCAACGAAGACATTCTTATTTGCCTTAAGAACATTTTGTAGTGCTGCTTTAGAAGGTTTGTCTCCTTGTATTAGTAGGTGTTTAAAGTGCTTCAACAATTTAGCATCCTCTTGTTTTGACCAATGGCATCAATCTTTTCTGCAATCAGTGACACTGCAAGGACGCTTTTTCATTTGCATTCTAATTTCGGAGGCTGATGGACTTGGTGAAGAGTCACTCGTAATACCTGTCCTGAAGTTTTCACTCTCAGGGGTCTTCAAAATTGAACAACCACCGTCAACATTCGAATCTGGAACATTTCAGAATATATATAATTTTTTTAAAAAACGCACAGTAGAAGTACAAAATTTACATGCAAGTGTAATCAATGTAAAGCAGTTACGAATTACTATGAAGAAAATATAACAATGCTTAAAATAAACTGCACACTGAAGATAGAGCTGAGCAATTATTGTAGAACAATTGAAGACAGTGTGAAGACGGTGCAAAAAGGAGACAGCTCCACATTTTATACGTTTTAGGGTTTTTAATGACATTAGTAAAGTGAAAAAAATGGGTTCGATTGGTACAAAAAGGATGCAGCTCCGATGTTTTATACGAGGATAAGATAGAAAATATTCTTAAAACCCAATACTGATTTGGCCCAAAAAGGAGGCAGCTCCGGAGCTACCCCCTTTTTGCACCGAAATAGTTCTGGTTTTTACCGCTTCGAGTACAAAAACTTGCAAGAAAGTATGTTTCACTAGAGTGTATGTGGTTCTACGAGAAGCTTAAGTGTGAGGGACAAGAACGGAATAATTAAAAGCTAAGCATATTAAATATTCCGGATGCTGATGCAAGTTTAACGTAATAGTGGTTATAACAATATATACTTTGTTACTTAACGACAATGGCTGTGGAACCCTCCGAAATCAATTATGTATATTTAATGAATAAATACAAATAGTTTTTTACCGACGTTTTTAGATGTTATTTTTTGTACTACCAAATATGGTTATCCGGAGCAAAAAAGAGGTAGCTCCAATTTCTTTTTCTGAAATATTATTTAGGTATGGGACAAAAAAAGTGTAATTTCCGGGAAATTGAAAGATATAAGACCAACTTTGATGTGAAAATGAAAAATATCTTCTAAATTCAGAATTTACTTTCACATTGCTCCCCTGAAAATTTTGTAAAAATGGAGCTGCCTCCTTTTTGCACAGGTGTATTCAATTATGGGGTGTGTACCTTTATCAACAACAATGGATGTTTTTCTTGTGGGAGTGTAACGCGTGGTCCATTGCCATGCATCAGGATGATATGGCGAGACAAAGTTGCACTTAACTTGCCGCAAAATAAATACTTATGGCTTTTTCGCTTGGTATCCTTGGCAGTCACTTCTTTTTGAGTAGTCTCATCTTTTTTTCTTTGGCGATAGCATTTGATGCAGGATCTGCAAATTAAATATAACGTTTTTGAACTCGTTAAGGCCCCTTTGAAATGTTTATTGAACTTATTAAGACCCCTTTCAACTAATTAAAGACTACAACGCAGACCCGATGTTTCATTAAAAAAAATCTTATTCTGAACAACAAAACACCCGCAAGATACAAAGTGATTTCACCTCAACAACAGAAACTCTAAAAATCGAGAAGATTAGTGAAAAGTAAGTGTGTATTGTTTGGCTTATGAATGTGTTTCAATACTTGATTTCTGAGATGAACAGATACTGTGCAAAGACAATTTTGAATTCAGTTGGTCAATAATTATTAAGAATATCAAAAATGTATAAAATACACTTGATTTTATTTTAAGGAAACAAAGGAATGAAAAAAAGGCATATTTTTTTAAATCCATAGGTGAAAATTAGTATATTTTACAACAAGAGATGAAAGTGATGTTTTTTGGTGAGGTGAGAGTTTGCTTAAGCGTAGCGAGTTAGCAATCTCACCGAACCAAAAAAACCGCACGGCGTAAATACGATTGCGAGTGCTGTTTTGTGAGCGTTGTGAATAAATTCTGATTAAAAATGGATAATAGTACGAGGGATAATGGTTTTCTTCGAGTTAACCAAATGGCAGACATGGCATCCTGTCAAGTTGTAATAAATGCGGGATGTAAATAATTTATTTCTCTAGGAAAGTAAGTACATTGTTATGGAAACCGTAACAATTTTTGTAGATGTTTCCTACATCCCTTAAATCTGATAGTATAAGGATCACTTGCAAAGAAGATAGTGAAAAATAGTAGGTATATTATGCTATTTTATTACTAGTGTATAAGGACGCCTTTAAAGCACGTGCGATGAGTTTAAGAGCACGACGCAAAGCAGAGTGCTTTTAACGTCGCTAGTGATGCTATTTTTTCTACGATCGAACAGCAATATAAAAACTTAGTTCGGTCACATTGTGTTAGATATTCTGGGTTATGTTGGCATTCAAACTTACGGCAAAGCGAAAACACGCCACCAATGGCAACGTGCAAAAAACACGTATTTCGGGCGCTAATATTAAGAGTGCTACAAACGTCGCTTTTGACACTAGAAACTGTGCAAAAAGTGGTCATTTTGACAGGATCGTAGAAAAAATATAATTTTAGAAAAACGACCGTTTCCTCCATATTTACGATAAAGTAAATAATGCTTTACAAATATTTTGAGCAATTCATAAGTTTAAATGCCAATTCTGAAGCAAATTCCTAAAAATAATTTGATGTTATGGATGCAAACTTTCAAAAATAAAAAAACATTAAAAAACCAAGCATCTCTAAAAAAATAGTTCATAAAACCCACAACACTTTTCAATAATGTATCAAACTCGAGAGTTTCTGCAATTTAAATGGAAAGACCCGGTGTAAGTGTGCAAAATTACAACAATTAACACAATTTTTTATCGGTTTAGTCCGACTTGTTTGAAATTTAAGCATTCAGGAATGACATAGTCCAGTTTGTGCCATTAGAAACTAAATATAATTTCAGCGACTTATCTAAATTTTAGACAGCAACCAATGATACACTTTGAAATGGTCTTTTTTCCATAATGTTTATTTCAATTACATATTTGCTTTGCTTTGAAACGTATATTGATTGATGTCAGTTGATATATAAATCATGCAACATTTCTAGTGCCACCTGCCACCGACTATAAAAAAAAACAAAAATCATAAAACTAGTTATACAACTGTAAACACTTACCAGTTGAATGGGATAACGTCATAACAATGTCTCAGAAGATGCATAATTACAGTCTGTCAATTTTACTAGGTAGTTGAACAATGTAGCATCCAAAATCATCATCATAGATTTCATTTCCAGTAAACTGACCGAGTGGCACGCATTTCAAAATTTTGAGAGTTAACTGCTGCTCATTTCTTGCAATGATCGGTGGTACTCCCCAAGTAGATGATGGTGCTGTTAAAATAAAATCTTAATTCAAAATTTGCAAATCTCAATTGTATTATAATTATGGATTTAAAAGGTAACACAAAACTCAAAAAGAAAGTTTAAATATATATATACAACAAAGAATTAGTACAATAAAGAATTAAAATTAAGCATGTCAAGGAATAGTTTAGAAAAATTATTTGATTTTATTAATTATTTATTTTAAACCTCCATACATGCTTGTAGTTATCGGTCAATGAATGAATGAATGAATGAATAAATTGAATAAATAAATTAAATAAATTGAATAAATAAATAAATAAATACGAATAGAAATAAATAAACTTCAGAGACATATCAAAACTGTCGTTCTTGTTAGAAGTATATTTTCGTAATGGACATAAAACTGATGACGGCGTATGGGAATATTCTAAACAAGAATGTTGCAATTAATTTATAGAGCGTTTTCCGGCTGAATTCGAAATGCATTCTTCTCAAGTGATATATGAAATCATTCATAGACTAATCAGAAATTTTAGACAAACAGGTAGTGTAGCAAGAAAACCGTGGTCTGGACATCCAATCCGAAGAACGCAAGAGGTTATTGATAATGCACAAAACATTGAGACTAATCCTTCAACTTCAGTAAGAAGATTAAGCCAACAAATTAATTTATCTTATGGAAATTGCCATAAGTACAATGTTAAAAAAAGATTTAAAGCTTTTTCCTTATAAAATTCATATGAATCACCAAATTTTCCTACGAGATTTTATTGCACGTCAAATCTATTCTGAATGGTTTAGGAACAACTTAAACGATGATGATAACCCTGAACTAGGACTGCAACGAGTAGCTGCGTACTCGGTGCTCATGAAATTTCTATCAGCAATTTGGCATGTAAATCTCCAAAATAATGCTAATTTAGAAATTATTGTTAATACACTAATCAGTAGATACATCAACTCACACCACAAGGAATGCATGAACAAAATAAGACCGACTGGGCGTATAATGGAGTTATTCTAAACGCAAAATATAAAAAAAAATGTTTCAACGTCAATAAAGAACACACAAACATGTAACGCACTAACATTGTGAACCACGAGGTTTATTAAATAAAAAACAATTGCACTTACATTCCTTCTTGTTGCTAATAAAAATGATTATCCAGTAGTTAACACTTCTGCACTTGTCTGTAACAACACCCACAACTGTTTTGTTCACTTCGAACAAGGACACAAGGAGAACGCTAAAACAGAATACGTTATTTTTAAAGCAAATGTTTACACACGTAGATACATTTTATCGCGTCCTGCAAACTTCGCGCGCAAGTGAGGTCAGCTTTTACGTATCAACAAAGAGCATATATGCTCTTTGGTATCAAGTTCATATAGTGTTTACGTTTGGTTTTAAAAGACTAAATATAGCAACCCGCATAATGTATTTATTCGAGATTTTGAACCAACAAGAAAGTAGATAAGACATTTATTGGGAAGCCTGTTTTACTTAACCCCTTAAACCCGTACAAAGAAAATCACAAATAAGTCTACCGGTAGTAAAGGTTTGTCAAGTTTCATTTGGAGATTTATTCTGAATTTTCAGTGAAACAACAAAAATCCTCTCTAATATCTCTGCAAAGGTTGGGAATTGAACTTATGTTTATATGAACCTTTTTTGTCTATTTGTGGCGTAAATTCAGTCACTACAATATGGACAGGCATTTCAGTTACACCCTGTATATACAGGGCCCGGCAACGATGCGGGGCTGGAAGATTGTTCTAAAAGTATGAGAGTTACATAACATTTGTCTAGATAAAAGTTGTAGATACTAAAATGATGCACATTAGTAAAATGTTTTTATTGTACAAGGTGGCTCACAAAAGTGTGGCGTACCAAACTTACTCTCTCTTTTTTAAATAGAATGCCCTATAGTTTGGTATAATAAAGTATGATCAAAAATAATTTTCATCTAGTATGGCTATGGTATATGTACCTAGTTCCTAATTTATGAATGCTACTACGTGTATACTTAAATGTCAAACTTGACATTTTATTTTTAAGTGGTTTATAGTTGCATTCATAAATTAGAAACTATTCCATGGCCATATAAGATGAAAATCATTTTTGATCATACCACATAAAGTTGTGTAGGTCTCAAATTAATGGTTTTGGACATAATAGCGATTTTATTCAAAAATACTCAACGTTACCAAAAAGTATGTTATTTGTGAATTGCCTTACGAGTGAGAAATAGTTCCTCTGAGCATTAATGCTACACAGAGTGCTCACAATTTGCAAATTCGATAATTTTGGATTTTAAACGGAACACCCTAGATATCTTAAATTTTGAAAACCTGTTGTAATGAACTTTCTTCTGATATCTTATTTCCTATCGCTGAATTCTACCATTTATTATATTATTGGCGAGTTAAAACAGAAAATAGTAGATTATGTTATTAGGAGTAAAAGTGATACTTTATGTGGCGAAGCTGAAGTTTATTTAGCCGAACGTTAGTGAGGCAAATAATTCAGCTAAGCCACATAAAGTCATCTTTACTCCGAATAACATATACTATTTTATCCGCAAACGTATTCAGGTAAATTTCAGGCGAGCACTGTACCCCTGCGCCAACCTCTGTTGTTCAGATAACGCGCAACTGTAATGATATATGAACATACTGAATCAACCGTGCTAATAGCACACGGCCACAGCAGCTGTCACACCATAACCCACGGCGACAGATGCTCCGATCCGCTGCTTAAAGGTTTATTTAAATTAAAACTTTTTCGTACTTTTTTGAAAATAAAAACCGGCCTACGAACTAATTCTAAAAATTAGCAAAATTTTAAGCCATCATACAATTTAATCGGTCCAGTATCTTCGGAGGAGATGGCGAACAAACATAGAAAGAAAGAAAGAGAGCAATCATTTTGTGTGCTTAGGCAGATAAAGTACGCAAAAGTCGCTATTTTGTCTGCTTAGGCAGATAAAGTGACACTTTTACCTTGTCAATAAAGACAAATAAGTTGTCACTTTTGTGACGTTTGCGGATAAATATAGTTTAGCCTCTTTTAAGTTGCTTTATTTAAAAGCATAACAAATAACGTCTTTAAAATGTCAATTTAAACTCCTAAATTCTATAAACACAAAAAATTAGGTTTGAAGATAAAAATCCAACCATTATTGACCCAAGATATAAAAGTCACGAAAAAAAGGAGAAAGACGGAAGTAAATTACATGTACTCTCTAGAGGGCTGTGGATGTTTTAAAAATTTAATTTATGTTGGCAGTGATGTGAAAATGTACTTAATGATATAACATATACAGCTTTGACTGAATTAATGAAGCCTCAAGTTTCACAATATCATACAGAGGACGAATTTTATTCGCAAGATGCTATTCTTTTTGAAAAAATTATTTCGGTTGATTTTTACATGACTGAGGAGCACGTAGTATTTTTATATATGTAGCTATACTAGATAAGACACTCGTTTCAAATTGTACAGGCCAGATGTACGTGGAGAGTAGCAGGAGAGGCCCATGTCCAGTTTATGTCCCGTTCGATCGACATGCCCATAAAATTCGAGTTGAACTGCATTAACCCTCCAGTTACGGGTGGTTTGAGAATCACACCTTTTGACGGGCTGGGTCTTACTGCCCCCAATTTTGACATAATCTCTTTTGCTTAAAATCCACTCTTTATGTTTGGTGTTTTGAATTCATTTGTTAAGCTAGTCCATTTTACACTACTGAAAAGAAACAAATTATCCAAAGGAAGATCGACATACAAGTATCATCTTCTAGCTATATCTATAAAAATGAATGTTGATTTTGTTTGTACCGTATGCGTTCTTATGTCATTCATCCGATTGCGATGAAACTTTGGCGAGTTATTGTGCACATACCGGAGAAGGTTTCTGAATTAGGACAACCATTGTTTTCGGTGTAGGAGTATAGAATTGAATTGAATCGAATACAAACAGCGACATTTCGGTTCGTGTGTGACATAACAAGTGGTGTTGATTGTATAATTCCAATTGCCGGTCGGCAATAGATAATAATAGATATCACATGCATTTTCTTTGCTTTTTCACAGTGAATTTGTAATAGTTGTCACAAAGCATTACTTTCGCTGTCAAATCAATTATGCCACCCAAACGACAAGCGATTGGTCGATCTACACTTCAAGCACAAAAGAAAAGGGCATACGAGTTTCAGATACAGATGAGCAACGGGAAGCAAGACTTGAAACCGCTCGAGTACGCACTGCTCGATCCAGACTAACCCTGCACGCTGATTTAAATGTTGGTGCATTCCATTACGATGCTAATTATAATTACAGTCTTCATCCAAGTGTGGTTATTGAAATCTCTATATCTATATATACAGTGTGTCTACTTAAGTTGGAATCATGTGGAAAATTTTTTTATTATTGGTTTTATGAAAAAAGGTATTCTTGATAAAAAGTTCTGCATGGTCCAAAACTTAAAATGCAACCGTCAGATATCAATTTTTTCAAGCCGTATCCGAGGTTTGTCAAAAAATATGAATTTTGCTCAAGAGTAAAGTACGTTTATTTTTGACAAAATCGAAAATGTTTATGTTTATAGTAGATAAGAAAGATAATGTTTCAAAACTAAACGTAATTTATAACGTTTTCAAATATTTAGAATCAATGTGTAGAAAATTTAGTAAAAAAATAATAAAATCTAATTTTTCATGATAGATCGGTGTAATTGCATATTTGAATGTAGTTTTCAATTATAATCAACTTTTGTCAATGAAAATTTTCGATTTTGTCAAAAATAAACGTACGTTACGCTTGAGCAAAATTCATATTTTTTGACAAACCTCGTATATGGCTTGAAAAAATGTATATCTGACGGTTGCATTTTAAGTTTTGGACCATGCAGAACTTTTTATCAGGAATACCTTTTTTCATAAAACCAATAATAATTTTGTTTCCATATGATTCCAACTTAAGTAGACACACTGTATATACAGGGTGTAACAAAAATGTGGGCCGCTACTTCAGGAGCGTATTCTACTCATCAAAATGATTAAAAAAGTTGATATAAACATATATGCCTTTCATGATCTTTTTGGATCAGGTGAGGCTATGACCATCTAGTAATTTTGTTGGCAGTACCTCTGTGGCAACTAAACTCCCTAATGGAAATTGACACTTTTTGTGTTAGGTTAGGTTGTTTTCAGTTTAAGGTTATATTTTCTGAATAAGTACATTGTTGCCGGATCTCTGTTTAAATTAAAGATAAAGAATTGGAAATGATTTGACAACTGACGACAGAAACGAAAATGAGAACTAATGCATAAGAAAAGCATTCAATATTAATGTTTATTGCAATTTGGATAAGAATTGTGTACATTATATGAATATGCCACTTTATTTTACATACTTGCTGTATGTTTGCTTGTTTGCTGGTGTGGAAGGATAAAGACGTCACAAACTAATGCCAGATAAATTTAGTAGAGCAATTGAGCAGTATTGGTCTTATAGAAATTAACATGTGAAAAATGTAAATATCTTGTCAAATGGATTATTACTTGCTGATTTTACTTCACCGCATGCATTCTAATACCATTCATCCGATTGCGACGAAACTTTGGTGAGTTATTGTGAGCACACCCCCGAAGGCTTATGAACAACCATTTTACAACAGGTGGCGCTGGGGTCGAGATATTTCGATAATTTGTATTTATGTTCCGATTTAACTCATATTCGGAATATATGTTGGTTACGTGGAAAGAAATGTTTATACAAAAAATCAACCCGGTAGGTGGCGCTGGAGTCAAAATATTTACGAAAATGTGTATTTTTGGACCGATTTAGCTTATATTCGGAATATACCTTCCTTACGTAGAGAGAAATGTTTATACAAAAAATGAAGCTGGTAGGTGGCGCTGGAGTCAAGTTATTTACGAAAATGTGTATTTATGGTCCGATTTAGCTCATATTCGGATTGTATGTTGGTTACGCGAAAAGAAATGTTTATACAAAAAATCAACCCGGTAGGTGGCGCTGGAGTCAAAATATTTACGAAAATGTGTATTTATGGTCCGATTTAGCTCATATTCGGAGGGCAAGTCCGGTGGGTGAATATATCAGTTTTGTGGAAATATCTACCCGTTTCTACGGGTAGATATGTCCAGCAAACTGATATATTCACCCGCCGGACTTGCCCGTAGGTAGTGGGTAGACACGATTTTTTTTTTCAAAAGCGGAATTAAGCGATGGCAATTTTTTTGTGCCATAAGGGCACTATTTGCAGCAACTTTTCTTTATAACATTTTGCCGTGAGAAAACAACTTCAATCTTTTACGCTAAAAAAAACATAGGTGCATTAGATAGTAGCATGCTCCATTTTTTCTGGCACAAGAGACCGAAGTTTTTTTTTCACGACAAAATGTTATAAAGAAAAGTTGCTGCAAATAGTGCCCTTATGGCACAAAAAAATTGCCATCGCTTAATTTCGATTTTGAAAAAAAAAATTGTGTCGACCCAGTACCTACGGGCAAGTCCGGTGGGTGAATATATCAGTTTTGTGGAAATATCTACCCGTTTCTACGGGTAGATATGTCCAGCAAACTGATATATTCACCCGCCGCACTAAACCCCAAACCGGTGGGTGAATAGATCAGTTTTACGGAATTATCTACCCGTACGAAGTGGTTAGACGAGATTTTTTAGTACGGGTAGATATGTCCAGAAAACTGATATATTCACCCGCCGCACTAAAACCCAACCCGGTGGGTGAATATATCAGTTTTGCGGAAATATCTACCCGTTTCTACGGGTAGATATGTCCAGCAAACTGATATATTCACAATTCACCCGCCGGACTTGCCCGTAGGTAGTGGGTAGACACGATTTTTTTTTTTCAAAAGCGGAATTAAGCGATGGCAATTTTTTTGTGCCATAAGGGCACTATTTGCAGCAACTTTTCTTTATAACATTTTGCCGTGAGAAAACAACTTCAATCTTTTACGCTAAAAAAAACGTAGGTGCATTAGATAGTAGCATGCTCCATTTTTTCTGGCACAAGAGACCGAAGTTTTTTTTTCACGACAAAATGTTATAAAGAAAAGTTGCTGCAAATAGTGCCCTTATGGCACAAAAAAATTGCCATCGCTTAATTTCAATTTTGAAAAAAAAAATTGTGTCGACCCAGTACCTACGGGCAAGTCCGGTGGGTGAATATATCAGTTTTGTGGAAATATCTACCCGTTTCTACGGGTAGATATGTCCAGCAAACTGATATATTCACCCGCCGCACTAAACCCAAACCGGTGGGTGAATAGATCAGTTTTACGGAATTATCTACCCGTACGAAGTGGTTAGACGAGATTTTTTAGTACGGGTAGATATGTCCAGAAAACTGATATATTCACCCGCCGCACTAAAACCCAACCCGGTGGGTGAATATATCAGTTTTGCGGAAATATCTACCCGTTTCTACGGGTAGATATGTCCAGCAAACTGATATATTCACCCGCCGCACTAAACCCCAAACCGGTGGGTGAATAGATCAGTTTTACGGAATTATCTACCCGTACGAAGTGGTTAGACGAGATTTTTTAGTACGGGTAGATATGTCCAGAAAACTGATATATTCACCCGCCGCACTAAAACCCAACCCGGTGGGTGAATATATCAGTTTTGTGGAAATATCTACCCGTTTCTACGGGTAGATATGTCCAGCAAACTGATATATTCACCCGCCGCACTAAACCCCAAACCGGTGGGTGAATAGATCAGTTTTACGGAATTATCTACCCGTACGAAGTGGTTAGACGAGATTTTTTAGTACGGGTAGATATGTCCAGAAAACTGATATATTCACCCGCCGCACTAAAACCCAACCCGGTGGGTGAATATATCAGTTTTGCGGAAATATCTACCCGTTTCTACGGGTAGATATGTCCAGCAAACTGATATATTCACCCGCCGGACTTGCCCGTAGGTAGTGGGTAGACACGATTTTTTTTTGCAAAAGCGGAATTAAGCGATGGCACTTTTTTTGTGCCATAAGGGCACTATTTGCAGCAACTTTTCTTTATAACATTTTGCCGTGAGAAAACAACTTCAATCTTTTACGCTAAAAAAAACGTAGGTGCATTAGATAGTAGCATGCTCCATTTTTTCTGGCACAAGAGACCGAAGTTTTTTTTTCACGACAAAATGTTATAAAGAAAAGTTGCTGCAAATAGTGCCCTTATGGCACAAAAAAATTGCCATCGCTTAATTTCGATTTTGAAAAAAAAATTGTGTCGACCCAGTACCTACGGGCAAGTCCGGTGGGTGAATATATCAGTTTTGTGGAAATATCTACCCGTTTCTACGGGTAGATATGTCCAGCAAACTGATATATTCACCCGCCGCACTAAACCCCAAACCGGTGGGTGAATAGATCAGTTTTACGGAATTATCTACCCGTACGAAGTGGTTAGACGAGATTTTTTAGTACGGGTAGATATGTCCAGAAAACTGATATATTCACCCGCCGCACTAAAACCCAACCCGGTGGGTGAATATATCAGTTTTGCGGAAATATCTACCCGTTTCTACGGGTAGATATGTCCAGCAAACTGATATATTCACCCGCCGGACTTGCCCGTAGGTAGTGGGTAGACACGATTTTTTTTTTCAAAAGCGGAATTAAGCGATGGCACTTTTTTTGTGCCATAAGGGCACTATTTGCAGCAATTTTTCTTTATAACATTTTGCCGTGAAAAACAACTTCAATCTTGTTTATTTGATGGAAGGCTACTAGATACATTTTAACTTTCTTCAAATGGTAACTGATATCAGCTTCGTGTCATGTCTCCATGGATAATTAATTCTTTTATTTCATTATGGCTGAAAATAAAATAATAATTCTTCGTAAATAATCTGAAGTTTCAACACAAAAATTACTGTAACAGGAAAACGACTCATTTTTACTTCCTTTTACAATAAAGGAAGTATTGGATTCACCCCAAAAATTCGAAATTGAGTTCTCACCAGATCTTCACGTTTTAGAGTCCCCTGATCCCAAAAAACATATTTTTTTCATTGGTCTGTCTGTCTGGGTGTCTGTCTGTCTGTCTGTGTGTCTGGCTGTGAATATCTCCAAAACGAAAAGAGGTATGGCGTTGAAACTTCATTTATAAGTTTTGTGTAATATGTAGATGAGACAGCAAGCTTTTGAAGGAAATCGCGGCTTTAACGATTTTTTTCAAACTTTGCATTTTTTTTACTTTTTTAATGTGTATTGATGTGAGATAGGTGATTTTCCAGTTGAATACTTCTAAAGTGGATTTCTTTTGTTTTCTTTTCTATTTTTTTATTAACTCCTATTTTAAATAGAACACCCGGTATATTATTACATTTTTGAACCGTTTTTGTAGAATTTGTAATTTTTGAAAATTTTTGACTAATTATAAGATCACTGTAAAAGGAAGTTGTGGGAGTGTATCACACCAGATTTTTGGACATATGTTTATTCAACTTTTATCATCATTTTGATGACTAGAATACGCTCCTGAAGTAGCGGCCCACATTTATGTTACACCCTCTATATAAATGAATGTTTCTTTGTCCTGCATGCATTCCAATACCATTCATCCGATTGCGACGAAACTTTGGTGAGTTGTTGTGAGCACACCCCCGAAGGCTTATGAACAACCATTTTACAACAGGTGGCGCTGGGGTCGAGATATTTCGATAATTTGTATTTATGGTCAGATTTAGCTCATATTCGGAATATATGTTGGTTACGTAGAAAGATATCTTTATACAAGAAATAAACCCGGTAGGTGGCGCTGAAGTCAAGATATTTACGAAAATGTGTATTTATGGTCCGATTTAGCTCATATTCGGAAGATATGTTGGCTACGTAGAAATAAATGTTTTTACAAAAAATGGACCCGATAGGTGGCTCTAGAGTCAAGATATTTACGAAAATGTGTATTTATAGTGCGATTTAGCTGATATTCGGAATATATGTTGGCTACGTAGAAATAAATGCTTTTACAAAAAATGGACCCGATAGGTGGCGCTACATTCAAGATATTTACGAAAATGTGTATTTATAGTGCGATTTAGCTGATATTCAGAATATACGTTGGTTACGTAGAAAGAAATGATTATGCAAAAAAACGAACCCGGTAGGTGGCGCTGAAGTCAAGATATTTACGAAAATGTGTATTTATGGTCCGATTTAGCTCATATTCGGAATATATGTTGGCTACGTAGAAATAAATGTTTTTACAAAAAATGGAGCCGATAGGTGGCGCTAGGGTCAAGATATTTACGAAAATGTGTATTTATGGTCCGATTTAGCTCATATTCGGAAGATATGTTGGCTACGTAGAAATAAATGTTTTTACAAAAAATGGACCCGATAGGTGGCTCTAGAGTCAAGATATTTACGAAATGTGTATTTATAGTGCGATTTAGCTGATATTCGGAATATATGTTGGCTAGATAGAATAAATGCTTTTACAAAAAATGGACCCGATAGGTGGCGCTACATTCAAGATATTTACGAAAATGTGTATTTATAGTGCGATTTAGCTGATATTCAGAATATACGTTGGTTACGTAGAAAGAAATGATTATGCAAAAAACGAACCCGGTAGGTGGCGCTGAAGTCAAGATATTTACGAAAATGTGTATTTATGGTCCGATTTAGCTCATATTCGGAATATATGTTGGCTACGTAGAAATAAATGTTTTTTACAAAAAAATGACCCGATAGGTGGCTCTAGAGTCAAGATATTTACGAAAATGTGTATTTATGGTCCGATTTAGCTCATATTCGGAAGATATGTTGGCTACGTAGAAATAAATGTTTTTACAAAAAATGGACCGATAGGTGGCTCTAGAGTCAAGATATTTACGAAAATGTGTATTTATAGTGCGATTTAGCTGATATTCGGAATATATGTTGGCTACGTAGAAATAAATGCTTTTACAAAAAATGGACCCGATAGGTGGCGCTACATTCAAGATATTTACGAAAATGTGTATTTATAGTGCGATTTAGCTGATATTCAGAATATACGTTGGTTACGTAGAA
The DNA here is from genome assembly GCA_940337035.1 of Agriotes lineatus. Classification (NCBI taxonomy): domain Eukaryota; kingdom Metazoa; phylum Arthropoda; class Insecta; order Coleoptera; family Elateridae; genus Agriotes; species Agriotes lineatus. Next base: position 21,064,316 of record OW679197.1, read on the forward strand.
AGAAATGATTATGCAAAAAACGAACCCGGTAGGTGGCGCTGAAGTCAAGATATTTACGAAAATGTGTATTTATGGTCCGATTTAGCTCATATTCGGAATATATGTTGGCTACGTAGAAATAAATGTTTTTACAAAAAATGGAGCCGATAGGTGGCGCTAGGGTCAAGATATTTACGAAAATGTGTATTTATAGTGCGATTTAGCTGATATTCAGAATATACGTTGGTTACGTAGAAATAAATGATTATGCAAAAAACGAACCCGGTAGGTGGCGCTGGAGTCAAGATATTAACGAAAATGTGTATGTATGGTGCGATTTAACGTACTTATATTCAGAAGATGTGTGTACAAAAACAAATTATTTTTGGGCAGAACAATGTTTGCCGGGTCAGCTAGTATATTACATAAAATGTTAGGTTTTTAATAGTGTTTACACAAATCGTTACGATTTTCCAAAAGTCGGAAAATACAATAGTAAATAAAATGTGATGTAATAGTAGGGGTCTTTAACCTTAAATTATTATATCTAAAGCATCGTTAATGTCCACAATTTCAAGAATCTCATAATGTTGAATAATTATGTTATAAAAAATAATATAAGCGTAGAGGTCACTCGAGTGACCCCTGAATCCTAAACTCTTATAGACTATGTATTGGTTGAACACAAAAAGTGTAAATTGTTTAGAAATAAAATTAGAGCCAAACGCACTGTCTGATCATAACAGGCTTGTTTTTAATATAATGGACAGGGTTAGATTGTACAAACAAAAAGTTACAAATGACATGAAATGTGTAATGTAAATCATGTAAAGGCTAGAGAACTATTTAGTCAGAGTAAATAATAGTATATAGTCTCTTCAAAAGCTAACAGATACCGTTAACATCTGTAAATCCCAAGCAGAGTACATAAAAGTTGTAATATGTCGTTAGAATAATATGTGGGTCAATAGCGAAATATTACAATTAATCAAGCAAAAGGACAGGCTGATAAAAACATTCAAAAAATAGGGACAATACTGTAATTTAGTGAATATAAAACCTTGAAAAATGGAATATCAAATAAAATAAAGTCGCTTAAAAATCAGAGTGCGGGACTTTAGTGAAAAGATAAGGTTAAAGGACAAATATAGAGACACGTTTACAGTACAGGTATTGCTAAAACAATTTTTTGGAATACCTGCACGGACAGTTGATCATTATTAACAACATTTTGTTAGAGTAAGTCGAACTTACGATTCATTTACTAATTTCCACGGTTACTGGCCATAATATTTACTTACAGTCCACCTTCAACTGTAAGTGACTATTAAGTACCAACATTTTCAGTATTGAATCGGTGATTGTTGCAACGAACTAACTCCAGAAAAGTTAGTTTTTGGCAAACTACAAAAGTTTGTCTCACAACCCTGTTGAAAATTGTTATGAAAATCTAGTTTGCCTGGTACAATGTTGTTAAGTCAAGGATCAGCTAAAACTTAGAATTGGTTTAGTTAGGGCCATAATAAGTTCAAAATTTGAAAAAAAGGCGATAGAGTTAGTTCCCTTTAATACCAAATTAAAACTGTTTGAAAAAAAAATTACCAAGAAGAAAAAATTTATTCAGTGTTTTAAACAGTTTTGAAAATTACAAAACTCATGGTATCATACATTTTAGTTATTTTCTTCAGTGTTGGTAGTATGCCATTTTAGGTTCTTAGTTCCTTTTCCCACCAACTCGATTTAAATTCCTAGACCAGGTAACATCAAATCGGAGTTAGTTCCTTTTATCACCATTCGATCCACTGGGTTTGAAAATATACCAATACTTATAAATCTCAAGATGTCGAGATTATGGAGTTAGTTCCTTTTAATAGTCACCGATTCAATTGTTTATCTATTACGCCTTGGTTGATTCAGTTTTAAGCTAATTCCTTAATTTCTTAAAATATAAAACGAAATTTTGACAGGTCGTTGTGAATAATTCAATTTTAACTCATTATTTACTACGTGTGTTTGATTTTCACAGGTATTACAAAAAAATAATGTACTAATCGCGAACTGTAAGTAACTTTTCTAGTCTTGACCTCAAAAGTGTCACTTGCAGTTCATGGTACGTAATATACTATTTCCGCTCCTTGTTTTGGTTAAACAATTAAGATTGCCAAATACTGTCTTCGTACACGTACCACGTTAAAATCTCGATTCCCCCAGTCTCGGATCTTATTGTAGAAGTATTGTTTTCCAGATAATTTTAGTTCACTTCTCTCATTTCTACTGGATCAGATTACGTTGAACTAAATTTATGTGAGATACATTAACTACAAGATTCTTGTGGCGACTCGCCGCTCGCGTAATAGAGCGGCATTCAGACGACCTACCTGCTACTCATTTGCGATATTAAACATATTTCATCTGCCCTGCTATTATTGGGCACAAAACACTTCAATGCGAGAAAAAAAATCCGCCCTTTGTTTTCGTTAAACAATTAGGATTGCCAAATATTGCCTTAGTAGTTCTATAATGATCTGATTGACACGTACCACGTTACAATAAAAAGGTTGAAAAATAGAATTAACAACAACAATAAAATCAATACTTTAGAAATAAATGGACAGCGTGTAGAACTGAATAAAAAAACTGTGACGTTTCATAATCAGTTAAGTGAAAAAAAAGGTAAAAGGACACATATAGTGACACTTATAGTAGGTAACGGAGAGGTCAGTGATCAGTTAGGTACAGTAAATCAGCTGAGTAGGCACTTCTCAAGCGTAGGGAAAAATATTATACAAAATATAGATGCTACAATAGGTAACTTAAACAGAAATGAGCGCGAAAACCTTAGCTTTAGAGAAATTTCATGTGATAAATCTATATTTGTAACTGCCTCTGATGAACAAGAAATTAGTAGTACATATTATAAATAAATCTAGAAAAACATCTGCCCCAGGTGTCAGTTTGTGATATACTAAATATTAAGACTGTCTTGACAAATTTGTCAACAAATGCTTTAAGCGTGGTATTTTTTCAAATCAACTGAAAATTTATAGAATTAGTCCTATATTTAAATATGGTTCTAATAATTATCTACCAATAAGTGTAACTACAATATTTTCAATAATGCTAGAAACTGTGGATCAAAAACCGGATGACTTCCGTTATTGATATATATGTACCTCTTGTCTTTCAGTATGGCTTTATTGAACATAGTGGCACTCAAAGTGCAACTATCAACCTTGTGAATAATATATCAACTGAACTAGATTTAGGAAAGATAGTCATACCTATATTTGTAGACCTACAAAAAACATTAGTTTTGATATTTTACTTGATAAGTTAGAGAGAATGGGATTCATATAGTACATTTTTTTTCTATAATAATTTTCAAGGTCAACTTTCTAGGGGATAAGTTGCATTCCTGCAGGGTCCCTAGTTTTAATAATGTTGGCACATAGGTTTTTAGTTCTTTTCTTCCACTAAAAAAAATTATTGTCATTTTGACAGATATGTCATAATTTAATATCGCTTGCTTCATTTTTGCGTTTAAAATATTTCTTGGTTTTCTTTTTTTATCCGATTTTATTGATGATGATGATGATTCCATGTTAAAAAAAGAAATTTCTCAAGAGTTCAAATTAAGAAACTTTGACAGTCAAAATTGACACATAACCATAATTTTGAAAAAGTTCTACCAACGCGAGGTATAAAAATTTACTAGCGTTTTAGTCACATATCTACCAACATTGTAACACTTTGACAGTTATTATAGAAAAAAAACGTACTTTAGGTAAGATGCATAGTATTATTCAATAATACCTAGCAAGGAGAAGGCAATATGTTAAATTAGACCATAATGTAAGTGAATTTTAGGGTTCCCCATGGCTTTGTCCTGGGGCCTCTCTTCTACTCTCTGTATGTTCTCAGCTTGAATAATGCAGGGTTAGTTGCTAGATATTTCACATTTGCAGATGATACTGTACTGTTGTATCGTTTTGATAATGTTGAGGAGGTAGAGAATGTGATTTCTAATTATTATAGACAAAACTAAATGTATGCTATTTAAACAAATAAATAATGATGTACAAGTTCCCTGTGTAAATATCAATGGTAAAGAAATTGAATGTGTAGCCAGGATGAAATATTTAGGTCTAGTAATAAATAACAAACTGGTCAGATCATTTAGATTAGGTATATTGAATCCACTATATTGTCAATGATGAGTGCACGGTATATAGAAATTATCTTGGCCTTAAAAGTAAGCTCAATGTATACCATACGTTTTTTCTGTCACATTTCAGCTAAATTCCCATGTGGGGCACATGTGGATCTATTCGCTCTATTGTCAGCATGGTAGAAGTTCCTGTTGGCCAATGTCCTAAATTTAAGAGATGATGATTGGCTCGAAATAAAACAAATTATATTCTCAAAAACTGCGGGATCGCCCTTGGGAACATTGGTCTCTGTGAGGTACAAGCAATGCCCTACCAGTTTCTTAATATTAGCTCGGTTTGAATTATTTCCGCTTTACGTGAAAAAATGTTTTTTCCGGGATCGCGGGACGTTTACTCTCGCTGGATATGTTGGTCAATTCCGAGACTGTCCCTAAGTCCAATTGAGATTTTCTTCTTTTGTGCACAAAAACAGTTTTCTCGTTTGTAATTGAAAACGCCGCATTTTCTTAACTAAATTAAGAACTATTTTAATGTTAATCGTGTTGAATACGCATGCTTGACAGATGTGTAAACTGTTGTTGACATTTGTTTTCAAAGCATACCTAACAAAACAATTGAATTGCAAAATGGATGAGTTTTTTCGTGGACAGTGTAATAGTTTATTTTTTATTTGAAAATGCTTGACGTTAATTGTACGTAACTACAGTTATAACATTTTGCGTTAAATCTGAGTATTCCGGATTTACATTGTAAAATTGTGACAAGAATCCACCCTACAACGTCCCAGAACTACGACCAATAGAACGTTATTGCGCTAGCGCTATTATGAAGGTTACAGAAGATAAGTAAAGCCGTTAAAGAAATAGAACGCCTAAAAATTTAGTGTTACACAGTAAGCATGAAAATCGGAAAGAGCTAGATTTTGTTAGCAGTACAGACTGAGAAATTGAGTTTATTAACATTTGTAATTTTAATATACAGGGTGTCCCAAAAAGAATGGGACATCGATTATTCATATATTCCTTACGTTATAACAAATCCACACAAATAATATACTCTTAGTTCGTAAGCCTAAAAGCAACCGTTTACCTTAAAATGCCATTAAAGTTTTTGGTAGTCATTAAGTCGTGCAATTATCCATGATCACAAAAACAATGGTCATCTAGTAAACAGCAGTGATAAATCAATTAATGACATTAGAGCCACAAGAATTTGTTCTTTTATGTTTAAGAAAATGCCACTACATAACGAATTCTCCAATGCTGAAAGGTTCGTTATGTCGCAGCATTTTCCTAATCACAAAGACAAAAAACTGGTGTCACCAACGTCATTAATTGATTTCTTGTTGTTGTTTACTAGATTACAATCATTACCCATTGTTTTTCTGATCATGGCTACTTGATAATTGCTCGTCTTAATGACAATCAAAAACTTTTGATAGGCATTTTAAGGTAAACGGTTGCTCTTACGCTTATGAACTGAGTGTACATTATTTTTGTGGATTGTAATTTTCTTTCAGATAGTAACCTAAAATTTTTGAAAATGTAGCAGATAATGAAGTTAGAGCTAAAACAAGTTTTGAAAGGTAGGTAAAGTGCCCCTTAAAGTCAAGTCTACTTTATGAAATTTTTGCTATTGGTGCACTACACAATGGTAAGCATGTATACCAAAATTCCAATCGACATCGCTGCATTTGTGGGAATTAACAAAAAAATAAAAAATACAAATTTGAACTTCAACGCCCCATAACTTCTTACTAAAGGGACTTTGTACTAAGGTATATTAGGTTTAATCGATTTATTATAACGTAAGGAATTTATGACTAATCGGTGTCCCATTCTTTTTGAGACACCCTGTATATTAGTTTCCGTTCAAAAATACATTTATCAAACCTACTTCTTTCATTTATTTAAAAGTTTTCATGGGGCATAGTATTCAAGCCGTAGTTTACATCTTGCAGTAATTTTTCCAATACTTTTTAAAATGTTTGACACACTAAAGAGTGCTTTCAATTTTACTTTCAGGCATATTCTATAAGAAAAAGTTATTTGCAATGAAAACGTTTAAATCTTAATACAAATATCAGTCTCATAACATATTAATCCCATTTTTATAAGTGGGCCTCTCAACGATTCGATTTGCTTTGAGTATTGTCACGTATTGTTACGCTTATCGATAGTCCAGACGTACCTACGCATTTAAATTTTCGCAATATAACATTTTAGGCATCTTGATTATTCTCGCTCAATTAATTACATATAGGTTTTTAAACTTTTAATCTAGCAGTGCATTATGTCGAAAAGTACTGGTCTTATTATTGTTACATCATCAGTAGTTATATCGCGGGGAATATTGCAAGACTATTCCTCGAAGAAATGTCATCCTTTGTATACCACACTATTCATTTTCAAGAGTTTTCAGTTTTTCTTCTGAAATGTCTTGTGTACCTAGCTGGTTTGCTTTTCTTCCCGCAAATACTCGATATGGCACTTGTGCAAATACCCGGGTATTGCACAAAATATTCGTTGTATTCGATTCTGATTGGTTCAAATTTTGAAAATTGATGATGGGATTGGTTTATATTATCTGAGCGGAATAGTCAGTTTTATTTTCTTTCTTTTGACCCATTATTATTCTTAATATTTTTCTCTCGAAAATTCTTAATTGTTCTTCATCCTTTCTTCTTACACTTCTTGTTTCTAATGCGTATATCACGATAGGTTTTATTAGCGTATTGTAGATTCTTAGCTTAATGTGTTTGCTAATACTCTTAGGCCCCAATAATTTTTTATTTACTGCGTATGCCCTCCATCCTGCTTGGATTCTGGCTTTTATTTGACTGTTATCTGTACTGCTTATTTGTGTTCCTAAGTAGCTGAATTTATATACTTCTTCAATGCTGTAGGAGTTTATTTTTATTTTTGATGTATGTTGGGAGCTTGTTTAGTCTTTTTGTTTTTCACTTTTCATGTATTTTGTTTTTCTTGGTTTATGTTTAATCCTGCTTTCTTTGCTGCTCTATCTAGCTTTTTAATGTGTTTTCAAGTTCTTCTTTTGTTCTGCTAACTATAGCTATGTCGTCTGCATATGCTATTATTTGTGTCATGTTTATATATAATTTTCCGTGGTCTTTAGTTTTCCTTATTATGCTTTCTAATACGATGTTAAACTGCATGGCTGACAGAGCATCGCCTTGTCTTACTCCTGTATTTATTCGAATTTTTCTGTTGTGCCAAAACTTGTTCTGACTACAGCTTTGGATTTATTCATCGTCATTTTTACTAGTTTCTTTAGTTTACTAGGAATATTAAAGTTCCTCATTATTTCTATCAGTGTGTTTCTGTTTAAAGTCTCAAAGGCTAACTTAAAATCAATTAATAGTAAATGTAGTTCTATTCCGAATTCGTGGCTCTTCTCAAGTAGTCGGTCCATTGTGAATATGGCATCTGTTGTGGACCTGCCTGGTCGGAATCGATTTGGTAATCGCCTAATTCTTGTTCTACATATGGTTCTAACTTCTTGTAGATTAATGATGATAATATATTGTAAGTTGTATTGAGCAGTGTGATTCCTCTGTAGTTATTGGTGTTTTCTTTTTCCCCTGTTTTATGCAGTGGCACTATTACCCCAGCTTTCCAATCTTCCGGCATTTCTACTTTTGTCCATATTTTTTGGATTAGTGAGTACAGATGGTCGTGTAGGGTTTTGCCTCCGTGTTTTACTATTTCTCCTACTATGTCGTCTAAGCCTGGCGCTTTGCAATTTGTTATTCTTTTAATTATCATCATGACTTCTTCATATGTAGGTTCATGGGTATTTTGTGATGTTTGTATAGGTTGCTCTATTTCCTCTTTCTCATTTTCTTTTTCGCTATTCAGGAGTGCACTGAAATGTTCTTTCCATAACTTCTTTATCTTCTCTTTCTCATACTCAGTTATTCCTTCTTTATTCCTTACCCCTCTTATGTTCATTTTGATTTCTTTCTCTTGTTCCTTTATTTCTCTATAAAATATTTTTGAATTCTTGGCTGCATTACTGTGTTCCATTTCTTCTACTGCTTTGCATAGCCATTGCTTCTTCTTTTGTTTGCATATTTTTGTTGCTTCTTTCAGTAATCTAATGTATTGATTATGGTCTTCTTGCAGTCCCGATTGTATCCATTTTCATCTTAGTTTATTTTTTTCTTGGATTTTCACTTGACATTCGTTGTCGAACCATTCTTTTCTTTTTTGTATTTTCTTTCTTCCTATAGTTTCTTCAGCTGCTTTTATCATTGTATTTCTTATATTTACCCATTCTTGATTTAGATCAATTGATGGTGTAATTTCTAATGTTTTTCTGCTTAATTGTTTCTGTAATCCTTGGATTTCTTTTTCGGATTGAAATTTGTTTATAATCCACTTATTCGTTATTTTCTGTTTCTATTGCTACTTTCTGTTTCATTTTCACAATTACCAAGTAGTGGTCCGAGTCTGCGTTCGCTCCTCTGTAATGTCTCACATCTCGTATGCCTTTTTTGTCAGTTTTTTTGTTACCAGCACATGATCTATTTGGCTTTCATGTTCTCCTCCTGGGTTTTTCCAGGTTACTTTATGCTTCCTTCTGTGTTTAAATGTTGTGCTACTAATGACCATGTCCATTGCTTCGGCGTAGTTACATAGTCTATGTCCATTATTGTTTGTTTGTTTGTGTATTGTTTCTTTTCCTGCTACTCGATCTATGTATTCTTCCTGTCCCATTTGTGCATTAAAATCACCTAGTGTTATTACCGTGTCATGTGGTTGCACTTCTTCGCTTATTTCTAACAGTTTTTCATAAAATTGGTCTTTTACATTTTCTTCTGCATCTTCTGTCGGTGCATATGCATTGATTATAGTTACATTAGCTACTTTTTATTTTATCGTGATCATCGAGAGTCAGCCACTTATTGCATTGAATACCCTTAACTGGTAACGTGCCGTCTGTGAGACTGCAAACAAATTTTAATCTCAAGGTTTCAGCAAAAGAGTACCGCTTTTCGGCGAATGATCTCCCCTAATCTTTCTTAGAGTTCCTATATGTACTAAGAGTTGAGCCATTGGATCCACAAATCAAGGACCATGTGATGTAGCACAGATATCTTTCATTTATTTTAGTTGAAAGAAATATGCATAAAGTTTAAAATCGGCAAAAATCAGATACTCCATGATTTGTGGATCCAAAACAAGTAACCCTACATGTCCCAACTCTTTTATATACAGGGACTCTAATCTTTCTCCTCTTGGTGCCCCATCTATCGGACAATTATTGGTAAATTTGGGTAACTGACGCTGGAGATGTGTTTTATTTTTAGTTCAGTGCAGTCTGTGAGACGGAACGTTACGGTTTACGTGAGAATTTGTTGCCACTCAAGGCATGGCAGTCCCTGTGAATTACAATATTTCTTTAAGTTTTTTTACAAATGCATTGTTTTACTTATTATTAATCGTAAAATAAATAAAATTACTTTTGATCAAAAGTTTTAATTTTTTTATCTTGGTCTGGTAAAAAGTACATTGCCAATTTGTGTTCAAGTTGAAAATTATCTTATAATTTTTTCTTTACGTTAAGTTTTCGGTTATTATTACTAAAAAATATATGCCTAACAAACCTCTATATATATATATATATATATAGTTAAAAAAATAATTAAAACAGTTTAATTTTTTTCGCTTCAAAGGTGTGCCAGTCTCAGACTGCACGTTACCAGTTGTCCTCCAAACTTACACGTTACCAGATGGTATTTGGTATTTTTTTCAGTTTAATATTTACAAGAAAGCCGGTGCCGTTTCTTCCTTTCTTTCCTTCTCCACTGTAAAACAATGTATAGTTTCCTGAGCTTATTTCACCCTGTCCTTCCCATCGTATTTCTTGCAGTGCTGCTATATCTTTGATATATCTAGTTCTTTCTTTTGAGCTTTATTTCATTTTTTCTGGTTTTAGCATGGTCATTACGTTCCATGTTCCTAATTTTAATACATGTCTAGCTCTTTTGGCTTTCTTACTTCTATAGTTTTTATTCTCGATATTGTGTTTTCTTTTCATTCTGTATTTTCCATTCTCCTTCTGTTTTAGGCGTATCTGATGATTTATTTTTCTTAGTCTTCCCATCTTCTTAGCGGTCGTCTAGTTTATTGACAGTCATGTTCCTTTGTTAACTAGTTTTTTGTGCGTCTTCCAGTATAAGTGATTGGTCTCATGTGTTTTCTTATTTATTCATCTCCTATGTTTAGAGGTAATCTTTCACTTAGCTTTCTTATTTTCTGATGTTTGTCCATATAATCCTCTTTCTTGCTTGTCTCGTGCCTTCTTACTGCCTCTTCCCCAATTGCTTCCTCTACTTCTCCGTTCTTTCTTATTGCTCCAGTGTGTACGCTTCATTGTTGATTATTAACTTATTGTTTCGGAGATTTGCAGTATATCTCTTGCTTTTTGCCTCTCTCATGTATTTTATTAGGTTTTTCCTTTCTTCGAGGATTTGCTTTGGGTAGTCTTCATTGATCCAGATGTTTCTTCCTTTTAGGTTTATTGTGGCCTTCATTATCTCCTGTTTCTTATTCAATGTTGCTATTTCTATTAATATTGGTCTGTTCATCTGGTTTTCTTCGCCATTCCTTCATAGTCTTCTAATTTCTTGTACTTCTCTTTCCATTATTGTTACAATCTCCTGATATTTCTGAAGACTGCCGTCAGGAATAAAACAACGACAAATAAAAATAAAAGTCAATGTAATTTTAGTATAACATAGTTACATTGTAAAAACTTAAAAGTATGTATGGAAAATCGTTCTTAATTAATGTTATATACCGGGTGTCCATTCTCAAAGTCGAACATAGGCAATTAACATTAGTGCATTCACTCGTTCTTCATTGAAATAATTCATTTTTCTGTAGATAATTTTAATAGACGTTGACGCAAAATATCTGATTTACGCCAACTAATTACCATTTGTTTTGACAAATGCTATCGAACTTGAAAAGCAAGGCATGGCATATTTAAAAATTCCCAAGTTTTAAATTAGTATTTTAAAATAAAAATCGCATCTTGAATATTATTATTGGTATCATTTGATGCGGAATAATTTTATCTTTCCATTGATACCATTACCTTTCCTGTAAGTTGAATTGGCGAGCAGGAATCGGCAAAATCGTTTAATACAATGTTAATCGCCTATGTTCGACTTTGAGAACGGACACCCGGTATAACATCCCGCAAATTCACACCAAACCGTTGCGTCACCGTCTCACCGTGTCCTCCGATTCTATATTTATCTGCACTCAGCTGCTAAGCGCAAACGCAAGGAAAAACTAAAAATTAACATAGTTGATAAGGCACGCAGGTGCACTTGGTTATTTTTAAAACATATAGAAACAATTTCGACAAATTGTATGGCTGTGTGTAAGATGACTTTTAAGTACCTACATATAATGTTTGTCGGTAAAACAAACTGTTAAAAATAAATAAAGATGCTGACAGTTTCCCGAAAGCGAGATTTATATACTGTTTTGTAATAATATTCTTGGTGTTTCTAAAACAATTAGTAAAGGAATACGATCGAATTAATAAGTTCAGAAATAATTTCTTATAATTTTTAAACCAAAGTAAAATTGAGAAGGTGTTTGGCATACTATTGTTGGATTTTAAATTTGAATGCCAAATTCCATCATCTTTAGAGTTTCTATATGTTATTTCATAAATAACGTAGTGGAGATATTGAATAACTACAAGGAGCGTGAAAGTGGAAATGAATGTATAAATTTAAGTACTAAATGGCAAGATGTTTGTAATCTCATCAAATATAATGTAAATGTATTTTCTTTCATTTATATTGGGCATAGATACCTAAACGCAGCAGCACAGGCACTACTGTAATTAAGGGTGGAAAAACATTTTTTTGAGTGTTTTAACATAACTATGCTTTATGTATTATGTTCGACTGTTCCATAAACACTTTATTATAGTATTATTTAGCGTCCATAAAGTGCCACTTTAGTCCGTAGAGTAAAGTAAAACGGCAGCCTGTCAATGTCCTATAGTTATTTTCAAAATAAATATAATTTTATTCAAATCGGGAAAGAAGATTATATTAACTGAAAAATTTACAAATAATAAAAAGGAATTCATCTTTAATACTCGTCCAATAAAATCCTACATTATGTACTTGATAAATAAATAGCTATAATAGTTACAATGACGGTAAAATGCTTTTTAGTCACGTATTCAATGGTCATATGAAATATCAGTTTTCCTGTCTTCTCAGATGGTTTAATAGATCGGCCTCAAAATTTATATCTTTGTTTTTAATATAAATTTGGAGATCCCAATCATTTTTGCTTAAAATCCTGTAACCGGAAGTGATATTTTACACTTGTGGTTTTCTGTTTACCCAGAAAATGTTATAGTTGTTTGTTAAACATTAAATTTCATAAAACAAGATCATATATTGTGTAATTATATTAAGTTCAAACACAAAAGTTTCTCCAAAACGTAGGGGAATAAAATGTTTAAATCTCTTGTATATTATGTAATGATCTATAACTTTTGTCAAAAAAGTTTTTTGTTAGTATACTTAATGATAAATCGCAAATTGAAATTTTTACAGGCAGTAAAAGAAAGTCGTGTGGTGACCACACTTCATTTTTTTGCATATGGTAATGCAATCTAGAGAAACCAATGACTGCAAGTATTTTAAATTGTAGTTCTGGCTATTATAAACTGAATTTATACTTAGTGCAATACCTACTTAACTAGTTAAAACCAAATTATATAATCACATTTTAAGTTTATAATAGCCTCCATTAGGAGCACCTCATAGCGCAGCAATTTTTTTATTGCAGCGCTGCGCTGCCCGAAAAGCCCTCTTAATGCATCATAGACATATTGTCTTATAGAAATTGGCATCTTATTGCCGCAATTTTCAGAAGTGAAAACAGCGCCACTTTTGCGTTCAATAGAGAAACGGAGCAGCATGTGAAAGGTTTTATCGTCTTTTATGTTGGTATTTGTCAAAATAGATCCTTTTAAAAACATCTGCAGAGTTTTTCTTCTGGCGAAACCTATATTTTAATAATTCCTGCTGCTATAATCGCAAATAGAATTCCTAGGCACCGTTATAAACCTTGACAAATCAAAACTATATACATGTCAGATTGTCAGATCTCACAAAAAGGTGCTGGTGCTGGTTTAATTGCTGCATTAAGAGGCATTTTTGCATAAGAGCATAGTTCAATGTCGAAGTATGGTGGCCTCTTACGGCGTCGTGCCGCTGTACTAGGTCACCGCCCACGTGTTGGTAAATTAGTAAATTATTTGAACATCCGTAAAACTTTGGATTTGTTCATATCACGATCTTGGCCATTCTTTGGCTAAGCCAACTAGATAATGTAAAAATCCTGTTTTTTGTGCATATTAATACCTCTCTTCGAATGGATCACTCTGTATATCTAAGAAAAATTTGTAAGTTAAAATGTTCGCACTGCAGTCTATAAATAAAAATTTCACTTGGGATGATCTGTTGAATTACGCAAAATACAAATTAACATTGAAAGGGGAAAGAACTATGTCATTTAAAAGTTTAAAATCAGTGTGAAATAATTATAAACTCAAACATTACCTACAGGACCTATTGTTACTAGTATTTAATACCACATATGTAGTAAACGGTGCATATATAATAAATCGAATCGTAATTTACCTACCTTTGCTTCATACTTTTATGTAAGTACTGTTATTACTGGGCATATTATATGATAACATAAATTTGTTTATAATTTCACAATTTACTTATACTGATTCTTATCGTTTTGTATATAACCTTAACTTCGCACTAAATACAACTATGATTAATAATCGATAATAATCACACAATTTGTTATATTGCAGACCATAATGTCTTCACACATATCAATATATAAAAATAACAGAAACCATCATTTATTTTATCATTTTATTGATTTAAAAACGTAATCGTCTTCGTTAGAATTGCCTTAAAGATTTTTCATTTGCTGGACAACTTACAGATTTAGCTATGTTATGACATCAGATTTTTGTATACATTTTTATGATTAATTTAGTTAATACGAAGGTCAAGCTAAATTTATTTAAAATACCATCGAAACCGGTTTCATAAAATTTGGGTTTTATTTTAAATGTGCTCAAAGTAATTCCCTTCAGCAATAGTACACACGACTATTCCGTTCTCTTATTGCTTAAAAGTTTCCAATCAACTTCTTTACGCACTCCTTCAAAACAATCGTGAACTGCGGTATCAATCTCTTTCTCTGACGAAAACCTACCTGCAAATGTTTTTAAGCCCAGCATTTATGCTCCATTACCCCAAAATATCGAGAAATGTGCACAATCAACGTGTCATCATATCAAAGCAATTTTCATATTTCGTAAACATTTGTAGAAATTGCGGTTCTGCATATCATACTTTAAAACAAGCAAATACATATTTTTACTCGCTTTAAATATTAAATAATTTTTTCGTAGTTACACACTCGCCTATTTGTAGGTAACCGAATCATATCTTTGATTTCGTATAGCAAATTTGTCACCGTTTGTTTAAACGACAACGATAAAAACATTCTCTGTTCAATTATCTCATCAGATGCACTGGAGCTGCGACGCTGCGAGTGCTTAAAAACATGCTATCTAGCAAGTAAACTCGACGCAGTTTGGGGTTATGTGGTTACTTGACAATGTCAAGGCGTCACATGACATGATTCATAAATAATGATGCCATGAGAATTCATAGATTGTTAGAAAGTATGTAGCACAGTGTGAGCGTAATTGCCTGGGGATTGTATTGTAGGCAACACATTGTACGAATAGGTTTTAACAATTACTGGTAAGATCTATCACTAGAATTGATTGTACCAGTGGTGGCTAAATAATTCCAAAAATTTATAGCTTTATAAGTAATAATTTGCAGCAAATGAGCAGTAACAATAATGAGCCATTAAATTAAAGGCATCATGCTCTTTCCTAATAACCATCGTATTACAAATGCTGTAAGAAAAATGAAATAAAATTATTCAATATTCTAACCCATAAAACATATCTGTCAAAACATGTAACCAGAAAGTTGAGGTGATACACCAACGAGAAACATGAAAGCAAAATATTACTAGGATTTAATTCAAAATGTCCCGCTCTTTCCCCACTTTTTAGTAATCACGCTGTACTACGTTTTATTAATTATGCGTTAAAATAGCGATACACATAATACGAATTCATAGTTTTAAAAGCGCGCTTCTACATTCTAGAAGCAAACCACAACTGAGTGTCGAATACTCGTATGGCACCATCTTGCCCGCTGCCCTGCACGCGGAGTTATATTTAATGCCTCCTAATTTTTGGATCTGAAATCAGCGCCACTATCATATTTAGTTGAAACTTGCCGTCTTCCCGAAGCGCATTGCACCGCCATCTCGTGCTAATGTAAAAGTGGCGCTGTTTTCATTTCTGGAAGTTGCTGCAATAAGATACTAATTTCTATAAGAAAATTTGTCTATGACGCATTAAGATGGCTTTTCCGGCATCGCAGCATTAAAAAATTGCTGCGCTAAAAGCCGCTTTTAATGCTGCACTGTCGCAGTAAAGGGTATGTTTCCATTATAATAATAATAATAATGTTTATTGAGATTACATTGGCATTCGTTTACAATAAAAAAGAAGACAATCTCAAAAGGCGAAGTGTCGGTGTAACCGTTTTTATACTTCGCCTGAAAACAAATATCACAAACAATCGATATGAACGGGTGTGATATAAAAGATAAACAATTTGTATAAATACATTCAACCACAAAGTACACAAGATAAATAAAAAAGAGACTAAAAAAGAGACTAGAGCATATATAAATAATAAACAAGTATTAATCACCTAACTGTAGCTGATAAGACAATAATTTAAATTTAACTTTGAAAGTGTTAAGACAATAGTTAGCAAAGAACAATTCGCTAAATTTGTTTAGTAACGCTGGAGCAGTAATTTCGAAGCATTTTTCAAATTTAGATGAGGAATGTTGAGGTATAGCGAACTGTTCATTGTTTCTCAAGTTGAGATTATGCAGTGCCATCCTTTGGTTAAGTACAGCGAATAAATATGTAGGTAACTTATTAAAATATTAAATATAAGAGTACACTGATACAAAGTAAAACGATGTTTTATTTTAAGAATATGTAAATTGTTGTAGTAAGGAGTTACATGTTCCGAGCGATTAATAGCATATGCGTACAACAATTTTGAAGAAGCTGCAATTTGCGCTTGAACTGCTCGGTTAAGAAGGGGTAATACACTTGACTGCAGTAGTCCACCTGGCTAAGAATAAGAGAGTTCGCTATGTACCATTTGGTTTCATTCGGTAACAAAACTTTAAACTTATAAATGGATGAAAGCTTCATGTAACAAAGTCTGCATTTCTTCATAACATGAGATTCAAAATTTAAATGGCAATCGAGAAGGACACCAAGGTTTTTGACGCA
Organism: Agriotes lineatus; assembly: GCA_940337035.1. Taxonomy (NCBI): domain Eukaryota; kingdom Metazoa; phylum Arthropoda; class Insecta; order Coleoptera; family Elateridae; genus Agriotes; species Agriotes lineatus. The sequence goes on from OW679197.1 coordinate 21,080,971, forward strand.
CTCGGTAAACTGAATTTCACTATCACAATATTGACGGAAAGATTAGATAGAGCTTTTCTCCGGAGGATCGGTGAACCAACACACATGCACAGCGATTTAGAGGGATTAATTTGTAAACCATTATTATCTGACCAATTAGAAATGATGGACAAGTCTCTATTAAGGCACTTGGCAGCAATATTAATTCTTCCGGGTTCATCGCAAACATAGAGTTGCGTATCATCCGCATATAGGTGTATACTACAGGAATTGGATAACAGTTCGGGTAAGTCGGTCGTGAAGATCGAAAACAGTATGGGGCCAAGTATGCTCCCTTGTGGTACACCTAGAGCCACAGTTAATTCTTCGGAGGTTACGTTAAGGATTTTAACTAGTTGTTTACGCTGATCAAGATAATTCGATATCCATGCACACATCTTGTCTCCAAAGCCATAGTATTTTATTTTAACGACGAGAAGTTCGTGGTCAATGGAATCGAATGCTTTGGTATAATCCAGAAGAACAAGTAGTGCTACTTGAGACCGATCGATGGCACTTCCTAGGTCGTTAGTAATTTTTGTAAGCGCTGTGCATGTACTGTGATGTTTGCGAAAACCTGATTGGATGGACGGCAGGATATTAAATCTCTCTAAATGCTCATTTAATTTATTGTAGACAATTTTTTCTATGATTTTCGACGCGCAGGATAAAATACTGATCGGACGTAACTGCTTCATATCGGTAGCTAGCGGCACTTTAGCCAAAGGAATAATGAAGGATTTTTTCCATAATGTCGGAACATTACCAGATGATAAAGAAGCATTGATAATATGAGTAAGCGCATTTTTGCAGAATGGAAATGCTATAATCAACATTTTAAGGTTGATATCGTCAGCACCGAACGCAAAAGACTTGCACTGGTTTAGCGCCTTATCCACATCACTAGTAGTGACAGTTTCGAGATCAGTATGGATGTCAATGCCAGGTTTAACATTACTTAAAAAGCTCTCAATGTAATCAGGGTTAACTGGAGTGGTTTTTATAGCTCCTGCAAAATGCTTGTTTAATTTATCAGGGTCTAACAAATCCACTGAAATTTCGTTACGGCCCTTCTTGTGAACGTTCCAACTGGAAAAATATTTCCATAGCAGTTTCGGATTATTTTTATACAGGAACAGTTGTCTGTTTATATATGCCCGCTTTTCCTGTTTTATAGCAAAGCGCAGGTAATTTCGAATATCCATATACAGCCTTCTGTCTCCCTGTTGGCCAGTTTGGCGATATTTGGCTTGTGACTTAAAGCATATCATAAAAAAGGGGCATTGGGCGCCGCGCCGGTAAAAACAGCTAAATTTAACTTTATTTTTTGATTTAAATTTTACTTTGGCCAACTCCGACTTTGTTAAAATAATATCTGTGTATATTAAAGTGTGGACTTTAATGTTCCACAACTTTTAGCTGCGCTTAGCTGCGCGTTTTTAAACCATGACCTTTTAAACATAATGGTGCAGTGAAAAATATAATTGATACTCTAACGATTGATCCAATTTTTAATTTATAAAGTGATTTGCTTTTTACTATTTAAAAGTGTAATTTATACTTATAAGCTAGACTGCGGAAGTTTAGGCAAATGCCGATTTTATTTGTTAATAAATATTGATATAGGACTGATATAGGACAGAAGTACCATTAGGTACACAAACATCAATGGAAACCCCAATTTCATCTGATGTTGATGAATTTAGTACATCCATGTTTGAAAGTGATTCTAGTGAGGCACAAAATGACCTTGAAAGTGATTATTGATTAACAATAAAAAATTTACTTTCTAAAATAATATCATTTTGGTTTAGATTTTGTAAATAACATATTTTTTGTTAATTTTAATTTTGTTATTAAGTTGTATTGTTTTTAAGTTTTTGGTACCATATATTTATTCATTTTTGCAAAAAACATTTCGAATAAATCCATAAGTTTACAAACAGAATTTTGTGGTTTCTGAATTTTTTGTACTTTTTATTTACTCTCAACCCCCTTAAAACCACCCTATTCATCAAGACAATGTTTTCACTATTTTTACGTTAATTGTCAGACTGAATACAATATGAATACTAAATTTGAGATTTTAATTCTAATATTTTGATTTCAACCCCCTTAAAACCACTCTATTTTACAAAAGCAATGTTTCCACTGATTTTACATTAACTGTAAGGTTGCATTTAAAACGAACCCCAAATTTCAGATTTTAAATCATTTCGTTTGATTTCAACCCCCATAAAACCACCCTACGGCATCCAGGCAATTTTTTCACTATTTTTACGTTATCAGGCTGAGTTCTCTGCGAATAATTTTTTTCAAAATTTTACAAATTTTTTTAGAAATCAACCCCCTGAAAGTTACCCCAATTTTTCAATGGGATTTTTCTCATTATTTTTTCTGAAATCGCCACCTAATTTTGGACCAGTTTCATAAGTTTCAGAGTTTTGGCCAAAATTTGTTTATTTTGACCCACTGTGCAGCGGCCGTACCGACGTAGTTTAACATAAAATCAATACTAGGGATGCTCAACCGATACGCCAACATCCAGGAAGGTTGCCCCTCGCCAAACGGGAAGAAGCTGAGAAGATTGTCCAGGACATGCGAAACCAAGGGATCATCGAACCGTCCAGCAGCCCAAGGGCCTCCCCTGTGGTTCTTGTCAAGAAGAAGGATGGCTCAACGAGGTTCTGTGTTGACTACCGGCAGCTGAATCGTGACCAAGAAAGACAGCTGCCTTCTGCCACGAATCGATGATACCCTGGACACGCTCTCCGGTTCTCAATGGTTCTCGACGATAGACTTGAAGAGCGGTTATTGGCAAGTCGGAATGGAACCTGCGGACAGGGAGAAGACTGCATTTACCATCGGAACTGGTCTCTGGCAGTTCTCCGTCATGCCGTTCGGTTTGTGCAATGCCCCGCCACGTTTGAGAGGCTGATGGACACCGTCCTGAAGGGTCTATCTTGGCAGACCTGCCTGATATACTTGGACGACATCATAGTGGTGGGTAGATCCTTCAACGAGCATCTGAAAAACCTGGAGGAAGTGTTCGGTAGACTGCGAGGTGCCAAGCTGCGATTAAGTCCGAAGAAGTGCCACATCTTCCAAAAGGAGATACAGTACTTGGGGCACGTCGTATCCCGCCAGGGAGTAGCAGTAGATCCGTCTAACGGAAGAGGGACGACAGTTCGAATGGAGTGCTGAGTGCGCGGAGGCCTTCGAGACGCTCAAGACTGCCTTAACCAGTTCACCTGTGCTTTGCTATCCACGTTAGAAAGACCAGTTTATCCTCGATACTGACGCTAGCAATGTCGGAATAGGTGGTGTTCTGTCCCAGGTCCAAGATGGACAAGAGAAAGTCCTGGCATATTTCAGCAACGTCCTCTCCAAGCCAGAGCGGAATTATTGCGTAACCAGGAAGGAGCTTCTGGCAGTCGTCAAGTCCGTGGAGCATTTTTATAAATATCTGTATAGCAGAAGATTCTTGCTGAGGACCGACCATGCTGCTCTAAGATGGCTACTGCAGTTCAAGAACCCTGAAGGGCAGGTGGCTAGGTGGATCGAGCGCCTACAAGAGTACGACTTTGAAATAAATCATCGACCTGGCACAGCCCACCGCAATGCCGATGCGTTGTCCAGGAGGCCCTGCCCTGCGGACTGCGGCCACTGTTCGAAACTGGAGAGTCGTGCGGTACCCATCAATCGTACCACTGTAGTCAACGACTCGTGGGAGCTAGACGAGTTGCAGAACAGCCAGGAGAACGACCCCGACTTAGGCACGGTTATAGCCTGGAAGCGAGATGGCGTCAATCTACCTGGCAGGAGGTCTCCGCCGCCAACCCAACGGTGAAGACCTATTGGGCGCAATGGGACTCCTTGCAGCTGGACAACAACGTCCTGACCAGAAGCTTGGAAGATGAGGACGGTAGGGCAACGAGATCACAATTGATGGTTCCAAGGAGTAGAGTGGCCGAGGTTCTGCGCCACCTGCATGATGGCTCCTCTGGGGGACACTTTGGATTGAAGACCTTGCAGAAGGTCCGAGACAGGTTCTACTGGGCGAGCTGTAAAGATGATGTCGGAGAGGGGTGCCGGAGGTGCGAAGCCTGCGCTGCAGGAAACGGACCGGTTGGAGGACGTAGAGCTCCGATGCGGCAGTACAACGTCGGTAGTCCGTTCGAGAGGATAGCCATCGACATCGCTGGACCATTCCCCGAAACCGAATGGGGAAATAAATACATCCTGGTGTGCATGGACTACTTCACCAAGTGGCCCGAAGCGTACGCCCTTCCGAATCAAGAGGCCGGTACTGTCGCTGATGTTCTGGTGAAGGAGCGCTTCAGCCGTTTTGGAGTCCCCCTGGAGTTACATTCCGACCAGGGCCGGAATTTCGAGTCTGGACTGTTCCAGAACGTTTGCAAGCTACTGGGATACACAAGACCCGGACCACTGCCCTCCATCCTCAATCGGGCGGTATGGTGGAAAGGATGAACCGAACCATAGGGAAGCATCTGTTCAAGGTGGTTTCCGAGCATCAGCGTGACTGTGACCAGTACATTCACCTGTTCCTGATGGCCTACCAATCGGCAGTACAAGAGACAACCAATCACACCCCAGCCGCGGTACTCTTTGGGCGCGAGCTGCGATTGCCATGTGACCTCAAATTTGGAAGAAAGCCTGGCGAAGAAACGGCCGGCGAGGACTACGTGGGAAACCTGAAGAAGAGGATGGAAGAGATCCATGACGCCGTACGCCGAAACACTCAGGGTGCCAGCAACCGAATGAAGGACTGATATGATGCCCGCGCTGAGGCCGGTGGTTTCCAGCCTGGCGATTTGGTATGGCTTCATAACCCCCAGAGGCGTCGTGGTCTCTCCCCCAAGCTCCAAAGGAACTGGGAAGGCCCATACACTGTAGTTGCTCTACTGAATGACGTGGTATACCGAATCCAGAAACCTCCTCGAGGAAAGTGCAGGGTGGTGCACTTCAATCGGTTGGCCCCATATTCCGGAACCAATGAGGAAGTGGAGGCTGTCACGGAGCAACCCCTGAGACAACTAGACCGGAGGTACCTCCTTCCAGGAGTTTATGGCCACTTATGGGGGTACGAAGACTACGCGATTTGGGGTCACTATAGAGGTGCATCGTAACCTGTTTGACACGCTGCGGCGGTATTCCCTGGCACACTGGGTCGCCCAGGACCTCTGGATGTCTAGGGGGATCGCCGCTGCCTTCCGGGAGAAGTTTGGCCGGTTAGACCAGCTGCGAAAGCAGACACCTCAGGTGGGCAGAACTTTGCAGCTGAAGGAAGGCAATAGCTCCATTTATTACCTGGTGACGAAAAGGTTGTCGTACGAAAAACCTAGTCACCTTACCTGGTGACGAAAAGGTTGTCGTACGAAAAACCTAGTCACCAGGAGCTCTGGTCTGCTCTTCTGGACCTTAAGGAGCAGATAGTGAAGAACGGCGAAACCCAGCTAGTGGTGCCGAAATTAGGATGCGGCTTGGATTCGTTGGACTGGAGGGTTGTACTCAGCATGCTGGAAATAATCTTCGACCGGACCGGCATCCAGATCGAGGTCTGCTGTTACAGCCCGTTGCGAAGCATTGAGCCCACGGTGGACTGCTACTTCTTCAGCCAGTCCGTGTGCAAGAAGGGCACCGCCTGCAAATACCACCATCAACCCCCAAAAGAGCGAGAGACAGGCACCCGACGCAACTCGTTCTGGGACAGAACGACCTAAGGCGGGGGCAGTGTAACGACCTTGAAGCCGCGTCCCGTGAGTCAGCGTTCTAGAACGACCTTGGGGTTAATGCACGCGGTGCGTCACCATTTTCCAGATCGATCGAGAGCGGCCTCGGTGATTAGGCGCGCGACACGTCAGCGTTTGCTGGAGTGGTAGAGAGGGTTTCGACGCTTCCGGGATGAGTCACCCGGCGATATATATAGGCCGGCGCGGTGGGAGTTCAGACAGTCCCGAATTCAGCTTTGAAGTATGCGGAAGCTGCCATATAAATAACGCGTGTGTGTAAATAAATCTAGCGAGATAAATCATTAATGTTTAAGTCGCGCGAAAATAAATGGAGTGTATTTGTTGTTAGAAATAGTTCTTGATTAGTTTATAGATAATTTGTGTTCCGCCTTAATAGTCATGTGTTTTGTAAATAGTAAAGATAAATTGTGGTAAATAAATGCTGAAAACAAGAAGCGGCGTATAATTTTTAATAGCCCAAAACGGTAAAGCGTAACATTACAATAAAATGGCAAGTTCATAATTTAAGAAAAATGGTCGTAATAATTTCAACACTGTCAATTTTCAACTTTATAATAATTTTATAAATGTAAACCAAATTTTAAATTTTTATTAACAACTGATGAAGCAATCATAAATTGCGAAACGTCTTGTAAACTTTTTAAAATATTAAACATGTTGCGACTTACTGATTTTTTTGTATTCTAATAATTGAAATCATGCATTATTAATACAACACATACTTCCAAATTTTTGACATTATTTATCTCCATAAACTATAATGATCTTGGGCTACTGTTGAAATTCTTGGTCTGCCAGTACCTGCCTTCCTGGTTAATGTTCCGTCTTCTTCCCACCGTTTTTTACTACTAAAACTGTATTTTTAGAAATATTAAATTGAGCAGCAACAGCTCTTATTTACCACTCATCTTCAATTTTGGTCACAATACGAGCCTTTACAACTTCGTTTAATTGAGGCATGAAGTTTTTGAAAAATATCAACAAATTTATTAAATGTCACAAGATAAATTTATTGACAGTGACATAGGCATGATATTGCGATTATTTGTTTTAAAACAATGTTTCTTTGTTTGTTAATGGACAAGGTCTAGGCATGCAGAGTACCAGGTACCTTAGACACCGACTGCTTTGGTCATATGGTCAAAGTCCTACTTAGAATTTTGCCGAGACTAAGGAGTTCCAACCCTAGCAAGGGATCTTTTACATGCTACACATCGTAGTAACATGGGACCCACGGCTTTACATCACTTCCGAATGATGACATTCTGTAGAGGCTTTCATCTGCATTTTTTTATTTTTGAAAACCTCACCGGAACCGGGAATCGAACTCGCGACCCTTAAATCAGTAGTCAGGATGCTTACCACTGAGCTACCGACCCCGGCTCTAAAACAATATTTACATTAGAACATATTAGCTGTTCCAGTTTTATTTTCAATCAGCTGTACAAGATCATGCAGAGCTGGGCAAATTACTTTTAAAAAGTAATTAATTACTAATTACCAATTACCGCCCAATGCAGTAATTTAATTACTAAAGATTCAATTACTCACAGGAAATAGTAATTTAATTACCAATTACTTAGTAATTGTAATTGTACAACATTAATTACTTTTTCAATTACTTTCAATAAAAATGATTGTCATATATGTAGTTGTATTTAGTAGAACTTTCTTGCAAGTTGCAACTATCATTAGTGTCGTGCCGATTCGTAATCTAAAAATGTTTAATTTTTATGTTTTGTTAACTATAGTAACGTACATATACATACTCTTTCACTTTTGAAGGTTTTTTGGTAATTAAATCTTGTAGCTACATGCACCGTTTACCAAAACCAAAAGTTTGAGTTTGTTTTGATGTAAGATGTAAGTAAATAAATAAATTCAAGGATAACAATTACACAGGGTGTTCCAAAAAAATGGGATACCGATTTGGCATAATTTCATTAGGTTACAATAAACCGATTAAACCTAATATACCTTAGTACAAAGTCCCTTCAGTAAGAAGGTATAGGGACTTGAAAGTTCAAATTTATATTTTTTTTATACAGGGTGATTGAAATTAAGTGCGCACCATTGCTATCTTTGTTATTATTGATTTTACAAAGTAGGTTAAATTAGCAATCTAGTAGTGTTTTCGGTGCTGATTAATATGCAATGGAATAACTCGGCGACAAAATTTTAAAAAAATATTTTTTTTAAATGAAACGCCCTGTATATTTTTCAAAAACTTGAAATAAAAATGAATTTGTGATATAAAACTCTTAATACACTATTGTCTTAAAATGAATACTAAAGAAGTTATCGCAAGTTTCAGTTTATAGATAAATACATACATTATTCTACTGTAAAAATTCATTGCAGGCTTGTTTTAAGTCTGATAACCAGAAACAGCAAAAAACAATAAGAAATAAATAAACAACACTAATTACTTTTGACAACCAAACGTACGATAAATTGATTTTGACAGTTCTGATGGTTACGCTATTGTTTTTGTTTTTAGTAGCAGTCTACTATGAATTTTTCGTAAGTACGGTGTATTGCTGATATAGGTAAACTAAAATCTCCCCTAACTTCTTTAATATTCATTTTAAGACAATAGTGTATTAAGACTTTTATATCACAAATAAAATTTTTATTTCAAGTTTTTGAAATACATATATACAGGGTGTTCTATTTAAAAAAAACTAAAAGTTTTTAATTTTGTCGCAAACTCGTTATTCGATTGTTTTTTTATTAATTGCATATTAATCAGCGCCAAAAACACTACTAGTTTGCTAATTTAACCTACTTTTTAAAATTAATAATAACAAAGATAGCAATGGTGTGCACTTAATTTGAATCACCCTGTATTAGTTTCCACATAAGTTATCACTGAAGTTGAGCTTTTTATCACGATTGCGGATTTAGTTGCCGAGGCCCGTAGGGCCAAAGCAAATAAACCACATGAGGGATAAAAAGGAACTTCCGGTGTCGAGGTGTACATTGTTTTTTTAAATCGAGAAATCGCGAAATTACAACATTTGAACCAACTTTTGTAGGTTATGTTGACGTTTACCTATCGCCCAGCCGCCTACAAAAGGTCGTAAAACAATGGATTACTTCACTGCCCATTTCTCGTATTTTATTTGACGATTCCGACGTTCTTCACTGCCGATTTAAAAAAATAATTTAGTATGAAGAAATGTCGAATTTAATTTTGTCTAGATTATATTAGAAAAAATAGCAGGCTGAATATGTTATACAAGTAATTTTTCCCTGTTCGTGATGAATTAATCCACTCGCTTTGTTTCGCTCGCTAGTAAATTAAACTTTCACTTTTTTAACTTGTAGAACAATTTACTATTAAATACGCCTAACATGAGGCTGAATGACGAACATATGTAACTTACCTAACTATACAGGGTAGAGCATTGGATTTTTTAATTGTTTGACAACAAATTTCTATTTAGATTTTGTAGAAGAACGCTACGTGCTGTTTCAATTGGCGCAACTTGAGCATTTTTTGTTGGCTGAGAAAATATTTTTTACCGCTATATATGAAAGTAACATTTTTGTCGCCTGTTAGGGGTTTCCCGAAAATATACGTTTGGTTCCCTGGTCGGTTTCCAATGGCAGTAGGAGTGAATATAATACATTGACTGCCGTTGACATTAGATACGGGAGGCAATGTCATAATAAATCAGCTAACCTCCTGGTTTTCATATTTAAATATTTTTGAATGCAGCTGAATACAAGAGATAGTCTCATCATAAAATGTAGAAGTGTTGTATGTATAACCAAAGACTATCTACTATTAGATAGTATTTGGTATAACTCTGGACTAAAACGTAATTTCCTCCCTTGCATGATTACAATTGATTAGGTACCGTTCTCGCTAACGCTGAAGAATTAAACTACATCCGCGAGAGGGAATCATACATTTTCCTCCCTAGTAATACAAATAGCTATAAAAATAGCTATAAAAATGTGTTAGGTAACTTTTGAAATTTTAAAACAAAATATCAATTTGGTGTTGATCAGGGACTGTTGAAAGTTGACAGATGACTGATAAACCTAGTTGAAAACCGCTGAAATAAGAACTTGTACAGCAGATACAAAGACAAAATACATTTGCTCAAGCACGTAACAATGAAGTCATTTTTACATTCAAGAGACCTTTATACCATGCGGTCAAAAAGAAATTACATAAGGGTTGGCCATTGTAAATAAAACTAATGTCGACAGCAAGCTTTAGAGACCGCAATTTTTAGAATTTTCAATTACGATATCAGCGTATAATATAAAAACATAAACTTATGACATCAACAAAAGTGATGACAGTTAATGAATTCTAAAGCTTGCTGTTGACATTACTTTTATATTCCGTATTCCGTATAAGAAACGGGAGAAAATTCGTATTTCATAAAATTACAGTCAACGGTCGACAATTAAATTACTCAGGATGCTTTCATATTTTTACTTCAAATTTCAACATCTTTAATAATACCTATTGATTTTAGTTTAGGGCAGTAAAATATCTGAAATTATGTAAATTTGGTCACTATGCACTGTTCTTTTAAAAAACTAAATGGAATTTTGTGTAAAATCATTAAGAAGCCAATATTTGAATGCCTTGTAATTAGTACGAGGGTTGAGGGTTTTGTATGTTTCGTCCGTCAACGCAGCACCCTGTATAACGTAAAGAAGTAATGTTGGATGAGGTGAGCGGAATTATAAGAAAGCCGTGATTTTTATAAGACACTATTCCAAATTTGTAGTAATAATCGAAACTACAAATTGCAGCAGTCCGTAAAAATTATGCACTATGTGCCAGTATACAAAGCAGCATATGAGCATTACAAGGCAAGAAAGCGACAAAGAATGGATAATTTACAAAATGTTCAATTCAAGAATGCGGTAAACTTATACGGCGTTTTTCAATTGAATTAGTGCCATACCCCATACTGCATTTTTGAGTCAACCAGGCATGGAATTTTGCAATTAGGTATTTTATTTGTGTTTTACGCTGTTTAAATGTTGTTATCGGATTTTGGCCGTTTAGTTCAGTTCCTCACTCAAAAACGTATATTTCTGGACTTAACGCCTGTTACACTTGCACGGCAGTATAACCCTATGTCAGTACATCTTTTAAAACAAGCAAATTGAAAGGAATAAATAATTATGTAAGTATTATGAACCAATATCGTCTAATGAAACTATTTTAAATTATATTTTTACAGTAGGTATTGTAATCTGTAATGTACTTACCACAAATATAGTTTTAGCGTCTTACACTTAGCGTCTCTCACAATAAATGTTAGTGTCACTATTGGAAGCTACAGATCACATCTACATACACGCACCAATGCTCGTGACGCGTCGTACAACATGCAAAAGTTGCTGTTATTCGACTCGTCAGAGGAAATAATAATTTAGGTTTATATTGGTCGCGGAATGCCCTATTGCCATTTGCTTAATATGTAACTTAATAAGACCTTATCTTATTTTTTTGCGTTCTTGAGATTTGGCACCCAATCAAGGTCAGTAATTCAGTAATTGAAATACCACAAAGTAATTAAATTACTTCGAGTAATTTCAATTACCACAGGTAATTCAAATACATGTAAAGTAATTTAAATACTTTAGAGTAATTTAATTACATAAAAGTAATTGAGTAATTGAATGTAGTAATTAATTACTTTCAAAAAGTAATTTTTCAAGTACTTTTTAACAAGAATGGCAATTCCCAATTACAATTACCGCATTTTGAAAAGTAATTCAATTTCAAGGCAAATAAACAAAATGGAATTTAATTAGTAATTTAATTAAAAAGTAATTAATTACTGCCCAGCTCTGAGATCATGTTGCTAGTAAATAATTAGTATATTATTTTTTTTTTACGACCGACCAGAAAATATGCACTTTCTGGAGAATTTTTTCGACAGAAAGTAACGTTTTGCCGGTCAAGATCAGAAAACGGGCATCAGGGACCGGTAATAGTAATTTGTTTCACAAGGCCAGAAACTGAATTTTTGCGAATGCGAGTACGGTTTGAAAGCAGAGGCCTCTGCCTTCAAGTACGAGCACTCGCAAAACAGTTTCTGGACATGTGAAAGACAAAATTTTTTAGGCCGACAAAAAATATATAAATTAAAAAATCGGTAATTTGTTGTCCAAATCTCGGGGCTAGATAATTTATTTTTCTTCTGTTGGCAATACATACTTATCGAACGATGCAAGGATTCGAATTTAAAATTGAAAATCAAGTATCTAGTAGGTATTGTTTTTTGACATTTATATTTATGAATTTTGATGCCATAAGTAATCGGTGCACAATAAGTACAAGAAAATGGATGATAATATACCAGAACATATTAAACAAGCAGTTGAAAATGCTATTCAAAACTTATTACCTGAAAAGTCGTATAACTGATGAGACTGACATCATTATGACAGCAGATTCAGGATTCAGTGTTACCAACCGATTTTCAAATTTCAAAATTTAAATTACACTAGCTGTCATTTTCATGCCTAGACATGCAAAGAGGGTGTTTCTAGCCGATTTAGACGAATGCAAAATCAGTGTTTCTGGACGGAGGCCTAAAATAGTATTTAACATTACAAGCCAGGTAAAACAGTTTTTACTGGCGATAGGATTGGGATGACTGGCGAGCCGTTAGGCGAGCCTGTCATATCCTTGAGCCAGTAAAAATGGTTACCTGGTGTGTTTTGTTGAATATTTTATTTGTTTCTCACTTGTAAATAACTAGAAATTTACCATTAATTCAAAATGTCAAACTGACAAGCAACTAAATTTATCAATATGACACATACTAAGGAAGACAACTCTGGCTTTGCACGCTATCATTTATCTATGAGCACGCTTGTAAAATATAACTGGCTAGCCAGTAAATTTTTTACTGGCTAGCCAGTTAAGAAACATTTTCAAGGTGAATACAGTGACTTGATAAATTGATGTTTACAAGTGAGGAACAAATAAAAGCTTTTGCCGGTCCCTGATGTTTACGTTACTATGGAAACAAGTTTGTGTTATTGTTTGGATAAGTCAAACAATATAATGTCATAATTTTTTTGAGTTTTTGAAAGTGAATTCGCAAGTTTGAAAGTATGGACTCGGATGTCGTAAAATAAATATTGTACGATACACGACCGGAAAGTGTTTTGCAGGTCTCTCCAAGTTTCCAGGTCTCGCCTACGGCTCGCCCTGGAATCTACTTGGTTCAACCTGCAAAACACTTCTTTCCGGTCTCGTAACGTAAATTACTATGATATCATACATCAAGGTAGCGAAGCCCAGTATTATAACCTGAGCACATAGTAGATACTGTGCGCAAAGTATATAAAGCGCGAAGGTTATTAGAGGATTCCCTACCGTGGTGTAGATACTATTGTTTGCACTACCTAAATGGCTTACTACCTAAAATTCCCAAAAATTTTGAAAATTTAACTGTCACCCTGACAATACAGCTTTTTAAAACGTCTAAATTAAAATAGTAACTGGTAACTTAGCAATTTATTAGTTACCACGGTGAAGAGTATATTATTATACTATAGTACTATATAAAAAAAGTCCATCAAAGATACCTTTGGAGTTCTGAAGTCATGTGTATTATAACACCACAAAATTATAATTCATTCTTGTTCATAAATAAAGCACTTTAGATGGGAAATTCCTGTATTACCGGGAAGGACAGAAATGCTAGCGCCATCCAACGGTTGTGGGAAAGAAGTATAAATGGTGGGAAAATGAAATTCGTGGCAATATAAATCATATTTACTGACAAAAAATGAATGAAACAAATTTACAGCATGTTATACCATATTTTATATAAGAATATTCAATACAGAGAAACAATAAATAAATTATTACGTAGAAATATGTGCAAGATTATCTACAGTACATAGGAATAAAAACACACTTAAATTACGTACATTGGGTTGCCAGTATCAAAGCTAATTATTGTATTTTAAAATAAAATTGAAAAAAATAGAATTAAACCATGCCACTATCATACAGTTTATGAGTTATTATAGACCGGATAATTATTGTTGGATCATCTATATAAAATACTATACGAAATGAGGCTATACGACAAAAATATAGGACCATTTACTGAAAAATATTTGTAAGATGAAACTTAGCTTGTTATAAATATACTCCTGGACAAAATTAATGCATGACAAAAGAAATATTCTGAAAACTAAATTTTTCAATTATACTTTGTCAAGTTTTCCTGTGTTTCCTCAAATACACAATAAATTTCCGCTTCTGCTTTATAATACTCCTTTTTACAGAGTTCTAACATTTATAATAATATGAAAAATTTAGTTTTCAGAATATTTTTTTTGTGATGCGTTAATTTTGTCTAGGTATATTTTATATAAAAATATAATATACAGGGTGTCAGGAAAGTCAACCGTGTCACTACTGGAGATGCTAGGTGACGCCATATGGAGTCGAAAAGTCCTAATCCATTTTTGGCTTGAAGCATAATTTCTTCAGAATTCACTGTTGAAATTGGTACCGCAAATTTTGTGAACCGCTGTATGGTACCTACTGCATTTTTGTGTTTTTGATGTTTTTTTTTGTCAATTAATGTCAATGTAATAAATAATTGCGTGTTTGACTTATGTAGTAAAAATATACACCGTGCAGGATTATGCTGATATGTTTTTTGTGTATGGTGTTCTGGTGATGTTGGGTCAGTGAGTACGTAGATATTTTGTCTTCATTGTTTGATTTAAAATTACCAGACTCCGTTTTAAAAGTGTTCTAAAAGCTAATAAATTATGTATGTAGACGGTATATGTAATATAATATCATTTGCTGATGATACTGCAATTGTTTTTGGAGCAAATGCATGGGCTGAGGTGGTTAGTAAAGTGGAGAAGCTCATCACTAAATCTAAATAAAGCAAAATTTTTGAAATTTTACGCTATTGAATATGCGTTTGAAATAAAAAAATCATATACACTGTCCGCGAAAAGATCGGCATAATATGGGATTTTTTTTTATTTTTCAAAAAAACCACTTCAATAATTTGTGCTTGTCTAAAACCTATTTAGCCCCTATCATATATACCGAGTGATTGTTACTTATTTTGAAAATGGAGTTTTTCGAAATTGTCAAAAACCAAAAAGTGCTATTTTTCGGAAATTTAAGTAAGATTTCAGTGAGATTTTGTTAGAGTTTGTTATCTTTAGCTAACTGAACAATCTCAAGGCCAGAAAACACTTAATTTTTTTAACTTTAGCTGATGTAAAATTTTAATTTTTTAAATATTTTTCAAAATTTCACATGCCAAGACTTAATATTAAAATTCAAATTTTTTTATGTGAAAAATTTTAACGATTTATAATTGGAAAAATAATATACATAATATCTAATTATTTCTTTAGATTTTTTACTATTTACAGAAAAGTACTTAGTTTGCATAATTTTTACGTTTTCTATACGAGGCGCTTTTTAGGCGAAATATTTTGCAATTCTAATTAATATCTATTTAAATGGCTTCTAGAAACTCTAATCTAGCCCTGTTAGTGAATTACTGTTACAAAAATCCTATAAAGGTTCTTTTACAGTTGGCTAAATAAGGAGATGTTTCGTGATTCAATTATTTATATGTTGTAAAAGATATCCGACAACACCGATTACTGATTATCAATTATTAGTTTAATACTATAATAGTATATTTTAGTCACTGGTTACTTAATAAGTACTATTTTATTTAAAAAACACTACCATAAAAAATTCATTAAAACAATGAACAATGTTTATTATCAGATTTTCACATAAACAAAGAATACACATGAATAAGCAAACTTAATGAGTATACAACTAGTTTTCAAAAAATAAAAAGGGTGTAAATAAAGATTAGAAATATCATAAATGTATATAAAACACAAATACAAAAATAAATGCAATTAAGAAACTATCATTTAGGAACCTGTACCAAAAACAGAAATTCTAGTTGGTAAAGCACCCACGAAATCAGTTACAAGATCGTCTAGGTCAGTGATTCCCAAAGTGGGCGATATCGCCCCGTGGGGGGCGCTGGAACGATCCAGGGGTGCGATAGTAGCCTCGGGTACATTTGGGGGGCGGTGAATAAAAATAAGGGGGCGGTGAAAGCTTAAAGAAGGAAGAGAAGATAAGAAGATTTAGAGAAACCATTCGTACATATTTCATCTGTTGTGTAACATTATTTTCCACAGAAACACACAAAATGCAAGTTACAGATTTATTTACTCCATGAAGACTATTTACCATTATTAAATGTTCTTATTCTTCTTCATACCATTTGTTACTTTATTTATTCAGTCTGTTTATTCTCCGTTTCTTTATTTTTACTTTATCACACCCTTTAATGCACCATCCAGAAAGTAAATACCATTATAATAAAGGGTTTTTATTATTCAAATATACTTTTACTCAAAATACAGGTTACAAATTCAGAAAAGATTTGTTTATTTTAAAAATATCATTTTATCTATCAATAATAATTTATACAAAATTTCTATATGGTATATTTTATTATAACATTTCATAATTAACTTTTTCAGGTAATCATTTAGACTTTCACTTTAGTTATTCCGATTGTCAGTTAATACCTACAAATTAAAATATAAGCTCTGTGTTACCAAACAACTATCCCAACTAAATCAACTTATATGCTCGAACCTTTTTAATAAACTATTCACAATTTAACAGTAACTGTATCTAATGTATCATTCTTTAAACAATTCTCAAATATTTATGTTGCACTTGTAATGTATAAATCCCCCTTGTACTTTTTAATTGCTAATTAATTTATTCTTTCAAAATAATTTCCTACCTAGAAATACTCTTATAGATAATTATCAGTCTCAAGAAGCTACCACTACAATATCTTTCTGTTTGTTCGCTTAAAGAATGTAGATTTTCAGGAGGCGCTGAGTATTTTTTTTCAGAAAAGGGGGCGTTAGGCCAAATAAGTTTGGGAACCACTGGTCTAGATCTGCATGGGCTACCTTCTCTACAGTGTCCGCCAAAAAGTCGGCATAATATGGGAAACATTTTTATTTTTGATTTTTGGAAAACTTCTTACGTCAATAATTTGTGCTTGTCTAAAAACCTATTTAGCCCCTATCATATATACCGAGCGACTTTTACTTATTTAGAAAATGGATTTTTTCGAAATTGTCAAAATCCAAAAAGTGATATTTTTCAGAAATTAAGTAAGATTTCAATGAGATTTTTTTAGAATTTGTTATTCTTAGTTAACTGAACAAACTGAACAATCTCAAGGCTAGAAAACACCTAATTTTGTAAACTTTAGCTAGAAATTAATTTTTCAATCTTTAAAATATTTTTTCAAAATTTCAGGTACCAAGACTTAATATTAAAATTCAATTTTTTTTTTATATGAAGACTTTTCAAGATTTATAATTGGCAAAAATAATATAAAATGTTTACTACTTCTTAGATTTGTTATTATTTGCCAAAAAGTAGTGTTGCAAGGTGCTTTTTAGGAGAAATATTTCTCAACTCTAATTAATATCTATTTAAATGGTTTCTAGAAACACTAATCTAGCCCTGTTAATGAATTACTGTTACAAAAATCCTGTAAAGGTCTTTTACAGTTGGCTAAATAAGGAGATTTTTCGTGATTCAATTATTTATATGTTGTAAAAGGTATCCGACAACACCGATTACTTTCTGGAATAGTGAAATTTAATATCGCTCACTCGGCGCCGATAAAAAAATAAGACGCAAGTTCTTATATATTTATGTTAGTGGTTATAAGAAATACGTAAAATTATAAATTATGATGAAACTAGAGAAAGATATTTTCGAGGGGGCAGGCCTCTCTGAAAATTATTTGAGAGTACCGTTGGCCCCCGTCGCCCCCGCGGCTTCTAAGCGCCTGGCTACGCCCTTGTTAAAAAATGGCCTAGTCAAAATACGAAATAAATTCTGCAAGAATAGCTTTCTTGCTCGAACTGAAAACGTGCGTTTAAACTTTAAAAGGGATCTAAACAAAGCAATAAAGGGATCTAAACAAAGCAAAGCCATTCAGCTTACATAATGACGTCACGGAAACCTATCTGCAAACCCAAGGCCTCACTTGTTTTTAAACTTTAAAGACCCGTCTACGTGTGGTGCCCGCCCCCAACTAATCAGTTTTGCGCAGTACCTATGCAATTCCTGCCGTGAATATTGCGTTTTTCGATGTACATTCTTACGTGTAGATCCTGATTTACATCAGTTAATTGTGGCTCCCACGATCAACGACCCGTATTTTGAAGACAAATTGTAAGTGTCATTACCGATTTTATTTGAAAAACCTGGATCACAATAGATATTTATGCATTAAGGGCGATCTGAATTATGTTTTAGCGAGGTCTGTAAGTCAACCGAAGTTAAAAAAGATGAATATCTCCCGTGGTGCATACAATATTTTATTTTTCTCCAACCACACGAATAAGACGCCATATTGTCGAATAATTTTGTATAAAAAGTAAGCCATTTCGGGATGTTCACAAATTACCTTGGCAACTGTACACTTTTCGATTCATATTTGCACTAGTACAAAAATGGACGCAAGATAGGGTTTTAGATGGTAAATTTGAAATAAAAAACAAACGCTTCGTCAATATTCGGCAATGGTCGTCGTTGTTGTTTATTTTACCCGTATAGTGATTGTTTATTTGCGCCATAAATGTTCTACAATGTTGGATTCTAAATAATAAGTCATATTAACGAATTTATGAGTACCTAGTTGAAGAAAAAATAGTTGTTTCATTCGCACAAAAAATGCGTTTTCGGGACGCGTAAGACTTGTCCCGAAATCATGCATTTTTTATACTAATGAAACAAATTACTAATTTACTAGCACATTAGTAAGAATAGTATGAAATTTCAAAATGTCATAATGACATTTAAAATTAGAATATGTAAGTATAGTGCTATGAAAATAGTGAAATAAATATTTTGATAGTTATCTATGAAATTTTAGGAGGCATGTGTATTATTAAATCGGAGAACCAAAATATTATAACTTGACTAATGACAAATAGAACCTAACCTTAAATATTTGGTCTGTTATTTTGCCTTTGTAATTATAAACATTTTTTTTAGTATTAAAAACTGCATAAATACAAAACATACGAGAAAACACTACAATGGAACTTGGTAGTATATAATATTTATGTAACAGATAACTGAATAAAACTAGTGCATAGTAAAGCAGCAACAAACACTGAAGAAAACGAAATTATATTTTTCTGTTGGTAATATTTTCAGTCATCTTTTTAATATCTAAATCCTAGAATAAAAACAGCAGCTTAAAACACGTTTCCCGGAACGTGTTTTAAAAATTTTAAAATACGAAACAAATATAGCAACAATAATGGTTTATTAAATGCGTTTTGGTATCTTGAAGTGTTACATTTATTTGTTTAAGCAAAGAATATCTATATTCTTTGGTTTAAGGCAAGCAATTACATTCCCAAACTGCTCAATGCGCAGGTTTTCTTTCACATTTAAGGATGACTTCAGCATCGAATAATGAGGCCAAAGTGAAGAATGTGACGTTTCTTGCTGCAAATCAAATGAATTAAATATAAATGGAAATGAAAATAATCGTAGACTTACCTTCTCGTCTAAATAGGCAAGAAATTACCTCTTCTGTTACCGAGAAGGCTTTGTTATTTTCTCACCAATGGCAGAAATTTTAATAAACCTTCTCGTAAGCAGCTTTAGACTTCACGGGCAACAGATTTTCTCGCAATAGATTCCCTTTCTTTAAAATATTTTCAGGAATTTGATTTGACTTTGACATTTTTCTTTATAAAATAAACAACATATCCATAGCAACTCGTGACCAACGTGGTTGATCAACAGAAAACATTTTGAATGGCGCTCTTGCTAAAACGCTTCTCGTATCTCGGGTGTCTATGCAACTCGACCAGTGTTGCCAGGTCAAAATTCTAAAAGTCACTAGCATGCGGTGGAAAAAATCACTAGATTGACAAAAATTTCACTAGATTAATTTAAACGTGAAGAAAGGTGGAAATTAAAAAACAAAATTATAGATTTCACAATTATAAAAAATAAACAAAAACACGAACAAGATAAAGTGTTTAAAAATATAATAAAAAGTATAAATGAATAACACACTACACCTACAATAATTAATACAATATGTAATTTAATCATACATTTTGTTATTATGATTTTTTATTATTGCATCTGTAAGTTTTCTGGCAAAATTAAGTTTTTAGAATGAAGAATTCCAGCCAAAGTGTTAGTACTTAATCTATTTCTTGGTTTTGTTTTATTTAAATTAACTGAACTCAAAACCTTTTCAACGCAGGCGCTACTATGGGGAAGAACAAAAAAATACTCATAAACTGAGAAAGTTCGGGATATAACAAATTACCGTGGGCTTTTTTACAATTAAAAATTTCTTTCCAAAATTCTAAATTTTCCATTTCAAAATTAATGGCAGAATATTTTAGCGATCGAATTTCTCGATCTAAAGCATTGACATCCGTTATTAGGTTAGGAAAATTTAATGATTTAAGAATAACAGCTTCACGGGAGAGAAATCTTTTGAAAATTTGATGCGCTGCTTCGGTGTAAAAATGTTATCAAACGGAAATAATGTTTTGCACTATCTGTTAAACTATTATTTGCTAGCGCTACTGCGATATTTGGACCTAAGTACAAGTGCTCAATTAAAACATAATATTCCGGATTTTTATACTGTAATTTGCTTAAATCCGTGTTTTTAAATACTCTGGTTAGGTGTAATAACTCAACGATAATTTAAAAGCAGTTGCCATTCTTGGATAAAGTAAGTGAATCTTTGGAGCTTCAGCTTGTAATTCTAAATTTATATCATTAAATTACCGGAAAATCCACTTGAGTTCCAGTGGTCACAGTACTCACAGCACACTTCGAACGTTGATAATTTTTTGCGTTCTACCGAAAGTAAAAATGCAAATGTGAACAATTCCCTTTCGGAGTTCTGTTTATAGCCTCGGGCACTTAGTTTGAACTAGGGAAATGCCTATTTTCTGTTGAGTAATTCATGGAATTTACTTACCTTCGCATTTCAAATCTCAGGCTGCCATCTGTCCGTCACAGCGAAAACTAATTTCTAAGATTGGAATAATAATAGTAGGTAGTAATTTGCAACAACGGCGAAAGGGGCGAAGGAATTTTTGCTTTATTATTTGTTTTTTTAATAAAATAGACTGGAAAAAATCACTAGATAATTCTCTTTTGGCAAAAGTTATCACTAAATCACTAGATCGACTAAAAATCACTAGATCTAATGAAATTTCACTAGATCTGGCAACACTGAACTCGACTGCGTCTCGTTGCATAACAACACCCTCGAACTTTAAGCTTGTGTTTTCGCACTCGTATCATTAATAACTATAAAAATAGGTTAGTCGTCACTAAAGCCCAGATTTTAGGCACTAAAAAAACCCAAATAAGCAGGCAATTAAGCAGCAAAAGACATTAAAATAGGCAAAAAATAGACATTATAAAATAAATTTAGGCATTATAAAATAAACTAGAACTCGTGGCCAGCCTACGTCTGGCCCTGCCAGCGTAAAGAAACGGTTAACAATAAAAATGCTTGATTAGGCTGGTGGCCAGCCGACGTCCGGCCTTGCCAGCGTTAACAATACAAATGCGGTCTCGCCATTTGTGCGCGCGCGCCACTTGCTAGTAGGCAGGCCGTTCATGCTGCGTGTGCGCGCGCCTGCTTACGTTTGGACGGCCGGCGGCCGGCGACTGGCGGCATCGGCTCTTATAATATAAGATATTTATTTATTCAGGAACATAAAAAACTCTTACTAAGGTGTAGGTATGTTATATTATGAATAGACAATGGTCTCCTGTGTAAAACTGCAAGCTTGCAACCTTGAACGATAAATAGCTTCTTTATATGAATTGCAAGTCTGCAACCTTGAACGCACGTGGCTTACTGTCTCACGCTCCCTTTTAGAGATAACGCTTATCTTAGCTGATTAGGCATAGTATATATACTAGTAGCTTGCACCTCTAAGTTAAGCTCCAGTCAGTCGATAAGTTCCATTGTGTTCGTATCATAGCTAGATGTAAGAAATTGTCCGGCGGCTAGCTGTGTGCTTCCAATGTTATATTTCATTGTAAAATAAAAATAAACGTTTTTTAAAAAGTCGTTTCGGCGGCCTTTTAATAAAACTGGCGCAGTCGTTCGGATTTGTGGAGGAAAACCTGGAAAACTACAAACATCGAGTCGACCAGCAACTTTCCTTGAGGTTCAGCTCTTTGCCGCAAATCGACACCTACCACCCAGCGGATCTTCGGACATCTCCAACAGGGACAAACATCGCCCGATCGTGAGAAGCGCCCGTCGACCCAGCTCCTGCTCCTCCGTGGTTATTGGAACCATCTGGTCATTGGGACCACTCTTGATCATTGGGATCAGTCTCTGGTATTGGCAACGTCAACAACGACGACCCCAGGACAACTTTTGGATAACGCTCTAGCGCAAAGCTGGACTATCCAAGTCGGACTTCAGGACCTCTGTGCAGGCCAGCCGACATCAATAGGATCGACGCATCCTTTTTGAAGACAACAGGACGTAGCTTGATCGCACGCCGTTCGTCAATTTTAACGCACAATGTAAGTGCATATTTTTATAATAATTTTCAAGCTTTAGAGAAAAAGCAAAGGTATATTTTTAAAAATAATAATTTTCAAGCTTTAGAGAAAAAGCAAAGGTATATTTTAAAGGCAACAAAGTAACGACTATTAAAGCGTTCGCCTAAGTAATAATTTACAAGTTTTAAAGAAAAAGCAAAATAATTAATTTTAAAGGCAACAAAGTAACGTAATATAATTTTCAAAAGTAATAATTATTAAAGCGTTCGCCTAAATAACAAAGTAAAAATTTCAAAGGCAACAAAGTAACGTAATATAATTTTCAAAAGTGATAATTATTAAAGCGTTCGCCTAAAACAACAAAGTTAACTAATATAAAGTTTAAAAAATTATACTAACATAGTTTTAAATATTTATTTATAAATTCAGGCAGAACGTAGTAAGCCAGACCAATTGCTGCACATAATAGGTGTGCTTAATTTGCATTTGTGCTTGCGTTCTTGCGCGTAGGATACCTACCCCTGTTAAACATCCCCTAGTCATTAAACTGTTTACTAACATAAATAAAAATTAAAAATAAGTGAAACAAATAAAGCAAAATTAATTTTTGTCTATAAAATTTTTATGTTTAGATCACTATTATCTTGAATCATTAGTTAAAACACCTGTAATTATATTTTGAAACAATTGTAAAAATTTTATGTCACGAGATCGATCACGCTCACCAAGGAATTCTATCCCTAGAATTTTATTTTTAAATAATTTTGGGTTGTTACAACAAATATGGTTGATCAAAACGCATCATTGTTTCCCCCACATTTTAATGTAGCTTTATTAAATGAAATTCCCACATATGATGGTAATCAAGCCACTCTTTCGGAATTTATCAGATCCGCAGAAATCATTGCAACTAAATTTTGTACAGAAAATTTAAACGATTATATCAACCAAGTAATTTTAAATTCGATAAGGAATAAATTAAAAGGTCAAGCGTTAGAAGTAATCACAGGTTACGAGTATGATACTTGGAAAGACTTAAAAAATGTCTTAATTGAAAATTTTGGCGACCAAAGGTCAGAATTGAATCTCTTAATTGATTTAACTAAATTAAAACAGAATAAAGACTCTCCCATAGAATTTAGCAATTTATAATTCTAAAGTTTCTCTGAGTCAAGAATCAAAAGATATTATCACTTATAAATTAAAGGCTAACAAAGATTTAGCACTTCGCACTTTTACAAGTGGACTAAATGAAAATTTAGGAAGCTTCGTAAGAAGTAGAAATCCAACTTCACTAGAACAAGCGTTAAGCATAGTAAAAGAAGAAATTGATATCAGATATTCTCAAAATCAAAATAATTTTCAAAGTCAGAAATTAAATAAATCAAATTTAACTTCCAATATTCAAACACAAAATTCATACCAATCTAAATTAAATAACCCAAATTTTATGCAAAGACCATTCCAACAAAATCGAAATAATTTTAATCAAAATCCCAACTATTTTAAAAATCCAACGAATTTTAATAATCCTAATAATTCTAGAATAACTCGAAATTCAAGCTTTAATGCATTTGCACCAAAACCAAATTTTTCACCAACAAATAAACCAGAACCTATGGACTTTAGCACTATAAAAAGACCAGCTACTCAACAATCAAATTTCCCTAATAAATATCGAGCAAACTCTCAAAATGTTAATAGAAATTTTAATCATTTAAATTACCATCAAGAAAAACCTCCGGATGAATATGAAGACTTAACCGAAGATTTATTTGAAAATGGAGAATTTTCAACTCCAGAAAATTTTAACGAAAACCTTCAGGAATATTTTGACCCTGACAATTTTCAAGATACAACTGAAAATTACGAATCACAAGATTTA
The DNA here is from genome assembly GCA_940337035.1 of Agriotes lineatus. NCBI lineage: Eukaryota > Metazoa > Arthropoda > Insecta > Coleoptera > Elateridae > Agriotes > Agriotes lineatus. The sequence goes on from OW679197.1 coordinate 21,105,296, forward strand.
GACTATACTTACGATTATTTCGAATATCCAGATCCAAACGATACTGTAAATTTTCATTAAGAGCCTCGGAAAAGAATATTTTAACTTTTAATATAAATCCAAAATCAAACCTTCCTTATATTATAATTCCCGCCACCGGCGATAAATTATTAATTGATACAGGTAGCTCACAAACAATAATTTCCCCAGAATTTGTACAACAACATTTTCCAAATTATATTTATGAAACAGAATTTGAGATAGTTACATCTCATGGAATTTCTCAACATAACTTAATTGCAGATTTACCCATTCCTAATCTTTTTTATGAAAACGGAACACATACATGTTATTTATATAATTTTAACCCAGACTATATAGGACTTATTGGATCCGACTTATTTTCAAAATTATCCGCACGAATAGATTATAAATGGATGCATATTCAGACAGAAAGAGCTACGATACCATTTTATTATAACCCGTAAAAACTAAAAAAAAAAAAAATGAAACTAATGTAACTTTTCCAAACCTAAAAATTAAGATTTTTATTCTTCTCAACAAAACCTACAGTTAACCCTGTGTACAGAACTTTTCGTAAAATTTATCAGCATAAAAAAAAAATGTAACTAAAATAACTCCAAAATTAAAATTTAATGAAAAAGGCATGACTAAGCCTTCAGCAATTGAAATCATACAATAATCAATTTAAAACAAGCGTAATTAATACTTTAAATGAAATACAAGAAATTAATATTTATAATCCTTAATCTTATAAAAATAAAAATTATGAGCTCAACAAAAATCAGTCTATCAGACTTAACAACTTTAATATAAAAACTTCAAATATTAAAAGTATTTTAGATAATTAATTTAAATAACAATTTTTTAACAACTTTAATATAAAAACTCCAAACATTAAAAGTATCTTGGATAATTATTTTAAATAACAATTTAAAAAAACAATTTAAGACTAAAATCAATGCACATATAATTTCAAAACTGACGAAAAGTCAACTCATAAGGTTTAGTAATTCAAACATAAATTTGTAAAATATTTAGATTATATAGCTCCTTCTAAAGTAGGAATAAAGTCAGATTCATCTAAAAATTCAATAATCAAAATTTCCCAGCACTTAAAAATCGAAATAAAATCATTTTTAACCAAATAGTCTATTAAAGAACATTTATCAAAAATTTTGCCAAAATAACTAAATTTTTAACCGTGTGTTTAAAGAAAAAAATAAGATTGTTCACACCCTTGAATTTTTGAAAAACTTTAAGTATTACAAATAAATTCTAATAAATAAATCAGTAACTTCAAATATCAAAAGTATTTTAAAAAAAAATAACATCTTAAGAAAAAACTTAAGACTAAAATCATTTAAATCAGAAAAAACTCAAATAAAAATTATACTTAACAAACAAACAAGACCTAAGCTTGTATTAATCTAGTATTTACAATTTTAATAATCACAATATTTCTCGCGTTAAAACTAAGATGTTCACAGCAACATACCTTTATAATTGATATTGCTAAAGGAAAACAAAGAAAAACCTTTACAACCATTTAAAATTAAATTCAAATTCAGAAAAGTCAAACATTTCAATTAAACGAAAAAGTATTTATTAAAACAAATCTCAGAAGTAAAGATTAAATTTAAAATTAAAACCCATTCAGAAAGATCAAACATTTCAATTAAACGAAGAAGTATTATTTAAAATAAATTTCAGAAGTAAAGATAAAATTTAAAATTAAAACCAATTCGGAAAAATCAAACATTCCAATTAAATGAAAAAATATTTGTTAGAACTAATTTCAGAAGTAAAATTGAAATTCAAAATTAAATCTAATTTTTTAAAAAATATGGAAATATAAAACACCCTGACTAAAAGGAACTATTGCTCTCTCTTTTTCAGGATTACTACACTCTTCATCGCCTGTACCCTGCTGACTCAATCACTAGTTATACAGAGCGATATTATTATTAAAAATTTAAAAGATAATCCTGGATTATATCCTCTAAACTTAGGAAACGTAGTGCTTAAACAAAGCGAATGGACGCTTATTAGAAATGTAGACTATACCCCTATATTTGTTAATTATGACACACTTAGAACTAATTTAATGAAAATAATACCGTTACTTGAAAATAAAAGTTATGTTATTGAATATAGAAATTTGAGAAAATTGACATTATTATCAACCGTAATAATTAACTTATAATATTAAAACAATACGTAGAAAAATCTGATAAACTTCTGAATCAATTATTTCACAATATTAAACATAAAATTAATAAAAGTCCTCTCAATTAACTTTTCGATGGACTTGGATCCGCTTTCAAATTTTTAACTGGAAACCTCGACGCCAACGATGGAGTCAGATATGAATCTATGATTACTAAATTGCAAGAAAGCAATAAAATTCAAAATGACGTTATATTAGAACAAACTAAAATTTTAAATGATACCATCTCAGTAATCAATGATATAGCAAAGAGTCAAGAATTATTAGACAGAAATATAAATAAAATAATTTTACAAAATGAGGAATTAGGCAAAAATCTCGCTACATACTCCTTAAAAACAGTCTTGCTAGAAGCAATTCAATTTTTACAACTACTTATTAACACTTGTTTGGAACTAGAAAATGCATTAACTTTTGCCCAAAATCAACAGATGCATATGTCATTAATTGATAATGACGATTTAATTGAAAATCTAAATGAAATTTCGACATATCTCAATAGCATATCAGAAAAAGCTTTAACTATTCCATATCCTGCAGAGTTACAGTATTTACATTTATACGAGTCAATTATCATTACAAAAGTTTATCAAGTTAAAAACAGAATTACATTTATATTCGAAATACCTCTTACTTCCAAAACTAACGATTATCAAATGATACAATTAATACCATTTCCGATTTTTATCCAAAATTATCAAGTTCGTATGATTATACCTACTTATAGTACTTTATTATTTAACGTTAAAAACAGCATTCCCATTGAAATAAGTCATTGTAAACTTATAACTTTAGACACCTACTTTTGTAATCAAAATAACTACTTTGAAATCCCCAACGACAAATTGTGCGAAACACAACTTCTGTCATTTAATAAAAATAAAACATGTATCCCTTATTTATTCAATTTAACAGAAATCAAAATATCACAAATAAATCCTGCGACATGGTTAATATCTTCCCCATCTGAAGCAATATTGGACGTCAAATGTAAAAATCAGAATTTTAGAAAAGGAATATCTGGCACTAACCTCTTACACCTCAGTTCAGACTGTCTTGTTTCAATAAATCAAAAACACATGTTATTCACCGCAAAAAGAACCTCAAATGAAATTGTTAATTTAAAAATTTCAAACATTGACCGCTTAATAATTCCTGAATCAAACCACATAAATGTTTCAAAGATTGACTTGATACCTCTTGACACCCAGAAATTGGTTGAGGACCGAATTAAACTTAATAAATATGAAAATTTGTTAAAACCTGTTAATTATATTAAATCTGATAATTTAAGTGTGTCTGCAATTATATTTACTCTGTGTACTATTCTTATGTTAATAATTTTTATATTGTATTTGTATTATAATAGAAACACAATGAAGATTAAACTTATTAGATTTTTAAATAAAGATTTTGAACCGGTTAACGTAAATGCATAAGTTTAATTTTCTTTTCTCTTTGTAAGTTCAATGGAGGCATATTTGAATACCACCCATTGAACATTTTATCGGCGGACGTGTTATATTATGAATAGACAATGGTCTCCTGTGTAAAACTGCAAGCTTGCAACCTTGAACGATAAATAGCTTCTTTATATGAATTGCAAGTCTGCAACCTTGAACGCACGTGGCTTCCTGTCTCACGCTCCCTTTTAGAGATAACGCTTATCTTAGCTGATTAGGCATAGTATATATACTAGTAGCTTGCACCTCTAAGTTAAGCTCCAGTCAGTCGATAAGTTCCATTGTGTTCGTATCATAGCTAGATGTAAGAAATTGTCCGGCGGCTAGCTGTGTGCTTCCAATGTTATATTTCATTGTAAAATAAAAATAAACGTTTTTTAAAAAGTCGTTTCGGCGGCCTTTTAATAAAACTGGTGACAGTTAAGCAATGGTTTAGGTTATTATGTGTATTTAATTCTAGAACATTAACATAATGCGAATTAATAATCGATATATGTTTCAATTTTCAAACTCAAGCTTGATTTCACTTTCGTTTGCTCACATGTTGCATGCTGTGTTTTATATTAAGTTTTTCTTTCGAATGCCGATCGACAAACTCGCCTTATAGTTCCGAAGTTCTAACTTTTCTAGATTAGCCTGAAAGACTACATGTTCGCTGGGGTTTTCGCTGATACTTGCCCAGTTTTAGTAACTGTACTACGATTATGAACCTTGACACTAGTAAAATCGCAATTCATTTTTGAGCCAAATTTCACTAGTTTTACTTTAACTTTTATGCGTCCAGTACTCTATTTACTGTCATTATATTCAACTATATTCAAACAGTGTAAATATTAAAGCCTCGTTATCATCCCCTACTACTGTTATATTATGTTTTATTTGACCCAACATATATCTGCTCGGTTTTAGAGTATAATTTAGTGTACATGGTAAGTGTCTTTTTGTATTTTTGCTTCATTTTATATTATTTAGTAACGGTAAGCACAATAGCCTGATTCTTACCTATGACAAAAACTCGCCGAGGGAATTTGCATTTTAAAAATGTTTAATTCCTTTGATCATAACCAACAGAATAAACGTTAATTAGGCGTAAGCGTAACATTATTGAAATAATATTACATGTTGAACAGCATGTGTATATTACCTTTAGTTAAGCAACGCTGAAACAATACTTACTCTTGTTACAGTGTGAATTGAAAAAAAATGATTATGAAACCGAATAGAATTATAATATCACTTACAAAACTATCTACAGTCGCGTTTTTACAAGGTACCTAATGTTTTTATAAGGAGATTTTTCTAAAAATACCTAACCAGATATTAGAGTACGAAAAAATTACCGCAGTGTTATTTCATTCAATAACGAAAGCTGAATCAACTGCTGAAACGTTGAATATGCGTTTATTTAATTTTGATGTTTTACCGTATATAGTGCAACTAGTGGGTTCTTGATTATCAAATAATCATTTCTGTTTACACGAGATATATTGTATCGCAATCACGCTCGTCCTTCGGACTAGCGTGATTGCCTCAAACAACATATCGAGTGGAAACAGAAATGATTTGATAATCAAGACGAGTTGCATTCGGCTACATTATATCACCAGTCAGTAAACAACGTTTGAACAGTTTATTAGAAATATTGAAAGTACAGTTAGTGTGATTGCTATGACGATTGTACTTTCATCAGATAACTCGATGTTTGTGAAGGTATTTGACTATCAGTTATTAGTCAACAATGTATATGATTATCACCGTTGCTATGTACATTATCAAAAGTTAGTACAACATGCGTATCTATGCATTTTGACGGTTTTTCATTGGTTGATGTTATAGGGAGTGGTATAATCTGGGTAATAAGAATTTCTAAGTAATACTTTTCAGATCATGTAGTGTTATATTTCTACTTCTTTTTACAATAAAGGCAGTATTGGACTCACCCCAAAAATCTAAATTAAGTTTTCAACAGATCTTCGCGTTTTAGAGTCCCCTGAACCCAAACAATATGTTTTTGTTCATTGATCTGTCTGTCAGTCTCTCTGTGAGTCTGTGTGTGTGCAGAATATCTCAACAACGAAAAGAGGTATGACGTTGAAACTTCATATATAAGTTTTGTGTACTTTCCAGATGCGAAAGCAAGCTTTGAAGAAAATCGCATAACCGGAAGTATGGTGTTTACTCTTGTGATTTTTTAGTTTTTTTTTGGTTTTTTTCAAAAACGGCTCTAACGATTTTTTAAACTTTACATTTTTATTACATTTCTAATGTGTATTGATGTGAGATTTTCCAGTTGAATACCTCTAAAACGGGTTTCTTTTATTTCCTATTTTTTTTATTAACTATTTTAAATGGAACACGGTATATTATTACATTTTTGAATTCGGTTAAAAATTTTAGAGAAAATTTGTCTCTTTAACTAACGCTATTTTGTACGGTTTCTGTAGAATTTATAATTTTTGAAAAAATTGACAAATGCTTAAAAATTAAAAATCAAATTTTTGGCCAATTATAAGATCACTGTAAAAGGAAGTTGTGTGCGTGTATCACACCAGGTTATTATTTATAGAGTACATGAATCGTAATATGGCGGAGTTAGAATTTTCTAATTTATGTCAAAAGTTTGTTGAAAGAAATATATATAATATAGTTGAAAGTTTGATATGTGGCTTAACAATAGCAATGCAGATAGGTTTTATATGAACTGTATTTTAATTTTAATAAAATCAGTGTTGAATAAATAAAGTAATTGATTTTTTGAAACGATTAAGGGAGTAATATATAAAAGCATCACAGTTGTCACAGCAGCAGCTCATGGTAATCGTAATCCTTCGAAGAACTTGGATACCTGGAACTGCTTATCGTCTGAGAAACCAAGCAGGTAAAAACTTACCAATTTCCGAAGGAACTAAACAATGGGCAGCGCTGTATAAAAAGGTTGTGCGACATTGAACCGCTCGCTCTCTTAATCGATAGTAGTGTGAGTGGTTGTAACGACAATTTCGTGTCTGTATACGTTTGAAATATAAATTGTTTTTGTTAATTTATTTCGTTTTCCTATTCACTGACTTTGTCAATAAAGTAACAAGCTAAGCAGTAAGTAAACTTGCATTTACAGTAGATGGATTATTTCATCTGAACGCACCGAAATGTTGATCATCTTTATTCGTTTATAACAAACTAGCAAGATGCCCGTTCTTCTTACGGATGTACAAATGTTTGTTTCTTCTTCTAAATATTAAATGCCTTCTGGAGCCCCCCCCCCCCCTTTACCTCACTCAATACGCTAAACTAACAGGGACTGAAAAACAATATTATAGGTAAAAGGGAAACAATATTCTTCCGAAAAAAGTTGTCCTTAACTCTTATTCTTCACATCCCCTGAAAATGTTTATATAATTGTCGTTACCCTTGTATAGATTGATAAAACTATAGTTTTAGTATAACAACGAGATAAAATCAAAAATCTATGTACTTATTAAATGTTGTATTTATAAATTATAGCAGGATACCTGTTTCCACCACTTGAGGATGGAATTTCAGAAATTCTTCTATTTTATTATAAGCGATATTGAGAAATTCGTGAAAACACAGTTTACCCTTTTTTAGCCCTCACGGTTAAAATTTATAAAAAAAAAATTCAGCCCGCTTTATGGGTGAAATGCAAAAAAACCCTAAAACCTCTTTGTAAAGATTTTAAAAACACATCTATATGCCGAAAAAGAATGCTCTAACTCAATAAACACAAAAGATACAAGGGGTTCCATAATTCACCTCGAATACAGATTCGTACCTTTAAGGGTTGATTAGGGCAAAATCCTGAAATATGTTTTTAGACATTTGCCTTGGATACCTATGCAAGCAAACACCAAGTCGATATCTTATCGGGTCTAAGAGTTATTGAGGAATTCGTGAAAACACAGTCTACCCCTTTTCACCCCCTTAGGGGTAAATTTTTTAAAATCCCTTAAACTACTTTTTACATATTTTAAAAATACATCTATGTGCCAGAAAAAGAATGTTCTAACTCAATAAACATAGGAGATACGATGGGTTCTTTAATTCACCCTGAATTCATATTTGCACCTTTAGGAGTTGATTAGAGCAAAATCCTCAAATACCTTTCTAGGTATTTGCATTGAAAATCTTTGCAAGTACACACCAAGTCGATATCTCATCGGGTGTAAAAGATATTGAGGACTTCGTGAAAACACATTTTACCCCTTTTCATCCCCTCAAGGATCAAATTTCAAAAAATACCTTCTTAGCACTACCTTAAGTAAAAAATTTAACCTTTCACTCAAATTTCAATTTCGTAGTACCAGTGGTTACGGCTCTGAGTTGATTAGTCAGAGTTGTGACTTTCTTTTATATATGTATAGATTACATATTTTAAACTGTATTGATTAACTTAGTTGATTATAGAAAGAAACAAAAATCGTTCACCTTTTGTTAATAAAATTCTCTCTAGAGAGTAGATTTCTTCAAATAATTAGTTTATAGATATTAACGATACAAGTTTGATTATGAGCATCTTAACGAAACGAGTTTGATTGCCAAAACGAGGCGGTGAGCCGAGTTTTGCGTCAATCAAACGAGTTTCGTTGTGTGCCATAAGCAAACGTGTATTGTTCAATATTTTATCTTCATTAATAAACTCTGGTTCAATGTATAAAAAGAGTGCGGTAATATTCATTACCGCACTGAGTGCGGTAATATCTATCCATTACCGCACTGAGTGCGGTAATATCCATTACCGCACTGAGTGCGGTAATGAAGCTCTTAACGATACTAAAATTAATTTGGTTAAGAGGCTATAACAACACGGATGAAGATAAAATAATCTTATACATATATTGTGTTAACAAATGGAAATACATTGTATATTTAAGTAAATTTTCTGTTTTATATGCAATATTATTATAAAGTCATAGCCATTACGTTCTCGTACAAGATTAAAAGAACTATTTTTCTGTACGTTTCAGACAAACACTTTATATAGAGATACAATTGTCAGAATTTGTAAGTCAAAAATTGATTCATTTACATATATAAATATCACTTATTTTAAATGAAAGGGGAACTTACCTGTTGTCCTGTTGAACAGATTTGCCTCTTATCGAAAAATGGCATATTACATCAAGCTACATACAGAGAATATACAAACTACAGAGCTAAAGGGAACGATAAATAGGAATTTCAAAAGGTGCTCATGAGAAAAATAATGTGACGTTCGTGTTCAGTAATTATTAGTAGCTTCAGCGTACTTATGCGAACGTTTTGTCCGTCCGTCCGTCCGTCCGTCTGTCTGTCTGGATCGCCTGTAACTTTCGAACGGCTACAGATATCGAAATTTTGAAAGGGGGCAAAGTTGTTGCTAAGGTCCCGAGCACCTTCATGCGCTATTTGGTTTTGGCGAAAGGTGGCGATTTTCCACTTTGCAAAATTTTCAAGCATTGTCGCACAGTGGCGGCTTGTCCACTTGGCGTCATCTACAGAAGTTCGGTGGTCACGTTTTGAACTACACATTCTGGGTGCACTATAATACTTAATGTTTTCGCAGTGCTGAAGCTACTCTTTAGACCTGTACTTGAGCAGTTTATTTAAAGATAGATCGATAAAATGAAATAGGAAAGGCGAAAAGCATAATGAGAGGCTTATCTGAAATCAAGCAAGAAAAGTATAGTATTTGAATCACTCGTTCATTCATTGACTCATAATCTTCAGCCTCTTTTACCATTGGATGTGGCGGACCATTATGCATGATCTTCGCGGGAAGTGCAACGAAGGTAACGAGTTGCTTTACGCTCCCCCGCACACGAACTGACGCCACATTCAACAATTATAAATCTAACTTAACTAATAAATTCAAATCTATTGCCGTTTCGCAAAAATTCTCGGCCAAGGACAAATTTGAACTTATGTCCACCTGGTTGCTATAATGATGAGCAGGAGGAAATATTTCTATTTATATGCAATCTTAACGCTTTCTCTTGAAAATTACCTGATTCTTACGTTCATTTTCTTCATCGCTCAATTTTGGGCGCGCGCCGTTGATCTTGGGCCGTCACAGAGGGCAACATCTTGTTTGTCTCTTTGTGCGGAGTTCTTCAGATCTGCTCTTGTTCTCGAGCAGGAAGGCTACACTTGAAGCGGGCGCGTTTACGCCCGACTCGAGCTACTGGCATAAGTTTTGGATTAGTTATTTCCAGGATACAAGAAAGTTGATAGAAATCAAGGTAATCGTACGTCTGGTTCTTGCCTCTATGATTAGCATATAGCTGGCTGAAGTAAATTGACTGTCATGAAGACGCTTTCGGCGTTAGAAGACAACTAAAACTTCTTTAGTGCTTAAACCATTGATGTTTCGTTGTTCATTATTATTAATTGAGTTACCGTCAGACTTCGAAAATTGATTTTTATCGCAACCAAAGTGAATCAGTATTGCACTGATTTTGTTTTGTTTTAAATCAGGAACAAATTGAAATTTTAATTTATTTGTAAATGTGCTTCTGCTTTTTCAACGGTTTGTGTTACAGGGAAAATAAAACAACAGGTGGTCTAAAAAACAAGGATTTAATTTTTTCTTACTAATTAACAGATTTTTACACTCGCCTTGTAATGGGATACTCAAATCGCAACAAAAACCAAACTAACAAAGTCATACTTATCCTATAGTCAACATCAATTACAGAGATAAAGAGAAATGGATTTGTAAAACGCTATTCCTCCTTGAGCACTTATGTAACAAAAAATCAAAGGTTCCAGTCTATTGCCTTCCGAACCCGGCAGTAAAAACAATAAACTAGGCTACGAGAGACTTCCAACAAGACTCCTACACAGCTCATCTAATCCAGACATGTTTACGTCTTAACAAATTAAAAGCTAGTTTCTTGGGTAACCATTGCACTACCCCACAGAGATTTGGCACGTAATCGTTTTTTATGTACAATCCAGGCGAACTTAAGGTTCTACAGTACGCAATGAAAGGAGGAGGGGCATCTGACTTTAAAGTATGCTGCACATTCACTTAACACAATCAGCGCTTTTCGAGTCACCTGCGATTCGCTTAACGCTTTATCAGAGTATGTCACAGAATATTACCACTGAGTAACGATGTTTTAAGTAGATATGCTTCGTAATTTATCAAAAGAATGTTTTTATTATAAGATTTTTCATTCTGACATCTACATTGAGCGAACATGTAGAAATCTGCTTTCACCCGACGAGTTGCCGATGTCTCGTGACGCACTATAACGAAACATGTTTCGTAACACCAGCGACTCACCTATAGCTTTACTACTTTGTGCCATAGAATTATAACTGTCTGCATACCTTACGGTTGCTGATCTGGCTGTGCTCCACACCATTAGATCCATATACCTACTTTCACTTGAAATGTGCTTTTATCCGGCAAGTCACCGTTGTGTAGTGAGGCGCTGTAGCAAAACTCGAGACGCATAAATGGGCAGGTTGCAAAATAACACGATGCACTGAATGTGTTAAGCCAGTTCTTACTTAGCAGGGGCTTCCTCCATCACGTCCGGAGGCGTCTTTGGCGGCGGCGGCGGCGGCAGAGGACGACGCTGTGGAGGTGACGAGGTGAGTGATGTCGTTCCACCACGACAGGTTCAACCGCTCGGGAAGAACCGGAAGCGGTTTTCATATGACGTGCGTGGGTACCGGCGGCAGCTCGTTCCGGACCTCGTCGTTCTTCATAATCACGCACACAGGCCTTTTGATGGCTTCCGGGCTCGGCGTCCTCCGAGGGAACGCTGGGGGGCAGATGTTGCAGGGGCCGTTCATGTTGGCGGCGAGGTTGCCAATGGGCCAATTTAGAGTGGGCGAATACAACGGGCTGCTGTTGTACAGTAGGGCCAGCTCGGCGGCGATCTTCGACTCGTCGGGGTGCCGGAAGGGGTAAAGGTACGGCAGCGGCGGGAAAATTGACCTGGGGATTTTCAGGTGGTCGTGGTCGCCCAGAAGGGGCGGTAGCCCCGAAGATGCCGACACTGGCGGCATCATCGCCCGCTGGAGGGAGGCGCTGTCCAGAGACGGTGACAAGAGGGGCGATATCGAGAAGCCAAACTTGGGTTCTTTCTTGATTAGCGGCTTGGGTTTCCTCCGCGGTCGGTACTTATAGTCCGGGTGTTCCTTCATGTGGAGGGCTCTGAAATGAAGAAATGATAAGTTATTTCTTGATTTACATAGTGGGCAAAAAGCTACATGTTTTGGGCTGTAGCTACGTTGCGTATTTTTCGAATTCTCCTCGCCGTAATTCTCGTCTTGACAGTTCCATCGCACAGGAGCTTATGCGTTCCGCTTGTCGTTGCTGTAAATTTCCGTATTTTTCGCTCCCTTTATCTGAATGTGTTAATATGTCTCTCTTCAGCACTCATTCAACCTATGTTTGGCATTTATTTGGCAAGTTTTGGTATCAGTTCATTCTATGCCCAATTACAGTTATAGATCTTTTTAAAATTATCGTAGTATTAAAATTTCTATAATCTTTAGAACTTAGTTTAGAGCTTTGATAAGAAACTTTGACTTAAATTATTTAAAGTGTCCAGAAATAAAAAAAGAAATTCAAAACAGAAAAAATCGTGAATTATAAGTTGATTCGGATTTTTTTATATTTTAAATAAAATAATTTAAGGTTGCTATATTTCATCAGTTATATGTAAACAATCAACGCAATTTCTTTTTAACTTACACTTCTTCTATTGGATAGCAACTCAAATGGGGTTAGAAAAGCATTAGGTGACGCACCAACGCAGTCAACACGACATAATCCAGTCCTTAACGTTGCCAATTCCAAGATCGGGAACGAAGCCAGGCATCAGAAGAGAGTTTTCGGAGGTCGAGCAAAACGCCTGGGCATCAGGCGAGTGTGGCACCAATTCAGTTTTAAATAAACTGCGCTAAATTTAATTGTGTAGGATGAATGGCGTACAATATTATCTAAGCCAACATATTCAGTTGGCGACAAAAGATAATGCGTCCATTGTAAGGACACATTGAACGCCTCCTGTGATCCTATTCATAGGGAGATTGTCTCGGCTCGCGCTCCGTCGCCAATCCCGGCAAATACAATGCACCCTTTCACGCGCTACCACCCTTTGTTCTAGCGGAGCAATTTGAGTATTTACTGTAACTCTCTAAGACAACTGCTGTGTCCACATGCTACAATGCTGCTACACGAGCAAATTCTGGATTTTGAAGCCTGTTTATTCGGGATTAATTGAGAGTTTGGACAGGGGAGCTTTGAGCTGGAAATGGAAGTTACCGGATAAAAATGCACGCTCGGTGTAAAGCATAAAAACTATTGGCATAAAACAGACTTGAGGGGTTTTGAAGTATTATCGACGAACAATAAATATTTGAATATCAATATATCGACTACCTATTGTATAAAGATTCGAACACAAGAAGTGTTTTATTAATGACAAATAGACGATTGATTCTGCAAGTTATCGATTGGCATTTTAGAGTAAAAACTGTCGAACTATCAAATGTCAATGTATGTACAGATTATTTTTAACTGTGTCCATTGTAGTTTGTCGATTGTTGAGGCTGAGTAAGAATTTTAAATTCAAAATGTTTAACTGAAGCTACATAAAGATAGCGAATAAATTATTTATTAAAAACCTTCCTATAGGTACTTCAGCTCAAATATAATAAGAAATTGTCACATATAATCTCATAAAAGCATTAATTCATTCCGGAAATTTTTTTGAATGCGTTCCAACAACCTCGTATTAATTTGCCCGAACGGGACGCGAGGGCTAATTAGGACGTTGTTGGAATGCACGAAAAATAATTTCCGGATATGAATTAATGCTCGAATGCAGATTCGGTAAGAAAATCGTAACGACACAAACCCTCAGAGTTAGGTTGGTCTACCTACAAAGAATTTCCAAGAAATGTTGTTGTTGTCTTGGTTACGGCTCTTGAACTAATTTTTCTATTGGTCATTAATGACTGTCGTACGATTTTCTGCTTAATTACGACTTTAAGCTGTTGTACCCTTTATAGTTTTCAATTTGAACTGATTGGTACGGTTGCGACCCAAAAAAGAGACAGTTACGTCTATTTTCGCGATTATTCCACCTTTCGTCACTGCATTTATATGCTGCTAAATTACTTTGGCATATTATTTTTAATTTGGAATTGTCTGGCAGATGGCAAATATTCAATGTTGCAATATGACATATTAATAAAACAAATTCAAGCAGCTAGAATTAGACAAAAATCTGTTATAAGAGTTGTCCCATTTTTTATTGGCAGCAACTGTACCTTTGAATAATGATTTACAGTTGTAGCAATGAGGACAACTACCAAATATCCTTTCGAAATTGTTGAATGCAAGCTATCGTATGCGCTAGCTCAATTATAACGGTGAACTATCTGATTATTGATTTAATTTAATCGATTTTCTCTTATACTAATCAATTTTATTGGTACTTTGGAATATTAATTGTAACAAAGAAAATTGTTGAATAAAGATTATCGTGCATATTCAAACATAATTATGATTAGAAAAGTTTATGAATAATTATTCCCTTTTACAGGTTTCAATTTAAACCGTTCAGACCTTGAAATAACTACTTACACTTACAATAAAGAAAAGAACTAGCGAATATATGTGATAATAATCGTTAAACTTTGAAAAATAACTTGCAGGTGTAATAGGGAAAACAATTAGCTAATACACTTTGTCAATTATCGAATGTAAACTATCGTATACGTCAGCTCTCAGATTAGTAATTTCGTTTAACAGAATAGCATAAAACGTTATCAGAACTCACAAGGATAACAAGCTTTTTTTTATAAGTACCAAATTAAGGAACACAAAATAAAATATGTAACTCTCAACTTAATATAACCTTATAGAAGATAATAAAAAGATAAAAACAATAATTTGAGAGCTGTCAAAATACACAAGTTGGTAATATTTTTATTCTTTGGTATTATTGTTATACCACTTGTACTTTGCAGAAGATTTTGAAGAATAGCCTCCATCGTTGAAGATTGTAGACGATTTAATTCATCTGTCCATTGCATAACCATTAGCGAAAATATTCGCTCAACGTTGGCATTATGGGAAGGAATAGAGAATAGAGAAGAAATTAGGTATTGTTCTGTGGAATAGACAGTACATATTCACACAATCTAAAAATAACATCACTCCTATTTGTGGTAGGCGTAGGAGTATTGTTAAACATGGACGGCGCTGCGTTGCCACTTTAAGACTTTAAATAGTGTGTTGTAGTAAATTTATAATTCACAGCTATAAGCTATGTTACAAGTTATCACTGTAAATTAAATTATCAATTTGCGAATAAAATTGAGTAAAATTTATATTTGCAAGTAGAGTTTAGAAAGCAGGACAAATTACCGTCCCGGTGCCTTTTTTCGGGACATTGAGAAAAACCACAAAAAACGGGACAATCCCATGAAGCCAGGATGTATGGCAACCCTAGTTCATACTCGTAAGAGGTTAATAAATGTAAAATCTCTTTTAAGTGATTCCGCGAATTAGCTTTAAATCTTAACCCTTGCTATTTTGTAATATCAACTTACAGCTGTAACAAAGAACAAAAACTAGTTACTACTAGTTATAGATTAACGAATGTAAACTATAGGCTACGCTAACTCAAATATAATATTATACTCTCTGATTAGTGACCTCTTTTACATGATTTCCCTTTATAGTTATAAATCTCAACCGCTGCTACTTTGGAATGACAATTTACAGTTCTAAGAAAAAAACTAGCGAATACTCATTATAGGTTAACGAATGTATAAACTATAGTCTTTGTTAGCTCTAATAATAAACTATCTGATTAGTAATCCTTTTTAACTGATTCCGTTTTATAGCTTTCAATCTCAGCCGTTGCTACTTTGGAATAACAACCTGCGGATGTAATAAAGTTTAAAAAAATGATAAATATTCCTACGAATGTAAACTATAAGCTACGTTAGCTCACATAATAATAAACTCTCTCATTTGTAACCTTCTTTAACCGATTTCGCTTTATAAATTTCAATCTCAACAATTGCTATTTGAGAATAACCACTTGCAGTTGTAACAAAGAAATATACTATTGAATATTTGTTATAGGTTTACAAATGTAAACTGCATTCTCCGTTAGCTACAATATAACAATGAACCCTTACCAAACCAAAGGAAAGTACTATGAATATTGGTTATAGGTTAACGAATATAAACGGTATGCTTCGTTACCTCAAATATAATAATAAAGAACTCTTTTACTTGTAACCTCTTTTAACGGATTCCCCTTTATAGCTTTCAGTAACAAAGGAAGAAATGGTGAATACTCATTATAGATTAAGGAATGTAAACTATGGGCGATGCTAGCTCAAATATAATAGGTAATGAAATCTCGGATTAAAGAAGCCGAATAGCTCAGTTGGTGGAGCGTTAGGCTTGCATTACGCAAGTCCTCGGTTCGAATCCCACCGTGGGCGGAATTTTGTCGCAACCTTGGTGATTAGTATGGAGTTCTCGTGAGACCATTCACGCTGCAAATTAACTTTGCTCTACTCAGAACCACAGATAAATTAACAAGGTTAACACATCACCAAAACATACACCTCACACAATGGATGCTACACAAGTGCAAAGGGCGTGCTCCAACTTTGTAACCCGAATCCGGGGCAAGCTGAGCACTATACCGCCAAACGCTAGGGTACAAAGCATCAGTCTCTACACAGGTAGGTAAAAAGAGGTTACAGATAATACATACATACATACATACTCTCTGATATTGCAGTTGTAAAAAAGGTAAATACTAGCGAATACTTGATATAGGTTAACGAATGTAAACTATAGACTACCTTAGGTAAATATAATAGTAAACTCTCTGAATAGTAGCCTCTTTTAACTGATTCCGCTTTATAGCTTTAATTCTAATTGTTGCTATATTGGAAAAAACTTGTTGTTTCAAATGAAAATGTTAGTAAATACTTGTTATATGTTAGCGAATGTAAGCTGTAAGCTACGTTGGCGCAAATACATTAATGCACTCTCTAATTAGAAATTTTTTAAAAGATTCCTTTTTGTAGTTCTTAATATAAGCAGTTGATACTTTGAATTAACAAGTTACAGTTATAACAAGGTAAAATGCTAGCAATTACTCGTTATATGTTAACGAATGTAAACTATTGGCTACGTTGACTCAAATACAATAATGAACTCTCTAATTAGTAGCCCTTTTGAAGCGATTCACTCTTATAGTTCTTAATCTGAGGTTGCTACTTTGGAATAACAAGTTATAGCTGTAACAAGGGAAATGCTAGCAAATACTCGTTATGCGGTAACGAATGACAACTATGGGCTGTGCTATATATATTTAATTGCTATACAGGCCGTGAAGACCTAGAGCATAATCCAAAATTTACAAATATTATTATTACATAATTACATATATCGTAACTATTACATAAAGTTTCATAAGTATTTATTTACAATTCCCCTTCATTCTCCTCTATTCGTTGCTCTGATCCTCCAATTTCCAACTCCGATGGTTTTAAATCCTCCTGCCAGCCATCTTTTCCGTGGTCTCCTTTTCTTCTTTTGCCTATTGGTTTTCTATACAACACCATCTTTGTCATTCTCTCCTCTTGTAATCTTTCTACATGGCCCAACGACTTAATTCTTTGTGCTTTACTGTATATGAATAAACTAGGTTCCTTATATAATTCTTTTATTTCTTGTTCGTTTTTCCTTTCCAGCCTTCTTCCCTTATTGTTCCACCATAGATAGCTCTCAGTATTGTTTCTCCAATCTGTCCAATAAGTCTCTTTCAGATTGTTTCAATGTCCACTTCTCGCATGCATAAGCCTTATTTGGGTATTTTTGGACACCAATTTTGATTTCAGTAATGATCTCAAGGCTGCATGTTCTTGATTTCCTTTTACAATTCTTGCTTTTATTTCCTGATCCTCACGACCGTTTTTTTTCGAATTACACCTCTAGATATGCAAACCTATTTTCCTTTTCGAAAGTGTATGTGTTGCCCCCGGTGATCATTATTTTTAGTTCACGCTGATATCTTTTCTGTAGTTCTCATTACCATATATTTTGTCTTTGCGCCGTTTATTCTCAAACCAGCTTCTTTTGCAGTTTCTTCTATCTTTTGAATATTCTTACTAATTCTTTTTCTGATTTTGTTATTAAGGCCAGATCATTCGCAAAGAACATGCACTGGTGCTCATTGCTGAACATCGTTCTTTCCTTTTTGATCCCGCTTCTTCTGACAACATCATCAAGTGTTTAGTTGAATAATACGGTAAATATTTGGCCCCCATAGCTAAGCCCTTTTTTTCGAATTCTTCTGACTTATATTACTTCCACATTACCGCGCTACGCAATTTTTCCATCGTCATTCTTATCAGCTTTATCAATTTGCATGGTATTCCCAAACTATTCATCGCTTTGTACAGTTCGCTTCTTTCTATCCTGTCGTATGGCTGCTTCAAATAAATAAACTGCTCAATTACAGATCTAAAGAGTAGCTTCAGAACGTGACCACCGCAGTTCTGTAGATGGCGCCAAGTGGAATTATAGCGCACCCAGAATGTGTAGTTCAAAACGTGACCACCGAAGTTCTGTAGATGGCGCCAAGTGAACGAGCCGCCACCGTGCTAAAATGCTTGGAAATTTTGTTTGCAAAGTGGAAAATCGCCACCTTTCGCCAAAACCAAATAGCGCATGAAGGTGCTCGGGACTTTAGCAACAACTTTGCCCCCTTTCACAATTTCGATATCTGTAGCCGTTCGAAAGTTACAGGCGATCCAGACAGACAGACAGACGGACGGACGGACGGACAAAGCGTTCGCATAAGTACGCTGAAGCTACTAATAAACAGTACAAACAGGCATACTTTGTATTCACAACAGGTAGTTTGTATTTCCTTTAGTGCGAATATTTGGTCTGTTACTAAACTGCTAGATTGAAACCCAGCTTGATACTCTCCTAATTCTGGTTCGACATAACTATTTAACTGTTTTCTTAGTACTTGAGCTAGGACTTTATAACAAGTATCGAGCAATGCGATACCCCTGTAATTTTTGCATATCAGGTTATCTCCCTCTTTGTGCAGTAGTACTATCAGCGCTTTGGACCATCCCTTTGGCATTTCTTCTTTTTTCCGTAGTGTTTTAATAAGCTTGTATATCTCTTGTTTTAGTGCTTGGCCTCCCTCTTTCAACATTTCGTCTATTTCTTCTTTTGTTGGTTGTTCTATTCCCGTTCTCACTTGCATTTGTATATTTACGCCTTTCTGTTCCTCCTGTATATTGTCGTTGAGAAGCTCCTTAAAGTAATATTTTCATATTTCCACTATTTCCCCCGATTTAAATACTAGCTCCCCTTGATTGTTTTTTTATGTATTTGCATCTGCTTTGATGTCCCCACTATTTTTTTTTCACTTCTTGATAGAATGATCTTATGTCTTTGTCTGCGAATTGTTCTTGTATTTCTCCCAATTTATTTTCATTGTATTGCCTTTTCTTTTTTACATAATTTCTTCATTCATTTTCTTGCTTTCTTATACTATTTGATATTCTTTTCACTATTTCTTGCTATACTATTTTCTCTTTTCTTTTTTAAATTTTCAAAATTTACTTTGCACTTCTCATCAAACCTTTGCTTTGTTTTTTATTTCTTACTTTTTCATAGTATCACTAGTGCATTTGTTTCTGCCATTACTTCCCTGATATATCCCCATATTATGTCCATTTCAGTTGTTGGATCCAATTTTTGTATTCTTCTGCTAGTTCAAATATAATAATGTACTCTCTCATTAGTAACATGTTTTACCTGATTCCCTTTTATAGCATTTCGGGTAATGGGCAATGTTGCTACTTTTGATTAACAACATACAGTTGTAACACAGAAAGTAATTAGCGAATGCTAGTTAAAAAGTAACGAATAACAACTCGTAGATCAAAAATAAACAAATTCAACTAGTTAATTGCCACGGCGTTGAACAAATCGGAATATACACTACTATTTCGATAATGGTGTCGTTGGTTTGAACTACGGGTTTAATAATTGCCAAAAATATGAAAAAGTAGATAAATCGATTTTAAACCAAATATGAATCGTTGAATATAGAACTGTGCACATAGAATAATACTTATACGATTACACAGTTCAGCTAACGGCCTGTCTTGATAAACTTCGTACACATATAATAATAATAGTGTTATCAGACTTGCTACATAAATTAAAAATAAATCAGCAATACCGAACAAAAAAAAAACTGTTATTCATCTTTTAACCTATTTGTAAAATGTTAATGCTTTTGTGAGCACAATTGTGGTAGAATTTAGTCAACAAATGTTAGAAATGTGCTATTTATGAAAGTTGTACTTTTTACAAGGATAACACATTTTCTAACTTAGAAACTAACATAAAATATTAACCCATTTTATTAAACTATCTAGGAATAACATTATATTGACTGCCATATTTTTTTAAGTAATTTTCATTATACTAATCAACTATCAAGTAATAATTTTTATAATGCATGAACCTAACCTGATTTGAGAGTGGTTGTTCTACTGGAGCTAGCAAAAATTAATAAACTCAATAAACACTAATTTATATAAAAGGGGAAAAATTTTACATAAATTCATCTGAAATTTGTTTCAATCTAAAATTAATACAGTACAAGCCTATATAGTCTTCCTTCTACCGGAGTTAGTTCAATTAAATAAATTAAAGAGCATCAGTAAAGAAAGGTAGGGCATAGCAATATATTGCTATGATATAAAAATGGTAGAAAAAGAATATATTCTAAAAAGGTTGAATCACTTTAGAACTGGTCAAGATTGGTATACCAACTCTAAAATATGCAAGTGGTTTGAATTGTTAAAAATCAATTATTGTTCATATGAGATACATTGCAGAATGTTACAACGTACTAATGTATAACTTAATTTTGTTAATGTAATGGTTATTTACAATTCTGGAAAGTTTTAAAAATGTTTATGAAATGTTAAATAAATATTTATAACCTAAAAATTACTTTTGTCAAGATATTTAAGTAATTTGATTTAATTTAATAATTAATAAAATTTACTTCCAAAAAGAGTGCTGAAAGAAGTAAAAGGAATTGTTTATGTTTTATGATATGAGAAAGGAGGAGGGTAGAAAAATAATTTTCCAGAATTAATTTTAAAACAGATAAACTCTGGGTATAATATAGTAAAAACGATGTTAAAAAGTGATTATCAGTGCGTGATAATACAGTGGAAGAACTATCGATAAATTTGGAAAACGTTGTCACAGCAGTAGCAGAATCAGGTGCAGTCCAGGGGGTACTTCAAAACAGAAACGATTGCAGACACGACACTACAAATGACAAAGCAACGTGAGTCAAATTGAAATTCAATTCTCAGAATATGAGCGACAAACAATATAAATAAAAGGAATTTAAAAAGGCCTATAGAAAGATTTTAAAATGCATTTAATTTAGATGAGATTTATTAATTGATTAATTTGTTTAAATTGTTAAAACACCAGTAACTCCATTGAACATGAACAATTACTTGTAAATTGATTAAATAAATAATTAAATCAACAAACTGTCATTCAAAGGTTATGATTGAACTTTTAAATATAACATAAATACTATCTTTCCAAAATAATTCATTTACTAGTAAAGATACTTTGAAATAGACTGCAGTGTCTGAGTAAACATTAAGCAACAGTTACCCTGCAGAAATAGAGAATTAGAGCTAGCCGAGTTAATTATTACATGCAAAAAGATATCTACAACAAGGTCGGTTTTATAGTGATTGAGCTTTTAAAGAATGAAAAGTACAATTAAAGGTACAAACAGCTTTGTCCGTAGCAATATTGAAAGTAATTCACATATCTAATTAATATTTCTTAATCGAAGCTTAGTCTAAAATTGTTGGAAAGTCATTAAAATGAAATCAAGGACTAATTTTGTATTTTATCGGTAAGCACCTACAAAGAGGAGCAATCGGATTATTTTGATCAAGAACAGATTAGTTATTAATAATTTTTAGTTATAATATTCTACAGTCATAACATGATGTAGAGCGGATATTTATCTATTGATAAAATGGATAACAAACGCATTCAATTAATGTTTTGTATTGCAGCTTTCTATGTAGTTTATAATGGTAAATTATAAATCTGCGATAACGTATGAAATTTTTTAATAAAAATCAAAAGTTGTAGCTCGAAGTAGTCGGTTGGTACTAAATAAATTGTACAACAAGAATTATTGACTTAAGTTGTCTTGCTGCAATTAACGAGCAACAGCTTGCTGTATTAAAGTTTTCTGAAAACATGTTACGGCTTCAGTATCAGCGTATTCTATAACAAGTCAATAGACATTATGATGAAGCTCGACAAACGCCAGTGTTGATTGTGTGAAGAATTATCCCAAGAGCTTCGATGTTTACACTCCGATAAGCGAAGAAAGGAGATCTATTTCGTAAATTTTTATATCGCAAAGCCAACAATGCTGTGCACACACGGTAACATTTTCGATTCTGGAATAAGAGGATTACCTAGGAATTTTGGAACTGAGCTCCGCCAACACGGAAACGCATTATCTGCGCGATAAGGGCGCTATTATGCCCGCTCTGTCTCACCCCTAATTGAAAAGAAGCTGAATGGCATTCTTTGAATATTATTTGCTCAGGGTGCTGATCTTCGTATCGGACGGGCGCATTGCGGAAGGATCCAAGTGGGCCTTTGTGCGTCCAAAGTCAGTACGCCACAATGGGTTATATATTGCGCGTTATCATAGCCACCTCTGTTACAATGGGACGCTATGTACCATTGTGTCTTACCGTGCGGGTTGGCGGTTAGCGATTGTCCCGCAAACACCGGATATTTGGATATGTCCTATCTTTCTTTGTGCTCTGTTCAGTTTTATGGGGGTGATTGCTTTGGGATGGAGCTGCTTTTTTGGGACAGCCAACTACTAAAAGAAACGGTTTTCTTGCGTCGAAGTAACGAATAATCAGAGTATACATATCTAATTAACAGACCATATACTCTTTATTTGATTTAAGACTTATTCTTTTGATATCCGAATGTAAATCTAGTTACTGATATGAATGAATACATGAAAAAATGAAGAAAAACGTGTTTTTGAAGTTAGATCGATGGAAGTATGAATTAGTATTTGTTTTATTCGCCGAATTAAAGCTGTAAAATTAGTTCATTATATAGTTTCTGCATAGAGTAGAGAATAAATACCTTAAGTAACAAGAGAATTCTCGCCTTTCTCCTTCCGATAGTTAGTCGAGTTTCGCCTCTGACGTGGTTCACACGTTGAGTTACCGTGCTCTTCTGTCCCTTCCCTTTGCAAAGAGTTTCACCTCTGGCGTGGTTAACACGTTGAGTTACCTTGTTCTTTTGCTTTTTCCTCCTGATGAAGCCCCTTACGAAAGTGGGAAAAACGTTGAGTTCTTCGATCTCAATCATGACACGGTTCAATCCCGGAAGTCGTTTGTTACTTAATGACAATGGCCGTGAAAGCCTCAGAAATCATCCAGAATAAATACCTCTTCTAAGCGGGTAGAATGCACAACTTTTTAATAATGTGCTGAAGCTTCGTACAAGTGGGGTAGCGTTTAGTAAGAATTTATACGAATAAATAATAATACTAACGAATCCGTACCACAGGAAATTGAAAAACCTCCTCTTTCAATAAAACAATAAAAATTGTTGCTGACTAAAAATGTTGGAATTTTAAATCATTTAAATCTCTGAACACAGTCGGTTTTTAAACACATACAGTCGCCTATTAACGAGTAGCATAGATTTTCCTTTAAGACGAGTACAATCTAAAAATGACTTTTTATGCACAATTTTCTATTAACACTTTGAAAATTCGTTTTTAAACTAATGGATAACATATAGTAGCAATTGATAGTAATGATAAATTCTATACACCAAGCATTCCATTGGAAGATTTAAAAAGAAACAAGTTCGTTTAAGAAAGACGCAAATAAAAATGTTTGTTTTGCAAAAATGGCAATTTGTAAAACTTATTTTCAAATCAAAGAACTAACAGTTCGTTTTCAGTAGATAATTACGAAAAATGTTAAACAACATACGGCCGATATTGCTTATAACTGACTCGGATAATATATTACCCTCGGCCTCGGCCATAAAATGTATCTTCACCCATTATATGCTCAAAATATCGAGCTAATATCGTTAAATACTATTATCTTCAGCAGTAACTATCGCACATATCATACCAGAATGTCCCATAAGAGCATATAATGGTAGACCCGAAAACTTCCTGCTGGCGACCCCACAGTCGATAGATTATATAAATAAACTAGAAATTGATCTATAACATTTAAAGTGTGTTTTATGTATATAAATTTTATATTTTATTAATATTTTTAATATTGTAATTTTAAATGTTTAATATATTAATTTAAAATTTGTTTAATGTGTCAGCCATACGATAAATAAATAAATATTCATCAGTATTGTTATAGACTATTAATCAAATAAATTTTAATATCGGTAATGAATAGATATTACCGCATTCACTGCGGTAATGGATATTACCGCACTCTTTTTATATAAAAAAAAATACATTGAACCAGAATTTAAGGATGAAGATAAAATATTGAACAATACGCGTTTGCTTATGGCACTTAACGAGACTCGTTTTCATTAAGATGCTTATAATCAAACTTGTATCGTTAATATCTATAACGCCCGGCCATAAAGTCGTCAGCAAAAATACTACCGACCAATTTATCTTGTAAAAACGTCACCATTTAAAACTTGCAGTATTAACACAACCTGGATTTTCAGATAAATCTTTTAGAGTGTACAATTAAAGATATCACAATACGGTATTTACAAAAATATCCACTTTGTATCCTCCTTTGCAATGTAAAATTTTGGTGATGCAAACGTTTCTAACCGTTTTTCTATGAAACACTTTTATAGTGTATTACGCTCCAAGATCGGTAAGTGCCATAGAACAGGCCGAGAAAAAGTCAGAAAAACGAGCCCGCAGGGTCGAGTTGTTGCTATTTTTTGAGGACTGTTCCAGTAAAGCACTTAATTAAAGGTTGAGTCTCGTATAACATTTTTGCGCTATCAACTAATAAAATAAAAATCTGGTGTGATACACGCACACAACTTTCTTTTACAGCGATCTTATAATTAGCAAAAAATTTGATTTAAAATTTTTAAGCATTTGTCAAAAATTACAAATTCTGCAAAAACGGTACAAAATAGAGCGTTAATTGAAGAGACAAATAATCTCTAGAATTTTAAGCTGAATTCAAAAATGTAATAATATACCGGGTGTTCTATTTAAAATTGTAGTTAATAAAAAAAAATGAAAGAAACCCATTTTAGAAGTATTCAACTGGAAAATCACCTATCTCACATCAATACACATTCAAAATGTGAAGTTTGAAAAAATCTTTAGAGCCGTTTTTGAAAACTTCCGGTTATGCGATTTTTTTTAAAAGCTTGCTGTCGCACCTACATAGTATACAAAACTTATATATGAAGTTTTAACGCCATACCTCTTTTAGTTTTTGAGATATTTTTTTCACAGGCACACACCCAGACAGACACAGACACACACACGGACAGACCAATGAAAAAAACAATGTTTTGTGGGTTCAAGGGACTCTAAAACATGAAGATCTGTTGAAAACTCAATTTCGAATTTTTGGGGTGAATCCAATACTTCTTTTATTGTAAAAGGAAGTAAAAATACCGTTCAATATTACATTACATATTATATTCATAACGGGCTTGGTATTTTGTTGTTTTCTTATCGACCAACAAGAATACGGAAAATTAATCTTTGCGTCATAGGTAACGAACCCGAAAAAAGTAGAAATAGGTAGATAGTGCAAAAAATAAACAACGGAATTTATTAGAGATTGATAAAAATTTAAAAAGTTCCGTACTGAAACAGTTCTATTTAGAATATAATATTCTCTTTTAAAAATGTTGACCTCTAAACTATTTTGGTCTTTAAAATACAGCATACCGATTTTGGTTTGGTATGGAGGTTAATATTAAATAAATTGCTAATTTAAAAATAATTGTGAACGTTAAAATAACCTTTTAAGAAATAGTCTGGCGAATATCTCTTGTCCAAGCAAAATTGCCCATTTTTTAAATGCACCCAAGCGCTACACGCTTTCGTGCATTTGAAAAAGTTGTCGGCAATTTAATATTTAAAAATAGAACTAAGTAGAAAGGGGCTAGCCATCCCCTCCACTTTTTATTTGATTCGCGGATTCGCGGTTTAATTCGCGGATTTCGCGGTTTTATTCGCGGATTGACCTAATTAATTTCGCGGATTGACCTAATTAATTTCGCGGTTTGATCTAATTAATCACATATGAAGTTTGATATGTAATTTACATATGTGCTACTGATTAAATTACGCATTAGATTTTTTAATTTGCTTCTGGAATTACGCGTCGGACTTCGGCGGCCATCTTGGATTTCTGGCGGGAATATTTGAAATTTGAATTTTTTCCGATTTTTTTCTAAGTTCCATTATTTGAATTTTAAACTTCCCGGGTGTCAGCAGCCACCTTGGTTTTCTGCGCGCGCACCTCTCGCTGTAGTCGTTTTTAATTTTGAATTTTCGCGGAAATATTTGAAATTCAAACTGGTGGATCTATCTCGCTCTTCGAAGCTACTATCTCTCTCTTGCATTCACTCGCGGAAATATTTAAATTTAAAAAAATCTCTGGACGAGCGGGATTCGAACCCGAGTTTTCTTGGCAGCAGCCTTAGCACCTTACCGTAGCGCTATCGAGGTCTGTTGAACATATAGGAATTGAACAAGACGTCATTTCGCAGCTGTGCCGTCACACCGTTCGAGTTGAAACAAACTATTTTTCAAAAATTTATATTATGAGAATAGGGAATGTTTAACATATTGTGTTTACAGGCAGACACAATTTTTAAAAAAATTATATATGTAACAGCTTTGCTACTAATAATAATTTTATAATTTGCAATATAGTCGTTGTCCCAAGTTTCTGGTTAATTTCCATTCGACCGCGCATAATTTGAAAAGCTATATGAAATAATTACTTTATTTTTATAATTAAAACAGCGAAATCACTGCATTACTTTATTCAAAACGCATTATAATATTACGCAATAGCTTCTGGTTAAATTACGCGATTTTTTCTAAGTTCCCTTTTTAAAACAGGTCGAGACTGGTCGCTCTTTGTTCAACCTTGGTAACGTACGAACAGCGATGAGTGGAATTTTTAAAATATTGCCCATCGAACAGCGGAATAATTCTAGAACGAATCGGAGTTTTTATTTGTATAAAATGGCGGTCCGAACACGACGCTGCACAAAACCTGGATTTATCGAAATTTTAAAATAATATAGCTCTGTAATTTTAAAAACAATATAAAGTTACATTTTTTAATGTCTCCTTTGTAGCTGTTTGATTTTTGTGTGTTGTTAATATGCGCACAATTTCTAAACAAGGCCTCGATCTGATATTTCACGTCAAAAATTACAGTAAATGTTCAAAGACAGAAATAAATAATTTATAAGATGCTAGACTATTATAGCTTTCTCTTTCAAAGTTTTGACGTCATTGCATAGCGGCACGCAGAACACAACTCGTTCTTTATGTTTACTTTAGAAACCCTTAACCCTTTTCATCTAAATCGCGAAATCCGCATAAATATATTACTATAAAAAATCGCGAAAAGTGTTGAGTAAATAAATGCAACGCATTGTAAAGCCGTAAAACTTTTAGTTATTGTACGTTTACAAGATGGGTCTTTTGTCAAAGTGGAAGAACCAAACTATGCTATTGTAAATGTACAGATTTTTCACTGTCAATTTGTATATAACAACTTAATGTAAATTGGTATTTGGAACATTTTAACGAAAACAGCGACTTCTTTCGGCATAAACTGTTTCTTCTCACCACGGAACCCTATTTTATAAGTAAACGTCTGAAATTGTGTCATTATATCGATAAAAAACTGCATTTTAGTTTAAAAAATTCCAGTATAAATGCAAACGGACGAAAATAAAAACGCAATTGACCACAAAGTAACATAATTTTGAATAAAAAAACACAATTTCGTTGGAAAAATGTTCTGTTTCACTTAAAATTTTACAAAAACTGACATCATTTCACTTGAAATTATACAAAAAACGACATTTTTATCCAATAAGCGATAAAAAAATACGCCGTCTCACATAAATTTATACAAAAATCGACACCATGTCACATAAATTATACAAAAACTGCCACCATGTCACTTGAAATTATACAAAAACGACATTTTTACTCAATACACGACGAAAATCGACATCATGTTACATAAACTATGCATAATTTTGCAAATGTTTTACACTTTTTTCTCTAACTTGTTGCAATTTTAGTAAAATTTTAGAAAATCGACAGCATCTCCCATGAAAATTTATAAAAATCGGCATCTTGTCACATTAAATTCTGTAAAAACGACAAAAAACAATATTTTTTTTCACAACTTTCATTGAAAAATAGTAAAATTTTACGAAAATACGTCTGTGCTGACGACAAATGAAAATAAATTTGAATAGAAACACGCAAAAATTACGAAAAGACGTATGTGTTGACCCCCAAAGTAACAAAAATTTGAATAAAATCACGCAATCATACAGCATCTCACATAAATTTTCGCAAATATCGACATCATGTCACATAAATTATACAAAAACTGTCATCACGTCACTTGAAATTATACAAAAAACGATATTTTATTCAACACACGATGAAAATTGAACAAAAATCACGCAATTACAAGCCATCTCACGTAAATTTTCACAAAAATCGACATCATGTTACATAAACTATGCATAATTTGGCAAATGTTTTACACTTTTTATAAAATGCATCGCTCAAAATTAAAAGAAATAGCAATTTCGTTGAAAAAATCTACTACCACAATCATTTCGATAAACAAAATTCAAAAAATCTTATACTTTTGACGGAAATATATGTATGTTGACCACAAATTAACATAATTTTTAAATAAAAACGCGCAATTCGTTGAAAAAAATATTCTGACACCACCAAAACACGCAATTTCATTGAAAAATATATATATGTTGCCCACAAATTAACATAAATTTGAATAAAAACACGTAATTTTGTTGAAAAAATGTTCTGGCCTCTTCATTTCACTTAAAATTTTACAAAACTGCCATCATAACACTTGAAATTATACAAAATATATGTATGTTGATCACAAATTAACATAAACCTGAATAAAACACACAATTTCGTTGAAAAATTTGCAAATGTTTTACACTTTTTTATAAAATGTATCGCACAAAATTAAAAGAAATCACAATTTTCTAAATTATATCACGCTATTATGAAATCGTAGATTGATTTTTTGAAATTTTACACTTTGTAACTGTAAAATAACTGCAAATACTAATATTTTAGCTTTAGACTTTGTAATTATTGCAGATTCGAGAAAAAAAACAAAGCAGAGTAGAAATAAAAAACACAAACACTTTGTAATAAACAAATATATTGTTCTTATTTCGTATAATACTTAATAATATAAATATAAATGTACAGCAGAATGTCTTATTTCTAAAAATTCGCTAGCAATTTACAAAACTGTAGTTTGAGGTGCACGACATTTCAAATTAAAAAGACCGCAAGTAATAAAATCAGAAATTCATTGTGTAATTTTAAAGTTTAAGATGCACCCAATCTAGAATTCCCTTGGTTTTTGGTGTTGATGACATCTGCCTTAGAGGCGTTTTTCTAACGGCCCTTTTTTGGAGGCGTTTCCTTATCGGCGTTCTTCTGACTGAACCTTTTTTATGTGGACTTGGATGAGTAGCTGGTGTTTTTAATTTATATTCTAAATCGGACTCGCAGTTATCAGTTTCCATTTCGGTTTTTCCTGTAGTACCAGTCGGGGTTGGCTTCTTTTGCTGTTTAGGTTTAGCTAGCAACACATTAGCAACGTTAAGGTCTTTAATGT
The DNA here is from genome assembly GCA_940337035.1 of Agriotes lineatus. Classification (NCBI taxonomy): domain Eukaryota; kingdom Metazoa; phylum Arthropoda; class Insecta; order Coleoptera; family Elateridae; genus Agriotes; species Agriotes lineatus. The sequence continues at coordinate 21,135,044 of OW679197.1, forward strand.
ACTCAGCAAACTGTAGGCGTCCGGGTGGATTAATAGTTTTTCGAGGCCGCAGAGTGTCATGAATTAAATCGACTATGTTAGACGCCGGTAAAATTTCACCCTTTATAGTAACGGTGCCCTTGTGATCCCAGCTCACATCGCTTGAGGTACTCAAAATGCGTAGGAAAACTTCAGCTTTTTTCTTAAAAGTTTTGGGAAGTGTAGATAAAATAACGGCATTTGATAGGCTGTCACTGGTTGTTTCAATAGGTATTTTGATTGGCTGCCGCGCCTGGTTTGTGAAATGAAGGAATCGTTGTAAAACCTGATTGTACTGGATCCATTTATCGTGATCAGTTAATTTGGACTTTAAAACTTTTTGCATTTCGTCATCAAGCTGTGATAATATATTTTTCTCCGCATCATCGCCAGACTTAAGACGTTGGACAAATTCCGGCGATACAATCAACATCTTCCGCTCTTTGTACATTTTAGTCGAAAAGGAGCTCAGTCGTTTGTTCTAGTAGAGCCGTCGTGAATAAACTAGCTTAAAATCAAGACTTTCATACAAAGACCTTAACGTTGCTAATGTGTTGCTAGCTAAACCTAAACAGCAAAAGAAGCCAACCCCGACTGGTACTACAGGAAAAACCGAAATGGAAACTGATAACTGCGAGTCCGATTTAGAATATAAATTAAAAACACCAGCTACTCATCCAAGTCCACATCAAAAAGGTTCAGTCAGAAGAACGCCGATAAGGAAACGCCTCCAAAAAAGGGCCGTTAGAAAAACGCCTCTAAGGCAGATGTCATCAACACCAAAAACCAAGGGAATTCTAGATTGGGTGCATCTTAAACTTTAAAATTACACAATGAATTTCTGATTTTATTACTTGCAGTCTTTTTAATTTGAAATGTCGTGCACCTCAAACTACAGTTTTGTAAATTGCTAGCGAATTTTTAGAAATAAGACATTCTGCTGTACATTTATATTTATATTATTAAGTATTATACGAAATAAGAACAATATATTTGTTTATTACAAAGTGTTTGTGTTTTTTATTTCTACTCTGCTTTGTTTTTTTTCTCGAATCTGCAATAATTACAAAGTCTAAAGCTAAAATATTAGTATTTGCAGTTATTTTACAGTTACAAAGCGTAAAATTTCAAAAAATCAATCTACGATTTCATAATAGCGTGATATAATTTAGAAAATTGTGATTTCTTTTAATTTTGTGCGATACATTTTATAAAAAAGTGTAAAACATTTGCAAATTTTTCAACGAAATTGTGTGTTTTATTCAGGTTTATGTTAATTTGTGATCAACATACATATATTTTGTATAATTTCAAGTGTTATGATGGCAGTTTTGTAAAATTTTAAGTGAAATGAAGGGGCCAGAACATTTTTTCAACAAAATTACGTGTTTTTATTCAAATTTATGTTAATTTGTGGACAACCTATATATATTTTTCAATGAAATTGCGTGTTTTGGTGGTGTCAGAATATTTTTTTCAACGAATTGCGCGTTTTTATTTAAAAATTATGTTAATTTGTGGTCAACATACATATATTTCCGTCAAAAGTATAAGATTTTTTGAATTTTGTTTATCGAAATGATTGTGGTAGTAGATTTTTTCAACGAAATTGCTATTTCTTTTAATTTTGAGCGATGCATTTTATAAAAAGTGTAAAACATTTGCCAAATTATGCATAGTTTATGTAACATGATGTCGATTTTTGTGAAAATTTACGTGAGATGGCTTGTAATTGCGTGATTTTTGTTCAATTTTCATCGTGTGTTGAATAAAATATCGTTTTTTGTATAATTTCAAGTGACGTGATGACAGTTTTTGTATAATTTATGTGACATGATGTCGATATTTGCGAAAATTTATGTGAGATGCTGTATGATTGCGTGATTTTATTCAAATTTTTGTTACTTTGGGGGTCAACACATACGTCTTTTCGTAATTTTTGCGTGTTTCTATTCAAATTTATTTTCATTTGTCGTCAGCACAGACGTATTTTCGTAAAATTTTACTATTTTTCAATGAAAGTTGTGAAAAAAAATATTGTTTTTTGTCGTTTTTACAGAATTTAATGTGACAAGATGCCGATTTTTATAAATTTTCATGGGAGATGCTGTCGATTTTCTAAAATTTTACTAAAATTGCAACAAGTTAGAGAAAAAAGTGTAAAACATTTGCAAAATTATGCATAGTTTATGTAACATGATGTCGATTTTCGTCGTGTATTGAGTAAAAATGTCGTTTTTGTATAATTTCAAGTGACATGGTGGCAGTTTTTGTATAATTTATGTGACATGGTGTCGATTTTTGTATAAATTTATGTGAGACGGCGTATTTTTTTATCGCTTATTGGATAAAAATGTCGTTTTTTGTATAATTTCAAGTGACATGATGTCAGTTTTTGTAAAATTTTAAGTGAAACAGAACATTTTTCCAACGAAATTGTGTTTTTTTATTCAAAATTATGTTACTTTGTGGTCAATTGCGTTTTTATTTTCGTCCGTTTGCATTTATACTGGAATTTTTTAAACTAAAATGCAGTTTTTTATCGATATAATGACACAATTTCAGACGTTTACTTATAAAATAGGGTTCCGTGGTGAGAAGAAACAGTTTATGCCGAAAGAAGTCGCTGTTTTCGTTAAAATGTTCCAAATACCAATTTACATTAAGTTGTTATATACAAATTGACAGTGAAAAATCTGTACATTTACAATAGCATAGTTTGGTTCTTCCACTTTGACAAAAGACCCATCTTGTAAACGTACAATAACTAAAAGTTTTACGGCTTTACAATGCGTTGCATTTATTTACTCAACACTTTTCGCGATTTTTTATAGTAATATATTTATGCGGATTTCGCGATTTAGATGAAAAGGGTTAAGGGTTTCTAAAGTAAACATAAAGAACGAGTTGTGTTCTGCGTGCCGCTATGCAATGACGTCAAAACTTTGAAAGAGAAAGCTATAATAGTCTAGCATCTTATAAATTATTTATTTCTGTCTTTGAACATTTACTGTAATTTTTGACGTGAAATATCAGATCGAGGCCTTGTTTAGAAATTGTGCGCATATTAACAACACACAAAAATCAAACAGCTACAAAGGAGACATTAAAAAATGTAACTTTATATTGTTTTTAAAATTACAGAGCTATATTATTTTAAAATTTCGATAAATCCAGGTTTTGTGCAGCGTCGTGTTCGGACCGCCATTTTATACAAATAAAAACTCCGATTCGTTCTAGAATTATTCCGCTGTTCGATGGGCAATATTTTAAAAATTCCACTCATCGCTGTTCGTACGTTACCAAGGTTGAACAAAGAGCGACCAGTCTCGACCTGTTTTAAAAAGGGAACTTAGAAAAAATCGCGTAATTTAACCAGAAGCTATTGCGTAATATTATAATGCGTTTTGAATAAAGTAATGCAGTGATTTCGCTGTTTTAATTATAAAAATAAAGTAATTATTTCATATAGCTTTTCAAATTATGCGCGGTCGAATGGAAATTAACCAGAAACTTGGGACAACGACTATATTGCAAATTATAAAATTATTATTAGTAGCAAAGCTGTTACATATATAATTTTTTTAAAAATTGTGTCTGCCTGTAAACACAATATGTTAAACATTCCCTATTCTCATAATATACATTTTTGAAAAATAGTTTGTTTCAACTCGAACGGTGTGACGGCACAGCTGCGAAATGACGTCTTGTTCAATTCCTATATGTTCAACAGACCTCGATAGCGTAACGGTAAGGTGCTAAGGCTGCTGCCAAGAAAACTCGGGTTCGAATCCCGCTCGTCCAGAGATTTTTTTAAATTTAAATATTTCCGCGAGTGAATGCAAGAGAGAGATAGTAGCTTCGAAGAGCGAGATAGATCCACCAGTTTGAATTTCAAATATTTCCGCGAAAATTCAAAATTAAAAACGACTACAGCGAGAGGTGCGCGCGCAGAAAACCAAGGTGGCTGCTGACACCCGGGAAGTTTAAAATTCAAATAATGGAACTTAGAAAAAAATCGGAAAAAATTCAAATTTCAAATATTCCCGCCAGAAATCCAAGATGGCCGCCGAAGTCCGACGCGTAATTCCAGAAGCAAATTAAAAAATCTAATGCGTAATTTAATCAGTAGCACATATGTAAATTACATATCAAACTTCATATGTGATTAATTAGATCAAACCGCGAAATTAATTAGGTCAATCCGCGAAATTAATTAGGTCAATCCGCGAATAAAACCGCGAAATCCGCGAATTAAACCGCGAATCCGCGAATCAAATAAAAAGTGGAGGGGATGGCTAGCCCCTTTCTACTGAACTATTTGACTGCTGGAAATTTTCAAAGGGAAGTAGGAGATTATATGTACAAAAAAAACTGGAAATTAAAAATTCTGGTTGGAGGTTGTGATAATATTCTTAAAAATTGCTATTCTACAGGCGCTATAATGCCGTTTAGAAATTGAGACTAGTTATCGTGCCAAAAATACGTACAGTAAAAAATTTTTCTCCATCCACACGAATAAGACGCCATATTGTCGAATAATTTTGTATAAAAATTAAGTCATTTCGAGATGTTCATCAATTACCTTGGCAACTGTACACTTATCGATTCATATTTCCACTAGTACAAAAATGGTCGCAAGATAGGGTTTTACATGGTAAATTTTAAATAAAAAACAAACGCTTCGTTAGTATTCGGCAATCTCCTTCGTCGTTTATTTTCCCCGTATAATAATTGTTTATTTGTGCCATGGCAGTTTTACAATATAACCCACAATGTCTGATTTACAATAATAAGTCATATTACCAAATTTATGAGTAGTTCGAGAAAAAATAGTGTGTTTCATTTGCACAAAAAAAACGTTTTTGGGACGGGCAAGACTGTCGTGCTTGTCCTGAAATCATGCATTACTAATAAAACAAATAACTATTATTATAATTCCAGAAAAATATCGTACATAAAAGGGATTTTCAATAATGAAAACATTTTCACTAAAAATGTTACCATTTCAAAATTTGCATTGTAAAAATGTCACCGTCCAAAATGTGAGATGTTGACGATTACAAATACATCTCTGGTAATACACGTTCAGTATATCAGGTTATTGTACTAATCTTATTTCTGCTGCTCAAATTTACAAAATATTTCGTTTGAATTCTCTGAATGTCAGTGGATTCTAAGATTAGAAATTCTGTAAAAAAAATTTAATATTTTGAATTATAGAGTCGAAACATCGTATTTTAAGAATAGAGAATGGTCATATCTACTACCAAATAATATACAACCAGATTTCTATTAGACAGCCTTGGAAAGACAAAATAACTTTCTTCAATCTTCTGATCTTAACTTCGCCTTGGAAAAAAACAGTAAGGATTTCTAAAAATCAGAAATAAAATGTGTTTTCTGGTATAAAATGTGTAAAATTACTCACACTAAAATTTTATTTTACTACGATTGAAAGTTCAATCGTTCCCTCGCTAAGTAAGAATGTCACCGTTTTACAAAATGATAAAGATCTAAAAGTTGTAAAGAATGACAGTTAAACTATTATTCGTTTTAAAACTTCCTATATTACAAATTTATTCTGGGGAACTACAACCTTCCAACGTGTGGCACCTATTCGGTTAAACCTTTTAGGCAAAACTCCTTTGGGTCCAAAGAATTAGAAGAACTACTATATCAACTTAATAAGGCTACCCTATGTATTACCTGTAACCTACCGGTGTATAGGCTGGTTGTTTGTACGCTTGCGTCTGGTGGTGCAGTACTCAACTTGACCCGGTTTCGTGTTACAAAGTTAGAGCAAGCCTTTTTAGCTTGCATAGCAACCATTGTGTTAGATGTGTGTTGGTGATGTGATGACCTCGGTAATCTAATTCTTAGGTCTGTGGTTGTGAGTAGAGCACAGTTAATTTGGTGCCCAACTGTCAATGGTCTCACCTAACCCGATATAGATCGCTAAGGCTGAGGAAAATTTCCACCCCCGTGGGATTCAAACCAAGGACTTGCTTAATGCAAGCCTAATGCTCTTCCAACTGACTTAGCTAAAGGTACGTCATATCCAATAAGATCACTTTTAATGTATATTAGCTTCTCGATGACGTATTTTCAGATAGTTCAAACAACGGACATTAATAAAAGAGAGGGACGACATAAATGCTAAAAATGAAGTATAATTAATTAGAGACAATTAAGAGTTAGAAGCAATAAAAAACTAATATTAAGTATAGCACCATAAAGAGACAATAATAATAATAATAATAATAATAATAATTTATTACGTTTCATCAGACTGTTGTACACAGTATGAAAATAGTCACATTATTACAAAAACAAACAGAACATGGACAGGTTACTACACTTACAATGTTATGGACTTATCACTAAGGAATTCTTCCACAGAGTAATAACATTTGGCGAGTAATAATCTTTTGATTTGTCTTTTAAAGTGATTGTATGATAGCTCACGAACAGCATTAGGAAGCATGTTATAGAATTTTTTCCCTGCATATGTTGGTGACTTCTCGTAACGCATTAATCTATGAGCATCTACAGTTAAGAAGCTGGAATACCTTGTGTCATAGTTATGAAAGTTTTTATTCATTTTATAAAGATTAATATTATTTTTTATATATAATAAGCATTTGTAGATACATATGCAGGGAAAAGACATTATTTTATGATCTATGAAAATAGGCTTGCAACTATCTCTTGCGTTGATGTTAAAAATCATTCTTATTAGTCTTTTCTGACATATAAAGATTCGCTTACTAAACACACAATCACCCCATAAAGAGACTTCATAAGAAAGGTGACAATAAGCTAAGGAGTAATAAATATTTTTAAGAGCCTTAATACTAAGAATTGACTTCATTTGAAAAATTGCAAAATATGCCTTGTTTAGCTTCTTACATACTTCATCTATATGAAATTTCCAACTTAAGTGATTATCCACCACAACTCCGAGGAACTTAGTAGATTCAGCGGCTGAAACTTTTATCCCGTTAAAATTGAAATGAAGATTGTGATCAGTTCCTGGCTTGTAACGAAAATGTAGACAAGTAGTTTTTTTAATGTTTACCATGAGCTTATTTTTTGTGCACCATGTATAAAATTCGAGAGCTACAGAACTTGCTTCAGCCTCTAAATCCTCCAAACTCTGAGCTGAGACCACTACCGCAGTATCATCTGCGTACATCGATACCATGTTCGTATTTATATGACTCGGAAGATCATTAACAAATAAAATAAATATAAGAGATCCCAGCACAGATCCCTGGGGCACACCTATATGCAAATTATAAGAGCATGAAATGTTATCAGCAATTTTCACACATAACTTGCGCTTAACAAGATATGATTTCAGAAGTTTTAAAGCCGGACCCCTAAAGCCTAAAGCTTGTAATTTATTGACAACAAAGTTGACGTTTAAGCTATCGAAAGCACTAGATAAGTCGAAGAATATTGCGGCCACTTGTTCACCTTTATCGAGCTTTATAAAAACGTTTTCCATGAAATTGCTAGCCGCTCCCTCTGTCGACCTACCTGGCCTAAATCCAAACTGAAAATTGGTAATTATGTTGAATTTCTCTAAAAAAGAGAACACTCTGCTATGAATAACTTTTTCAATTATTTTAGAAAATATACTCAGTATGGAAATAGGCCGATAATTATCAATAGACTCCGTGTCGCCTTTTTTATGAACTGGCACTACAAGTGCTGTTTTTAAGGATGCTGGAAAACAACCAGTTTCAAAAATTAAATTAATAATGTAGACTAGTGGGTCAATGATTTCATGACATGCGATCTTTATTATTTTAATAGATATATTATCAATACCAGCACTTTTAGTGTTTTTTAGGTTACGAATGATGCCCATAACCTCCTCTTTATCAGTGGGATATAAAAAGAAAGTGTCGGCGTTACTACAAGACACGGTACATGAGTTTGCGTTATCATTAACAAAATACTCTTGTAGTCGATTTTCTACCACCGAAGAAAAATGGGTAGCAAATTGATCCGCAACCAATTTAGGATTAGAATTTAGTATATTTACGCATTTTAGTGAAACTTTGGGTCTACTTTTAGTTTTACCCAATCTGCAATTTACAATGTCCCAAACAATCTTTTGTTGGTTATTGGAGTTGAAGATCAATGAATTATAATAATTTTTCTTAGTGGCAGTAATCAGACGATTATACTCCTTTTTCTTATCTTTATAAAGCTGATGAATCTGCTCAGAATTAACTTGCTTTGCTAGCCAAAACAAGTTCTTTAATTCTTTGCCAGCATTGACAACTGCACTATTTATCCATTTGTTGAATTTGTCACTCTTCTATTGACTTCTGCGTCGTAAAGGACAGTTAATAATTATTGCCCAATTTAAAATAGACAAGAATTCATCAAAACTTTTATCAGCATTGCCCGAGCAGTTATAAATACTAGCAAAGTCGACATTAGATAGATAAGCTCTTAAGGAGTTTAAGTTATTGTTATTGATCATTCTATAATAACACACATTACTGTCAAGGTGTCTATTACCTGAAGGGAGGTGTATTTGTAAATTATATATCATCGCCAAATGATCACCCACGTTAGGCTGAACAACAATGGTTTCACCTGGCCTTCCAATATTCGTTATAATATAGTCAATTTTAGTTGAAGATAAGCAATTATTTTTATTGGTCACTACTCTAGTTGGTTCACTAGAGGTATATGTTAAATTAAAGCTCAACAAAACATCTAAAAATAGTTGCTTTTCTGACGAATTAGCAATAAGATTTATATTTAGATCTCCACAGAGATAAATATTTTTACAGCTTTTACTAAAAAATGCCAATGTGGAGTTTAACTGTGAGAAAAATACATTTAAATTACTATTTGGTGGTCTGTAAACATTTATAATATAACACTTAAAGTTTAGTGAGTCAAAACTTATTGCACAACACTCGTAATGCAATTCAACAGAAAACTGTTCACAATTAATCTTTCTAAATGTGTACCAGTCCGATTCTTTTGCAAATATACAAGTACCGCCCCTGATATGCATTTTGCGAGAGAAGCTAGTCACAAACACATAATTATTTATAAAAACTTCTCGAATATCATTGCCATTGCACCAGTGCTCAGATATAGCCAATACAGTAGTCTTATGTTCATTCAGGAATATTTCCAGTTTATCTATTTTATTAGAAATCCCCTGCACATTAATTTGTACAAGTTTAAAATCCTTGATCTGAGCATTTGGGTTAGTCGATAAAATATTTCTTGCGTTTTTAGTAAAATTTTGTCCAGGTATGCTTTTAATCAGAGCAATTTCTGCTGCATCGTCTTTGGTTATTAAAAAAACTTGTTTCTATGCGATCTGAAATGTTTGATCAGGATGTTACTACCCCAAAGGTCCTGGTTCATTATCTTGCTATCATCTTCACTTTGTACGCCTATTCTAAAAGATTTGTAGGTGACAAACCTAGTCTTTGGATTATCACAAGATACAACGTTAATATTATTTTTCTTGAGAAAAGTGCTGATGTCTTCAGGTTTAAATTTTGACTGGACCCTCGTAAGAAAATAATAAGCGCATTGTTCAATACCAGATATCTCCGCTTCGCTGTTTTGCCCAATTACTGTTGTATTAGGTTTTCGCGGTTTTTTTTCCGGCGACCACTTTAAAAGTTTTCGTTATCCGAGATTGCACTAAGGTTATTTTCTAAATTTATAATTTTGTTCATTATTTGCTGCTGGCGGGCTTCGTGAACAACTACGTTTTCTGGCTGACGAATAATCATATGTGATTGTTTTCTGCTTACTTTCACAGGACTTTTATTTTCCACAGGTGGTTCTTTTCGATTGGGATAATGTTTTTGCTTAACTTTTTCTTGGAGAAAGACTTGTTTTATTTGATTAGGATCGTGTGAAAGTTGTACTTTTTGAGTTTCACATTGATACGAACCGATAAACAGATCAGATCAACAAAGAAAATGTACGTCGCCACATAAAGCGGCGACAGTACAAAGCGCCCTAAAAACATCTGTTTACCAAGCCGTCGCGATCTTGCACAAACAAAGAAAAAAATATATCTATTTTCAAAAACCCTCGTAGAAACATAAAACAATAAAACTAATGGCAAAGTGGCGTTCATAAACTTTATTGGAACCGGCCGGCCAAGAAAGGCGACAGCAAGCGAAATACGCCTCACGAATGTATCAGCATTGCAGATTGAATTTACTTAAATTAAGAAATTTTCACTAAAACGCTCTTAAAACAGAGTGCGCCCAATCAAAACACCACATAAGGATGCCTGCCGATAGGAGGAATAAGCCGCCACCTGATAAAACAACGCCGAAGCCTCTAGCGCACATACAGGTCGATTAAAAATAACTTTTCCATCAGCCAGCAACCATATCACCGCTCGTAATGCGGACGATGGTGGCAAGAAAACACTACAGAAATTTCGAAGTACACGGCGGCCCGGCGAAGATGTATTTTTCTAACGGTTAAATCAGAACAAAAAGCCGCTTACATCCGGCTAAATATTACACATTAAATTATAATTAACGGAAGGAAGCACCCCAGGAAAGCGTGAATAGTCTTAAAATTCTTATAAAAATAGCGCGCAACCAATCGAAGCAAAATAACTTATTAACATACGCAATAAGAGTAATGCTTAATTAAGTTTTACGCCGAACACGGAATTAAAAATTCCAAGTTGAACTAATCTTTACCAAAACCTAGCAAATTGGGTGTCGTTAGAATCGACATTTCAACGACTATTGATTGCGACTCAAATCAAGTCGATAATTGATCACGCCGCTCAATTAAACGCTATAATCCGAAATACATCAAAAACGGGCAAAACATCCCTTCTACTTCGACCAATGAGCTGCGAGATCGCGTTTGACAAAGGACTGGCTCCTTTAAATAGTCAGACGCTGGCAGCAGGAAATCACTCTGCCTCGGCGGGTCAATCCAGCAGCAACTCAATCCAGGAGAGTCCACCAGCAGCCACTTCAGCTCCAGGACTCAACTCCAGCCTTCCAGGACCAGCTAGCAGCTCCAGCCTTCCAAGGATCTACCAGCCCCAGCCCTCTCCAGAGCCTATCACCTACGGGGACTTAGAGCCAATCCTCTGCATTGAACTCTGCTGCCTGCCGTCTTCGGAAAAATTTGGGAACTTGAGCCACTTCCGCCAACCGCCGCCTCCGCCAAGGAGATCAGCACTGCCGCCGACGTTGCCGCCGCCGCTGCTCTCAGCCCGCCGCCCCGTCGCCAGTCGCCACCGCCGCCGCTGCAACCGCAGAAGGAAGCCGCCAGCCGCCGCCTCCGCCAAAGGAGATCAGCACTGCCACCGACGTTGCCGCCGCCGCCACTCTCAGCCCGCCGCCCCGTCGCCAGTCGCCACCGCCGCCGCTGCAACCGCAGAAGGAAGCCGCCAGCCGCCGCCTCCGCCAAGGAGATCCGCACTGCCGCCGACGTTGCCGCCGCCGCTGCTCTCAGCCCGCCGCCCCGTCGCCAGTCGCCACCGCCGCCGCTGCAACCGCAGAAGGAAGCCGCCAGCCGCCGCCTCCGCCAAAGGAGATCAGCACTGCCACCGACGTTGCCGCCGCCGCCGCTCTCAGCCCGCCGCCCCGTCGCCAGTCGCCACCGCCGCCGCTGCAACCGCAGAAGGAAGCCGCCAGCCGCCGCCTCCGCCAAGGAGATCCGCACTGCCGCCGACGTTGCCGCCGCCGCTGCTCTCAGCCCGCCGCCCCGTCGCCAGTCGCCACCGCCGCCGCTGCAACCGCAGCAGGAAGCCGCCGGCACCGCCTCCGAAGGACCACACCAGCTTCCAACTGCGGATACCAATCCGCCATTTTCTTTTCTTTTTCTGTACATATATGTTACCTAGTTATAAGCTTATTTGTATGTTAGTTAGTGTAAATATAATAAACTTTGTTCCAATCAAATCCAGTGTCTAGCTGAGGGTAACGCCCACCCTCCTCTTCCGAAACCGACGCCATTGAAGTAACCCTACCGCTGAGCTTAGACGTAGGCTTGTTAACATGATTGCGCGACCTTGCTGTACGAAGCGCTATTACTCGAGACACATGCATTGCTTGTGGATTCCAGAAATTTGTTCAGGATTAAAACTTGTTTTTTTAAGGAGTCAATAGTAGTTTGATGACTTGAAATGAGTGCATCTTTCTGCAGTAGCAACTCTTTGAGGTATTTGATCTCAATCTGATCACAAGTAAGTGTTAATGAAGTACTTACAGGAGCAGGAAGATCCGTACTGTGTTCGTTGTTTGAACAACAAATTAACACCTTGTCGTCTGTTATTACTGCACTTTTAACTAATTTGGCACAGCTGGGATGAAAAACCGAAGCACATACAACACATTTCAAACTACTTTGAGCAACTTTATAGCATCTTTTACACGTTTTACTGAGAGATATTACATCAGAAGTTATTAAACACATGGAAGAGAAGGAAACAAAAAAACGAACAGAAATATTTAATTAGGCAATAAAGAGTTAAAAGGTACCTATCTATCAAAGAAAGAGAATTTAGGAATAATATTACCAATTTATTAAAATGGTGATAAGCGAAAGTAACAATTATAGAGGGATACACTATCCAATATCACTGAAAAGATACTGGCGAGAATAATAGAGAAAATAGAATTGGGAGAGGAAGAAAAGGTGCGCAGAGAAGACAAATGGAAAATTTTACAAAAATGAAATTATGCAAAGAAATAGTAGCAATGGTAAGATCGATGGATATACAGGGATAATGAAAATATAGTAAGAACAAACAATGAAGAATCAAAGAAATTTATATAAAAAATATGAGCCATGCAATAAAAAGAACAAAGAAAATGTGAGAAAATTAAAGTTAGGGTACTGGAAGATGGAAAAGACTCAACTAACGAAATTGATGTTCGCAGATAGTATGGATGTATTGGTGAACTCAAAACAGAAGCTAATACAACATCGACATATTTATCACAGAACTGATCAAAATCAATATTAAACATAAACAAAGTATGGTTAGATTAAGTCAAAATAAAATACATAACATACAAATAAGTATTTGTAAGTATTTGAGAACGATAGTTGAGAGTAAGGGTAAGATAGATAAACAAATAAATGAAATGATGACTAATGCAAGAAGAATATACAATACAATTAAAATAACATTCCTTGGAAAATAGAAATACTGAAAAATAATAAAACAGAAGTAATGAAGAAGGTTGTTAGACCAACAATACTATACAGCAGTTAAACTTGGACTTTAACTGAAACATATAAGAAACGAATAAATGCTATGCAAATGAGATTGGCTCTTGAGAAAAATCGAAGGTAAAACAAGAAGCGATACCATACAAAATGAGTATATATAAGCTCAACACCTGGATTCTAAGAACTACAGGGGTATGTGTTACCTTTTCTGTGGGTAGGCTCTATGTATGAGTGTTAAAGAAAATACTCGTAATAGAGGAGCAAGTACAAGACATTCTGTCTAAAACAGATTACAGAGGAAACTAGCATATGGAATAGAGATTTATATGGTATTCATGGATTTGAGGAAGACTTACGATACTGTACCAGTAAAGGAAGTGTGGAGAAAAATAAAAGAAAAGGTCTATCAACAAAATCAGAACAGAGTAAAAGTAGGACAAACCCTTTCTGAAGAATGCATGGTAAATAAGGGATTAAGACAAGGGTGCTGTACTTTCCTAACACTTTTTATGATTACTATTCGAGCACGATCAAGCAATTTTAGCAGATGATGTAGACGACGTAAACTACATGTTTGGAAAGTTAGTGGAAGAGTCTGCAAAATGGGGCAAGGAAGTAAACATCGAGAAGACATAATATGAGCATATGGTGATAGAAGCAGAAGGATATAATTTACAAAGAAATATGGGTATTATCAAAAACACCACGAAATACGAAGCTGTGGTTTATACTAACAGTCGATGATCGAGACAAACAAGAAATAAAAATTAAAATCAGGAAAATGATCTCCAAACCTACTAGGAAACGAATATACAATACCTTTTAGAGAGCAGAGTGACATACGGGCCAGGGATAACTACGATGGCTAAACTTATGAACGACTGACTCCACCCAGCGGAAATGGTCTGGTGGAGGTTCTTCCGCAGTTGGGCGCTCTAACAATTAATAGCACCGAACTAAATCAATGGTATCATAACATTCTTAAAAGCAAGCCAGATAGCGAATTATGAATACCCAAAAATGGTCCCGTGAGCATTGCCTTTAATGAGGCCAGCTAACTAATCTCCGACAGTAGAGAGTGGGTTAACACTGAACTGAATATAACTAAATACAGGTGCCGCCAATTTAAATAATCAATAATTCGCGAATCTAAATTGGAAAATTTTCCGATATTATCAGTATCGTTAACTTCGCATTGAAGATCAAATGTCAACAGTTGTTACCCCTATGAAATGAACTGATAAGCTATATCTTGTTAAGTTAAGAACTAAACATAACTTCGATACAGTTACGATGATATATATTATTTTAATTTGTACATGTTTTGAATGTAAAAGAGGCAGTTCCTCGTACTCATATATCTACACACATGTATGCAATCCTAAATTTATGTCATTTAACGGTACATAGTAAATTTGCGACGTGATGACGAGGCGCCTGCAGTAAGTAGATAATAATAGAAATAGGTTTAACACGTATCCAAATATTCCAAATTACAATTACGCAGAAACTATATGTCGAACATTAACGCCGCAGTAAGTTCGGCAAAAGAAAGTGATCTTTTACATCACACTATACACTCTACTTGTGACAATATGTTTAAGTAAGATGAAAATAAATGAACAGCTTATCTGTCGTTTTCAAAGTCGAACAAATCCAAGAAACTCTTCAAAAACTCATACTCCACTAAACAGACCCATGAGCAGAAAGAAACCAATATATAAAAATTCCCAAAAATAATCCACTATCCACCATCCACCAGTAAGACTTCACTATTTATAAAAAACCGAGATTTGAAAACGGCGTTAAAGCGCTCTCCAGGTATAGCTCGTGATTAGCTATCTACAAATAGAAATCGGGAACAATATAACGACCATTCAGCTTTTCTAATGAAGACAAATATCCTCCATTCGGGGTTGGAAATGAAATCCGCAAAATAGATGTTTGCTTTTGTCCCAGCTGTTATATTTTCTATTACCAAGCGACTAAAACAAAGACTAATGCTAACACACTGTGACGCCATGACACTAGAATCACAGATCAAACCTGAAAGTTACTACGAATCAGTTGTCAAATACCTAACTTTCAAACGTCAAAGTCAACAGATAAGTGGTCATCTAAATCGAACTCTTTTAACGACTTGTTTTTTTTTCAGAAAGTCATCACTATCAAGAGACAGCACGCATAACTCGTTGAGTAAACGAAGTTAGTAGTTTCGACCATAAGCAGAACTGCTATTTCAAGATGATCGTATCGAAACTTATAATTCATATTTTTTTTACAATCGTCTTATAGTAATTAAGCGCGTTTAGAGCAACTCAGGAAAAACAGAATATGCCTCAATTAGAAGCTACGTCAAGATATGCACAAGATGATATACAATGTTTATGCATACGACTCAACGAAAATTAATTTCAATTATAAATAATATGAAACATTTGCTAAACAAATTCAATGAGTTCATACAGTATATTGGTTTACACAAAGTGGAGGAGAAAATCGAAGAAGAAATATGTTTATACAGATTTCAATATTTTAAAATGTAGACAAAAATTTAACACCATAAAATTGATTACTTACTGAATAATTAAATTAAATTCATCATTTTCAAGCATCCTTGAGATAACTTCCAAATGTTATAAATCAAAGCAACCGCCAAAATAATTTCTAAATAATGTTCTAGGTGTGATTAATAAAGCCACAAACGGTACCCATAGAATTAAAAACGCAACCGCTCTGGAGAAGTACCTTCGTTGATAAAAATATAGTTCGGAGTTAAACGTGCGAACATTAGGGATGCAAATGCGCATTATTACGTTCGATTTCATTCGGCTCCATGTAGGGCAATTGTTGGAACTACGCGAGTAAAATACAGTGTCGCGTTTCCCACGCTTATTGTGGGGGTGATATAACATAAAGCGCTCATCTCAATAAACAGAGATTTAAAGTGATTCACTACAAAGCAGGTCGTCTGTTTTACAAAAGATAACAGAACAGCGAGTGAGAATGGGCCTTGTGCGGGTCGTTATAAGGAGCGGCCCGCGGATTAGTTGGCACATATTAATAAAGTCATAACGCTGCATTAAGGCTGCACTTTATATGGATTAGCACCGAACACCGCTCGTATGAAGCGCCGTTTATGGTCTAAATATTTATTGTTTGCCTGAGAGAGGATTAATTTTTTGGACGAAGGGGAACAATGCCCGCTGGAGGTGCATCGAATATCAGGGCTTCTCTTTTATTTGCTTTCGGCTCGGCTATTAAATATTGCTAGTGGAAATAGAGGAGTTTACAATGATGCGCGATTTGTGTACTTTCTCAGCTCACAATCATATTTCTTAAAATAAGGGTTTTAAATGATATCGAAACATCAAACTGATTGTGCATTCAATCATTCTAGAAATATTTTTATAATCTCATGCAATATTCATGAAAACAGCAACCGCTCCCCAATATTAGAGTGAATTTAGACATTTAAGACCCTGAGGCGCGAAGTAGTATAAAAATCCACATATGCAATCGTTTACGTCGATATATTACGGTAAAGGACGTTAGTAGGTCATTTACGCTATTGTCTGGCTTTTAACGCCAATGCCCAATTATAATGGACAATGCTGTCAATACGACAACGAATGGGTATTACTGTTATTCTCCATTTCTTAGGGGACAGTTTTCCAATTTAAAAATAGCCATTTTGGTTTATTTATAAATCAACATTTCAATTATGTAATTTTCCATATTACCTCAAACCTCAAATTTATTTTATATTAGGACATTAATTAATTAAGCAAACTATAGTACTTGCGCAAATCCTAAAATGTATAATTACCAAATGTATTAAAAATATTTTAACCAATAATAACTTATTTTGCTGAGACAATAACACCAACAAAGAAAGAAAAAAATGTCGTAAGAATAATGGAAAGACAGATTTTTAGGTTAATACTTGGTTTGAACATCAGACGGAGAGGAAGAGCAATTAAAGCGCAAAGGATTGCTTGGCTAGGTCATATACAAGGAACCGAAAAAAAACAAAGTAATCAAGAGAATAACAAAGTGGTCCCCATTAGACACAAGGGCCAGAGGAAGACCTAAACATAGATGGCTAGATGAGGTTTTAGAAGATATAAAAACTCTGAAATTAACTAATTGAAAGCTAAAGGCAAAAGACAGAAAAGTTTGGAAAAAATAGTAAAGACTGCCAAAACACATAAGAAATTATAAACGGAAGATCAAGACATATGAGGAATCATGCACCTGAACAAACGGATTGTCGAACCCGAAAGCGAGGAAAAAATTCCGTGCCAAGGAACATAACAATTAGTAAAAAATAAAATAAAATAAGTAGTCAGAAAGGTGATTTTTTACTTAACACGTACGCTTATGTTGAAAACAGGTTAATAATTTTGATGCGATACGATTGTGATTCCGAAACAAGATTAAAGATTAAAGACTCCCGTCTTTAACAATTAATTGACACTTTACTGCAAGTTAAAATATATCAAAACGCTGCCTTATGCAAGCTGTATTTATATTCATAAACGTAATGTTTAGTAGTAAAGCGCCCTTACGTTGAATAAACGTTAATACAGCGTTACAATAGCAAATAACAAGTGGAACAAAACAACGTGTTTATATAATGTTAATTTAATCAACGCACGAAAAGATAGCCAAATTGGGTTATGAAGCTTTAACAATTAATTGGCAGTTTCTGTTGTTTTATTAAAAAGCCACATTTACGTTGAATGAACGTTAATTCGGCGATGAATTGATAACGACTAATAACTAATTTTCACACTTGATTAATATTTACAAACAGTGTCTATGGTAAAATAACATTTATATTGAATGAACGTTAATGCTGCGAAGATTAAGTAACATTACAGGTTTATTCAGGAAAATCTGAATTATAAGAACATTACATGATCAAATAATAAAATTTGAATATCAACGGTGCTAACATTTAATCGGCCACCTTCGTTTTTTACCTTGTGAGGACTTCATCGCAAAAATGTCGTAAATTATATTAAAATTAATATTTTGTGTAAGCTAAATCAATATTTAAAAATGTCTACTGGACAACGATACTTACTTAGAATAAACTCTAATATGCGTTTTAATGGTAAAATAACATCAGTTAAATGTAACAACGTGTTTATACTTATAACATTGATTCAATTCATGATTATGTATACTGTAATACAAAACGATGAAGAAATTGGGATAAAAAGTTACGTTATGAAATTTTAACGTTAATTTTCACACATTTTTTCTGCACACTTGATTTATATTTACTAACGCAGTGCCTATAGTAAAACCACACTTATATTGAATGAACTTTACTTTAGCGACGATCTGGTAATAGCATTACAGGCTGATCTAATCAATATGAATTATGAAACATTACGTGGTCAAATAATAAAGTTTTACCGGCAGCGTTATTGAAATGTTATTAAAATTCCTGTTGCATTGAAGCTTGATTTTTACTCAGAATCGCCAAGTCCATTCGACAAACTCGCGTTGAATACACGTTGATGAGGTGTTTCTGTATTGATATAACGTTATAGTTAGAAGATATAAAGGCGTTTTATTATTGATTTAATTAACGTTTCTATATATTACACGGCAGAACAAAAGACACCCAGTCATTGAAAATACAAAGTAGTAAAATTTCAGTAATACGATTGCTAACAACATCGAATTCGTCACTTTTATGTTTGATAACTGATATTTTCTTGGAAAAATGTCTTACATCAAAATTCAATCAACGGTTATTTACACTATAACACAAAACTATGTAGAAATTGTGTTATAACAGTTACATTATGGTATTTCAACATTAAAGTTAATAATTAATCTGGCACTTTCTTAATGCGTACTTAATTTATGTTTGCAAACGTAGTTTCTATTCGAAAACTGCACTTACGTTGAATAAACGTTAACTCAGCGTTGCGATTACGTAATAACGTTAGATGCTAGATAAAACATTGTGTTTATATGACGTTGATTCATTTATACTATGATGTCAAATGACAGAAAAGCTGTATCATAGAAAATATACATGATGAAATGATAAAATTCGAACGTTAAAGTTGTCAGCATCGGCCACTTCTTTTTCTAATACCTGGTAAACGGAAATGTTTTTAAAAGTATATTAAAATGCCCGTTTCATGCAGACTAAGTTTATGTTTACCAACATAATGTTTACTGGACCAATGTATTTACATTGAATAAACGATAATACGGCGGTTAATGTGAAACTAACGTTACCAACTGAATGAAACAACGTGTTTATATAACGTTAACTTAGTCAGCGTTTACTTATACTATAATATGGAACGACGCAGAAACTGGGTTAAGAAATTACACTATGACATTTTAACGTTCAGAATAACACTTAATTGCCACTTAGGTTTCTTCTGAAAGCTTCGGTTATATTTGCAAACGTAGTGCCATTTCGAAAATTTAACCCATGTTGAATAAACGTTAATTCGGCGTTCCCATTAGATAATAACGTTGGAATCTAAATAAAACGATGTACTTATAGAACGTCTGTTCAGTAAAAGTGTATTTATACTATAATGCAAAACGACAGAAAAGCTGCATCATAAAAAACATTAGCTAATAAACTAATAAAATCGGACATTAAATTTGTTAACTTTTAATCGGCTACTTCTGTTTTTAACATCTGGTGAACAGAAATGTCACAAATGTCCGTTTTGTGCAAGCTAAGTTTATATTCACAAACGTAATATCTACTGGGAAATGCTGAAAGTTGAATAAAATAACGATTTTATATATCGTTAATTCAATCAGCGTTTATTTTTAATATAATGTGAACTGACGTAAAAATTGCATTAAAACAATAGATTATGAGATTTCAACGTTAGACACTAACCTGACAATTACGTCGTTCTCTATATTGAATTTATATTTGCAAATGTAGTGGCTATTCAAAATTTACAGTTATGTTGAATAGACGGTAATTCGAAATTGCAATTGAGCAATAACGCTACAGATTAAAAAATTATACAACAATGACTCAGTAAAAGTTTATCATTTATATTATAATGCCAAACGATGGCAAAGGTGAATCCTAAAAATCCGTACATGAAATGATAAGATTTGAACGTTAAACTTATTAGCATCTAATCGGTTACTTCTGTTTTCGGTACCTGCTTAACAGAAATGTCTTAAAGTATTTTAAAATGCACGTCTTATACACCGTGTTCAGACAACGTTACTTTAATCAACGTTTCTTTATACATTAAAATAAAACGACGAAAAAAGTGTATTAAAGAGTTACGTTATGAAACTTTAAGATTAAAGTTAACAACTAATCTGCCGTTTCTGCTATCCTGCAAACAAAATGTATATTTAGAAAGGTAGGCCATATTCTAAAACTACGCTTACGTTGAATGAACATTATTTCGGTGATCACTTGGTAACAACATTAAAGGCTGAGTGAAGTAATGGGTTTCAATAATATTGATTCAGTTAAATGTTATGTATAATGTAATACCAAACGACAGAAAAAACTGAATTAAAAAAATATTACATGACAAAATGATGAAATTCCAACCTAACGTTTTTAGCATCTAATCTGCCAGTATTTAATACATACCTAATAAACAGCAATGTCTCAGTAATATAAACATCTCAAACGTAACGTCTACTGGAAAAGGGCTCTTACATTGCAGTAGAAACAACGTTAGAAGTTGCATAAAATAACGTGTTTATATAACGTTAATTCGATAAGCCTTCACTTATACTATAACGCCAAAGACGAATAAATTTGGTTCGAAAGTAACGTTATGAAATTTCAATGTTAAGTTAACAACTAATCTGCCATTTTCGTTGTCTTGCAAAATTAATTAATATTTACAAAAGTAGAGACTATTCGGAAACCACACTAACGTTGAATGAACGTTAATTCGGCGTTCTTATTTTTAAAATATAATCTGGCATTTCTGTTTTAAACATAATACTGGCGAGGCAGTAAAGGCCCTAACGGACGTGTATTGTACAATAGTTTATGTAATACCTACATACAATTCGGTCATACCTATCTTTTTTAATTTATTTCCGTGTCGCTATTATGGCTTTACAATAAAAATTATTGACAGAGCTAGGTTGGTGTGGTTCAGTGCCTTCATTGAACAGAATTGCTAAAAGACTTGGCTTGAGTCAAAGTTAATCCAGTGACGATTTGTTTGAATGAAGCAGTGGCATTATACAGGGTGCCCCAAAATGATACCGACAAAGTTGGGTGGGTTATAGAGGACGTTAAAACATAGACATTTTGTATATACACTTTTTCGTTTAAATTCATCCCCGCCGAGTTATACTCTTCTAAATATTGTAGTTTATTAGAACTTTTTAACGGGCAAGAATTTCATCATAGAAAAATATGTAATAAAAAGTTTTTTGTTTCTTCTAGTTTTCTCGTCAAACTCATATTTTTTGTGTAAAAAAATTTAATACATTATGATGCACGGAGCAGTTATTCAGCAAAATTCCGTGCATTATAATGAATTTTATTTCTTACACAAAAAGTATAAGCTTTACGAAAAAAACTTAGAGGGCTAAATAGGTTTTAAATAATACATACTTTTCAGTACATATTTTTCTAAATAAAATTATTGTTTGTAAGAAAGTTGAAGAAATTTAGCCTAGATTTTGAGTTTTCTTCTCTATAACTGTAAGAAGTACCTAGTTCTTTTTGTTTCTTCATTCGAGTAAGTATCTCGACGGTAGTCACTCTTTGTACCCAGGAAATCTTAAGCATACGCTTGTAGAGGAACATTTCGAAGGCTTCAATTCTTATTGCCATAGAGGGGTTAAGGGTTCAGTTCTCGCATCCATACAAGAGAACTGGAAACACATAGCATCTTAATATACGAGTTATTAATTTTAAGGTTAGGTCAGGTCTCACAGAGAGGTTTCGCATAGTGACAAATATTTTTCTTGCCTGTTCGATTCTCGATTTAATTTCTTTTGTTATGTCAGTATTTGTTTACCAGGGTACCCAAATATTTAAAATTGGTCACTTAATGATATATATCGAAGAGAACTTATTTTATTGCCGATTTAATCAAAGTTTTTATATACCGATGTGGCCCCCACAATTATATATAACAGCAATGAGATAACATGTACAAGAAAATAACACATATTGCTTGAGTAAGAAAGAGATAAACATAGTAGCAAATATACGAGTAGGCTTGACGCTCACTTTAATTATGACGTATGTCAACTAATTGTGCCTACTAAAATAATTTTGTTGTATGGTCATCTCTTTCTTACTCAAGCATTCTATTTTATTGTTCATGTTATCTTATTGCTGTTATATATAATTATGGCTCCATCCGTATTACAACCACAAAGGCAGAAGATATTCAATCATAAAAAACAAAAAAAGAAATAAAATGTAATATTGCGATTGCTAACATCGAATCGGCCACTTCTTGCTTTGATAACTGATATTTTATCTTATTATTTTAAATTTCGTAAAAACTTTGTCTTTTCTACATTTCATTTATATTCACATGCAGAAAGTATAACCGACAAACGAGCTTTCGTTGAATAATAGCTAATTCGGCGTTGCCGTGTTGAAGAAGTGTTACAACCATCGTGTTTATGTAACGTTAATTCAATCAACATTTATTTATGCTATAATGCTAAAGATGGCGAAATTGTGTTATAAAAATTATATTATGACATGCTAATGTGAAAATTAACAATTAATTTACAACTTATATTATTTTCCGAAACGTAGTTTATATTTGCAAATGCAGTGCCTACACTTACGTTGATAAACGTTACTGCGGCGTTGCGATTAGGTAATAACGATACAGTTTAAATAAAAGCAAGTGTTTATGTTACGTTGGGTAAAGTCAAAGTGTATTTATATTATGCTATCAAACAGCAGAAAAAGTAAATTTTAAAAAAACATTGTATGATGAAATGATAAAATTGCCATGTTAACGTTGTTAACCTCTAATCGGCCACTTTTTAATATCTGGTAGGCAAAATTGTCTTAATATTATATTATAATGTCCGTTTTATGTAAGCTAACTTTATATTCACAAACGCAATATTTACCTGACAAACAGACTTACGTTGAATAAACGTTAATGTGGCGTTGCAAGGTTGATATAACATTACAAGTTGAATAAAGCAACATGTTTATAACGTTAACTCAAATGACTGGTATTTACACAATAATGCCTTTTCTGCAATCTTAAATTATATTTGCTAACATAGTGCGCATTCATAGACTACACTTACGTTTAATAAACATTAATACGGCGGTGTAATTAGGTAATAACGTTACAGGTTAAATAAAACAAAGTGTATATATAATAACGTTGGTGCATTCAAAGATTATTTATACTATAACATCGACACAAAATCTTTTTTTTTATTACAAGTTTTTGTCGGATCAACAATAAAAATGTTATACATGACAGTTTTGGCATATACAATAACATAATAACAATAACATGGCAGGACTATTTATAGAGTCTTGGTTTAGTGATTTTGTTAAAAACTACTAGTCATTATTTTCATCAGTCATTATCAGATCTTGAGGTAGTTTGCGTTTCAGTCTGGTATGCATATTTAACTGACCTAAATTATAATGTGTCACTCCACGGCACTCACTCGCACTTTGGTAGAATTTTTTAGCACATGAATGTATGAAGTCTTGAACTGTTGATACTCCTAATTCGTGGTGTAATTGTTGATTACGTATGTACCACGGCGCGTTCACTGCAAGACGTAACATTTTGTTTTGGTACCGTTGCAATTTTTCTATATTTGTTTTAGACGTATTGCACCAGACTGGGCAGGCGTACAGGTCTTAACAGGATCTTATACATCAATATTGCGCATTCTGGTCTTAATGTGGACTTCCGATTTATTATAGGATACAGCTGACGTAGTCTATTTGAACCTTGTGTTAACTTTTGATTTATGTGGAAGCTCCATGTTAATCGCGTGTCCAAGTGGATTCCAAGACATTTAACAGCAGTATCTTTTGGGCTCCAAGGTATAGCAGTTTCATCAATCTTGATGTTGGGTGGGTCTAGTATTCTCCTGAACGTGAAAATCTTACTTATGCATTTAGAAGGATTGATTTGGATGTTCCATTTCTTGAACCATTCATTAATTTCGTCAGTGGCATGTTGTAATTTTTCTACTGCGCTTTCTAAATTTGCACTTTGTGTGATTAT
>OW679197.1:21159619-21536837 GCA_940337035.1 Agriotes lineatus
AAAGTTCCCTATGTGGGAATTTCTCAGTTTCTTCCAATACATCTTTCATTCATTTAATGTTCCCCAGAAATTAAAAATGTGATGTAAAACTAGTGTAATTGCGATATGTCAAGCAAACATTCATTAAGAGCGCGTGGTTTCTATGGCACACTGGGTAAGTGTCGATGAGTAGGTATGTATGCATTTTTTACAAAACCCAAATTATATCCTAAACTATGAATTTTTGGTATAGGACATCTGGAGTGCAAAAGATGTAAAATGAGACGTTGAAGACGACTAAGAAATCAAGCATGAGGAATGCTATGTGAAAAAATTTAGTTATAGCGCTCCAAGGCCTAACCTAAATAACGAAGATAACGGAAAAAATATTTGAAAAACTAAAAATACCAGATGACTGGACGACAGGAATTTTAATTCCCTTGTTCAAGGAAGGTGATCCAATAAAACCAAAAAAATATGTACTGTTCGAAGCTTTGAAATTGTTGACTCAAATAATAACAGCAATAATCAATAGTCGGATAGGTTTCAACGATAAACAACAAGGCTGCAGCAATTGAAGTTTGTAATTAAACAAATATGGGGAAAAGCAATGGAGTGTAATAAACGGGCTTTTATATGGTTAGTCGATTTGGAAAACGCTTTTGATCGAATCCGGTTTAACGATATTTTAGATATATTAATATAACAAATACTCACCTTAGCCAATTGAAACTACAGGAAATATAAATACAGATAGTTTGGTAAAAATTAAGGTAGTGGGGACAAATAGTGATCGCAAAGTGGATGTAAAGGTACAGGTTATTGATTGACAACAATATGCCACAGACTATTGTTTATTAAAATGATTATACCACTCCCTCTAACATCAACCAATGAAAAACGGCAAAATGCATAGTTACGCATGTACTAACTTTTGATAATGTACATAGCAACTGACAATCACATACCTTCCTGATTAATAGGTGATAATCACACGCCTTCACAACTATCACGTTACCTGCTGTCAGTACAATTGTCATAACAACCACATTAACTCTACCTTTAATATTTAAGATACACTATTCAAACGTTGTTTATTGACTCGTGATATAATCTAGCCGAATGCAACTCGTGTCTTCTTGATTATTAAATCATTTCTGTTTCCACTCGATATATTGTTTTAGGCAATCACGCTCGTCCTTCGGACTCGCGTAATTGCCAAACAATATATCTCGTGTAAACAGAAATGATTATTTGATAATCAAGAACGCACTAGTTGCATTATATATGATTATTTTTTTCGTAGCGATCTCAACCAATCAGAAGGCTGGATTTAGTTAAGTTATCTTGTATAATTTCGATTATACAACTCATTATAAATTTGGCCAATAGTTATTGAGAATTTTACTTAGTTACAAGGTATAGATAAACGGATATACCCTTGACGACGTGGTATAATCACTTCGGTGTTTCGGTGGGTTCAACAAAGCAAAAATAATGAATAATAATAATCTAGAGCCATGCTGTAATAACTGTCCATTGCAAATTCGAGGTTAACGGGTTAGGTTTGCGTCAGTTTTAACACAAACTGACGCAAAACCTAACCTGATAACGTCGAATTTGACATAGACTTACAGTGCCACCAACATAAACAGTGCCACTAACACAAACAGTGCCAACCTAAGAAATAAAATAATTTATTATTATCGGTCTATTAATTATATAATCGTAACGAATACCACTCGAGCAATCGAAAATAATGATAATGTTTCACTCGTAACTCGACGTAATCCTTAAAATATCACTCGAGCTGCGCTCTCGTGGTTTTTCGCAGATTACGTCTCGTTACTCGGAAAATAATCGATTATTTTCGATGCTCTTGTGATATTATAACTGATTATACTCGAGTAACTTCACTAGGCAACGCGATACATAACTTTTGTCAATTTGATAGTGTTTTCATTTAGATGACTTTCAGCTAGGTTAATACAAACAAATCGAACTGCCAATAAAATATTTATTTGTTCCTAATATTAAAATTTACTCAAAAAATAATCAAATCAAATACAATGCGTACTTCGAACAGGTTATACGTCTCAAACTTCCTGCACAATAACAAATCGTGTCAGTTTGACAGAATAATCCTCCCGCTGACGCGGTCGGATTATTTAACCTGTCAAACTGACACTTTTTTATTATTGTGCAACAAGTTATCGACATATAACCTGATAATATCGAAGTACTTATAGTATTACTTCTGAAAATATATTTTTCTCCAACCACAGGAATAAGACGCCATATTGTCGAATAATTTTATATAAAAAGTAAGTCATTTCGGGATGTTCACCGATTATTTTGGCAACTGTACACTTTTCGATTCATATTTGCACTAGTACAAAAATGGACGCAATATAGGGTTCTACATGGTAAATTTTAAATAAAAAACAATCGCCGTCGTTGTTGTTTAATTTCCCCTTATAGTGATTGTTTAATAAGCCATGACAGTTCTACAATATAACCTACAAATAATAAGTCATATTACCGAATTTATGAGTAGTTGGATAAAAAATAGTATGTTTCATTCACACAAAAAATGCGTTTTCGGGACGAATAAGACTCGCCGGACTCCGCTACGCTTCGTCTTACTTGTCCCGAAATCATGCATTTTTTGTAGTCATGAAACAAATAACTATTGTAGGAGAGAAATAAAACGAAATAATGATAAAATCAAATACACAACAACTTCAAAAGATAAAACCATGTCGATATAAAATAGAACTATTATATCAGGAAATAAGTTACGCCTTGAAGAACGACTAAACTCAAACCTAGACGATATTTCTACGAAACTATATGAGCACGGACAAAGCCGTAGAAACTGCAGATAAGAATAGAAAGCAAAAATTAAGGAGGGCGAGGTACTAAAGGAATCCATTCAATTAAAAAAGAAAAATACACATCATGGCTAACAAATAGAATGTGCTACACGAGGTCAGAATAAATAAAATTGCAACAGGTATCCAGGTAAGCAAAGAATGAAGGAAGAGAAAAACGAACAGTGGAATAATATATGCAGACATATAAATAACACCCTAGAATACCAAAAATCTACAGAAGCTTGGAAAATCATAAAATACATGGATTAATAGATGCAATTGCAACAAACGTAGCAGTAATGCCAGCAGGACAATCGGTAGTACCTGATACGTAACTATTGCAAAAAAATTGGAAATAATATATGGAAGAGGAAACACCACAAAATAAACAATACATGGAAAAAGCAATGAACAAACGCAGTGTAAGGAAAGCTCTAACAGAATCAAGAATCGACAAAGCACTAGGACCTAGAAGAGATCACACAGAGCGATGGAAATATGGAGGGGGGTGGTGGTAAAATTATTCTAAATATTATCCAAGATATTCAAGAAAATTGCAAATGGAGCATAAATATTAGAATTCAAAACGGAATATGCATCACCGATCTTTTAAAATAGAGATAAGGAAACTGCGCCTATTCCAGAGGCTGCGCGTAATCCCATTAGTTAAAAGAAATATTTGGAAGAGTAATCAGAACCCGATAAAAGAAAATATTGCAGATTTAAGCAAAAAGAAGTACTACAAAATAAATATAAATAAATTCAAAAAGAAAAGCCTTTAAGAAAAATACAGGAAAAAACTGAAAAGATTAGAAAGGACGAAAGATGTTTGGTCACTGGAAGAAAGATGGATCACTTTTAAAAACACCATAAAGGGGGAAGCAAAAAAGATCTGCAATATGAAATGCAGTAACACCAAAAACAAAAGAACCAGATGGTTAAGAAAATGGTAAAAAAAAAGAAACAAGCATGGAAAAGGTATCTCATAACTAGAGGCGAGCAAGATAAAGAGGAATATAACAGAACAAGGAGGCAGGTCAAGATAACAATCAAGGATGCAAAAAGAAAGAGCTGGGAGGATTTTGGGAACGAAACAAAGGGATCATACACAGCAAATAATAGAAGTTTCTGGACGAGAGTAAGAGCAATGAAGGAAGAGAAAAATAAAAGAAATTACGGGAGTAAAAGACAAGCAAAATAACCTACAAACAAATGTAAAAAATATTCTAAAAGTATGGAAAGAATATTTTGAAGAAAAATTTAGCTCTACAACAGAAGAGCAGTCACAAGACAATGACCAAAATGAGGAGGCAGAAGAAGCAAAACTGAATGATATAACGTAGGGTGAAGTTAAAGAAGCAATGAACAAAATCGAAACAGGAAAAGCAAACGGAGATGACGAAATAGAACCGGAATGATTTAAATACCTAGGAGAACAAGGTATAGAGTGGTTCTGGAAAATATGCAAGACAGCATGGAAAAAATTTTTAATACCATCGGACTGGAAAAATAACTTAGTGATACCTATTCACAAAAAAGGAGAACGAGCAAATTGTAACAACTACAGAGCAATATGTCTCGCATCCACCAGCTTCAAAAATAATAGAAACAAGAGTAAGACAATTAGCAGGAAAGGAAAGTGAGGACGAGCAGGCAGCATTTCTGCCAGGAAGACAGGCAAACGACAATATATGTATAATTAGAAACATAATAGAGAGAAGCCTACGGAGTGGGGACGAAATCATCTTGGCATTTATAGATCTCAGAGCGGCGTTCGACTCAATGGAGAGAGAGGTGGTATGGAACTGCTTAAAAGAAACGAACATCCCAAACTCACTTATAAAAATAGTACGCAGTACTTACAGAAGAGTAAACGGAAAGGCACAGATATCAGGGACAAGATCAGAAGAATTTGAATGAAGGAAGGGAATTAAACAAGGGGACAGTCTCAGACCCCTACTTTTCATACTAATAATGAATAAGCTGATTAAGGTAACTAGAGAAAGAACGAAACAACTCCAAACAATAATAGGATATCAAAGGTTGGAGCCTATGAAAGTGGACGCACTAATGTATGCGGACGATATCGTGCTCATAGCGGATTCCAAAAGGAAGATGCAAAGATTAATGGATATATGGGTGGAAGAGATAGAAATGCTGAAAATGGAAGTAAACATACAGAAAAGCAAACCAATGATAATAAATGAGAAAGAACTGGACAACACTCAAATAATATGCAAGGACATAATATTGGAGAAAGTAACGACGTTTGAGTACCTAGGAAGCATAATCTTATGTTATAACAGCCGATGCCGCCGGCCGTCCAGACCGTAAGCACAAGTGGCGCCGGCACACGCAGCATGAAGGGCCTGCATACTACTACCATACGCGCGCTTGCTATATAGGTTTCTATAAGCGCAGGTTTCTGTAAGCGCACATGCCGACCGTAAGCACGTGGCGCCGCCACACGCAGCCAGACGTAGGCTGGCTACGCGCGTTCTAGTAAATTGATAACAAACGATGGGAATATAGATTTAGAATTGGCGAATAGGGCGAAAAAATCGAACAGATTGTACTACGCACTTAGAGAATTACTAGGGAAATCAGAAATGAACATTCAAACTAAATTAAGGATCTACAATGTCATAATTCTCCCGACACTAATCTACGCCTGTGAAAACTGGACGATACAAAAGAAACACATCGGACAATTGGATGCATTGGAGATTAAACATCTAAGAAAAATAGCTGGAAAGACGAAATGGGATGGAATTACAAACAACATGATAAGAGAAACAATCAAACAAGAACCAATAAGGAACAAAGTAAAGAAGAGACAGTTAAATTGGTACGGACACTTAACGAGAATGGAAACAAATAAACTAGTGAAAAAAGTGTGGAGAGCAAGAAACCACACGAAAAGGAAAAGGGGAAGACCAAGGAAAACATGGCCACAGCAAATAATAGATGTGGAGAAAGGAAAAGGCAAAACAATTGAAGAACTGAAGACGGTGACAACTAACAGGGCAAAATGGTAGAAATGGGTAAATGAAGAGATCAACTAAATCATCCCAATTCCGACACCCGAAAGGGGATACGGACGGGGCGAAAGAAGAAGAAACAAAAAGAAAATGAGCCTTTAGAGCTCAATTACACTGATCAAGAAATATATTCTGCAGAGAACATATAATATAGAAATTGAAAAAATAACATAGACACACACATAATATTTCTAAACCGTGAAAAGACTTATGACCACGTGCCCAGGAAAGAGATCTTGCTAGCAATGCGGAGATTAATATCCCAGAAAAATGGATCGATGTAATAAAACAGATGTATAAAAAATCAAACCCAAAGATTAAACTCGCGAAATTGATAACAAAAATATCGAGATTAAGAAAGGGCTTCAACGAGATGTTTAAAAGATATATACATAAGAAAAAAAAGAAATAAAATCATTATTATTTTCTGACAACAAAGTGATTTTGCAAAAACAGTCATGATTGATGCAAATGACTGAAACGCTAAAACAGGGTGTATGTATATGGCAGAAGAATAAAACGACATTCACATCGAACATCACAACATTAAAGACTGTAATATGTTCAAGTATTAAGTATCAATTATAACATAACAAGTAATGGTACAATAGAAAAGGATGTAAACAATAGGGTGAGGATAGACAAAGAACAACAAAAACCACTACGGTGAAGTGGGGATACTGTGATGTGAAATTTCAATAGTTGGACTTTAAATACTAATCAGACTTTGACGACTTTGATCTGCTCTATAAGTGGCATTCTAATTTATAATAGGTCAAATTGCAGGTATTTTCAAGCTCTACAAGTTTTATTATAACTACTTTTTCGCTAAATAGGTCGACAAACGAAATACAAGAAAAGAAGATCGAAAAAAATCTGGAACCTTTCACGCTTTCATTTCGCGTTCAATATCTCGACTAATATCGCTAGTACTTGGAAAAGTAATTGAACATAAATTGTAGAGCACAAAGAATTCGAACTAAAAGGTTACTTTATTTTCACGTACCGTTAACGGGAACTGAGTTATCGCAAAAAATCAAACGCACTTTTTTTTTAAAATGGCGTAAATAGCACATAGGAAAGGAATTTCAAATTTCGGTTCACTTTCCAGCAAAGGCCTTATTTTTGTACATAGTTCTGTTTTTTACTTCCTTTTACTATAAAGGAAGTATTGGATTCACCCCAAAAATTCGAAATTGAGTTTTCAACGGATCTTCACGTTTTAGAGTCCTGTGATCCCAAAAAACATATTTTTTTTCATTGGTCTGTCTGTGTGTCTGTCTGTCTGTCTGTGTGTCTGTCTGTCTGTGAACAGAATATCTCAAAAACGAAAAGAGGTATGGCATTGAAACTTCATATATAAGTTTTGTGTACTATGTAGATAAGACAGCAAGCTTTTGAAGAAAATCGCATAACCGGAAGTAGGTGTTTACTCTTGTGATTTTTCAGTTTTTTTCGATTTTTTCAAAAACGGCTCTAACGATTTTTTTTAAACTTTACGTTTTTCTTACATTTTTAATGTGTATTGATGTGAGATAGGTGATTTTCCAGTTGAATACTTCTAAAGTGGGTTTCTTTTGTTTTTTTTTTCTATTTTTTTTATTAACTCCTATTTTAAATAAAACACCCGGTATATTATTACATTTTTGAATTCACCTTAAAATTCTAGAGAAAATTGGTCTCTTCAACTAACACTCGATTTTGTACCGTTTTTGTAGAATTTGTAATTTTTGAAAATTTTTAACAAATGGTTACAAATTAAAAATGAAATTTTTGACTAATTATAAGATCACTGTAAAAGGAAGTTGTGTGAGTGTATCACACCAGATTTTTAATAATACTAATAATAAGTTTATATGAATTTTCCTTTAATCTATTAATTGCCAGACTTGATGCTATCACCTCTGAATCGCGAGCTACTCGTGTTCTTTTTGGAGTGGTAATTTGGACAATTATTTTACTGCCGACAATAACAAATCTTCGAAACATATACATACCTGAATTTGTTTCGGTTTCTGCTGAAAATATATTTTATGGGTTCTGCATCAGGTTGTGGTGTTTGATTCTGACGTGAAGTGCCTGGGACTACTTCAATTACGACTGATTATTACTTCGTGAATATTTTCAACAACCTCAGTTGATGTTAGTTGTCTTCCATCGGGTGTCACAGATGCAGCCCAAACTTCACAAAGAAATTGGGAAAATGGATTTTTAGGCAATTTTTGTCCGACATGTTGTCTTTGCCAAGTTACGAGTTTATAGTCCCTTTTGGATTTAAACGATTTAAATACGGAAAGATCCAAAGGTTGCAATAAATGGTTGAAATGGGGCGGTCACTTTATTATTGTTATCTGTTCTTTGGCCGCTGTTTCCAATGTCTCAACAATTATATGTGTACAGTGTCCATCATATACAATTAATACAAATCCTTCTGGACCCACTGCAAGGATAATAAATTGTGTTCATAAAATAATGTGTGAAAATGTCTCCTTCCATCCAGTCTTTCTTGCTTGCTGCAGAAACTCCTTTGAACTCAACTTCCGGTGGTGTAAACCACTGATCATATACATTGAAATAGTTTTAAGCCCACAATTTGGCTCTGTTTGCAGTGCGAAATATTTAACCAAGTCAATAAAGCACAGAGTTAAGATATTTTATGTAATTGCAATTTAAACAGGAATAAAAGTATTAAATGCATTGGTAATGAGATGCGAGAAGCAGTAATTAGACGGATAAAGGCACGCATAAGCAAAGCACATTTCAGAGGGTTTGAATTTGAAGTTTGAATAAAGTAATATCATTAAAACGATAGATTTGAGCATATTTAAAGCCAGACCAAACAAAATTAATTGACAGAAAAGGTTTGTTACCGGTGAAAAGGCAAGCAATCTGAAAGGTATATGAAAGCAAGATAAGGATAAAATAGAAATTGTAAAGAGCAGTGCAGAATTAGGCAACGAAAGAGAAGAAAGGCAAGTGACGTAAGTGGCGTGTAAAAATTGTGAACTCGAATAACAGTGCATTAATAAAAACAAAGTTCAAAAGCAGAGCAGTGATTTCTAAAACTTGTGTGTGTAACGAGAAAGACCAAGCTTAGCTATAAGCAATAAAGACAATTTTTAGATTTAAGAACATGTTAGTAGTAAGAATTACGTAATCAAACTTGACTCCGTTTATGTGTATTTGTCATCAAAATTCATTTCCATTCAACATCAGCAGATTACGGTATCATAGCAACGTGATTCTGTTTTGTTGAATAAAAAAAGGAGAACAATTGAGATAAATTAGAAGATGGTTACCCCAGACTTGTGCTCCATAAAATCTATGTTTTAAATAAATGAAAAGTATTTTTACCAAATAAAAAGTATACAGTTTTACTGTCCAAGTGACCGTGCACTTGTGGGAGCGTTTGTAGCCAGTTCCACGAGATAAATTTACAAATTTTTTCAATCGCTTCCTAGGGAACAACGGCAGCGGACACCTGGCGTTTCCGAAGATTGATTACGGTCTATTCAAGCAGCGGAACCCAGAGGTTTGCTCTCCATTACATTGAGGGGGTCTGCAAGAGCATCATGAAAAACATTTGCGGCCAAGGAAAGCGTCTCCAACAGCACAAATCCAACGGCGTCACCTGCGGTCAGCTTCGGCCCAACTTCGGAGAGACGTTCCAAGGTACGATCTAGCTATAATTGAGTGTTGAGAGCTCGGGAAAGTTGTTGAACTCCGAGAACCAAGCCTGCAGAAGAAGCATATCGCATTTCCAAGAGTTTAGCTACGCAGTAATCTTCATAAATTGGATAGCGTCAGTAAATTTTGTGATTTTGGGCAGAATCAAGCTATTTTATAGGAAGTAAAACAAAAGCATTTGGCGTCGTATCTACGTCACGGCTAAAACAAAATTTTTCAGTTGTTGCCAAGCGGGAATATTTGAATCAAATTACCTGACGGTTCCTTGTTAGTTTCATTTATTAAATATCAAAATACAAGCTATACGCACAAACAATTTTCTCTGTTCATCTGACAGATTGTAAATATTATCCACTAGAAGCGCGCATATGAGCTACTTTGGGACAAATAGTCTAAAATTGAGAATAAAATTTGAACATAGTAAAATTCCGAACCTAACCTGAAATTAAGCAGTTTGGTGTTTTGCCGAGAGCTAGTGTAGGTATTATTGCAGTTCAATAAAATATAAAGAGGGACAATTAACCATTTTATTAGAACATTAATTGATGTATTTCATTTTTAATTAGCCTGAATTACTGACAGGCAAAGTTAGCACAATATAAAATAACCTGAGATTTGTGTGGTGATTTGTCCCAATAATTAATTTTCTAATTTAAAATAACCTTTACAAATCAAGGCATTCATAACAATATATAAACCTTTATATATAATTAAAGGAAGAGGTTTCCCCCTAGTTGAGTTAAACATTAATAATATTGTCGTGTTCTCTCTACCTGGCCTGCTAATTGCTCTTAATGACGGTTTATTTCTAGCGCCTAGAACTTTTGACTTCCGGGGGTCAATACCTAGACTTCTTTTATCTAAGTTCCAAATTCTTTCAGGTTTATCGCTAATCTTAAGTTCATCTAATTTGGATTCAAGCAAATCAAAGTACGGGTATATATAATAAAATAATCTAAAGCCTTTCTTCTGGCCTATTTCACATTTTGTGGTATTTTGAGGCTCAATCTGTGACGTCTCTTAAAGCCCAAAAACCAGTGCTCTGCAGGGTAACCATATTTGAATTGAATCTCAAGTTTATTGGCCTTAACAATGTTTGCAACAATTTCCATTACCTTCTTTTTTGAAAGACCGTATCCCCATTTATCTAGCATTTTTAATCCATTGCTTACTCTAGCTTCTTAGCAAGTAGAATTGATGTAAAGCGCCCTTTAAAGCGTTATATATTTGCCGTCGTCAGTTGTTTTTCATTTGCAATTTGAAACCATCTTAACTCTACAACAAACAGAAGTTAATGTGATATATATTACACTTTTTCCCTTACTTAATACACAATTACCCCAAATGCAGACATTTCAAGAAGCAAATGTGACACAATAAAAAAAAGTGTAAATTGCAGCCTCTTGTCAAAAACAGGCAGACCGCCATGTTTAACACGTTGTCAGGCCATTTATTTTTCTTTAATTCCTATAGCCACCTAACCATTTCGAACAGTTTTGGTGCATAGTTGGCGAGTCTGCCTCTATATCGGGTCCGTTTCGGTCATATTTTATCATATAACACTGCAGCTCTTTGCATCAAACAAAAATTCAAACACGCATGTGGCTTTTGGTTTTATTTAAAGGCTTGGCATAGCGCGCTAATCACTATGCCGCTGTTTTGTGCAGCTGTTTGCCCCATCGCGCGTAAGAACGCTTGTTTTCAGCTGATTCAAAAACACAGTCAATGAGAGCAAGCAGGATAATTTCAACTTCTGTCGCATTCTATCGTTAACGTGTTATCGAGTCTGACACGGGCTGCGCTGTGATTGGCCACACTTGGCACGCGCGAGGCCGGTAACGAGGGCCAAAAACGTGGCTTGTGGTTTTTTTTGAGTCAGACGGTTCTCGGCAAGTTGTGGAAGTGACGGTGTGTGCTCTGGGTGCTCTGTAATGATGTCCTAATCCGCCGCTGCCGCTCGTTCAGTATTTACGAAAGCTTGTTTAGCTGATATTTCCATCATCTAGTACGGGATATTTTTCTCGAGCAGGTTAATTAACAGCTCCTCAGGTTTGTGGTCACCAAGATGGCGTTACGCAACAATTCCCGAATAAATTAAAGGGATTCTCTTTACGTCGTCGAGTTTCACCCACCCCCAAGTCAAATGAAAGCTGTAGCGAGAGTCGTCACCAGCTTGCCGCATTCAACATTCGCGCATCGAGGCTGAGCCGGTCAAAAACCAAGTATTTCGTGTTCAGTTTGTGTAGCAATTAAATATATTTGCTAACAGCACTTTATCCAAAGCATTGTGCGTTCATTGTTGCATTTCACTCTTGTGTAACTAATTAAATATATTTGCTAATAACATTTAACCAAAGCATTGGACGCTCATTGTTGCATTTACCTGTACATATCTAAGTTGCATTTCAATATCCTGCACTTAATTAAATATATTTGCTAACAGCGTTTAACCAAAGCATTGGACGCTCATTGTTGCATTTACCTGTACATATGTAAGTGCTAATGCGCTCCCAGCTGGGCCTATAGTTAGTCTTTTTAGGGTAAGCCCTTTATACCACTGTGAGTGTATTATTGTGTACGCCGACCATCTCGGCCCTATTGTAACTGTCTGCCAGGGGTTTGGCCTAATAGATTTGTTTACTACATTTGACTTATGATTATCCCTGGTATTTCCGCATGCTTATTTACAGGGTGATTCCGTCGCTATGTCAAGATCGATGTAAGGTGAGCACTGGGGAGCGGTTCATGAGTGTTGCAGGTAGGTCGATGCGCTGTCGCTACACTGTTGTTCCCCAGCGTAGTACTTGAGCATTTCAAGGTTCGGTTAACCGTGGGTTATCCCCTATTGAATCTTGTGGCTCCCAAATATTTTGTAACATCCTATACATACCGTCAACTTTTCCCTGTGGTGTACCGTTTTTAGGACCACGCCCATTTCCCTGAACGTATTGGAGCCGTGGCCTTTAGCCTGTTTTGTGCGATATCCAGGGTAAGTGTGGATGTTTCCCTGACATGTTTAAGTATTTGGCACTCACTCACTCACTCGTGAGTGTTGTTAAAACAGTTTGATACTGTAACAACGCATATGCAATCTACTAAACCAAAAATAAAAGAATCGAACTTACCAGCATTAACACTAATATTAATGACTTTATTTAAAAGAAACGGTGCACTCGACCAATTTTAGTTTATACCCGGCAAACAGTGAATACTTATGTGGTCAATGTACGTGATTCCAATTGAACTTCTGTAGTTGCGGGTTTGTAGCCAGGATTGTTCTTGTTTCTAATACATAGATGGATAAATTTACCTCACTTCACCTAGAGAACCTGTATATAGTTTACTACAGTTTACTACATAGGTAAACTACAGGGTGTCGGGAGGAATTGGAAATATTTTAAGGACATGTCTGGGAAGCCAGAATAAGCAAACTAAGCTCATATGTTCAAGTCCGATTTTTATTTGTTTCAGAGATGCTTTGATTCATTGTAATTTAACAACTAAAGAAAAATTCATTACAAAGCTAACAACACAAAACAAACAAATATACACAAATTGCATTAATTTACAACAAATTTTCGAAAATATCACCTTCCACTTCAATACACTTATTTGCGCGTTTCTAAATTGAACTAGTAGCGATTCAGACAGTATAAACAGCTGTAAAACGAGCGGGAATCGTCCGCCTCCATTTGTGATTTGGCCACGAGCATATTGTTGTCATTTTGCTGTGTTAGTTTTTTTCTTAGCTACTGATGAAATACGTATATCGCAGTTGTTAAATATTTGTATGGTCAGGGGCGTGCTGGTAGAACCAGTGCAGGCCCGGACTAGATAGCAGAGCAGGCCAGGTCCAAACCAATTATTGCGTACAGGGTACCACCTAAGGGTCCGAGCTCTGTAGCACTTTTTATTGAAAATATATGAAAAAAAATCTTGTAATTATAAAAGTTTCACCTAAGCAACTTCTTCGTCACTTAAAATTATTTCTAATCATATGAGGTGTCCAATTTAATTCTGGGTGGCACCTAACTCCATTTTTTCAAATAGAGCATCCTGTTTATATATTTTTTTAGATTACCTGAAGAAAATAAAGGTCATTTATTCGAAATCGGCATTAACGTTTCTCGAAATCGTCATGAAAATACGAGGAATCGGCATTAACGTTATCCATTGTTTTACGACTTTTTTGTAGGTGGCGAGGCGACAGATAAACGTCAACTGACGTTAACATAACCTACAAATGTTGGGTAAAATATTGTAATTTTGCAATTTCTGGATTTCGCATAAAACATAGTGTACACCTCGGCAGTGAAGTTCCATTTTATCCCTCATGTGGTCTATTTGCCTTGGCCCTACGGGCCTCGGCAACTAGATCCACATTCGTGATAAAAAGCTAAACTTCAGTGCCTTGGTATACCAACTACTATTTCTTTGTTTTCAATCGATACCTTTTCAGAAAAAAATATTTTGCAAAAATTCAGACAGAAACGGGGTGTCATTCATATCATAGGATCATCTGTGGTATACTTTAGGTTTTTTTGCCTATGCCGTACCCATTTTTTTATAACAGCTTCCTAAAACTACAAGAAAGGAAATTATTTCAAATGAAACACGCTGTAAATTTTCCATTGTGCGGGAACGTCTTTTAATTTGTGCTTTAATTTTTATAAATTATGTTCTACACCTAAAGTGAAAAAATTCACACGTTTTTTCATTTCAAGAAATTGACATTCTTGTAGTTTTGTCAGGCTGTTACAAAAAACCTGGATACGACCCTTACACCGATACACCATAACACTCCCAGAAACCTTTCGCAAGGTTTCGTTATTCTCTTATCAAAAGATTTTACGTGATGAAATTCCTTGTAACACTCCGTGATAGCCTAAATTTTCGAAGGTTATTTTTTCTTCTGAAAAATAGATACTGATTTTCGGTATGGGAAAACTTGAACAAAGTGACCTTTATTTCTTCCAGGGAATCTGAATATATATTGTTATGATACATTCAGATCAGCCAAACTGCTCTCTGCTGAACATTAAATGTTAAAAAAAGAATTTGGGAGATCAATACAATCAATTTAGAAAAGTTTAAAAATAATTAGCTTGAACATTTGTTTAAATTGTTTGATTTATCTGTAGGGTGGTGGAAACTGACGTACTAGTACGATGATCACACGAAACACTGGTAGTTTCCGTTTCTTCTGTCTCCACCCTAATATCTTCTGTGGTATAGTCAACCTCATTTGCAGTCCTACTGCTCGTAGAACGTTCACTTGGAGTAGAAGTCTGAACAATGCTCAATTTTTCCGTCACTGAACTGGGTTTATTAATGAAACTGTCTAATTTTACACACTTTTCGACTTCTGTTTACAACATCTTTTTCTTTTTATCGCGCAATATTTCCGCGCCACCCTTACGTTTTTTATCCATGATGCCTATGGTGCCAAAAAGTTTCAAGTTGAGGTACTGTTGGGGGTAGTAGGATGTGATACCCGACGGCGTGACGCGAGGACTGAATGAATTAATACTTGGCACTTTCGCAGTCTTTCACTGGTTCGATCCATTGAGCATTTCGATGCAACCCGATAGTGCATAGTGGCCTCATCTCAATCTTATCGCGGTAATCATGATAAACACAATATAGAAATCTATTACATTTAACCCAAACATTTTTATTTCCAGGCGCGGCGCTCGGCCCGGCGTCATAACAATAATAAGAATGGTAATCATTTGCTGGCGGCGGGTCCCTATTACATTACATCATGAATCCTGAGTTTGTGTGTCTTTATTCATAATTGCTTTATTTTCCGGGATTTCTGGAATATTCTCAATTTAAGGGCGCAGGCCATCAGATCACTGACGGGCGCAGGCCACCGGGCATTCGCCCGGTGTCCCGGCGGCCCAGCACGCCCCTGTGTATGGTGATGGGGTTTTAACGAATTGTGACAGGAAGGTGATGCTTTCAGTTTTTTTTTTTGGAATGGTGTTATGCCAATAGATTTTAAAAAAAATCACATCATTACTAGAGAATATTATGTGCCTCTTTTAACTAAATTGAGAAAAAATATTAAACTGAAATTCAAGGGAATGCTTAGCCACGGTGTCCTGATGCAACATAACAATGCCTCATCCCACACTTGCGTTACAGCAACTTTAAAATTGGTCGAATTGGGTTTCCAAATATTGCCACATTCACCATATTTCCCCGATGTGGCACCCTCTGGTTACCATTTATTTGGGAACTTAAATAGTCATTTACATGGAACGAATTTTAAAGATAATGAACGTGTCGAAAGTACAGTCGTCCAGTGGCTTGAGGAGCAAAATGCACACTTCTATGAAGACGGGATTTTAACGTTGACGCATCGGTAGCAGCAAAGTGTAAATTTGCAAGGACACGACGAACACGGTGTTTCCGTTTCCATTATAACTACTTTTCTGTAAAGAATTATTTGCTGCAAAACATTTCACTTTTAACAGACCACAAG
The DNA here is from genome assembly GCA_940337035.1 of Agriotes lineatus. NCBI lineage: Eukaryota > Metazoa > Arthropoda > Insecta > Coleoptera > Elateridae > Agriotes > Agriotes lineatus. The sequence goes on from OW679197.1 coordinate 21,175,693, forward strand.
TGGAGCTTTACGCTTTCAGTTCTCCAAAATTTAATATCTGTAAAGCTCTTCAACGGATCCAGAGAAAATCGTTAAGAACACTAATTTTCATTGCAAAGCGTTTTCGCATTTCAACAGCTCCTTGATAAATTCTAAATCGTAGGTACATTATGAAGCATTTCGTATTCCAACAGTAAACAAATTAAAAATCGTTTACATTGCGAAGCGTGCCGCGTTTTAATAGTAGTAATAGGTTTTTTTCGACAGTTTTCTTTTTATTTGGGTTTCTCAAGTAGTCGCTCTTACAATATCCTTCAAACGCTCTCTAAAAACACACAGTCACGTAATTCCAGCGAAATAAACAGACGCCTTTGCTTTTGGCAGGCCATCAAAATGCGCGGAACATACTTTGCACTCACTCCATGTTTAAATCTTAGTTAAAATTTGCTGCATCCGAGTGAGATGTGGAGAATTATTTCTCGAATGATCAATATCTTATTTGATCGAATCATTTCACTCACTTTGTCAATGTTTTTGTCTTTGCATGAAGTTGAAGGGCGTCCAGATTGTTTCTCGTCATCAGTCGATTCAAAACTTTTTGAAATCTATTAAACCACTTGTACACAGTTTTGTAAGTTACTACCTCATATCCGCAAACTAATGTCAACATTTTTAAGCATTACTTTTTTTACTTTTTACACCTTGTTCGTAATCAAAGGCAACAGATAAAACCAGAGTGGTGAACAGATCACTTTGACGCTTTAAGTTTCATAATAGCAGGTTACTAGATTACGTTTGTTGCAGCCAATACAATATGTCTCTAATATAGGTGCAACTGGGGCTCCATTCTCCGTATTATCTGATACTGCCTCGTATTTTAACGAAAGCACTAGCTAGCAAGTCTGTCTTCGGCAATATTTTCTTTGTTAGCTTAGCACATCTGTCATGAGACGGGCCTTCAGTCTTTCTTCTACTACCACCTTTACTCTTCCTTCTTTGACCATTTTAAGTCTATCTGTGTCGTGCACCGACTCTTCTGTGCTTTTTCCAATCTCCCCTGTGCACAGTTCTAGAGTTGTTGAGTTTGTATTTTATTGATGACGTGGATCAGCTCCTGTATTAAAATTAATAAATTGTCGTTCTACAATAATTATACAGTTGCATTGTAGCGGCTAAGTTTGGGCCAGTGCCATTAAAAGGATGCTAAAGACAGGAACCCCGAGCATGGAGGAAGTGCTTATCATCATGTATAAAATAGGTAAAAATATCTTATATCTATTATAAAACTGAAACACTTAGTAATGTAAATGGCGGGGCACAAAAGACCACAAAGTCGAAGTGCAAATCTGGGCTCACTACTAACCCATCAAAAATGTAAATGGCGTTAATTCACATAACGAAACAACATTGCAGATTCAAACATACGCTCCTAGAGCGAATTTGATATCTAGTCAGACCCTTTAACCACTTAGAAATACTACGTAATACACGCATTCATCGTTTTATTATGAAGGGGAGAATGACGAAATAGGAGAGTAAGCCAATCGCCGACGCGTGACGTATGTACGAACACATCTTCACTCGGTTTATACAGTGTGTTTCACTTCATGCCTATTTGTTGGTCGATATCAAATGTTGCTCAATTATACTACCCTGTAGTGTAGGGATTGCGTCGAAGAGGTAGCACCATCTATCATGGATGATCACTCCAAGCGTCATAGACGGGCGGAGATTCAGAAAGCTGGTCCTCACGGGGCACGCAACTGTTACTTGATGGCTTCAAGCGCCACACCCTGGTACACTGTATTGTACAGGCTAAACCAAGTGAGAGTAACCAGTTATGGTGAAAGGCAGCGTCTGACCCCGAGTGGGCGGCTGCGAACAGCGTCTATCTCCATGTTAGGGGCGGCTGAAGATCATACTCGCCATCACGCTCGACAAGCGTGGCGTTTTTAATGCCAACTACCTAACAAAACTTCCCAAAACTGAAACAATAAAGAAGTCAACCTGCGATCGATTGCTAATAATAATCAACGGTAGTATAATCGCAGATCAACCCCCTTATCATTTATACACCACGGTAGCTCTGAAAGGTTTGTACTTACCGTAAAGACCTAGCTAACTCAATCTCGGCGGCCTTGGGTCGTCGATTCTTATCATCAGCTGTACTACTGCAAGCTCTTTTAATAAAAAAACAGGGCGCCAGAAATCACAGATTTCGAGAAATAAATAAAGTCACAGCAAACAATTAAGTTTATTTAATTAACAATTAATAGTTGCCTTGCAACATCGGTATTAAGTCCTTAAATTGATTGTCACAGTATTAAAATGTCTGAATACAGTATTTTACTTATGCTGAAAATGCAGCACGCACGTCAAAAAAATATATGAAGCTCTTTTGGGCTCTTGGATTGAATGTGACCACAACTCAATGAAGGAGTAAGCTTACCACTGTCATATGTTTTAACCGTTATCTCGGTAATGATAGTAAAATGGCGTGAGGGCACTTTTTACAAAAATTACTTAATAAGTATTCAAATGAGCATTTTGTAGTAGATTAAATTTGTGAATCGTAAATTTGTGAACAATTAATACATTGCATTTTATAATAGATTAAATTTGTAAATCGTAGATTTGTGAACAATTAATACATTGCGTTTTAACGTAGATTAAATTTCTAAATTGTAAATTTGTTAGTTGTGGTGAAGCGCCGTTGGAATCAATTCAGCCAAATATTTATGGGCGGACGGGGTTATCAACAAACGTTGAAATAAGACTAACCTGGATTGTGACAAAAAAACGTCGCATGCAGGCGATGAATTGGTCCAAGATTATCTTAGCGTTCCATGCCAACAGCAGCACCGACTTCGCGGCCGAAATTGATAATGGAACGGACGGTCCTCGTTATGAACTGGCAAACTCAAAATGACATTCCAGAAAGGAGTTGCGGGCCCAAGTTATTAATTACGGTGTCAATTATGACATCAAACGTGGCGTCGATCAGAAGACCCAAATAAGAAGTCGTTCAAAAACGGCGTTTAAGAGCTAATAAGAAAAGGGAAATTATTAAACTTGAATATCAAACAAAGTAGCGCAAACATACCTGATGTCAGTCATCAGCCCACAAACAAAATTAAATAATTGAGGTGCAATATAGCACACAAGATGCCTTCTTGGAACGAGTTGCTCCAACCAAAAGCGAAAGTTAAATGAAATCGCGGACGGAAAAAGACCGCTGCGGCTGGCGCATAATGATAAGGAATTATTTGGGGAAAACCGAAATCAGAGAGCCCGCGCGAAGCAAGTTTGGTATCATTTGAAATACAGCAAATCATAACTCGAGTGAACATATACAGGCTGGCCCGGAATAGATGAATAATTGACGAAACAAATAGCCGGAGCTAAAGATTTGTTTCAAAACCTAAAACAATATGTGCTCGAATTTACAAAATTTAGACTCCAGGTGAGTAGAGAACCTCAAACGACCCAGATGAGTAAAGTGTTGCACGCCAAATCTCACATTGACTTGTGAGTCAGCCCTAACGATTCTAGGGAGGGCAAAACTTCGACCAATAAACCGACAAATAAAAATAAGAAGAAATGAATATTTATTGCAACCTATAATATACGCACAACGAGAAACGACGAACATTTGGAAGAACTAGAACGAGAGCTGGATTACATCAAATGGGATATCATTAACTATCCGAAACACGTCCACCAAACGAGAATACAACAACCTTGAATTCAGGACATGTCCTGTATCAGAAAAACTCCGATGACCACTATCATTTAGGAGGTGTAGGCTTCCTCATCAACCGGGTTATATACGTCACCGTAGGACTGAACAAGCGCTACTCTATACAGATTATTAATATCTATGCACCAACGAGCAGTTTAGAAAATGAGCAAGTAGAACAACTGTACGGGGACATAACGGCGAAAAAACAGATGGAAAAGGCACACTTCAAAATAGTTATCGGAAATTTTAACATCAAAATCGGAAAAAGGAATGACACCGACAATGAATACATCGAAAACTACGGTCTAGGTGAAAGGAACAATAGAGGAGAAATGCTGGCAAATTTTCTCCAGAAAGAAAACCTTTAGTTCTTCAAGAAACCATAACAACGCAGATAGACATGGGGAAGTCCAGACTATTCTCCAGAAAAGGAGATGGACTTTATTCTCTCTAACAACCGAACATATTCAGAGATGTAGTTATTTTGAACCGATTTTATACCGGAAGTGGCCATAGGACCCTGCGAGCATGCTTACTGCTCGATTTAAGTCTAGAAAGGAATAAACTAGGAAGAAAAGACAGATTTCCAACTAGTGAAGTGTTAGACACAGACAAGAAAAAATAACAGAGAGATATAGATAAATACCTAAAAGCTACGGACGTGTTAGATATGAACGTAGATCAACTAAACATGAGAATAAAGGCAGAATCCAAAGAGTAGCAAAGAAGAATTGTTCAAGAGAAAAATATTTAAAAAATGCCAAATTTAGTGCAAACAGGAAGCCGATTACTACAGATTCGAAGCAATTCCACCCCACTTTTTCTTTTCCTTGCAGAACCGCATCGAAGCCGCTGTCATTCATTAGTTTTCGAATTTGGGGACCCACAAATATGCCCTCCTTCATCTTGGCATCGCTAACTTTTGGAAATTTGTTTTTTATGTACTGAAAAGCTCTTCCGCCACGATCCATACAAATTTCTTTATTACCCCTAGTCTATGCAAAGGGAGCAAATAGATATTGTTTCTATCCACAAGGCTTTTATGTAAAATATTTTTTTCTCTAACAACCACCTGTCTACTTGGCAAACTTTTCACAGTATAATGCTGCAATTTAGCACGACTGTCCCATTCGCACAAAAAGCAAGGGTATTTTGTGAATCCCAGTTGCATTCCTAATAACAAAGCTATCACTTTCAGATCTCCACATATTTTCCACTCGTATCGTTTATAGTCAATGCTCATTAATAGGAATTTCATGGTTTCATAAGATTCCCTTAGGTGAACTGAATATGCCATAGGAACTGAAGGCAATACATTGCCATTATGCAATAGAACTGCTTTCAAACTAAATTTAGATGCATCAATAAACAGTCGCCATTCTTCGGGTTTGCGTTTACATCCAAAAGCTTCCATCAAACCGTCAACATCACTGCAGTACGTAATATTGCCGTCCATAGAATAAAATGAAGAAAACTTCTTGTGGCGGTTGCGGAAATGACTAATTTTAGTACTGTGTTCTAATAAATTCCAACTTTGCAATCTGTAGCCAAGTAACTCGGCTTTGCCTTTACTTAAGTTTAAATCACAAACTAAATCGTTTAGTTGTGTCTGTGTAATCAAATGTGGCTCAGTGGAATCTGCAGGATTAAAATCTGTATCCGTGCTAGAAACAATGTCACCAGTTTCTTCATCTGATTCTTCAAATGTTTCTGGTGGCATAGAAACGGGAAGATCATCACAATGGCCAACGGATCTTATCGCCGATTCTAAATTAGGATACACAACAATTTTTTTCTTTTTTGCAGAGAAGCCTGCTATCTTCGCTATGCTGAAGTAACATTCGGTTAGATGATCCTTTTGTTTTCTCCATATCATAGGTACTGCAAGTCGCATACATGAACGAGAACCTTTTATCCACTGTCGGAAACTATTGCCACAAGAAACACAACAAATGTGTGGTGCCCACTGCTTGTCTTGATCTCCAATTCTACATCCAAAGTACAGATGATAAGCTCTTCCTATTAGCGGAGTAAAACATCGTTTTTGATGTTTAGCAGTAAACTCTCCACAAACATAACAAAAATTATCCGGATCATTCGCACATTTACGGAACATGATTAATGCTTTTAGAGTTAAATACGATCACTAACTGCACTACTAACACTGAAAGGGGCTCACAACCAAAAATACAAGTTGGTCTTAAAATATAGTAAAATAAAAACAACGGTATACATATTATGCCGCTTCGTCACTTCGTTATCTTGTTAAAGCAGACAAAATAATATCATAGTGTCGTTACATTGCAATTCGCTTGGAAGACCACATATGTGTACGTGCTTCTGTTGCAAAGTTGCAAGCGGTTGTTACAAATTTAACTATTTGGAGTTGCACGATTATAAAGAAATAGGGTAGTGTTTCAAACTATTAATCACATATTAATGGCTTTCTAACATAAATGCAGAATATAATTACATCATTTCCAAAAATTCTTATCGCTAATAGTTAATTACCCTATTAACGTAATTGCAGTAATTGCACTATCTAGTGAAACTTCAAAAACTGGACGTGATAGAAAAAATCTGAAGACAGATTTGAATTCAGGAGGAAAAATTACATACAGATTACCTACTTTTGTTTGAGAACCAAAAACTCTGTTGATCAGTGTTATCTGTAACCGCATAGCAAAAAAATTAGATTTTTTACCAGCCCGTAAAACAGGCAGGCATTAGCAAGGGATACAGTACCATTGACCACCTACAATCACTGCGAACCCAAATAGAGTAAGCCACCGAGTATAATCATAGGCAACCCTAAAATTTATGGAAAATGCCAGAATGGACACAAGATACTCTGCTATAATCAGAAGTATTTATAATAATGCGAGTATGCACCTTAAGATCGATGAGAGCCTCAGTACCTCAGGGGCATAGTATCTCGCCAAAGTTGTTTACTTTTGCACTGGAAGATGTCTTCAAAAACCTTCAATGGGAAAAGAAAACCAAACAGCAGAAGTAACTAGACGAATAGGTCTAACATGGGCACCGTTTGGTAAACTCTGATACATCTTAGGAAACAACGACATACCAATAAATCTAAAGAGGAAAGTCTATGACTCCTGCGTACTACTAGTGGCTGCATATGGCCCGAAAACAATGAGTCTTACTAAAAAAGAGTACAAATAGACTGAAAACAATGCAGAGACCAATGGAACGCTCAATGCTCGGAATCTCACGATGAGACAAAATTAGGAAAGAGATAATTAGAGAACGGTCTAAGGTAACGGACATGATGAGTCGGGTAGCACAACTGAAGTGGAACTGGGTAGGGCATGTCGCAAGACAAAATAGTAACAGATGGACAGTCCGAATAACAAAATGGCGGCCGAGAGAATCAACCAGGAGTAGAGGCCGGCCACAACGAAGGTGGCTAGACGACATCAAGTCAACCATCGGGAGAGACTGGTTCCATAAAGCCTGAAATCGTCAGGAATGGAAGAAATACGGAGAAGTCTATGTCCAGGAGTGGACGAGGAAAGGCTGAAAATGACGATGATGATAATGAATAGTATACTGTATGTTAAAAGGTGAAAGTGCGTTCTTACCGCTTGTGCATGAATAGCAAAGTAAATAGTTCTTGAAATTAGAACTGAATAATATAAAAACCTGCGAGTGGAATACTATAAAGTTCTGCTTAAAATTTACAACTACCACATCTTAAAAATCAGGGTAACCGCCACCTGCCTCAAAAATATTAGCTGAAATACGACCAAGATGGGTTTGAACGTAAATATTTTCCTAGCGCAATATAGTAACAAAACAAATGCGATTATATTCAGTAGATATGTTTATAAATACTCAAAACACAAAAATAAATTGTATAAAACATACGTTACTGGTAAACCAGAATAATATATTATGTTAGTACAAATGTAGATTTGGATAAGCACTGAACAGAATTGCCTGAGAGGCTGCTTCAGGATTCCGTTACTTTGCGCTGATTCTATCCGTCAAGCACGTAAACAAGACTGTGTTTACGTTTTAAACCAATGTAGTCAATGGTACTTGAACGGACGACAGTAAAAAACCACCCTTGGAGCACAGCCTCATGCCCCATAAATATTATGGCTTAGAAAGGGTAGTGAATGAATCAAACATTAAATGCAGATTGATTTTTATTATGAAAATAGACTAGTATTTATACAAAACAAAAAATGCTTAACGCAGTAACAATATCAATGTTCATATATACAGTTTAATAGGGCCAAAGTGTTTAAATTACAAAACAGCAGATAAGCAATTTGTGCAGTTTTTATTTCCTGATAGAGCGAAGGTCGCCCGTTGAACTTACTACTGTAGGTCGATATTATGCAAGGAGTGCAGAATTGCATTTTCCTGGTCTTTAACTCGTATGATTGTGTAATAACACTGGCTTTTAAATTACGAATAATGTTTCATAAATTTGAACTGAAATATATAGTTTTTAATCTAATTTAAACATATTAAATTTAGTAATTATGAGGCAAAGACTGGTGATTGCAACATAAAACAGTTCTTGCTAATAAATGGGAATTGCATTTAAAAGCATGCAACTGGATTTCGTAAATTTTAGAAAATAAAATTTATGGGTGTTTAAATCAAGTTTAAACATATTGCCAATTTTAGGCCGAAGAAAAAGAAAAGGAAAATTATATTGTTTCTTCCACATTAAGGTTTTTTAGAGGATATTCTTCTACGGCTGACTGGCGTTGTTTGGATTGATGCTTCCTTCGGTTGATCCTTTTCCGAATGTAGTAGAAGGCTCCTATTAGAATAGCCCCTCCCAATAGGCTGCCTGTGATCCCGCTGGATAGATAGGAGTGGTGGCGGATGGTTTTCTAAGTTATGTCCTTTAGGTGCTGCTGGAACTCCAACTGTGAAGTTTGTAGATCCTCGAAGTGGTCTGACTGTTTTAGAACTGGCTCCTCTGCAATTTCTGAAAAGGAGTTGGGTGTTATTGTGTTGGTAAAGTTGATGCTGACGGCCTTGGAATATCCTGCGAGGATCTTGAATTTCTTGCTATGCCTGGGGGTTAACGTATTCTTTGTAGTTTGTATGATGCAGTCTGACGAGATCTGAATCACACCTGTTGTATTGACAGTGACTTCTTCCCTATTGCCACTACAAGTGATAGCTATTCGGGTTGGTTTGTTGACTACGAACATCCAGGTGTTTTCCATGTATAGTTGTTTCCAAATAATGGACTGGATCTGATGTCTTCGTAGGCTGCACTGACTAATTTCTGTTCGATGATATATATCATCAATGATGCAATTTGGGTTATTTTCAATTCCTTTCACGACTGTTGGACTGCAGATATACGTGTTTGGAGTAATTTGGAGATTTTCTTTGAATTCCTCATCTGTCTCTTGAAAGTACATTTGTAAGTTGTAATCCACAGCGAAGATCCCTTTTGGTACGTCGATCACCCAGTAGGACCCATTGTTAATTTGGAGAGGAATTGGAGTCACCTTGATTAAGGTATATTCGGTTTTTTTCAACTATGATGAAGTATCCTTGGACGTTGATGTATATGTCATCATGCCCGATGTCGACCTTCAGGATTGGAGTCGGTAAAATTTCTAAATTTGGCGAGAGTTTACTTGTTGCATTTGCGAGGATTTGCTTGATTTGGGCAGGTGTTATTAACTCGTAAAAATTACCTTGTTGGAAATGAACGTTCAAAATGTTTGTGTGGTAATTGCATAGTTCACTAATAACATTTGTGGCGACTTGATAGACACTGATGATGTGGATATTTAATCGGTTGGAGTCGGTTGCCTTATACCACTTGTCCATGTTGTTGATCGCCCTGATTCCTTGGTTCAGCTTCTCTTGGAAATGTTCCAGCTTCTGATCGATTCGTTCTTCGGTCTCATTAAATCTTGAAAGTGCTGACAGCAAGAATTTGGATTGTTGACTGTCCATTTTTATTAATTCCTGTTGATTTTTGTCGAGTCTATCAATATCTTGATAGACTTCGTCATTTACTCCGAAAATTGACGTAAGTACAGTCCCAAGCACTCCTCGTTTCTCTCGTCTTGCTATGATATCTTCCATGCCAGTTTTAATCCATTCCATATGCCTTTTTTGTTCCAGAAGATGATGCACCAATGTCTTGCATAATGTGTCTTCGGACAGTTCTTTCGCAGAGTTGCAGAGGTCGTCGAATTTGTCCACCATGTCGGTAACTGTTTCGAAGTCTTCTTCGATCTTCCCTCTCTCGAACTGGATTTCGATCCTGAATGTTCCTCGTTCAATCTTCCCGTGTCCAATATGCTCTACATAGTACCCGCTGTCTGGTTTTTGTATGTTGAATTCTGCCTTACTCAGGGTATTGGTAGTAAGGAGAGTAAATATGAGTAAAAGCATTTTCCATTTGGACCGGATAGTTTTCTTTGGTACTGGGAATGATTGTGTGTGGGTGCTGTTGGCCGAAATTTTCTCTTCAGGCTCTGGTTCCTGCGGTTCTTCGTTAGTTGGTAATGGAATGATACTGCCTATGGAACGTTTTAATTGATGTCCTCCTGATTTCTGGATGGTGACTACTCGCACTGATCCATCGGTTGCAGGATGAATGTCGGTAACTCTCGCTAAGGGCCATTTACTAGGATTAATGTTTTCTTCTTTGATTAGCACTAGGTCACCAACTTTGATATTCTCCACCGGTTTCTTCCATTTGTTTCTTTGCTGTAATCCATGAAGGTAGTCTGAGCTCCATGATTTCCAAAAATCTTGCTTGATTTTTTGGATCAATCTCCAGCGATTTGACAAATTTGTTGATATTGGTGTGCTGATTGGGTCCGGTGGTGAGATTATCTCTCTTCCTATCAGGAAATGGCCTGGTGTCAATGCAGTGGTATCTTCAATATTGTTGCCTTGTGGGCACAGGGGACGTGAGTTTAAGCAGGCTTCTATTTGGCAAAGCAAAGTTGTTAATTCTTCAAATGTTAGAGTAGCGTTGCCAATGGTTCTCTTCAGATGATGCTTCATTGATTTTACTCCTGCTTCCCATATTCCTCCGAAGTGTGGGGCTACTGGGGGGATGAAGTGCCATTGAGTACCAATGGTGGATAAATTTTCTTGGATAACTGGGCCTTCCATTGCTTGACGGATTTCCTTGTCTAAGACCTTTCTTGCTCCAACGAAATTCGTTCCGTTGTCGCTATAAAGATGTGCACAGCGTCCTTTTCGGGCGATGAACCTCCTGAAGACTGCTAGGAAGCTGTTAGTTGTCATGTCGCTGACGGCTTCTAAGTGTATTGCTTTGGTTGACAGACAGACAAAAACAGCAATGTATCCTTTGGATGAAGAATGCCCTCTTCCTTTAGATGTTCGGATTTGTATTGGACCGGCATAGTCCACTCCGGAATGGAAGAATGGCGGGGTTGAATTGACTCTGGTTGGTGGAAGATTCCCCATTAATTGCTGGGCTGCCTCTGCCTTGAATCGGATGCATCGAAAGCATTTCTTGATGCTGGAACTGACGGCCTTCTTTGCGTTGATGATCCAATATTTTCTTCGGACATAGGACAGTGTGAGTTGAGTGCCACCGTGTAAGGTGCGTAAATGTGCCTCATGGATTATTAATTTGGAAACATGATTGGAATAAGGAAGAATAATTGGGTGTTTTTCGTGGTAGGATAAGTTGGAATTTTCTAGTCTTCCTCCAACACGTATGATTCCATGTTGATCGATGAATGGATTGAGATTTGCGAGTTTGTTGTTGGAGTCCACACATTTTCTCTTTTGGATTTGAGATCCTGTTGCCTTCAAAATAGGATCACTTCCTTGGACGACCTTGATGAGTGTGAGGATGGTGTCTTCCATTTCTTTAACTGATAGACATCCTGGTTGAATGGGAAGACGCCTACACTTGTTGATGAATCTTCGGCAGTAGGACACGACTCGTACCATTCTTGTCAGAGACGAGAAGCGATGAATAATCTCGTTCTCGTCTTGATAAACTGTGGCTTGATGCACAGTGTAACCTTTTGCTTCTTCATTGGTTGTGGCGGTGTCTGGTTGACACGGCCATAACTCTTTGTTAATTAACCAGCTTGGTCCCTCCCACCATAGTGTATGTTCCTTTAATTTTCCTGGACTAGTGCCTCTGGATATGACGTCTGCAGGTCTAACCGAGAGGGTTGTAAATCCTCGAAGTGGTTCGGCTGCTGCAACACTGGCTCCTTTGCTATTTCTGTAAAAGAGCTTTTGTGTTATCGTGTCGTTGCAGAGGTTACCACTTGGTTTGGAACATCCCGACAACGTCCATCTGCTGCCTCTTCCTTTGGAGATGAATATTATATGAGTGAGTACGATAATTAATATCACTCTTGCCGGGGTTAGCTTTTTTAGAAGATGCCGCATCGGTATTCCACATTGCGTGTTTTTGGTAAATTCCCTCGCAGACTTTAATAAGCCGTCTTCGTGATTCCATCTTCTACGAGGGGCTAAGTGCTTAGCGAACTCGGAGGTTTGCTCGCTTGCTGCATCTCTTGATGCCATTTCTTGATGCCACCCTCCACTAGGTGCTAATTGTTTATTGAACTCGGAGGGTTTCTCGATTGCTGCAGTTCCTGCTGCAACTTCTTGACTCCATCCATCGCTAGGTGCGAAGTGTTTGGTGTCGGATTTTTCTTTTCCTGCATCCCCTGCCGACAAGTCTTGGTGCCGCTTTCCACCGGGTGTCAAGTTTTTAATGGAGTCGGAGGGTTTTCCATTTTCTGCAGTTATTGCTGTAACTTCTGGGCTGTATCCATCACCGAGTGTCAAGTTTTTAGTGGGCTTGGAGGTGTTGTTGTTAGCAGCAGTTATTGCTGCAGCTTCTTGGCTCCATCCATCGCTAGGAGCTGCTGTCGAAGCATCTGGAGGAGTTCCAACAATTTTTTCGTGGCCTGCAATTTCTGGACTGCATCCACTGCTTGGAGCTGCTGTAGGAGTTTCAACGATTTGTTCGTGGCCTGCAATTTCCTTTCCTTTCTGTCCATCGACTTTGTGAATGGGAACTTCGTGGATGCGGACTTCATGAACGAGGATTTCGTGAGTGAGGACTTCGGAGGTTCCATGCACTTGGTGATTTTCTTGTGGATGAGAAGATGCTACCTTTTCACATTCGATGATAACAGGATGTTGAACTTCCGTATTCTTTATATTGGCAGCTGCGATTGCTCGTTCTTGCGCTGTAGGATCGGTTGTTAATATTTTCTTCACCTGCTGGATTGTTTGCTTGTCATTGGTAGGTGAACTTCGGAACTGACCACAGCTTTTTATGTAGTGACCTCCATGATTAAGAGTTTCGGAAGCTTCGATTTTCTGCGGTCTTTCCTGTACTGATTCTGTGAATTTCTTTTCACGTACCTGATATTTTGGGGAAAGTGTTCTTTGTGTGGGTACTTCTTCTGTGTCCCAGAATTTCTGCAACTGATATTCTTCTCCAATTTTGGCAACCATGGTGTTGACTTTAATGCTGTCGTTATGCTGTCTTCCAATGGTTCCAGATAATACCCAACCCAGTTTGGTATTTTGTCCCAAGATGCCATCCTTTGTTCTAGTGATTCCTTCTAGAATTATTTTTGAATATTTTTCGGTGCCTAGAATTATATCTATAGGACCGGGTCGGTTGAAGGTTGGATCGGCGATGAAAATATTGCTCCAGGAATTGATATTTATGTTTGGGATAGGGGATGAAGGCATGGCTTTGGTAAGTTTGGGAAGTATTAGTAAATTGACAGGTAGGGAAAAGTTACTTGAAAATCTAGGTGTGATCAAACCTGGGATTTTCCATTTGGCAATTTTTGGCTCGCTGTTCCCAATTCCTGTGATTTCAGCTCGAACTTTGGTCCTGGGTAACCCCAATAATTCGGCTGATGCTTCCGTGATAAACGACCCCTGAGACCCGGGATCTATTAATACTCGTAATAGATGAGTCATCCCGGATGCTGCTTTTACTTGAACCATTGCTGTGGCAAGTAGAACTTGGCTCTCCTGTGCGCCTACATTGGCGGTGATGATGTCCGACTTCGGCTTCTTTTCTGGAGCGTTGGAAGTCTTCATACCTGCTGCATGAGCTGACGTTCTCATCCTTTGGGCAGGGAGCGGCCTTGATGGTGGCTGCGCCTTATGAAGCAGTGTATGATGCGGGAAGCGACAGATCCTACAATTAAAATAGGCACGACATGGTATATTTGAATCGTGCCGCAAGCATCGATAGCACAATCGATTGGTTTTTACTGCTTCTAGTTTTTCATGGGTAGATAGCCTCTGGAATTGGCCACAGTTGTCGATGTAATGATCTCCATGGCACAGCTTGCAATTTAGGGATGCGGAAGCGTAATTCTTCTGTGGTCTTTCCTGCGTGGGCTTTCCAGCTCCATCTATGGATTCTAGAGATTGGAACCGCACTTGCAGGAAAGCCATTAAATTTTGGTGATCCTGGACTTCATTTGGACATTGAAGCGACTGTTCATATAATTTGTTGGTTTCAGGATCCCATTTTCGAGCGATAGCTCTGTTAATCCACGGACCCCAACTGTCCGTGGAGATGCCTAAATTTTTGATTGCCTCCACACATTCCTTGATGGAGTCGTGCAATCTTTTTAACCCTTGGGCTGACTCTTTGGAGAGGACCGGCAGATCGAATATGGTATCTAGCAATTTAGTTAAAATAAGGCGATTATTTTGATACCTTTGTTGCAGCAGATTCCAGGCGGTGTTGTAGTTTGCTTGGGTAACAGCTAGATGCTGGATCAGTCGGCTTGGCTCTCCCTTAAGATGCGTCTTTAAATATTGCATCTTGATGACATCGTCCATATTCTGGTTGTCATCTACTAATTTGGTGAACAGGTCCTTGAAAGTGGCCCATTCCTCATAATTTCCCTCGTATATGGGAATTTTGACTTGAGGAAGCGAGATGGCTGCTGCTTGCTCGTTCCTTGTCGGCGCTTGCAATAAAATAATTAAATTTCTATACCTGTCTTCCAACGTAGTATATTCAGGACTGAAGTGCATTTGTTCTGAAGCCATGTCGTTTGACATAACTTCTTCGTCCATCTCGACCACACGATCCCATTTTTCTCTTAATTCCCTTGTCGTGATGGCGGGCCTTCCTAATTCTTGTGTTAGTTCGGCGTCGTCCATCGCTTGCTTAAAATTTTGAATCCGAATCTGCAGTTTTCGGATACGAACCTTTTGCTCGGGGTTGGCCACCATTTCCTCTTGCGTTCTGCTTACGGAGGGGTTGGAAATTTCCGTTGATTTTGAACAGCTCTGCAAGTAACTTTTTGCTTCGCCGTATATGGCTTTAATTTGGTCGTAATACCCTGTTTTAAAATAATTATGAGTTGGAATACTTAGCTGCCCCATTTCTGCATGATTTTTAGTTGCAGTGTTCCAAAGTTCGTCCAGCGTTTTGTTGCGACTGGCGATGTAGGCTTCATTTTTTCGGCTGGCAGGGTCCTTTTTGCTGTTGGATAATATTTGCTTTATCTTCTGCGCGAGCTCTTCTTGGGCGATAGCTAAGTTGTTGAATTCCTCCATGTTGTTGGCCATTTTCTGGGAACTGGGTGGTTGGCAGATGTTGTCTTCTTCTCGGGATGTGTTTTTTCGTTAGTTGGAGACAGATCCGGCTCGAAGGACCATGAACAGAATTGCCTGAGAGGCTGCTTCAAGATTCCGTTACTTTGCGCTGATTCTATCCGTCAAGCACGTAAACAAGACTGTGTTTACGTTTTAAACCAATGTAGTCAATGGTACTTGAACGGACGACAGTAAAAAACCACCCTTGGAGCACAGCCTCATGCCCCATAAATATTATGGCTTAGAAAGGGTAGTGAATGAATCAAACATTAAATGCAGATTGATTTTTATTATGAAAATAGACTAGTATTTATACAAAACAAAAAATGCTTAACGCAGTAACAATATCAATGTTCATATATACAGTTTAATAGGGCCAAAGTGTTTAAATTACAAAACAGCAGATAAGCAATTTGTGCAGTTTTTATTTCCTGATAGAGCGAAGGTCGCCCGTTGAACTTACTACTGTAGGTCGATATTATGCAAGGAGTGCAGAATTGCATTTTCCTGGTCTTTAACTCGTATGATTGTGTAATAACACTGGCTTTTAAATTACGAATAATGTTTCATAAATTTGAACTGAAATATACGGGTGTCCCAGATAAGAGCAACTACATGGGGATTTCGGAAACGGCAAGAGATACAGGGTGGCTTAAATGAGAGAAAAGTTGCGCTATTCTGAGCCCAGTCAGATGCTGTATCGAAATTAAAAATATCTACAGGGGTTTTTAAAATATCGAGCAAAAACGAAAAATTGTGGTTTTCGAAAAATTGCAATATCGTCGCCATCTTGTAAACAAATTTAATAAAATTTGGTAATTTTGTATTAGCGACTACGGCCAATCGAATGACGTTAACGAATTTTTTCTAGGCCTTCTAGATTTTTTGCAACCATAGCCAACTTTGTTATTTCTTATGGCCGCCATATTGGATTTATACGTCATTAAATAGCGCATAAAAATACCTTTTCAACCATGTATAACAGGCCTATCTTTAGATGACGGAAAGTTAAATTTATTAAAAAAACAGTTTTTCACTTAGTTGGCTGTGAAACAAATGCCGCAGTTGTGTTTTCTTAAAAATGTCTTTAAAAAATAATCTTTTATTTATGATACTAAAGTTAACAACTAATACATTATTTATGATTAAACTCACAACCAAAAAAAAACCGATGACAGAGCGTTGAATTAAAATAAATTAAATTAAATGTTCGAAAATTCCACCGTTGTTATTAATGCACGTCATGCATCGATGAATTAGAGACATACATGCATCTTTAACCATTTGTCCAGGCATTTCTTCAATGGTTTGAACAACGGCTGCCTCAAGTTCTTCTACTGTATTATAAGGAGTACAATAAACTTTATCCTTTAAATATCCCCAAAGGCAAAAATCAAGTGGCGTAAGGTCCGGCGAGCGAGCAGGCCAGGCAACCGGACCTCGATTTCCTATCCAGTTATTTCCATGTTGCTGATTCAAATAGTCAGTTATGATTCTTGCATTATGTGGAGGTGCTCCGTCTTGCTGGAACCACATGTTTGCTACATCTTGAAGAGGCAAATTTTCTAAAGTTTGGTCGACGTAATTTTGTAATATTTCAAGATATCGAGGTGCAATCAAATTATTATGAAAAATGTTAAATAGTACGTGTCCGTTTATGACTCCTAGCCATACATTAAAACCCCACTTAACTTGATGACGCACCTCACGATGTAAGAACGGATTTTGATCGGCCCAGTACACGTTGTTGTGTCTGTTAAATACCCCGCAGTTTGTAAATCTGCTTTCATCAGACCACAGAACCTTAAGCGGAAATTGAGGATTTTCTTGGCATTTTTCTAAGAACCAATTGCAAAACGATATTCTCCTTTCTAAGTCACCATCTCGGAGTCCTTGACTAATATGTTCTACATATGGACGATACTTGTATTTTTTGAGAATTCTCTGAGCAGTTGATTTAGGCACTTCAACATTATTTTCGATTTGACGAAGGGAGGTACGAGGATTGTCGATAACACTTTGCAAAACAAGATTTTCCATATTTACATTTCCCACTCTATTTCGATTGTGTTTTTTAAAGGAACCATAAGTAAGTAAATTATTTCTAAGCATTCTGAAGATCGACAAACCTGGTTGCCGTCTTTCTGGATATCGCTGAAAGTACATATCTTGAGCTCGTTCAGCGTTCCTCCGGCACAAAATGAAACAATCATACATATCCACTTTTTCCCGATTTGAATACCTTTCCATATTAAATATAAAAATTAAACTCTTAACAGATAGAACCAAATAAATAACAATGTTTTGACAGATAGGTACATAGCTATGACAACAAACACAATTGCGGTATTTGTTTCACAGCCAACTAAGTGAAACACCGTTTTTTAAATAAATTTTACTTTCCGTCATCTAAAGATAGGCCTGTTATACATGGTTGAAAAGGTATTTTTATGCGCTATTTAATGACGTATAAATCCAATATGGCGCCCATAAGAAATAACAAAGTTGGCTATGGTTGCAAAAAATCTAGAAGGCCTAGAAAAAATTCGTTAACGTCATTCGATTGGCCGTAGTCGCTAATACAAAATTACCAAATTTTATTAAATTTGTTTACAAGATGGCGACGATATTGCAATTTTTCGAAAACCACAATTTTTTGTTTTTGCTCGATATTTTAAAAACCCCTGTAGATATTTTTAATTTCGATACAGCATCTGACTGGGCTCAGAATAGCGCAACTTTTCTCTCATTTAAGCCACCCTGTATCTCTTGCCGTTTCCGAAATCCCCATGTAGTTGCTCTTATCTGGGACACCCTGTATAGTTTTTAATCTAATTTAAACATATTAAATTTAGTAATTATGAGGCAAAGACTGGTGATTGCAACATAAAACAGTTCTTGCTAATAAATGGGAATTGCATTTAAAAGCATGCAACTGGATTTCGTAAATTTTAGAAAATAAAATTTATGGGTGTTTAAATCAAGTTTAAACAGCACTACAGTTAGAACTACCTCTAAAACATTGAAAATCGTATGATTCACGGAATGTACAACTCTAAACCAAATAAATGTACCGGTTTTACTCTGAAATACGCAACCCACTTATCACCAAATTTTAAATAACGTTTTTGCAGCTGCTGACCTAGTCATTATCGGCAATAATGTAGGTATTATAGAAAGCGTTTCATAACGTACGGGGGAGACTCAAAGGGTAACAAAATATTATTTTCTTAATAAGCTTCTGACCAAAACCCAACACTAAGAAATTAACGAACATTCTTTGCAAACTGAAATGGTAATTTACGTTTTAAATTCCATCAGAAGATATCTGAGAGGTATCTAAACAAAAATAGGTTAAAACGATTTGTAAAGAGTAAGTAACATGAAAATTAAAGCTACTTAAATTTGTAGTTATAATGCTTAACAATAGGTGTTCACTGATGGAGAACAGCTGAGTTCATAATAACTACGAAACAAGTGTGCAGTAGAAATTTGTTTGAGTGTTAATTTATTTAAACTTTAAAATTAAGATACGTCACCTTTAAGTATTTAATTCGATTTAAATAGCTAACTAAACTAACGCAGAATATGTAGATATGATTAACACGTATGGAACTGCTCAAGAAAACTTTGCACGTGCAAGACGTACGTATTCGGAAAGATTTCCAGCTCGTCAAACGCTTTTCGAAAATAATTTTCTTTGAGTAGTCCAATACGGAAATGAGACTGGAAATTTACAACCTAAGAAAGGTCATGCAGATCAAATCAACATGGGGGAATGTGGAGGAAAAACTTTTAGAAACGGTTGATGCTGATCCATCTACAAGTACACACCAAATTTCTCACCAAGTTGGAGTTTCTCCATCCTTTGTTTGGCACACATTGAGTAGCAATAGTTTGTCCTTCACATTTTAGTCATGCTGTACGAGATAACCTCGAAATTATCTTTCCGCAAAGATGGATTTATTTCATGGCCTCACGCAGTCCAGATCTCAACCCAGTGGACCCTTTCTTTTGGGGTTTTATGAAAGAATTGGTATATGCCACCGAAGTTGGTACAATCGACGAATTGCACCGTCGCGTCAATGCTGCAACAGTGCATTTACGCCTACAATTTCTAAGAGAATCAGAAAACTGGATTTGTTCTGCGAAAATGCGCTTTGAAATGCAGGGTCAGTATTTCGAACACCTAATGTAAATGCTTTTGTTATATTGAATTGTTTGTAGCTTATTTAATAATACAATTGTAATTTATAAATAACGTTATCTTTATTTAAAAAGGTATCTTATTTTGTGTGTTTTCTATATAATTTAAAATTAAACTACCTCAACAGCAAATTATCAGGTATTGTAATAAATATGTTTCTACGGGAGCGAAAACGCTATGATATTCTTTCTAATGTTTCCTCCATAATACCAGCTGTATTCAATAAAAAGGCATTAATTTACTAGAACACTGCTGATATTTTGATGTTATTAGGTTTTGCCAAGTTTATTAAGAAAATAACTTTATTTTGGTCCCCTCTAGCTACCCTTTGAGTCTCCTCCATACCTTATGAAACATCTTAAATAAAAATAAGTTTTTCTAAATTTTGATAAGTACCTGTTAATTTCTTATTTAGTATTAGGATACAAGCGGAATATTTCCAATATTTAGTTATTTCTTAGTTTAAATGATTATACGTTTTTGTACCCTATAACACGGAGATTGCCGATTTATATATCTTGGTATTTAGATTTGACATCTGAGTAAAGCACAACGAATTCAGATAATAATGAGTTAACAATCTAAATGCAGCAAGTCGACTTAGTAAAAGGATTAAAGGCCGAAGAAAAAAATAATAACGTACAAAAAATAGTATAACTACAAATGAATGTAATATGCCATTGTACACGATCACAAATTGCCAAGTGTTAGGTGCTAGTCTGAGATGTTAGCATCCCTGAACCGAGTGGTGCAAGAGATCTTATTAAGTTAGAGTATACGTGTGCCGTGGTTTTGTAACGTCTTCTTGTCTTTATATCGTACAATAACAAAACTTTTAGTATTTTTAAAAGGCAGCGTACAACTTCTCTGATGGTCAAAATCATTACAACACTTAAAATAAAATATTCTTGGGTAATTATATTATTATAAGCTTTCAGTCTAACACTTTCTGTGCAAGATACTTTTTTGCTAGGATACTCTTTGATCTTGTAATGGGTAAAGCAAATTCAAAGAAAATAAGGAAGGCCGTCAAATTAGCCGCTCTTAGAATGATTACGAATGCTCATAAAGCAGCAAAAACTAGCTCTGCCGAGCCTAAAATTCAAGTACTTTTTCCAATAGGCTGCTAATCAAAAGCATCAAATTAAATCAAAGGTATATTCAATCGTACCTTTGTATTTTCATTTCTTTTGTGGCCTTACATATACTGTTATTTGTTCCTTTGTAAACATCGAGAATATTTTCAATTCATAAGTTGACAGTAATAATGTTTCAACTTTGATTTTGTGTAAAATCTTTGAAGCATTTAAGTTATAATACGAATGGTTACAGTCCTGTGCACTTCCAAAAGACATAAATTACTTGTTGCAATATAGCTGGTTTAAATAAGATCTAGTTGCGTTGGATTGAATATGAAATCTAAAAATACAAGGTTCAGGGGACTTCATGTAAACGGCCATATTATACTAAAATGATATATTTTATTAGTAATAGTAATTGTTCGAAATATTTTTTATATAGTATTTGTTAAAATGTGAAAAATGTTTACCTTTCCCTACCTTTACGTATAGCATCTGCCTATCTCCCTATCCAATTTTTTTTTAATTGTCATATACAAAATCGGTCATCGAAATATAATAAAGATTTTTAAAAACTTTTAAAACAACAATAAAACTTTAAAATAAAATACTTATGCATTGTTGGGAATGTTTTTGAAATACGATGTAATACAAACTAATATTGTTCACTCCGGTTTTTTAGCGTCTCGCTAGAGGATTTCTAGCAGGTAGACTCTTAGTAAATCATTGATAAAATCAATTCTTTCGAACTTAAACTATTAATGCGCTTTTTTTTTCTTACAAAACAATTGTATTCCTATTATTATTATTACTACACCTAGATTAACTTCTCCTTGGAGTTACTGTATCCGATATCGGTCGTCACGGTGAGAGTGAAATAAACATTTGTGATCACAGTATGTATTGTAATGGTTCACTGCCCATAGAAATTCTGATTGCCTAATTAACTAAATGAATAAGGTCAACATGAGCACACAATTAAATATTTTATTTATTGCACGATAATCAATACTTTACATTAATAAGTGCACTTGATGTGAGCAGCAATAACTAATAATTTGAGAGATAAAAGTTAGCATGAAACAAAGCAGGTTACAGAAGGGTTACATTCTGAGCTTCAGATATGATAAATGTTCGGAAGGGCTAATGCAATTTAATTTATATCTGACGGAATTAAGTTTATTAATGTCAGACATAATGTAAATAGAATAATACAAAATAATTTGTTAAATACAGAAAGAATATGAACGTTATGTAGTAAAACTGTATAAGCCAGCAAAAGGCAGATTAGGTGAAAGGTAAACAAAACAGTGCTAGCAAAATAATTATTGCAAAGAGCAATGAAAATGGAAGGTAACCGATCGAAAGACAATTAGTGAGATGTTAAATGGATTCCAAGTGTATCAGTACATTGTAAACAAAAAGTGATTTAAAAGTAGAGCATGTATTGTAACAATTATTCCAAGAAAAAAGACAATATTAGTGGTTAGGTAAAGACATGACATCAAAACTGTAGTCCATAAGGTTAAACATGTTATCAATCCTAATTTCCTTTATAAACATTTGAAAATCTAGTTGCTGGGTGACCTACCCGTCATTTTTTATTAAGAATAACTAAACAAGCTTGAAAACTGTGTGTGGGGACCACATTGAGCTCCTCAGTTATTATGTAAATTTGTAAATAAAAAAGTTCTTAGTTATACCAATTGTGGTTAAAGTTATTCACAAGTGTCCTGTGTATCTGTGGGTATAGTTGGCCAGGTGTTAAAAGGTCCAGGTAAAGCAGATAAGCCAGCAGAAAAATTCGTCCATGTGCGAGTGACTTCGGGGGCCCATTTCTGTAGCAAGCAGTTTGGCCCATCAAGAATAACGCCTGTTACGTGTAGGAAGGACATTCAGAGACCAGAAATATCACCCAACAAGCCATTCACAAGTGGATTATTCCTGTGGCGTCATTTGGAAAGCTTATCCAGCGTCCGAGAGGTGTCCGATAAAAGTAGAATTTCACATGGGGAAGCGTTGCCGTAGGTCCATTATGTTTGGAATTCAGCAAGTTTAGTGTCTATGAGGTGGAGAGCCATATTCCAGTGGTCTAGAGCCGTCAAGTTTCCAGAAATTTAGGTAGTGTCCCTTGAAAATGCGAATTAATGCGGCATTTTTCAGTTTTGTGCCGGATATGAAACGAAAAACTGTCGAGCGTCGGTTGCTGCGTCACAGCTAGAAACAAAACAAACTTAGCGGTTGCTACGTCACAGTAATAAATATTTACCTGACGCGTCTTTGCCATTTTGGTAGTGTTAAAATTCAATTTACGCTGTTTTGTGCACTAGCAGATCATTGTGTTTGTTGAGTCAAAATTTATAGGTTAGCTAAATGTCAGATGAAATTGTGCATTTGCCCGAAATATTTGCAAGTATTTGTCATACAACAAGTTTTTTGTCATACCAAGTTTTTCCTACATTTTTTTTAACCTACGACCCTGAACCATAGTTGTCTCATGTCTACGGAGCTAGTCCCGAATTTATTGCGGATATATAGAATAAGAAAAGGGCACTAAACCATTTGTTTTGGCAGGTTCGTAATTGAATTTAATATATTAAATTGTAGTTTCCTTGGCCATAATATTTATTATTATTTATTCTCGGAAATGTGTTACCTGCTGCGGTTTCCTGTATCCTTCCACAGAGTTTGTTATCGTGTAAATGTTTATAGAGTATACGTGTTGTTGTTAATATGCAGCCGACCACTCCTTAGATAGAATCGCTGATTGTAAGGAGACGATTAATGGCTTCACTTGGTTAGATATCAACCTCACCCGGTAGAATATGCTAACAGGTACAAAAATGTATATTCTCAAAAGATGGAGCGGCCGCATATATTTTCTTTGTGCCGCGTTTAAGCACCCAACCAAGTCGTTATTTTGAGATAAACGCTGTTTGATTATTTACAACTCTTCTGTTATTACATATCAGTATAGATAACCCTTATCATCTTATTCTTCTTCTACATACTCTAAAACCAAGTTTTGTAAATTTCAAACCCATGTGCATATGTCATGTAACCCTGACAGCCAATACTCTCGCCACCTACTTGACAGTTTTGGTGGTGGTCCGTAGCTATTTTCGCTAGTCTAGTGCCAGTCATTCGACTGGCGCGGTTTCTTTACCCTCGCTTTCTTGTTCTTATCCATCTTACCATATCATGTATACTGCATCTGTCACGTATCTTCTTATGCCTGATTCTGTCGCTTAGTGACACTTCTACGACAGATTTTAATGTATAGCTCATGTGAAACGTTTGTTCTTGTATTTAATCTAAAGTATGATCAAAAATTATTTTCATCTAGTATGGCCATGAAATACTTCCTAATTTATGAATGCAACTAGATTTATACTTAAATGTCAAATTTGACATTTGCTTTTTAAGGAAGTTATACTTGCATTTATAAATTAAAAAGTATTCCATGGCCATACTAGATGAACATAATTTTTGATCATACTATAGTTTCGTCAGCGTACGTAAGCGCTGAATAAAATCTTGTTTGCTTTATAGTCATATTACTCTCGCACGGTACCTGAAATTGCTGCTACTTTTATTGTCTATAATAGTTATGTTGTTCACAGTTTTGTATGCTGACAACACCTTACAAATATCTTTCATTGCCTTGAACAGCTAACTTTAATCAGCGCAGGCTTATGATATGTTAAAAGCTTTGTATAACTGTAAAGCTGTGTGTACTCCAAGCGTTCTTGACTGTTATTTTTGCTTTTGTGAAGGTCATGAAATTGTCAGTGACGATAAGAGAAGTGAACGCTGATCGACATAGAAATTATAAAAAAACTCAAGAAACCAGAAAACTTTGTTAAAGCCGATGGACAAGTTCCCTTAACGCTGATGCGAATGAAATCGATGGAAAAATGATTAGCCAAATGCTGCATGAAAATTTAGGTAACAGAAAACTTGACCTCTGAATAAAAGCAATGTAAATTTAAATGTTCAAGATGTTCGTTGACATTAGTAATGACCACCCTACCTTTTTGACTCAACCGTTGCTTGTGTTAAGTCATGATAATCAATAAGATTGTGATCAAACCTCAGAACATACAGTAGTGCCAAAAAAATCCATTTTGGCTTCAGCAATCAAAATCTAAGACCGCGCTGATCATTTATTTAGATTCTGAAGGGGTCATTCACAAAGAAGTATGCTTCTGATGCATATAATTTTGACACTTAGGTGTTTGTGTTGCTACGCACGAAGATACAGCGTGCATTTTTAATATCATCTGCAAACGCAAACTGCCTTTGTATATTCAAAAGTACGGCAAAAAATTTTTACCGATTTGTTTCCTGAAATGTCTGAAAATAAGAGACACCCAGAGATAGGCAGTGGCCATTACCTGGTACAGATGGATATTATAACAAAAACAAATAAAAAGAGAGAAAATAACAAAAGAAAAAAGAAAAACCTATAAACTGAACGATCAACAAACAAAAAAGATATACCAAGAGAAACTAAAGGAGCAATTCGAAAACAAGACTACCACAAGAAGACGAATAGCAAATAAATGTATGTACTTCAAAGAGAATATACTAGTCGCAGCAAGAGAAATAAATACAAACAAGAAAAGTAGGTGAACACCGGAAATGCAAATAATGGTCAACGAGAAGAAAAATAAATTGAGAAAATATCTATAAACAAGGAAAGAACAAGACTATAATTTATATAAAATTAAGGTTAATCAAATAATAAAGGCGAGAAACAAAGAACCTGGGAGGAATTTGGGCATAAGATAAAATGAAAATTACACTTAAACCAAAAATTGCTTTTCAGCACAATAAAGCAACTAAAGAAAAAGAAACCACCCGGACTAGGCAACATAAAAGATAAAGAAGAAAACGTCCTAACAGAACAACAAGACATAATGGAAAGATGCAAACAATATTTTAAAGATCTAGCAGATACAAAGCACGAAGCGGAATACGAAGACGAAGTACAAATCCACATAGACAGAGAAAACAGTATAAAAGCAATTACAGAAATTAAAATAATAAAAGCTATAAGAAAATAAAACTAGAAAAAAAAACGCCAGGACGAAATCAAAGGAGAGATCATGAAATATATGGAGATAACGGTGAAAGAAGAATTTCTAAACGAGATAGTAGTACAAAAACAAACATCAAAAGACTGTAATACAGCAATTATAATGCCACTATTAAAAAAAGGAGAAATCAAGAAATACACAAACTATAGAGGAATGACACAAAAACATAAATATAGGAACATGGAAAGTGGAAACAATAACAATTGAAGAATTAATGTTTGCAGACGATATGATCCTAGTAGCTGAATCGGAAAAATAACTACAACAACATATATTAATATACCAAAAGAAATTAAAAACAATAAATATGGAAATTAATAGGAAAAAACCAAAGGATAATGGCAACAAAAGAAAAACACCACAGAATCAAAATGGAAGAAAAAGTATTAGAACATATTAAAAGTTACAACTACTTGAGTACAACTGTAGAAGAAACCGGCAAAATAGACAAAGAAATAACAGGGAATAAGAAAAGCTGGAAGATTATATTACGCTCTAAGGAATACATTTCTGGAGAAAAAAAAGATAGCAAAAAAAACAAAAACCCAAGTATGCCAGAAAGTTGTCAGACCCGCATTGACATATGGCAGTGAATCATGGACAATATTAAAAAAGTACAAGTAGAATAACAGCAATAGAAATGAGATTCTTAAGGAAAATTTAAGTGATTACAAGAAGAGACCGAGTGAGAAACATGACAATTAGAGACCAGCTAATCATAAAACGAATAGAAACGACAATCAAAGAAAACAACTGAGCTGGCTAAGACACTTCCACAGAATGGATAAAAAGGACTACAAAGAGAATATACGAAGAACAGGCATGACAAGCGGCAAAGAAACGAGAAATACATTGGAACGAAACCAAAAGATTATCACAGGGCAGGAATACATGGAAAGACGAATACATGAAATGCCATCAGCTTGAAATGAATAAATATATGATATGAAATAACTACGCAGTCCAACACTGAAAGATAAACGGACTTTAAGATTAAATAATAATAATTCTATAGTGTTTATATTATAGCCAGTGATGTTTCTGCAACTGTGTTTACAAGTGCGTGTGACAAAATGGTATCACTCGTTGACGATCGGTGATGTTCACTAATGACATAGCTACTGCCCAATACCACGTCTCGAAGTTTGCCATATTTAGCTACTCTCATACTGTGTAGGGCTAAAGAGTACTAGAAAAGATACTCGTCTGCGCCTCTTACAGGAGACAGGGGATTCACTGGGTATGTTTTTCATCCGGAATCCAATATATGACAAACATAATTTTGACTTTTAGGTCTTGGGGTTGTTACGCATGAAAATACAGGGTGCATTTTTAATATCATCTGCAAATGAGAATTGACTTTCTATGTTCAAAAGTAAGACAAAAAAATCTTACCGGTATTTCATAAAACACACGAGACACAAGCTGTTCATAAAATATGTTTTTGTTTTCTAAGAATGTCAAAAACTGAAAAAAATTAAATTAAGATTTGATATCGTCGGATATAGGACTCGGTGTTATTTTCTTTCCTTGCTTCGAGTTTATCTTCTCCATGCGTTTTCTCTGTTCTTATTTTGCTTAGAGCTTTGTCAACTTCTTCTATTTTAATACTTATTGTTTGCTCTATTAGTCGTCCTGGTTGTTCTTCATTTGTAGGTGTCTCTTCATTGCTTATTTCATGTTCAAACTTAACTGGAGAGCATGATTTCCATATGTCCAATATCTCATTTTAACATTTTTAGTTTTTTGTTTCTTTAATCTAATTTTAGATTCCCCCTTCTACTTCCCATCTTTTTTAGTCTAGTTCAAAATGCTCTTCTGTGTATCTTCTACGTTTCGTTTAATTCTTTAGTACTTATTTTCCTCGACTTCTTCTACTTACATTTTCTTCCATATCTTGCTGTGTTTCAGTTTACATATATTTTGTCAAGCTTTCTTCTTTTTTCCTTGCCTCCTCTTTCAACTCGTTATTTTACAATTTTGTTTTTTTTCCGTAGGTACTTGTTTACCTTTCTTATTCCACAGATTGTGATATCGTTTTCCTAAATTGTTCCATCTTCCTTCCAGTGTCCGCTCCATTTTATCTGTTTATAATTTGTGATCCCTTGTGATTATTATTATTATTATCATAGTGCATTTCATTTCTTCTTCGACCTTTTGGTTCTATACGCACTGTATCGCTCGTGCTAGTCTATGGTCGGTTAGTATTTTTTTCTATTTTTAGTATACTTTTCCTAAATTTATGTATATGTTATATGGTTTGTTATACTTGTTCTACCTTTGCTAGACATCTTTATTTGACTTCTACTTTCTGATACCAAAATGTGTTTCCTTGTTTCACAGAAGTCTAACATTTTAAAACCGTTTCTGTTTGTTGCTTCCTCTCTGTAACCACCCATTCCTTTCTTTTTTTCCCTCGCTGCTCTGGGATTCTAATCACCCATGATTATTATTTGTCTATTATGTTATCTTGTTTTATCGACTACCTTATTTAGTTCGTTATGTAACGATATTGTGCTCTCTTTTCACTTCCCCTACGGGTGCATATAGTTGCAGCAACATTTCTGTCGTCCATTTGTAGATACAATTCTATTAATCCGGAACTAGTACAGGTTATGTTCATGTTTTTTTTATTTCACTTAGTTTCAATATTTTAATTCCATTATGATCTCTTTTCTCCTCTACTACTAATTTATTTTTACTCAATTATTTTATTTCCTTCTTCATCTATTTACGCTGTATCTTTCTCATTTGTTCTTTTCACAATTTTTCTTATGAAATAAGTATTGTGATTCTTAGTTGTTGGTGTGATCCACATTATCATTTTTATTTCTTGAATTTGTTTGGCTAACTGTCCAACCTTTTCTCTTCTTACTATTCTTTTAACCCAGTTTATTTCGGTGTTTCTATAGTATATGTCTATCCACTTACTATTGGCTTATTATAAGCAATTTGTGCCCTATGTCTCCTTTCTCTTGCCTGTTTCAAGTATCCTCCAAAATTGTTCTCTAATGTCTCATTCTTCTAATTTAATTTTCAGAAATTTAAATGTTTTTTAACTTTTAATTTCTTATCAGCTTTCAATATTTCTAATTTCCTATTCCAAGTTTCCAGTTTGATCGATATCGGTCCGTTGCTTTTATTCATATTTTCCCAGTCTTCTTATCTCTTTACTTTCATTTGAAATATTAATCTGAACGCTAGTAGTTTTCATGGTGCATTCATCTTTTTCTATAGATCCCCTTCATTTTCTGACTAATCTTTCTTAGTTTATTCGTTCCTTTTCCTCTATCTCTTTCTCCAATAATCTATTCTGTTCCATTCGCTCATTCTGTTTGTTTATTTCCTTTAGCTTTTTATCTACCAGCATCTTTCCAGTTTCCATTAGTATCACTTTTATTTTATTTTATTTTCCGATTTTAATTTATCTATCTATATATTTAAAACGTGAAGTTTTTTCTTCGGCATCTATTTTGAGACTTCCCCTTCGATCATTTTTTGCTAAATGAAATCTGTAACCTTGTAGCAAAGAAATATTATTGAAGAAACGCCAACATGTTATAGCGGGCAAGTGATTGCAACCGGCAATGCTATAGTAGTGGAACAAATAAGTTGTCGAAGTCGACCTGCTGTGTTCCGTTAATTTTTGCAATGCACCATTGTACCAGCCATGATCCCAACACAGTAAATATTTAGATAATACATCGCATCAGTGAAACGCTCCAACAGTTGTTTAAAATTTAAATTAAATAATTTATGGCCGTTGCTTTCAATTTAAAAAATGCAAAACTGATTTCAAATGCTTCCTAAACGCTAGTTTCTTTTAATCATAGTACTTAGCTGTTTCGGCATTAGCTCGTTTCATAACACTCTGTGGATCGCGCGTATGTGATCGTTAAGCGATAATTTTTGGAAAAGCATTTATAAGGTATTTGTCTTATTACGTAGTATACAGTTTTCGTGTATCGGCGGTAATTAAAATACATTCCGTAGAATAAATTAGAAGTTCACGTTGTACTGAATGTGTTTCTAACTTAATTGTCTTATTTAGATGTTGCTATGAAGCTCAGTTGATATACTAAATGTAGTAATTCTGACTTGGTTTATTCTACTCTGTTTCGTTTACAGCAGATTTCAATACTATAATGGTGCCAACGACTAAAAATCAAAAATTACAAATACTATAATTTATTTCTAATGTAATTATATGCATCTATAGAGCTTTGTGGTTGGGGTAATATATAAAGCAAGAACTTTCTTAGCATGCTGTGCTACAGCTCCTATGGTCTAAGGGTGCATAATTAGAAGCGCCCCGAAGGCGATTCGTGCACACAAGTGAAATATAAAGCTGAGTTGTCAATTGTTAGGGATTGGCAACGAAAGAGTCTCGACAATTCATGCGCGTCCTGAAGAGGTGCTCGTGAGGCCCTTAAGCTTTCGTGGTATTCATATTTCACACAAAACTTGCAGTCGCCGTCGTTTTGCTGCAGTGATCTGTAGCAGGCGTGCTCCGTCATCAGCCACCTCAAAAAACTATCATGTGGCCGTCACAGGTACTGCAGCGGCATATGTGTGCGTTCCTCCTGTTCGTAGGGTCCATCACCACTTTCATATCTCTGCGGCACAAAAACAGCCCTGCCGGAGACCTATTTGAAGCAAATTTGACCAA
Source organism: Agriotes lineatus (assembly GCA_940337035.1). Lineage (NCBI taxonomy): Eukaryota > Metazoa > Arthropoda > Insecta > Coleoptera > Elateridae > Agriotes > Agriotes lineatus. The sequence goes on from OW679197.1 coordinate 21,206,084, forward strand.
CGAGGGTCTGAATAAACTATCGGAGAGCTCCAAATTCGCTTTCAGAGAGAGTAGGGTTTATAAAAGCTACAAGAACTATTTCACTATCCCCAAGCTTGTAACGGCGGCGGAAAACAAACACAAGACCAAAGAAATTTACATTCTGGGCCTGTTCGAGCTCAGTACCAAATGGGGCAAAAGGGACGAAGGCTTCAGCGAGATGTCTGCAGCTCACCTTGCCGTTCGCCACGTGAATAAATTCCAGGTTCTTCCAGGATACGCATTGAAGCTAATTACTAATGATACTAAGGTAATAAATTGAGGGTTTGAAGTACAAATAGTAGTTTTTAGAAACGAAGTGAGCATAGAAATGGAAAAATAAATCATGCATGTTAGTTGATTATCATATAGGTTTTACCGAAACTACCTTACATTATTTCTACTTTAACCGTTCTTGAAAGTAAATAGTTGAAGTGATAGTTTCATATAATGCTTTCTTTGCATTACATTTTCCCTCTTGGTAACTGACTAATTTATGTATTAGACGGACTCGTAATAACTTTAATTTGGGAAAAAAATCAAGGGTTTATATTGTAATGTCGAGAAACTTCTTCAAACTAGATTTTGACCAATTTTCTGTGAAAATTTTAATACCTAACCTGCGTACTAGCCAAATTCTATATTGGTGCTGGGATCGGTATTGATATCATTATAATTATATAAACTTAAAGTATAGTAAACAAGGCGAATGTGTTACCAACCTCCCAACCTGCTTTTTTGGTAATATTTTTCAATTGATCTCATTGTATTTACTGGGTATTGGCAATATTATATCACAACTATCACAGCATTCGCCCACTATGTAGAACTTAGAGAACCTGTTCTATTAAAAACATTAACCCAAATTTAGTCCTCTAGCTGGAATTTAGAGCTTGAAAAAGTATGTAGATGAAAAACGGTTACGAATAGTGCCCTAACACAATTTTATCTAATTTTCACGGCGTCAGAGTGGCTTCAGTATAGATGATAGGGAAAAATATCGTGAAAGCCTATCGTAATAACAATATTGTTTAATAAACATTTTATGTATTTAGCCGTGTATCTGAATTCTTAAATAGCTATTTATGTATCAGGTTGCAATATAAAAGTGTTTTGCACACACAGACGTGAAGTTTTCCCTACGAGCGAAGCGAGTTGGGCAACACGTGTAAAAAACACTTGTATGCAAGATTTTCTGTAATTTTGAGTCATAGTAATTTTTATAGTATAAATAGATTTACCTAAATCTAGAAAGCTGTTCTAAATTTTAATATTAGCAGTAGTATCAATATGAAATCTCATATTGCAACTAGCGAATATTTACATAATTTTGACGTTGTAAACAACCACAAAATGTCATTATCTTAGGTCAAAATTACAGAAAAAAACTTTTCGAACTACTTTGGAAAAGTACAAATAACAAAATATAGTAGGCTCCCAAAAAGAGCTATAAATCTGTATTCTTAAACTGAAAAATTTGCAAAACCCATCAGCAACACAACATTTGAATAATAATTTTTAGCTGAAAAGACCTTCAACGACTACAGAACTACTAAAGCAATGATTTAATATTCCAGAAGATTTTACTCAAAAAATGATGTACTATAACTGTAACTGTTGAAATTAAAAAATGTTTTAGTATAGCTGCGTGAAAATGCACCAAGCCCACAAAAGCCCCAGTACACTCTGCAAAACAATTATAGTCTCTCGTAAACCTGGGAAATTTAAACTTTTATTTTAAAAATAATCGATTTTTTACATATAACAGTATTCAAGTTACTAAATCACTACTTCTCAAATAAATTCATTATTATGAAAATAAAACAATCAAATATGCGATACTTATATTTATAATAATAAATTACAACAGTACTAAGAGATTATACAAAAGAAATATTATATTGAATTGCCTAATTATCAAGTATCCGAAAGGTTAATACAAAATACTTAAGGAGAAAGGCATTAAGATCACAATATCAAAGAAAAGTAGCAATCGCACTTGACGAAATGGTGTCGGCCTACTTGCGCCCTGCTCATTTACGCCCACCGCCATTTTCGGCCCAGTTGCGCCCCAGAAAAACATCAACAGTAATTAAGGTTTCATTTGCGCCAATGCTTGCAACTTATTAGGCATAACAACATCCGAAGTCGGTCGACTAGTGGGGTGCTTTCCTACATGCAAAATAGTTATTACAAAAACACTCAATTCAACAATTCTTCACTTAGCTGCTCTAACTTCTACGTCTTCTTGTTGATACTTTAATTTTTGTGTTTATTTGGGATTATTTTAAAACTTTAAGTGTGTCTATACTGGTATCAAATTTATTGATTAATAATGCAAAAAAATCACACATTCTTGAGACGATGTATTGTCTTGAACCAATAACACCGACTTTTAGCTTTTGCCAGATTCAGTGTAAAAGGTATCGATCATTTAATAATAATAATAATTTTATTATGCCAAATAAACAAGACACATTCTTTATACTAAATGAAACAAAGGCGGAGTTCAACTTGACAATAAAATTATCAGCTGATCTAGTACTGTACCCGCAAATAATTTTGTTAACTAATAAGATACTGTAGTTAAATGAAATACACTTGCTAGATAACCTCCGGGTCCGCCTGAATAAAATAAAAAAACGTTAGTTGAAAATAACGATAAAAAGAAGTTATAAATGATACAACTTTTGTTAAGATAGCAACTTATTTGCCCTGCCCGCTACTAAGTAACGCTTTCATTTTTTATAAGAGTACGAGGGGTGTCTGACTGAAAATGAACCTGCTCCATTTGTAGCACGATTTTATAAAAGTTTATAACCTTGTTGCATACATCAACTCTTGCCATGGAAGTATGACAAAGTTTGACAAAATCGCATCACAACTGTAGTTGTCAGCCTAACGAGAAGGAAACATGGCGCGCGCTGTAAGTGAAATGCCTAAATTTGAGTACCGTTCGGTAATGAAGTATCTAACGAAGAAAGGACTTCCTGCAAAGGACATTAATGAGGAGTTGAACCGTGTCTACGGAAAGTCTTCTCCTTCGTATGCGACAGTTAAAAGGTGGGTTCGGCTGTTTCAACAAGGGAGAGATACTACCGAAGACGACGACCACCCTGGGCCCTCAGTTTCGGTAGTGACCGAGGAAAATGTGGAAAAAGTTATGGAAATGGTGCTCGCACACCGGCAAATTCGTATTCGGCAGATAGCTAACGAACTAAAGATTAGTAAAGAAAGAGTTGGAACGATCCTTCATACGCATTTAAATATGAGCAAAGTGTGTGCACGCTGGGTACCCAAAATGTTGACGCCATTTGATCGACAGCGGCGAGTGGAAAGTTCGCGGGCGTTTCTCGAACTGTGTGAAGAGAATGAAGACGCAATTTGGGGGAGAATTATCACCTGTGATGAGACATGGATTCATCAGTATGATCCGGAATCCAAACAGGAATCTATGCAGTGGGTAAAAAGGGACAAGCAGCACCCAGGAAGTTCAAAGTCTCTCGCACCACTTTTAAGCCCATGGCATCTATTTTTTGGGATAGCGAAGGAGTTCTGATGATAGATTACTTACCAAGAGGGACAACGATGACAGGCGCGTATTATGCGAATCTTATTTTTCAACTGCGGGAAATCATCAAGAAGAAAAGGCGAGGAAAATTGAGGCGTGGCATTTTGTTACTTCAGGACAACGCACCTGTACACACGGCCCAAATTGCAAAGCGTGCTTTAAGGGAGTCAGGAATGTAAGAAATTGTCCACCCGCCCTACAGTCCAGACATGGCCCCCAGTGATTACTATTTGTTTTCAAATTTGAAGAAAAACCTCCGTGGGCTAAGATTTAGAGATGAAGACGAGATGATGATGGCTGTAGAAGCTTCGGAATATTTTTTGACCTGTTTAAAGATGTTGTATACGCGATGTCAAAAGTGCATTGGGGTTGGAAGAGACTATATAAAAAAATAATAAAATATTTCCGAAATCAGTTTACATTAACTACCCCAGGCTCAATTTCCGTCAGACACCCCTCGTATATGCAGTACTATATAAAATATAAAAACTTAGTTTAATTAGTATATTGTTTAATTCCGATAACATCATGTTCATCTTAAGTGTCACTGGCACGCTGATAAAATGCGCTAATCTGTACAATAATATAAATTATTAATCAGTAAATTTTACACCACTGTAAAAACTCTTAAAGTTTTAAAATAAAACCCAGATAAAAATAGAAATTGAAATGTCAACAGAAAGGCATATAAGGTAGGGCAGCTAAGCAAAAAATGGTTAAATTTAGTATTTTTTTAATAACTATTTTGCATGTAGGAGACCGCCTCACTAGTCTGTCAACTGATGTGATAACTAATGAATTCTAAGCATGGGCGCAAGTGAGACCTTAATCATTACTGTTGACATTTTTCTGGGGCGCAAATGAGTCGAAAATTGCTGTGGGGGCAAGTGATCCGGGAGCAAGTAGGCCTATATCGACGAAATATCTACATTTGATGATCCCGTCTTGATAGTGAGCATTAAATTTTAATAATTTATTTTGTTCATTAAGCCATTTTTCTCCACATTTATTCTCCTAATTTTCTACAATGTACATTTCGTACACCATTCCTTGCAAAATTCCCAAATCATAATAATCGATAACTATTTTCTTGAGAGACTCCCTTTAGTTTCTTTTTCTTATATAAATAATTTTTCCACTCTTTTCTGTCCAGTGTCATAGTCTTACAGTTTTTTGTTCCTGTTTTCTTTAAATCCTTCTGCACTTGGTCATACCATCTGGTCTTTGTCCTGCCTCTTCTTTTTCACAAGGATGCTTTGCAGTATTTTTCGGGGAATTCTAGTTTTATCCATTCTTATGAGATGGTCTAACTATCTGAGCTTTTGGGATTTGTCCATTCCTTTGATTTCCACATTTCCCACGTTTCCTGCTTCCTAGGATCCGTCTGATTATTTTCCTTTCCCATCTGCTTAATTTATTCTAGTCACTTTTATTCAAACGCCATGTTTCACACACGTATGTTACACTAGATCTTATTGCTGTTTTGTATATCTTAAGCTTCTAGTTTTTTTTAAATAACGCTTGATTTTAGCACTGAACTTAAGGCTTCTGCGCATTTGCTGCCTTTGTGATTCGTGTTTTCATTTCTTTATTGTGGTCATTATTTCTTGTAATCATTGATCCTAAAAACTTAAACTACGTTACTTCTTCAACGTTAAATTCAGTACTATCTTTATTTTGATTTAGGAAACCAGGCGTCTTCTTCTTGCTATTTCCAACATGCATGTATTTTGCTTTGTTGTCATTAATGCTGATACCTATCATTCTTGCAAATTTCTCGAGCTATATAAAAACTTCTTGCTTGGATTTTCTCGATCTTGCCACTATTGTTAGGTCATCAGCGAATGCTAACCATTGGTGTTCCTTATTGTAAATGGTACCTTGTGTATTAGTTTCGCTCATCCTTATCACTTTTTCTAGCACAAAGTTGAACAGAACTGAGGATAGCGAGTCACCTTGTTTAACACGTTGTTGGTTTGAATTCTTCGGATATCCTCCCATTGCCTTCCAATTTGTGTTTTCTGTGTAATGCCTTCCAATTTGTGTTTTCTGTGTAACAAGCAGGATAACAATCTTACATTACAATGTGATGGATGCACAAACCATCTTCACGTAGCCTGTGTTCATATTGATGCAGATGATGCCAAACGAATAACTCGCCAAAGAACAAAAGGTGTGAAATTCTTTTGTAACGCCTGTAACAAAACTACTGATCAGTTTGCAGAACTAAAACGGATGCTTAATTCTTTGATGAGCAGGCTGGAAAAATTGGAAACTCGTTCTGATCAACAATGTGAATTGTCTACCGTATCTTTTGAAACCGCGGTACGTGAAGCTCAAGATCGAATTAGGCTACCTGAAAACGATGATGCAAATTTATTACTTGCAAATGTTAATAATATTTTTCGAACAACACAGTCGAAAATAAATTTGGATTCGACCCACAAGATAATGCGCCTGGGTACGCCAAAAACTAATACAAGAAAACCTCGACCACTGCGTGTTACTTTAAATAATGTATCTGAAGTTTATACGGTTCTTCGAAATAAACTGGCTCTGAAATCCAATACTGATCTTAAAAATGTATTCTTACGGAAATATGAAACGCGGCTTCAAAGAGAGCAGTTTCGTAAATGTAAAGAGGAGCTTAAACAGAGATCTGAAAGTGGCGAAACGACTTTAACTATAAAATATACCTATGGATTGCCAGGTGTTGTTCAAAAAAACTAAATAACTCCAGCAGCAGAACCCTAATGTGTTACTATCAGAATGAAATAATGAGCGCCGAATTCTTTCCATTTAATACATATAATGTGTATAGAAGTGATCGGAACTTTATTTCTACTAACACTACACGGGGCGGCGGAGTTCTTTTAGTGATCAAAAATCACATCGTATCAGAAGAAATAAATTTATCGGAACTTCTCAATGCTTTACCTGCCTTTGATGTCGCTGGTTGCAAGTGTTCTTTTTCAAGTCACTGTGTATACATATTTATTGTATACATTCCTAGTACTCCAACAGCTACTGACCTCGACATAGTGTTTGATTATTTCTTGCAACGTTATTTACATGTGAAGAATTTAGTGATATTGGGAGACTTTAAGGCTGAAAACACACGAAGCGGTTCACGCCAAGTCGGCGGCCAACTCGACCCATAATTCTTATGTATAAAAAGCGCTCGGCTTACGCGCTACATGACGCAGCGTGTGTTTTGTCCGCTTTAAATACATGGAGTCGGCGGCCGAGTCGGCAGTCGACTCGGCCGCCGACTCGGCGTGAACCGCTTCATGTGTTTTCAGCCTAATATATCCAGTTTCTATAACTCAGACTCTAGTGATAAGTTATATTCTTCCATAACCGAGTTTTCTGAATTATTAAATTTGCGCCAATGGAATCAAGTCCTTAATAGTAATAGTAAATTACTTGATCTTGTGTTTGCCAGCTGTAGTTGTTCTGTTAACCATGATAGCGAACCACTGATAAGTGAGGACGTGCATCATCCAGCTCTAAGTATTTGCTTTAATATATTTGAATTAAGGTCCGTTAATTTTCCTCCGTCAATGCACAGTATAAAATATAATTTTAATAAGGCAGATTTTGTTGGACTATATGATGCATTAACCTCAGTCGATTGGTCTGCGCTGAGCGATTCGGCCAATGTGGATGATGCATGTAATCTCTTTTACAAGATATTGTATAATGTGCTTGACCAATACGTACCTTACTATAAGAGGAAAAATAGTAAACAGAAATACCCATCTTGGTTTACACAAAATATTATCACTTATAATACCATGAGTAGTCAAAGTTATGTCGACTATTTTTGCTGTGGTGTCACGAATGTCCATTGCGCTTTGGTACGATTAGGACGAGTGCGTTAGCACGAGTCCTAATCCCAAGCGCAATGGACATGAGTAGTGATACCACCGCAAAAATAATCTACTTAACTTTGACTAAGAATGGTATTCGAGGGACTATTTAATGAACCAAGCTACTTTTTTAAATTAGTTTTAGTAAATCTAGCAACAAACTACGCAATTTCTATAGTAACAGAACACTAATATTGACTTTTTCTAATAAAAACCACATTTGTTTAAAATAGTCATATACAATTAATACCGCGAGCGGTCGACGAATTGACGAAAATTTTTGTCAAAGTGTATGAGTGTTTATTGCTTCGATATAAATTGGTCAAGTGCGACAGCACGAGACCAATTTTGAAGCAATAAACACGAATAAACACTTTGACAAAAATTCATGCAATTCGTCGGCTGCAAGCGGCATTTGAAGGACTATTCAACGAACAAAATTGACATTTCTTAGTAATTAATCAATTTTATCACGTCCTCTTTAAAAATAAAAATCTGTTGACGTAAAATAAATTGTTTGTCAAATTTGACATTTCTAATATCATATTTGATTAATTTTACAGGAAGTTAAATAAATGTCACAGGAAAAGAAAAAAATTGTCATATACAATACCGCGAGCGGTCGACGAATTGCCGAAAATTTTTGTCAAAGTGTATGAGTGTTTATTGCTTCGACATAAATTGGTCGAGTGCGACAGCACGAGACCAATTTTGAAGTAATAAACACGAATAAACACTTTGACAAAAATTCATGCAATTCGTCGGCTGCAAGCGGCATTTGAAGGACTATTCAACGAACAAAATTGTTAAGTTAAATAAATGTCACAGGAAGAGAAAAAAATTGTCATTAAAACTCCGCTAGCGGAATTGTTGCACAATTTTACGCTGATTGGTGGCAAATGACATAAATACTAAATTATGATTGGTGAATAGTTAACATGAAGGGGGTGAGTTGAATAGTCAAGGGTAATACCACAAGCAGTGAATATATTTTTGACAAATATTTTGTCGTTTCCATGTAAATTATTGCGTTTAAATTTCACGATACAAAATCACATTAAAAATGTCACGAGCCGAAGGCGAGTGACATTTAAATGTGATTTTGTTGAGTGAAATTTGCAATAATTTCTATGGAAATGGCAAAATATTTAAAAAAATATATCCACTTCGAGTGGTATTTGGAACGACTATTTATCAATATTAATACATAACGATTAACTTTATTGAAAAATAATCCAACAATTAATATCATTATTCATTCTCAATTAAATTCAGCGGAATACTTCCAAAACACAGCATTTTAAAATTTTTAAAACAAGCCACACAGTTTGATGGAGTTTAGTGTTACGTAACCTAGCGATATCACTAAGGACAGAACATCCTTGCTAAGCGATACTTCGCAACAAGGCTATTTATTTTTTGAGTACGTACATTGTTTTGTGAATATTTTGCATGGTGCCCAATATTCAGTGATATACTGCTGTTATTGGTTGAAAAAAGCAAATGTCTGCAATGTGATTGGCTTATATGTTATAGTGTTGAATAGTCACTTAAATACCTTCTAGGAAGATATATCCACTGATATTTTTTTGATTGGTCAAGAAACGTCAGAATTCTGGATTTTCATTGGTCACTTTTTGACAGATGACAGGTGATTGGAATATTCAAAAATATTAAACTAAAGATCAAATTTTACAATAGATATAGGAAAAGCAACTGCCAACATAGTTTAAGGGAGTTTAAACGTATGCGGGCTCTTGTAAAATGTCAAATTAGAGTAGCTTACAATGATTATTTAATTAAAATTGAAGATCCCATCAATACTGATTCCAAGAATTTTTGATCCTTTATTAGATCTAAGAAGGGTATTTCTCGAATACCAGGAAAGCTACATAAAGGAGATGTGCATTATAATCATCCTCAAGATATTGTAAATGCCTTTGTTGATCAGTTTAGCAGCGTTTATCAAGACTCTAGTTTATTTATGTTGGATACATTTCTGCATCCTTTAATTTTCCTAATGTAAATGTAAATATTCAATCTATATCTGAAAACGATATCAAACTCGCAATTCATAAACTTAAAATCAAACAGACATCTGGACTTGACCAAATTCCCAGCTACTTAATTAAAGATTGCAGAAACATTTTCACCGCTCCACTTTTAGTTGTTTTTAACTTATGTTTAAAAACGAATAACTTTCCTAATAAGTGGAAGTTAGCTCGAGTCTGCCCTGTGTTTAAGAATAGTGATGCTGCTGATGTAAGTAACTATAGACCGATAGCTATATTATCAAACTTTTCTAAAGTTTTTGAGATGTTCATTTATAGCTACATCTACGCGTCTGTCAAAAGTATAATATCTCCATATCAACACGGATTTGTTGAGAAGCGGTCAACAGTGACAAATTTATGCTGTCTTGTTCAATTCACTTCCGAAATTTTTGACAACCAAGGGCAAGTGGATGCGGTTTATACTGATCTTTCAAAGGCTTTTGATCGAATCGATCATGAGCTACTACTTATGAAATTGTACAGGTATGGTTTTAGTATTTCTCTGGTGAGATTGCTGGAATCTTATCTGCTAGATAGGACCCAGATTATAGAATATAATGGCTACTCTTCTGTACCGTTCACTGCTCGGTCCGGTGTACCTCAGGGGTCCAATCTTGGACCCTTATTATTTTTACTGTTTATTAACGACCTTGGTCTTACTTTGCAGTGCGGAACTTTAACGTTTGCGGATGATGTGAAGATATTTACATCAGTTAACACTTCAGTTGATTGTATCAATCTGCAAAGTAATTTAAATCATCTTACACCAATCACTGGTGTACTAATAATAAACTAAATTCAAATGTAGCGAAATGTAAAGTTATAACTTTTTCAAGGAAAGACCTACCTGTAGTTTTTGATTACAGCGTTGGTGGTAGCAAGTTAGATAGGTGTTACGAAATAAAAGATCTGGGTGTAATTTTTGACAGCGAATTGTCATTTAACACGCATATTGTGCAAATGGTATCATCTGCCAATAAAATGTTGGGTTACATAATGCGAAATTCAAAACAATTTTCTAATATAAGTACCATTATAACATTATTTTTTTCACTTGTACGATCACGTCTTGAATATTGCGCCTTAATATGGTCTCTTTACTATGGTCGATATAAAGTGCTTATTGAAGTTTTTAAAATACCTTTGGTTTAGAGTGTATGGTTTTTAACCAACCAGAGGGTTTCCAAACGAAGAGCTGTTGGCCGCCTTCCATATGTGTTCTCTTGATACTAGACGATCAATAATTGCTTTAACGTTTTTGTACAAATTATTGCGTCACCAAATTGATTGTCCTTCAATTTTGGCTATGATTAATTTCCATACACCGAGAAGTAATAGTAGATTACAGTGCATTTTTTATTTACAAACAGCTAGAACTAATTTACTGTTAAAATCGCCTATATTAGTTATGTGTTCACTATACAATCAAATTTGTGGAAAATGTGATATCTTTGAATGCACACTAAAATTATTATTGGAAACTAATGAATATTGTTGATCCGTTTTATAATTTATGTATTTCTAAAATTACATCTACACCTTATCGTCGTAATTTTATGATTTTTTTTTTGTAATTTGTCCTTTAATTGGCTGTGCTGTTGGACAATAAATATATTATTATTGTTATTATTTACTTATTACTTATTACTTATTTACACTATGTCGAGGTCAGTAGCTGTTGGAGTACGAGGAATGTATACAATAAATATGTATACACAGTGACTTGAAAAAGAACACTTGCAACCAGCGACATCAAAGGCAGGTAAAGCATTGAGAAGTTCCGATAAATTTATTTCTTCTGATACGATGTGATTTTTGATCGCTAAAAGAACTCCGGCGCCCCGTGTAGTGTTAGTAGAAATAAAGTTCCGATCACTTCTATACACATTATATGTATTAAATGGAAAGAATTCGGCGCTCATTATTTCATTTGGTAACCACGTTTCACTTAAACTAATTATATCATACTCACAATCAGAAATACTTGCAGTAAATTTATCAACTTTGCCACGTATACTACGGACATTCTGATAGTAACACATTAGGGTTCTGCTGCTAGAATTATTTAGTTTTTTTGAACAACACCTGGCAATCCATTGGTATATTTTATGGTTAAATTCGTTATTATTATTATTATTTACTTTTATTCGATTTTTGGCGTTTTCCAATGTCATATTTTCCCAATCGGATCAGTCTATTTGGAATTTTAAGTTCTTACATGGTTTTGTATAGCTAGGATATACTAACCGAGTCGTATGCCTGCTTGAAATCGATGAATAAAATTGCAGATCGATCTCGTATTCACAGCCTTTTGAAAGGACTTGTGGTATTTTGAAGATCTGGTCGATGGTTGATCTCTTCTACCCGAAGCCACACTGATATTCGCTTACTACTTTCTCCATGTAATTCGATAATTTTTCCTTTGTCAGGCTTGCCAGCTCTTTATAAGCGACGTTTAAAAGGGCGCTACCCCTTACTGTGGCATTCTGTTTTGTCACATTTTCAGTGTATCGGTGTAATTATTGCTATAGTCTATGCTTTGAGCATTTGTTTTTTTCTAGACTTCTTGAATTACGGAGTATACTTCTTCTTTAAGTACTGTACTGCTATATCGATATGGTTCTCCTGCTGCTTGGTGCACCTGTTCAACTTCCTTGTCGCTGGGGATATGCTTTCTTCTTGTCCTCCTTTCAGATTTATCTATGTCACTGCCTCTTTTCTCGTATCGTTATTGTTGTTATGCATTTTAGAAAAGTACTGGGTATATTTGGTTTATTCATCCTATTAGATCCCCTCTCTTCTCTACAGTATGTGGTGGCATGCGTAAAACCTTTTCCCGTTCTTCCTACATCTTAATAAAAGAGTCTCGTTGCGTTGTTACTGTAGTTTTCTTCTATTTCTTGCAGTTTTTGTGCTTAGAATTCTCTCTTCTTATTTCTGCATGTTTGTTTTGACATTTCATTTTTTTTTCTCGTATGTCTCTTTGAACTCGCTAGTTCCCTCTTGTATCATCTTCAGCCATAATTTCTTCTTTTCTGCTATTGCTTTCAGGGACTCTGTATGAATCGAGTTTGTTTTTTACTTCCTTCGCCTAAAAGACGAAGGAAACATTGTAATCGCGAAAAAAATCACCTTCCCAGATTTTTTCAGATCTTTACGTTTTAGGGTCTCTAGATGACGAAAAACGGGTTTTCTCAATTCCGTCTGTCTGTCTGTCTGCCTGTTTGTCTGTTGACTCAAAAACGGTTTGTTTGAGGACGACGATATTTTGCATGTAGATGATATGTTTACCTGGCATGAAACCGTGAAAATTTCAGACAAATATATACAGGGCGAGCACCTTAAAAAAATTAAGCTTTGATTATTTTTGGGTTAACTTTGAAATAGATGGAAGTAATAATTTTCACATAGGTCAGGCTTTACACTTGCCGAAAATAGGACCCAACAGATACAGGATAATGTGGGAAAAGAGTCTAAACGTTTCAACAATACGATTGTTCTATTAAATAGAGGCACGTGCCTCACTCGTTGCAATAAGACTGCATGGATCGGTGCAACATATCGATGAGGTTACAATTTCTATGCAGGTGATGCACAATCGAATCCCACCGCTGGTGATTTTTTAAAATTGATAATTGATGTAATCCGTATAACCAAGTGTTTCGTCTTATTGTATCAATATTATTGGTTACGATATTTTGAACCCTATTTTTCTTTGATTTTTAAAATTGTTGTCACTAACATGGGGACGTTCAGAGTAAAACAATTTCAAGAAACGTCCTTTCTTTTATTTACAAAAGATAAAAGTAATAATTTGCATATAGCTCAAGTTTTATCTTTGACGAAAATGAGACCTAACAGAAGCAGGTTAAAAATCGGAAATGGGGCAGTATCATATAGTATCCTTATAATGCAGGAGAAAGTCGTTCAATTTGAATGCGGCCGTGGCGTAGATGTTCTACCCGCTATCAGAGATACTCAAATATTAGCCTGTGAACGTCGGAGTTCAAACCCCAGCGGACTACATTTTTTTTATTTGAAAATTGATCTAATTCGCCCCAGGGAAGTTCTGTGTAAACCTCTTTACAGATTTTTTGCACTGCTTTCGTTTCTAGTGTAGCATTTGCCGATTATTGTACGCTTTCTCTTCTGTTTTATTTCTGCTTTGTACTTTCTCCTCTGTATTTGTGTGTAATCCTTCCTCTTTATGGTTTGTTTGGCAGTCTTATTCATTGTTTGTAGAGATTCGTTTACCTTCGCTCTTACCAGAAAATGATCCGTTTCTGCCTCTGCCCCCTACAGGTTCTTATGTCTTGGATTGCTCTTGAATTTTCTTGCTTTATCAGTATATAGTCGATCTGATTTACTGTGTTTTCATCAAGTGAAACCACTTTTGTGTATTGTTTTTTGCTGGAAATCTGTAGTTCTAATCCTCAGGGTTTTTCTACCGCAAACCCAATTATTCTTTCCTTATTGTCGTTTGTTACGTCGTGTTTGCTTGGCTTTCCAATGGCTGGTGTGTATATGTTTTCTTTTCCTATTTAGGCATTAGAATAACATATTACTATCTTAATCTTGCTTAAATTTCTTTTAATTCATCGCATAGCTCTGCTGCATCAAGGAATACGAAACTGCCAATCCTGAACTTCGAACTTTCTGTTAACTGTTGTTTACAAAAATTTCCCTACTTAACCCGCTTCTCCACGTTGAACGGTGTACCATTTGCTCTTACTTTTTTTCTTGTGTTAAGCATTATCATTTTCACTATTGTTGTTAACTTAACTGGTATTTGCAGGTATTTCCTGAATTCGTACACACTGATACTTTTCATGACATCATAGCAACTTTAAACTATGATGATAACAACTAAATGTTAATTACTCGAAAGTATAAATCCGGTTCATAACTGAGCGATCATTTCTAAAGCCACACTGATATTCTCCAAGGTTGTTGACACATACAATTCCAACTTTTGCTTTAGCAGTGTTGTGAATGTTTCATAAATAGCATCAAGCAAGGCAATACTCCTATAGTTAGGGCACTCCCTCTTATCTCGTTTCTTGTGAATTGGTACCGCCTTTCTCCATTCATAAGGTGTTTCTTCACTTCCCTGTAACTCTTTGCTGTCATTTGTTTCATTTTTATAAGTTTTCTATTTATCAGTTTTTGCATCAGTTCCATAACTTCCTTTTTCTTTGGAGTGCTTACTAATCTCTTCTGTGTATATTTTTCTATATTTTCCTTTTTCACATTTTTCTATCGCATAATCTTTCTTAGTTTGAAACGTTTTGTCAATATGCTTTTTTTCATCTTCTTATGGTTTGTTGTTTGTGTCAGATTAATTTTTCAGATTTACCATTTATAGTCTTGCTATTATAACCATCTGTTATATTTTTGCTACCTAACAAAAATTTCTAATTTCTTTACTGAAGTACCTTTCTGGTGTGTTTATTTAGTTTCTGTTAACTTTTCTGTATACCTCTTTCGTTTTTTGCTTTTGGTTGTTTAAATTATTGTATCTTCTTCGTGTGTTCTTATTCTGAGTTTTCTCTTATTTTCTAATTCTTTTGAATACTCCCAACTATTTGATTTTTTCTTCACCGTTCCATTTTACTAATCTTTCTGCTGTTGTTGTCTCTTTTCCACTCTTTATTTTTATCCACATTTCCTCCACTTTATATGTTTCTTCTAGCAGCCTGCATTTATTCTCCACCTTATTTGAATGCTCTTCTTGTGTTTCTCTTTCTAATGCATTTCCTAAGTTATCTCAATTTTTGCGTTGTATTTTATGTGTAGGATTGGTGTATTGACTTTTTATTTTTATTCACGTTTATATATGTCCTATAGTTGAAAGTACTCATTAACCCCATATATTTTGTTGCTGTAAAGCTGATAAGTTGCTTGCCATTATCATTACTTTCGTCATGTTAAGTGTGTTCTTCTACAATGTCTTCAAACATCTTATTCACTCTACGTCCTTTTATAAAAATTTGTCATTCTGTTCTCTAAACACTGCGTCAAATTTTACTTACATTACTTGGCTTCTTACTTTGTTATTTACATTGAATTATGTATTCAATGTTCTTGTTTCACCGCCACTAGTAGAAAATATATAGCCATGCATATCCTTTTTTAATTTCCGTTTTCTTCGTCTTTTGTAGAATTAAAATGTTTATCTGCTATCATGGATGATTTAGTCCACACGTGCATTTCCTTTCTTTTAAGATTTTCATTTATATTTCCTCTTCTCTATCGTTGACAATTCTCTAAGTGCAAAATTACTTATTGGCTAGCTATTGCCGTTCCTCTTCCTACAATCAAATATGTGGATCTTTCCGTATTTATCTTCAATCTTATTTAATTGCTGCTTGTTTCCACCAGACTTTCTTTTAGTTCTCGCAATCCTCTTCCTATTGAGCCTCAATCATCATACCTTTCCAACTAAACAATACTGTTGTCACCACTTTTCCCAGATCTGGGGTAATAATGCTCCAATCCCGATTCGTTTCTTAAACATATAGAAATTTCTCACATTTCCATGTTTCGTGTTCTACATCCTGTATTTCTTTATTCAAGACTTTAGTTCTTTCTTTTTCTCTCAGTAGCCTATATAAGGTTCAATCTGTAGTCTGTAACGACCCTCCAAGTTTTCTCTTGTTTTGGATTGTTTCAATTGGGGAAATGTTTCTTTCTTCGCCTTTACACTTTTTTATGCGGAGTGTAAACTAATATTGTCTTCTCCGTCTCATGAGCTTTCCCATTTTGCGTTTTTTCTATAGATTTTTACTTCCCTCGTCTAAAAGAGGAGATTTCTCCAGATCGTCACGTTTCAGGGTCCCTAGATGACGAAAAACAAGTTTTCTCAATTCCGCCAGTCTGTCTGTCGTCTGGTGGCAGTATAATTCAAAAACTATTTGTCGGACGAAGACAATATTTTGCATACACATTATACATCTACCTGACATGAAACCATTATCATCAAAAATTTAAAAAACTTGGAATCTGTCAATTTGGAAACTGACAATTATAATTTAATTTTAAATACGAATTTTATCAAGAGTGATTTTTTTGAAACTCAATCGCAGCAGGCCCTGGATAGCCTGAATCAGTTGGAAATACTGAAGTGTATTGTCAGTCTATGTCAAATTTGAGATTTGCAGGTTAAGGTTTGCGTCAGTGTGTGCCAAATGACAAACAAAACCTAACCTACTAACCTCGTATTTGATATAGACTGAGAATTCACTTCAGTGCTGCCAAATAATTAATTTGAAATCTAATTTTATTAAGATTGCTGTGTACTTAAATTACCATAGTTACGGTAACATTTTTACTTTAGTCTCTAGAGATTAAAGTAATTACTTCAGCCCCTAGGGATTAAATGAGCTACTTTAGTCCCTGAAATAAGTGACAAAAGTGCCATTTTTAGTCCCGAAAGTGCAAAAACTACTAGTATTTACTACCCACATGATATTGTACATTTTCGTCATAGATACAAAATATGAAAAGCTAATCATAATTCCCAAGGGACTTATCAAATTATTTCTCCCCCAAACTCATGGTAGCCATGCAACTAAAGGCAAGGTTTTATCAACCGTACATTGAGGCAACCCTTGATGTTACTTACATATTCTAATTTTAAATGTCATTATGACATTGTGAAATTTCATACTATTCTTACTAATATGCTAGTAAATAAAATATTGTATGCACCACGGGAGATATTCATGTTCTTTACCTTCGTCGTGCCCCAAACCCACGCGCGCTACAATGGGCCCTCTTATGAAACTCGTATAATAATATACTATTTTCTTGTGTGACTAGTTCGCACGTTATCTATACTTAATATTCTTTTTATAAAGTGAAAGAAATTACCAAATTGTAAACCATGTGATTTACTACCAACTATTATTAGTAGACTCTATTAGCGGAAATTTCTATAGAATCCGTTTTAAGAGTCAACATAACAAACAAATATCCTGTTATAACGATCGTGTATCCATACAATAACAGAGTATCGTTAAAATCAAAGGCTGGCCCTGTAATTTTAATGCTCCGAACAAAAATGGCACATTTTGCACTCTACTCGTATCAATTTTCCTCGTCTATCGATAAGTAACAAAGCCACTTAAGAATGCGCCATCATCAGAATTTCCGATAAAATTCAAAATGCTTAGTTCGCAATTTAAATAATTACAGGTTGCCAGATAACCGCTCTACAGCGATCAAGTGTCGCGTAATGATCAGATAGGGGGTTTTAAAAACATTTCCATATCGAATTTAATTTAAATTTTGGGCAACCACACTCCCGCCCCAATTTCAGGCTTCCCGTGCATTATGTTCATTAGCATAACAATATTAGGGACAGAGACATCGCTCTTGTGTTCATTTATTGTGTGTTTTACTATTGTTTTAAATTGTGAACTAGAGGTGGAGCATCAATGATAGTTGTTTTTCAGTGCGATCCTGGGGTAGGCGTTGATCGGTTCTTCCATGCCCTCTACTCCAATAAAATAATCCTGATGCTGCTTGGTGCTGGCTGCTCCAATGTTACCGAAAGCTTGGCCAACATCGTGCCTTACTGGAATATTTTACAGGTTGGCATATTTAAATTTTTCTGATAAATTTATTAAATTATAAAGGCACCTGCTCCAACAACGTGATGAAATAACTCTTAAATATGACGTTGTACGTAATACGAATATTAAGATTAACAGAAAATGATACATTAAGCTATCAAATATATTAACGGATTTTAGAAATTACATTTAGTGCAGCATTGTTAATCTGCTGTAATATATTCAGTTGAACTCGTCTTCGACTTTTGGTATTCTGTTTGTCTTGATTTGTTCTAACAAATTACAGTAGCTCTATATAAAAGACAGGAAAAAGGATTTCCATCTTCTATAACTGTGAAGAAGTCGTACCTTGTACATTAAACAAGTGTGCAACAATTGAATTGGTTTGTATTGAGTAGGTACTAACGAAATAAAAATAGTAGTGATGCAAGTGCAACATTAAAATTCTATAATATTATTGCTTGAATGACAATAATTCTATATACGTAGATGAAAAACTATCTCTAGAAATATTACTTTTTAATCTCCAATTATATTTCTAAATATTATGTTTTCATAATAATCTATTAAAAGTGGGAAACTTCAGTTAGTAATTTTAGTATAATAGTAACAATCTAATAACTTTTATTAACTTCTTTGTTTAATACATGTATTTACACAATCTTGCACCTATTTATTCGTAACTTAATGGACAGCTTAATTTAGAAAAAAATAACATCATTACACACATGTATATATTCATATCTAAACACATATACAGTCTATTACATGATAATGTAGGTAAACAATAATTAAATAATTAACCTAATATTTATTATTTCTGAACGATCAATTGCTGAAAAACCGCCTAAAGTAGGTAACGATAACTGCTAACTTAATTATTTGGTAAGTGCGAAAAGATTGCACTGCTCTGGAAAAGATTTATATGCATATTCCATTGTACAATAATTTTACGAAACTAAATTCGTTTTAAATGTTCCTCAGTTTTTTAACTGGTGATATTGCAATTAACGCTATTAGTTTTTCTTTTAAATACATGCCAAATATAGCCCAGCTATATGCAACAAACGATTTCTGATATTAGAGTAATGAAAAAAGAAACAAATGCTTCAAGGGGTTGTATTTTCCTTCATGCTCTTTTGCATTAATTTGTTTTACTGTCTACATGATGACATGCCATTTAAAAAGAGTTATGGGTGCCCGCGAGTTGTCTTTCGTTCAATGGAAGCTTTCAAACCTACTATAGCACAATCAGTATAACAGTTTCTTTATAATTGTAATGCTGCTTTTTTCTCCGCCCTATACTCTACCATGAATTTAGATTGCCCTTTGCTTGCTAGTTAACTCAGTCGTAGAAGTGGAAGACCCGCTCTTACCTTAGTATGGCTAAGAATAATATCAATATAGCTCGTTCAGGCCTACTTGGTATCATCGGTAATTCTATAATCAAACATGCAAATTCTACCAGAAATTAAAACCAAGCAGTCTACATGAAAATACATATACTCGGGAAAAACATACGTGCATGAAAATACATAAAAAGAATACATAATGGTAATATAGAAATGTTACATACACTATCAACAATAGCTAAGAAATTCCCACGAGCTTAGTGCTGAATCTACATGCTTGAATACACTCCTTAAGTGGAAGTGTGATTGTTAATGCGCAACGCTAAGTCAAAACATAAATCGTGAGAGCAAGGCGTACTCTCGCTCACAAATTCATTTAGTGCGGCTCTGCCTTCGGCCGCTTGAAATCAGCTGACGCCATGTGTCAACAGGATGATGAAAGAACTTTGTACTGACGCGCCCTAAAGATGATGTAGTCTGAGTTTTGAGCGCAGTGCATGCGGTCGTGATTTTTCAGCATTGAATTGGTAATCAACGCGCGCCACACGCGCTACAAGTGAGATAATTTTATTTTAATTAAATTATCGTCAGTTTTCCAAATCTCACAAATTTTTGTTAAAAGGTTACTTAAAAGGGGCTCTTCAAAAAAGAGCCTCTCAAATAAACAATCACGTAACAGCAAATATTCCTCAAAAATTATGCTTCAAATGGATTGCGAAGACGTGCTACAGAACAGCGACGCTGGTTCCTCATCCGATAAAAAAAGGAACAATAATTCTCCCACAGCTGTATGTTTTTATTTACGAATGAAGAACTCCTAGCCAAATATTAATACTATCTTGCTGACCAAAACGTTTTACAGCACACACACCAAGCAAAGAAACAAATTATTAAACAAAAAATTCCTCCGATTTTGTTACATAATGCTGTAGACTATCAATCGGTAATCAAAGATTTAAAAGGTAATACATCGAACGAATTTACTACCAGTTACAAAGGCGATTTTTTGAAAATCACATTAACATCAATAGACGATTATCGGACACTGGCCAAATTTTACAACGCCAATAATGTTAAACATCATTCATTCAATAACCCCGCTGATGCACCGATGTCGGTTGTAATACGTCACGTCGCTTACTCTATCACTACCAAGGAAATTAAAGCAGAATTGGTGCACAAAGAACTGCCTGTAATTAGCGTCACTAGAATTCTAACTGAAAATAAAAACCCGATTCCATTATGTGTTATTAATTTAACAAAGAACGATAAAGCAAAGATTTTTTTTTATGTAACAACGCTATACCACTGTATTGTAACTGTTGAGCCAAAACATAAGAACAAAGCCATACCACAATTCCAGCGATGCCAGCGTTACGGGCATACTAAAAACTTTTGTAAATTGGACCCCCGTTGTGTAAAGTGCACAGGGAACCACTAACTACAAAAATTGTCCACAACTAAAAACTGCGAAGCCACAGTGCCTGAACTGCGGCGAAGAGCATCCTGCAAATTACAAGGGTTGCTCATACTATCGACCTATTTCTTCGGTTCGACAGACCATTAATAATTATTTACCTAAAAGGCATTCCAGACTAAGAGATGGTATTTCCTACGACCAAATAACGCAAGAAAATCAATCAGTTCAGAATCACACACATACTCCTAATAATGCTGAAGAAAATTCAACTGCAACTAAACTAATAAAAATTTTGTTAAAATTGCTGGCTCCACATATGGACCAAATTAAAACACTTTTAGCTTCGCTGTTACCCTCACTGCTTCTAAATGTCTGCAAGTAACATGCAAAATCCCTTTAATAATACAATTATTCCAAACTGGAATGCCAATGGCATTAAGACACTACGGTTTATATTTATTGCATATCTGGCAAGACATAGCGTCGATATAGCTTGTGTAAATAAAACACATCGGATACCAGACGAAACTTCAAAATTTCTAGATACAACATTTACAGAAAACACAGAGATGCTTTTATACTTTGAGGTGGCGTTGTAATTATAGTTAAAAAGCAGCTGAAAGTCGTACCTTTATTGGAACTCAACCTATCTAAGTTATATAGTAATAATATGTATTTATAAACAACCCAATAAGCAACTAACCGAAGAGGATATTAATATCCTACTTAGCCGAAGTGAACCTCCCCTTGGGGGGATAAAATATCCAGACAAGTTAAGTGGGAATTAGATATATCGAATCGATTCCTACTGCAAGTACATACAAGAGTTAGAACCAGGGGATCCCTCTATGTGGAGTGCTACTAAACGCATTTTAAAAGAACCTGCAACCACTGCAGCACTAAAACTAAATCAAGAATTCATGACTGACAGTGGGAAGGCTAACTTGTTTTTGCAGACTACCTTTTTTTGTTTTTTTTCGTGGGGAAGGAGGGGAAAATCTTCTAAAGACACCCAGCGAGCCTGGGCGTGTGGGATTCAACTGGGGAGGTGTCCCAGTCGCCTACCCACTAATAACCCCCCTTCTTTTCATAGGTTGCATTGGATCCGTCTTGCGACATTGTTACAACCCACACCTTCATCATTAAATGCGCTCCTGCTGTCTCCTCCTCTCCTCAGCCTCCTTGGCTTGTATAGTCTCCACCACCATTCTCTCAACGGTATTCCACCCTTCCTCCGTCTCCAGCATATTTCGGACCTTGTTTTCCGCCGCCAATTGTCCCTCCACTTGTAGTTCCGCCTGGGTTCTCGTTTGCTCCCATCTTGTACACTCAAATAAGGTGTGCTGAGGTGTATCTTCCTCTCCACAGTAGACGCATTCCCCCCTATTCAGCAATCCCATTACGCTGAGATAAGCTCCGTAGTAGCCATGTCCCGTCAAAGCTTGTGTAAGGTGATACCCCACTTCGCCGTGTTTGCGGTTTACCCATTCTTGGATGAGTCTTCTCGTCCATCCGGCAGTGCCTTCTTGTTGCCACCCTTCCTGCCACCTATTTAGGGTTTCTTGCCTGGCTAGCGTCTTTTGGCCCCCGGTGTTTGCTCCCCGCAAGTACGTCGTCTCCCTTGCAAGCAAGTGTATGGGCACAACCCCCGCCACTGTTTGTATAGCCCTCGTGGACCCGGTTCTATATGCACTCGCAATTCGAATCGCGGCCCTTCTTTGCACACTCTACAATCTTTTCCTGTGCCTCTCTATCTGCATATATGTGCTCCAGACGGGCGCAGTATAAAACGCAATAGAATTAATCACCGAGCACAGTATTTTCCTGCGTCCCTCCTTGCCCCCCCCCCCCCACGTTTGGCATTAGGCGGCTAAGTTTGTTCGTGGCCTTTTCCGCTTTTTTCGCCATCTTCTCGATGTGCCTGCCCATTTAAGAATTTTTCCCTATAAAGACACCTTGGTACTTCACGTACCTCCTTTAGTTTTCGTTTCCCGGCTAAAATTACCATTTCGGTTTTTTGGGGGACTAGCTGTAGACCTTTCCTTCTCATCCATGTCTCAATTCTGTGTATGGACCATTCTATGTTTGTCTCAATTTCACTCCGATTGTCTCCTCGGACCACCAGACTACCTAGAGACTGTGTTTACAACGCTCCCTCTTATCATTACATCATTATTGATGTGTTGTGGTTCATTGCTCATTAAACATTTCAACCCCTTCGTTAATGAGGGTTTTCCATTGTAGTCTATTTTGAGCTTTCTCCATGGCAACTGAAGGTGGTTCGTCTAGTACTGTCCGTGTGACGTCGAGCCATCGTTTAGGGGATCTGCCTCTTCGTCTTTTGCCAAGTGGTTTACCTTGGACAATGGTTTTTTCTAAGTTGTCAGTTCTTCTAGCTATATGACCCAAAAACTGGAGAATCTTTTTGTATACGTTTGATAGGCGATCTTCTGGCCGTATTTCTTCTAAAATGAACGTATTAGTTTTATGGGCAGTCCATGGGATGCGCAACACTCTCCGCCAACAAAACATTTCGAAGGCGTCTATTCTTCTCCTGCCGCTTTCTTTTATGGTCCATGTCTCCGTAGCATATAGGAATATGGAGAAAACGAGTGTTTTGACGAGCCTAATTGTTGTTTGCTTATAGATGTTGTGGTCGGACCAAATTTTTGTTAGCTTCGTCATAGCTACTCTACCGAGCTGAATTCTACGTCGGATTTCCTGTTCACAATTGCTTCTGTTATTGATAAGGGCTCCCAGATATACAATTTCGGACACCGCTTCACACTTCCCGAGACGCATTATGTCCGGGTGGTTCTCATGTTCCCTATCGACTATGAGTATTTTGGTTTTGTTATTGATTGCTAAACCAAATTCATCGCTAGTTTGTTCAAGGCGTTCCAATAGCATTTGGAGTTCTTCCGGGGTGCTTGCTGTCAAGGTGGTGTCATCAGCAAACCTTAGATTTGATACTTTCTGGCCCCCAACTGTTATACCATCACCCCAGTCTTCCAGCACAAGTCTCATTACATATTCCGTGTAGATGTTGAACAGGAGTGGCGACAGTATACAGCCTTGGCGAACTCCTTTTTGGATTGGACAAGACTCAGAAATAACACCATTTATTTTGATGTGGGCCTTACTTCCCTTATATAAATTACGAATAAGCTCTACCAGATGCAGGGGTACCCCCATTTGGCGCAGAACTTTCCATAGCTTTTGCCAGATTACGTTATCAAACGCCTTGGTGTAGTCTACAAAACAAATGTACAGAGGCGTGTAGTACTCGCGAGCTTTCTCTATAAGTTGTCTCATGTTCAGGATCTGTTCACGTGTGCCTCACCCTTTAACGAAACCGGCTGGCTCTTGAGGTATTTGCCATGAGAGAAAGTTGTTAAGGCGTGCTTGTAGTATATAGAGCATTACTTTGCTGCAATGGCTGATTATAGCAATAAGTCTATAGGTGCTACAGCTACTAGTTCCCACAAGCCCAGAAGAACTGAGAAAATTAACACAGGGGCTAATAATTGAAAAAGCTCCAGGTAGAAAGTGAAATATCTTACATCATACTACACAACCTTATAAGCATTCGCTTTGTTAGCAACAATCTTTAATAGTTGCCTGCGACTGGGTTATTTTCACAGCCACTGGAAACACACCGGCATCATTTTATTTCACAAACCTAGCAAAAGTCCACACGAACCCTCCAGTTACCGTCCTATTAGCCTTCTGTCAAGTCTTTCTAAACTGCTGAAAAAATAATCAAACTTAGACTGGCCGATGAACTTCATAATCATAACATCATCCCAAAGTTTCAATTTGGATTCCGGACCAATTATTTTACCACACACCAGCTAATCTGTCAGAAATCATAGAACGAGGATTCGAAAAGAAGAAATATACTACAATTGCTTTTCTTGATGTAAAACAAGCATTCAACCGCGTCTGGATTAAGGATTTAATTTACAAATTAATTCAGCTACCACTTTCGTCATACATTGTTAGGATAATCCACCCCTTTCTAACAAACAGGACGTCTATGGTCAAGGTGCGCGAAAAGACATCAACTTGCAGGATAATAAGAGCAAGAGTACCTCAAGGGTCTGTTTTAAGCCCAATACTATAGAACTTGTTTACATATGACATTCCAGAACCTACAAATTCGAATTTGCAGACGATACTGCCATAATAACGCAAAGCGATAATTTAATAACATCCGCGGCAATGTTACAAGATGCTGTTAACATCCTGATAGAATGGTTCAATCAATGACACATAACCTTGAATCAAAGTAAGTGCGTTTGCAAGATATTCACACTGAGAAGGGTAGTGGAGCCCCCTAATATCACAATCAATGGCAAAGCAGTCTTATGGAGTCCTAAACAAGAACTTATCAAGTTATCTTGGTGTTTTTTCGACTGGAGGCTTAATTGGAGTACCCACATACAAAACAAAATAAAAGAGTACTACGTCAGACTAAACAAACTATATCCAGTATCCAGTCATCTATAGAAAGTCTCCTCTCAAAGTGCAGTGCGGGATATTGATATATACATCAATACTATGACCCATAATAACTTATGCGTGTTCTGTATGGTGTGCAGTGTTTCCAACACATATTCACAAACTACAGGTATTACAAAACAAGGTGTTACGTATGGTAGTTGGGGCGCCATGGTTCATTAAAAATTCTCAGGTGCATAAAGAACTGAGTATGCCAACTATAGTGCAGTTTATCAGAAAACTAGCAAAAACAGTTTTCGCAAATATTAATTCTTGTCCAAGTGCTCGGTATTTTTCTCTCGGTCAACAAGGACTTCACATGCGTCTCAAAAGACGCCTTCCACAGGATGTCATACTAACGGATGACAGTGATTAACATAACATTGCTACTATTATAGGCACGAAATAATGTTTTCTTTCAAAATAACTTTCAGTTTATTTTTAGTTTAGTTTTACTTGTCATTGTTAAATCTTAAACCTAGTAATAGCACAGTTTATCTATTATCTTATATAACGGTTCCTTTTGTAATTATGTACCTTGTATAATTTACAGTCAGTTTTAGTTATTCATTCTTAAAAATTTTGTATATTAACCTAACCATGCATGACACGGTATGCCGAACTGGTAAAATAAATCACAAAAAAAGATGATGTAACGTGGCGTAATTTACTAATTACGCTTCTAGTTTTCCCAGTTTCCTGTATCGGGCATTCAAGCATTGGTTTTATCTATAATAACTAAACTTGCCTTTACCTTGTTGAAAGATAGCGAAAAGGTTAGCTCCGTGGCTTTGGTAGCTACTAACAAAGACTTCGTGCATTGACAAAGTCGACTGGCTTCCTCCAAACGCAAATGGCAGCTGGAATAATAGCTTCTTGCTATGAACTGCTATCTTGGGGATGCTTCCCCAAACTGGCATTTCCATTTTTAAGGCTTGACGATTACACAAGTAAGCTGGCGTCGGTTGCGTATTCCCAGACCGAAAAACCTTTGCTGGGTGCCTCCACACTAAGCCGCTTTCTACCTGCGACTGCCTGCCTGCTACCTCAAAAGCGCCAAGTTGCACCAAGTCTCTGCTTCACTATGTCGCATTCAGTTCTAATAACAGCACACTGGATCAGCATTCAGCTGGATTACATTTTCCTATTCGAGGCCGCGGGACATTCAATTCAAATTTATGCTTGACTTAACCTAAACATTACATAATTATAGGATACAATCTGGTTTTACACTATCAGGATAATTGTTAAATACTAAGGCGACACGAACTAGCCCGTTACATTATGGTGAAGGATTTTTATGTTAGTGACCTGCAATGCATGATTTTGTATTTAGTTGGAGAAATGGGATGTGTATAATAGTATGTTATCTAACAAGTTTTATAAACATCATTTCAGTCACGACTTTTTTAGGTACGAGCGGATCGTAGCGCAGCGAGTGTTTTATTAAACGAGTGTCTAAACCAGTTTAGTTTGAATATTATATTAGGTTAAATTATGCTTAGCAAACATCAAGGTTGACTGTTGAAAACTAACTTGATTTCAGTTTTGTCTGTGGCTTGTATAACCAATACTGTCTGAACCTAACTTCACCCCGTGACTTAAACGTCGTTGTCAACTTCAGCCCATGACTAAGAAGCTCTTTAGTCATAGTTTATGAAGGCATGATTAAAATGTCACTTAGCGACGTGTATGTTAGTATGTTATACGCCATTTTAGTTACAGGAGTAGAAAAAAGTCTTTATCTACGACAGTGTGTAAAATTGCATTTTAGTTGGCAGTTTTAAGTTTGTAAAACGACTGTTTTCATTAGTTTACGTTGTTAGTAGTAACGTATTTAGAGATTTCATTAGGCACATTGTGAGTAGCAACGCGTTTTAAAATTTGCTGGTAATCCTAATTTACATTTAATTTTTTTTTTCATATTTACCGTGTTTTCTAGATTCTCTCATAGATAATATATTGTACGATACACATGCGTCAAGCATCTTTAGTCACTCGCGGGGCTTAAAACGCTCTCTCACTCGCGTTTTAACTCTACCCCACTCGTGCCTAAAGAGTAGCTTTACGCACTTGTATCGTAAATTACTATTATCTACACTTTTTATGGTGTAAAGAGTCGCCTTTAACGCTAATATTCATATTTCGCGAGTCGCGTTATCAGCTCGCCTAGAAGATTTTGGTTTTTGGGCGTGGTTTTTGGTGTTTCTACTTGGCGTGGCGCTTTCTGTTTCATGCTGTAATACAGTTTAGATCGCTGCGGTTCGTATTTCCTCAGAACATTGGGCGCTTTAACCTTTTCACCTTAATGTTGAGTTAAATACGGTATACTAACCCACGCCGGTTGGCGGATTCAGGTGTGTAGCCACATTTTGGAATCTTTGTCTTTTACGTCACTTCGCCGGATTATTCAGGCGAGTTTGGCTGGAATGCAGTATTTCTTGTCCAAACATGGGGTGAGTGCATCTTCTCTTTACGTTACGGTTTATGTGAATTTTCTCTAATTTGCGCTATTAGTTTGCAGCCGTTAATATCGCGTCAAAAGGATATGGTCAGTTTTCATGATCGAAAGCCTTCTATGTTACCGCTTGATCGCTCTTTATGTGCCGGCGACCCAATTATGTCAACGTGACCTTGACTCAACAACCATCTCATTAAGCTGGTTGTACGTAGAGTGATGTTACTTTTCTGGGCGGAGTAAGAATCCCTCGTGAGAGCTAAAGAAAAAAAGTTTCACCTATGCAAATTGACCATTGACCAATTGTGTTTGTGATATTCTGACTTCTACTCGAGTGGTCGGCCCCATGTATGTTACGTTGAATTTCAACGTTTACTATGCAAATTGCTAGCGGATTCGAGAAAACTCCTTCAGAGTTTCTTGAACGTTATCGTTGCTTTTGTGTTTTAATTTTTGAACGTCAACATTTCTATGCAGTTTGTTTGTTGATTGCATGTAAGTCTGTTCGTAATTTTACGTTTGATTCTTTATTGTCTGTACGGTTCTGTGAATTTAGGCTAGTACCATTATATTGACTTGTTTATTGAATGTACTCTGAATATTTTAGGAATTATAAGTAGTACCTCTGTAGTGGCAATTTTAGACAATGTCATTGACTGGCTATTTTTATACGACCTTACAGTTGAATATTATACACTGTTACTATTTACTTGTCATATTATGTTCCTGAAAATCTCTTACCATGAATTATTTTGCAATTGACTGCCGCTTTTGAGTTTATGAGTGCTCGTTTCTATATGAGCACATTTATTGGAAAAAGACTCGTTGGCACACTCATTATATATTTGTATTGTAGTAATTTTGCAAAGAACTGCATCCGTCTCCCCTGTTTAGTTGGCTGGCCCTGAAATTTCCCCATATACAGTAAACGATTCATAATCTGGTATCAAAATACCTCGCCTGAGCTGGAAATGGAATATACTATCAATCGTTCAATAGTCATTATAAAGTATTATGAAAAATGATCTTCATTTAGTATGGCTGTGGAATACTTCCTTATTTATGAATGCAACTACATTTACAAATAAATGTCAAACTTGACATTTGCATTTTAAGTGAGTTACAGTTGAATTCATAAATCAGGAACTATTCCATGGCCACACTAGATGAAAATAATTTTTGATCATACTATACTTAGATATTAAGTTACCCACATTGGTTACAATAATGCCGTTAGGTTTATTCTGTTTTTAAGGTTACGCAAACAGATTTGCGTGTAACAAATTCATTTATTCGCAACCATATATGTAATGTTAACATTCCTGACCTCATTTGAGTGGGGGAAGTCGTACATTTCAGCCCGCTACTTCGCTACATTCCCGACCGCTGAGTAGGTGGGAATCTTGTTGATCCATTCATGCGCGTCGCAACCTGTCGTATCATAATATAATAATTTTTCCAATTATTGTTTAGAATAAAGTGGTTGCGAATAAAATAGTATACAAATTTCGACAGGAGGTTTCCTTAGTCTCAAAATAATAGCTGATTTCGACGCTTCGCGTCTCAATCAGCTAACTAATCTCTTGACAGTAATGAAACACTTCCCATCTCGGGATGTAATATACTATTACGCACCTAAGATTAAATATTAGGATAAACTCAAATGTAATGTTTGTAACTAGATATGCCGAGTACTCCTACCTAGAAATTGAAATTTAAGTACAAAGCCTATTTAACTTTTTACACTGTGTAAACGGTATAAGGGGTTACAGATTATGATGATGAAATACTAGCAAAATATTTGTACTCCTAGGAGTTTTAGGTGTACCCGAAAATATAATTTAAATGCAATTATCACTTTAGTTCTTCCTCATATTAATTAATAATCGGAAATTTGTCTGTTCCTCACTAGATGCCATTGATAATTCTTGTTTAGCAAAGCTGAAATTGCAAGGAGTAGAAATGAAGATTTTACTTTGATTCTTTGGCTACTAACGAGCCCACACAAAAAGGACAGAAAGCATAAGCGTCAAAATATATCAATAACGTTTTAATTAACTGGGAACGAATATCTAAAGGATTTAAAAAGTATAGTAATTATGTACAACAAATGTTATTCTAAAATTTACATATTTAATGAAAATTTGTGAAATTTTTAATCACGATTATAAGCTGTAGCAGCACCCTATGGTGCACGATATAAAAACAACAAATTGTGTATAAGTATATAAAACTCAAGAGAGTCTACTGCGTTTATGCAGTAAATACGGTATTATTTCGTAATTACTCTAAAGACGATAACCATGAATTTACGTAAGAAACATAGGAAGTGTTTGTGATGCAGTTACGATCAGCTTATTAACATCTACACTTGATGTTGCCCACTCTCCATTCTATTGCATGGTAATATTGATGGAATCTTGATCCTTTTGCATTCTCAGTAGAATTTGCTGAAACATCAATATCTGCCTAGATGTACGGTCAATACCTGGCTCTGTCTAGGGCAACCACGTACTATCGGGACGATTTTGACTGTTTCAGGCAATATTTTATTGTGAATTAGACGTTCTAGAATTGTATAGCGTTCAGTTAACAATGCTATAGGTCTAAAGCTTTCAGGTAAGTTGTTAGGATGGTTTAACAATAATTGAACGTCTGCATATATTTGGCACTCAAAAAAATATGAAGGAGGAATTACTATTTTAGTTTAGTCTAGCTTGGGCGCTGAAGTCAGCGCGCGGTAGAACAGTTAATTTTGAGTAGTTAGTAAGCTATCATCAAGCTCGTCCCGTCTCGACTGGCAGTTTTTCACGCTGAATGCTCATAATTTCCTGACTATAACTGTCCATTCTTCAAACAAAGCTCAGGAAAGCTGTAAGTTTTGCGTCCGTCTTCAAGTTACAAGCCCGAAAATCCCGCTCAACTTTGGTGGCATCGCAATCGCCGCCATTGCACTGACAGTTTCTTACTCCATCCCGGCAATAGACGGCTTGCATTTCCATATCATTTAAGTGGCTGCACCCAAAACATTTTTGGTTTATTATCTAATATTTCATGCATATTTTATTTGCCGTCAATTTTAAGTATGATATAATATGCTAGAATAAGATTTGGTTCAAGTAAATTATCTTCAGTTATGAAAAGTGTTTTAGCAAATAAGTTGCTCGTTCTTAAATCAGTTCTGGGGCATATATTAGTACCTAGAGGAGTAATGTCTTCAGCGCGCTGCAGCACTGCAGTATATTACACTTATTTTTGGAATTCTTTCGCCAGGCCTATCTGATCTACTCAAATGTAGTATTATAAATGTTATCCTAATAGAGTTGTTTGAAATGTATTGTACTATTTTCATTTGTAAAGTGCAGTGCAGTTCCGCGTGCTTTGCAGTTACGTACACATTTATGAACGTCTATAAACTAGAGAAGCTGCAAATTCCATGGTTGAGCACTGTATAGATTTTTCATTGGCTTCATATAGTAGGACATTCCACTTCATCACGGAGATTTAAGCACAGTAGTGAAGAAAAGTAGTTTGCTCTATCGATTAATTTGATTTTCGTAAACAAACGCATGTTCTTCTATTTTATGAGTACTTACTGAGGACTCTATTAGCTTGTTACATGCCGTGAACGGAAATTTCGTCGATTTTTTCTTCCCTTGTTTCTGTCTTATTCAATTCTTTTCGTATTCTACCAATAGTGTCGAGTACTTCATTGAAACAGTTTATCAGCCAGAGTCACGTTCGTTTACTATAGTGGATTAAAAATTCTAAATATGTTCTTAAGACCTGCAAGTTTGCGTGGTCTTAACGACGAGATTGCATAATCTATTTCAACTGTACTGAACTCAAGTGCAATCTGTGCCTTTACAAGTGGCCAGTCTTTTTCTCAAATCTCCTGCCGCATATTTGTCTAAAGCAGATCTTGATAGTTCCACAATATGTCCGTCTACTGCGATTGAGGATACTTTTGCGTTACATTTGCAGCAGTGGTAATCCAGGTTCTCAATCGTAACCATCCATCTCTCTCTTCCATCATTGTCCAAGAATTTGATCAACACTGTAGCTACCCTCTCAGTAGGCAATCGTGTACAGACCCAAATGTAATGTTTTCGATATCCTCGAGAAATACATTGTTTTATAGAACTTATAATTGTTTTCATAAATCTTCCGTACTCTTCAATTCTCGGTCAATCCAGTTAACATTCTGAGAGAACGAATTCGAATCTGCTTTCCGTAGCAATCGAAATTTAAACGCCGTAAGTCAGCAGACCTTATTGATAATCTAAGCATTGTTTTGTAAGTATTTGCTAACTTAATCTTTCCGATTTGTTTCGGTTTCTAAAACTATTTAGAATATCGCATTAAAACTTTCAATCTCTTCGAAATATCTCACAATTTTCCGTAATATTAGTCAATAAGTGGTTAACGTAGCTTATAACGTTATATTCAAAATATGTTTTGAATAATGTTGTAAACTTGTACTATACAGATAATTAATACTTTACTAAAGCTAATTTGCACGCTCATTAAAATAGTCCCTATTTTAAACCCAATGAAAAGGTTAGAGACCTGCTGAACTTAAGTGACATCGGAGAAAGTAACAAGTTTCTACAAGTTTTAATTAACTAAACTTGCAAATATAAATTACTAATGTAACACAAGAGAAGAGACTCGAGATGCGAAAAGATGCAAACTATTTTGTTGTATAATAGACATATACTACATTCCTTAAAAATCACAAGTCATACAGATTGGTGATCAATTTTATTAAAATTTTCGAAAAATATCTTCTTCGATTATATAAAACAATGATTAAAATCTGAACAAATTCTAGTTGCTCTTGAGCATTTATTATTTTTCGCAATACTATACCGTTATTGTATTTTAACTGAACTAAACAATCACATGAAAAGTAATTCATAACAGCCGCCGACCGTTAAGGATCACGTGATCTTTAAATTAAGTTGAATAAATTATTTTTTAAATATATAAATGTGTATTATAAAAAATATTGCACGACACACGGCCCATACGCAAATAACGGAGTTGGTTGATTATAAATCTCAGCTGTCGGCTCGGATTACAAAGTTCAACCCTGTCTATTATTTACTATACAGGGTGTCCCTAAAATAATGGACACCGATTAATCATAGATTTCTTACGTCATAATAAATTGATTAAACCTAATATACCTTAGTACAAAGTCCCTTCAGTAAGAAGTTATAGGGCCTTGAATTTCAATTTTTGATTTTTTATTTTTTTGTTAATTACCACAAATGTAGAGATATCGATCTGAATTTTGGTAGCCCTCGCTCGTTCGGGCTGGCAAACTCGTTCTCGACTGGAAAAAGCTACTTACTTCCCTTGATGCTTAAATAACTATTAAAATTTTCGCTTCATGCAAGTAAAATAATTCCTGAATTATTATGAAAATTGTCACAACTCTGTAACAACTAACAACCACCGAACCAACAAGTTCGCTTTCACTTCATTTTGTTCGAAGAACAGCACAGAGCGACAGAAGAGAAACCAAACTCGCCCGTCCAATCGGTAGAAATCGGGAGATTTGCTGTCCCGATTGGTTAAATTATTTACGCGGGACGAGGGACTCAAAACCGGGACAGTCCCTCCTAATGCGGGACGGGTGGTCACCCTATTAATATCACAAGTGCATTAAAATAGCAGATTAGTTATTTCTCTATGTGGTGCGTTAAGTTGTTTTTCTATTACTTTTTCGATTTTTATAGATATTAACGATACAAGTTTGATTATGAGCATCTTAACGATACGAGTTTGATTGCCAAAAACGAGGCGGTGAGCCGAGTTTTGCGGCAATCAAACGAGCCTCGTTAAGTGCCATAAGCAAACGTGTATTGTTCAATATTTTATCTTCATCAATAAATTCTGGTTCAATGTATTTCTTTATACAAAAAGAGTGCGGTAATATTCATTACCGCACTGAGTGCGGTAATATCTATCCATTACCGCACTGAGTGCGGTAATGAAGTTCTTAACGATACCTTGATACCTACTAAAACTAATTTGGTTAAGAGTCTATAACAACACTGATGAAGATAAAAATTTTAACCTCACTTTGACATGTGCTCCAAGTACTAACAGCAATGATCATTACGGCCTGATGCTGAGACCGGTTTGGTTTCGACTCATGTCGCCACCTACAATTTCACAATAAATATTCGTGGAGAAGACTATCTGGTTTTATTGCTTCATATGTAGAAATGTAGTACATTATCAAGTGAAAAGCGATAAAGCGTATTTACTAAATTAGAGATCATTATGTTTTAGGTGGGGAGAAATTATTTTACGACAAATACCAGACTAATTGAAATCTTCTACATACTTCTGGCAAGCGATCTAAAACAGTATTTTTTGAATCACCTGGTTAAAAAAGATATGCAACAGCTAATTTGACAATATAACTCTAGAAATCAGTATTTTACTTTGGGCGATCTTTTGGATGAATGAAAGAAAATTATAAGTTCAAGGGGGTTAGGACAACACTATATACGGCTTTGAAAAGTATGGGTTACAAATATAAATTATTTAATGGTAGCAAAAGTCTCTGTGAACAGAAACAGTATGAAAGTTCCAGTGAAGATATTCGTGTCCTAAATGAAACATCGATAAATCAGAATGGATTCGTGTCAAACCACGCTGGGTGCACGAATCGGATATAAAAAGTAATTCATCTAAATTCAAAAATAAAGGTAAGCGCTTCACCATTTCACATGCTGGATATAGGCAGGGTTTTTAGATAGGTGCAACCTTTTCTTAAATTCAAACAGCAATGACCGAAATTACCAGGCCACAATGGATGTTTGTGGGCAGTTTTTAAAATTGGGTGATTAATCAACTTATTCCAGCTTCAGCTAAGCTTTCGGAGAAATGTCTTGTTATGGATAATGCTGCCAACCATTCTGTACAATTAAATATAATTCTCCCATTTTCCGGCGAAGAGTGCGAAATGCAGGACTAGTTGGTTAAACACAATGTGAAATTCCATCAAAAATTACCAAAAAGATGACTATGGGTTTTAATTAAACCTTTTTGATCAACCGGGAAAAAATACGTAATTGAGGGCATTTTGAGTAAGAGCCAGCATGAAGTTCTTAGATTACCGCCGTATCACTGTCAATATAACCTATTTGAAACGGAATGTAAAGCTTAATACAATAAGCACATAAATGCTAGGCCACCATCTAAAGATCATGTTCAGGCTTGAGTCTTTGTTAAAATGTTCATCCGACATGTGACAAAATTGCTGTGATCATTATAAAAAGATATTTCGGCTTACTGGACAGAAATTATAGGGAACTGTTCATTTGAAACCATTCCTCCTTTTATTACTCGAAATTTGACTCTAAATCATATTCATACGATTCGGAGGTAGATTATCTTCACAAGATGATGGAAGTGGAATGAGGACATCAAAATTGTCGTGCGAATTGCATATAAACCTTCAAACAAATAACTCTCAAGAAGAAAGGAGCCCTACGAAGATTACTGATCCCGCCTGAACGACAATGACCAATGTGAATGGCCATGTCAAAATCCAGAATGATCTATCTGACTTCTGTCAATGTATTAGAGGCCCGCGAGAAAGGGGTGCCTTTTAGCATGTTTGATTTTCAATACTGCGATGAAAAAACTAGTACGGGAAGATAATTTCTAAAATAGAGGAACTCTACAAATCAGGGTAAATGCTGAGATATGCCGATACGGTAAGCATAATCACCAAAACTCTACAAAGAAATAAATGAAAGTTACACGTTTTGCTGCTGCCGCAAGAAATATGGACCTACACATCAGCAAGCAAAATACCCAATGCGAAAGATGGCGAACAAAACTTTTGGAGGACAAGCCCAACAAATGGCTGTAGTACCAATGATAAATGGAATGGTATAATATTCATAAGATGTACCTATTGCCATTTTGTGATATAAATTGTTATTACTGCCTATCTGCAAGAAAAATAAATAATAAATGTTGTTAACCTAAGAACTGCAGTTAAAAAATCTGTAAGGGGCTTTACTTAGAACTCCCTCGAAAGCGGACGTTGAGACACTAATCAATTTTAAAAATCTAAGAAAAATAGTGCTAAAAATATCTTCACATTCGTAATAATACTGAAACAACAAAGAGGAAACACTTAGCAATGCGAATTAACAAAATTATAAATAAAAAAATGTAACGGTGATAGGATTCGAACTACGAACAGCGAAAATTGCGTGCATTGCGTTGGAACGAACAGGTGCACACAAACAGTAACGCCGTGGGCTGAGAGAAAAAACCCGACCGTAAATAACACGCGAGTGAATAAAACGGCGATCTAAAATTGTATACGTATAGCTAGGTTAGCAACGTGTATGCGGTAAACTAACGCAAGTCCTATTAAAACGAATTGCGACACTACCGGCTTTCTCTTAGAAAGAAGGAAAAGTAAGAGCAAGTTTCCGAACGTGTGAAGTGGACAAGCTCTTGACGCTATCCGAAAAACACGCCGAAATGACAGGTAGTAAAGAAAACTGGTCAGGAGACCCCAAAAGAAAAGAGAGGGAATCACGTTCTCCATTCAAGAATAGTAAGAAACCAAACAGATCACCAACGAAATATAGCCGTTACAAAGAAGCAGACTAAGAAGATGAAGATGTCAAAACTCTACTAAAAACAGTCATCAAAGAGCTACGCGAAATTAAAGTAGGAAACGAAGTAACAAATAAGGAATTTCGGAGAATGAGTGAAGAAAATGCTCAATATGGAAATAAGGCTAGAAATATACCAGAAAGAAAATAAAAAAAAACAACATAGTAATAACTGGACTAAAGGAGATTTCTGAGGATAAAAACTTAAAGAACAATGTAGAAAACTTCATAAAACAACACCTGGACGAAGACGTAGAAATTCTAAGCGCTGTTAAATTGGGAAAGGAAGCCTGTCTCGCCAAGATGAAAGATTTTAACCAGAAAATGAAAGTAATGAAAAAAAATCCAAACTAAGGCTCTTTCGAGGAGAAAATATTTACGTAAACGATGATTTGACTAAAATAGAAAAAGAAGTACAGAAACAGATCAGAGAAAAAACAAAACAATGAGACAAGAAGGGAAAACAACAAAAATGGGTTATAACAAGGTGACGGTAGATGGTATAGTGTGGAAATGGGACCGAACTGCTGAAACCTTAGTGAAACTAAAAAACCAAGGAAACTAAGTTCGTATAGTAAGGACAGGGAAAATGGAAATCGATCGTTGGGTATGGATAAAGACATGAGAAAAATGGTAACGACTACGAATCTACATTTAGAAAAAAAAAACGAAAAAGATAAAAAAGAAAGAAAGCAATACAATATTTAAAAATTTAACTGAAGTAGGAACTTGGAATGTAAGGACACTACGTCAAGCAGGAAATTTGGCACAACTAATAAGAGAAGTGGAAAGATATAACATAGAAATTTTAGGAGTAAACGAAGTAAGACGGATTGGCCAAGGGGAGGCAAAAACAGGAAAATATAAAATTCTCTATTCAGGGACCGATGAAGATGTAGGTGAACACAACTGCAGAGTAGGCTTTGTATTAAATGAACGAGCAAATCAGTTTCTTATTGAATGGAAGCCAATAGATGAGAGATTAATTAGAATACGGTTAAAAACAAAAAGAAGGAAAATGATAATTATACAATGTTACGCACCCACTGAAGTATCGGAATATGAAGATAAGGAAATGTTCTACAGTAAACTATACAGGCTAATGGGAAGTATCCCTACAGAAGACATAACAATTTTTACGGGAGATCTCAATGCCCGAGTAGAAGTAGATAACAATGGATATGAAAATGAAATGGGAGGAGAAGGGATTGGCGAAGGCAATGAGAACGATGAACTGCTGTTAGAGTTATGCGGAATGTTCAACCTAAAAATAGGAGGTACAATGTTTACACACAAAATCTGCCATAAGGTCACATGGGTACTCCAAATAGTAAGACCGAAAGTCAAATTGACCACAACAGCTACTACGATTGACAGAACTTATAGAGAAAGAATTTGAAGACAAAAAATACACGATAGTGTCATTCATAGACCTCCAGAACGCCTTTGACAAAGTTTGGTTAGCCGGCCTACAATATAAATTGATCAAGCTTGAAATACCAGACTATCTTACCAAGATCATTGTATCATTTATTAGTAAAAGAACGTTCGCAGTTAGATTTAACTCAGCTCTTTCCCAAATAAAACCAATTAATTGTGGCGTTCCACAGGGAAGCATTATAGATCCCATATTATTCAACATATACGTCTATGATATACCTGTTATGATGAACTCCACACTAACGATGTTTGCAGATGACACTGCAATTGCTACACAGAATGAAAATCTCGTAATTGCAGTAAATGAACAACAAAACGCGCTAAATAATATCAATATATGGCTTAGAAAATGCAAAATAATTATTAATGTAAAAAATGCCAAGTAAAAGTATTCACACTCAGAAAAATAGGAAATTTACCCAAGATATACCGTCTGTTCTATAAAACAGGCATCGCCTTCTAGCTACTTTATTATTTATTTTAGACCCAATATACCTTATATCAAATCAAATGGCACATAAAAACCTACATTTTAACACTATCAAAAAATTTTTATCTTCTATGTAAATCAGAAAGAATTTCAATGGGATCCTAGAGAATCCGCTGTCAAATATCTTGGTGTATACTTAGATACCAGATTGGGATGGGGATACCACATTAATAAAAAACTTAACGAGTGCCAGGCAAGATTAATGCTTCTAAATCCTCTGATAAATCGAAAATCTCAGTTGCACCTAGACTGTGTCCTTTTAATGTATAAATCAATCTTGAGGCGAATTCTAACTTACACGTGCTCAGTGTGGTGTAACACAACAAAAACAAACTTAAACAAGCTACAGGTTATGCAAAATAACATTTTACGAATAGCAGCAAATTCCCCATGGTTTGTGCGTAATACTCAACTCCACCACGAACTGAGCATACCAACCATCCTTGAACACATAAACAAAGTGCGAACCAAATTTTTTGTGAACATGAACCTCTGTCCAAGTGCAGTGCATTATAACCTTGGGAGCAAAGACATACATATAAGACTGAAAATAAAATTGCCCCAAGACTTAACAGACTAATAGTACTACCGTTGATTGACGTATTATATAAAACTACTTAGATATTTTAACGCTGTAATTCGTATTAGTTACAGAGGTTTAGTCCTCCAAAACTATTTATATACAGTCATATTGTAAATTATTGTAAAACAACTGTGTATAGCATAAGAAAGTGCTGATCCGGTTCAAATAAATTTAAAAAAAAAGAGTTATTCGGAATGTTCAATCTAAAAATAGGAGGTACAATGTTTACACACAAAATCTGCCATAAGGTCACATGGGTACTCCAGATGGTAAGACCGAAAGTCAGATTGACCACATATGTATCGGACAAAAGATACTAAAATGTTCTGGGATACTTGCAACTAGAGAGGAGCAGACATAAGATCAGACCACCATCTACTTATAGTCAAGTTAAAAACATGGAAAAAATAAAAAACAAACAAACATTCAAGCAACAGATTTACGATACCAGAAAGGCTAATAATGAACAAATTCGGAAAAAATATACACAAACATTGAGAGAGAAGTGCCTAACCATAGATTACAGCAAACACATAGAGAATGTATAGAAGAGATACAAAAATGCACTCTTAGAAACCGGCAAGAAAGTATTGGGCTTAAAACCCCACAACAGAAAACCATGGATTAGTGATCAGACATGGAATATGATTAAAAAAAGAAGAAGAGTAAAGCTGCGAATGTTAAAAGAACGCAACAAAGACAGAAAAAAAGGAATCCAAGAGGAATGCAACAAAACTGCGCTAGAAATAAAGAAAAACATCATAAAAGATAAAAGACAGTGTATAGAAAAAACAGCGGAAGAAGCGCAGAAAGCAGCTTCAATTGGGGACACAAGAACAATCTATAAGAAAATAAGAAAAATTGGAGGTAGAAGACGGTATAACAACATTGTTAAAGATAAAGATGGACAAATAATAACCGCACAAGATAAACAAATTCAAATATGGGCTAGAAATTTTAAAGAAATACTAAACATTGAGAGAAAGGTAATAGTAAAAGTTCACGAAGAGGAGCAAATACCAGAATTAGACATTAAAACAGAACCGCCAATAAATGAAGAGATAATAGAGGCCATTAACAAACTCGAAACAGAGCACCAGGGATAGACGCGATCACGGGAGACTTGCTGAAGATAGATGTACCAAACACGGCGGAATTACTCTACCCACTATTTGTAAAAATATGGTAAGAAGAAAGATTTCCTGCAGATTGGAAGATACCAAAAAAAGGAGACCTGAAAACATGCAATAATTGGAAAGGAATTACCCTGCTATTTATATATCTAGGGAGCAAAGGTATTTACTCCCGCGTGTGAATTTAATTCCCGACGCGTTAGCGGTGGGCATTAAACACACAAGGGAGGAAATGAATATTTGCTCCACTGATATATATATGTATATATGATTTTTTCTTCGAACGCAATGTTTCAAAAATGTTGCTTTAGGAAATCATTATAGTGACTCTAGATTTCTGTAGTGACATTTTGTCTAATTTCCAAATCAGCATAACGTTGTAAAGCTTTGGTGTGATATCCATGGTAAAATTGGCTCTCGCTGATTGGAAATTGACAGTTTTGTTTCCTAAAACTAGGGCGCAAAAGCCGGCTTTCTATACAGTGAGTAGAAAAATAAAATATTCTGTGGAATATTAGTAAACAAAATGAAAGACGAGTTAGATAAAGGACTAAGGAAAGAACAACATGGATTTAAAGGCGAAAAATATTGTATTGATTTAATAAACACACTAGGAATAATAACAGAACACGCAGCAGCAAATCAATCACCCCTATACCTCGCATTCGTAGATTTCGAAAAAGCCTTCGACTCGATAAACAGCGAAAACATTACTCAAAAATACTAGAGGAGTACCACAGAAATTAATTAACTTAATCAAAGAAGGTTACAACCAAAACACAAGTGTTGTCAAACATGAAGAGAAACTATCTCAAGAATTCTAAACAGAAGTGGGTGTGAAACAGGGGTGTGTACTTTCGTCACTGTTATTCATAGTAGTCTTACATGAAGTTATGAGATTGGTAATAGACAACAAAAAGAGAGGTATAACTTGGAATCTGATGGAAAAACTCGAAGATTTAAACTTTGCAGATGACATTTGCTTATTATACAACAAGATCCAACATTTACAAGAAAAATTGAGTATCTTAAATAGAGAAGGAAAACAAGTGGGAGTGAAAATAAACACAAGTAAAACTAAAGCAATGTACTTTAATACAGAAAGAAATCAAGAAATATTCATATACAATACCGCGAGCGGTCGACGAATTGCCGAAAATTTTTGTCAAAGTGTATGAGTGTTTATTGCTTCGATATAAATTGGTCGAGTGCGACAGCACGAGACCAATTTTGAAGCAATAAACACGAATAAACACTTTGACAAAAATTCATGCAATTCGTCGGCTGCAAGCGGCATTTGAAGGACTATTCAACGAACAAAATTGACATTTCTTAGTAATTAATCAATTTTATCACGTCCTCTTTGAAAATAAAAAGCTGTTGACGTAAAATAAATTGTTTGTCAAATTTGACATTTCTAATATCATATTTGATTAATTTTACAGGAAGTTAAATAAATGTCACAGGAAGAGAAAAAAATTGTCATTAAAACTCCGCTAGCGGAATTGTTGCACAATTTTACGCTGATTGGTGGCAAATGACATAAATACTAAATTATGATTGGTGAATAGTTAACTTGAAGGGGGTGAGTTGAATAGTCCTAGAAAATAAAGTAATAGAAGAATTGAAACAATTCAACTACTTAGGAAATATAATAGCAGGGAATGATGGAGTTCCAAAAGACGTCGACATAAGGATAAATAAAGCTAGGAGTGTGTTTATGGCACTAAGCAGGACATGTCGCTCAAATAACCTAACCATTCAAACGAAAATGAAAGTATTCAACTCGATGGTAAAGCTTGTCTTACTCTATTGCTCAGAAACCTGGACACTGACCAAAAAAATAGAACAAAAACTGCAAGTATTTATAAATCGATGCTTAGGGAGCATACTACAAATCTGGCGGCCCAATAAGATAAGCAATAAAGACCTGTGGCAACGCACGGGAGAGAAGCAAATAGGCACGCCGATAAAGAGAAGGAAGTTTAAATGGCTGGGACACACACTGAGGAAGGAGAGACACGAGATTCCTAGAAAAGTACTACAGTGGTACCCAGAAGGGAAAAAGACCAGGACGCCCTAAAGAAACGTGGTCCAAAAAGACGCAGCAGGAGCCATCGAGGAGCTTTGTTGTTCAATTTTTTTACTATTTTACAACATTACACTGTAACTGTTGAGCCCCATTTTCGACAAGTGTGAAGCCTGGCCTATGTGCAAGTTACTACGTTTATCTATTACTCAGTTAACGCAAAAATAAACCTATTTTTTAAGGCGCTCACCCTGTACAAATTTTCTTGGTTTCATGCCAGGTAGACATATAATCTGCATGTAAATACCGTTTTGTTCCTATTATTTTCAAACTTACAAAATTACCGGTGATAGGATTTGAAGTACAGCGCAGACGAACGCGAATTTAAATACAACCGCTCATCCACCCTGACATCGACGACCTCTCCCGGCTTTGCGATGGCGTGGAGTTATTTAAAAGAACGAACTTGTTCAAACTTTTTGACTCTTTTACTATATTACCCTGTATCTGTTGGGTTCCATTTTCGACAAATGTAAAGCATAGGTTTGAAAATTACTACTCTTATCTGTTTCTCAATTAACGTAAAACTAAACACAATTTTATTTTTATAAGGTGCTCACGTTGTATACATTTTTCAAACATTTTTCTCGGTTTCATGTAAGGTAGACATATAATCTGCATGCAAAACATTGTCTTTTTCCAACAAATAGTTTTTGAGTTATACCGCCAACGGACAGATAGATAGACAGACGGACGGACGGAATTGGGAAAACCTGTTTTTCGTCATCTACGGAGTCTGAAATATGAAGATCTGAAGAAATTTCGGAAGGTAATTGTTTCGTGATCACAATTACTTTCTTCGTCATTCAGACGAGGGAAGTCAGAAAGTATGAAAGTGTTTGGCAAAATATTTTTATTTTGAAAATTTGTGAAAGAGCAACAGTGTAACACCATAATTAACAGAAATCATAACCTTAAAAGTGTAGGAAATGAAAACGGCATTAGAACACCTGATTTACAAAGCCAATTTACAATAGTTAAACTATGAGTTTACCATGGTCAAGTCTCATCCAGAAACATTTGGAATGGATTAGAAGAAAGTACATTACCGATAAAATCATATACGAGGAACATTTACCATTTATTATTCTTAGCATAGAGGCATTGACTGAATAATGAAATAGAATTATAGAACTGTCATTTAATGACGTTGATATACGTGTAACTGTGTTTGCCTGGCATTTTTAATTTAA
Source organism: Agriotes lineatus (assembly GCA_940337035.1). Taxonomy (NCBI): domain Eukaryota; kingdom Metazoa; phylum Arthropoda; class Insecta; order Coleoptera; family Elateridae; genus Agriotes; species Agriotes lineatus. The sequence continues at coordinate 21,249,499 of OW679197.1, forward strand.
AAGTTTTCCATTCTGATGTTTGCTATTAAAAATCAAAATATAAATGTGAAACAACTGCTGTGATAAAGTACCTATAGAAAGAACGCTGATCACAGTACAAAATCTATAAGGATAAAACTAATGTATTGGGTTGCGGGATTGCAAATTAGGGAGAAAGTCCTGCAAACAGGCACAAGGCGTTGGACCGCCAGCAAGGGTCCTTACCAAGGATAATATTGATTTGGTCCACTAGGTATTCAATGATCGAAGAATTACTCTGAAATATATATAGGAGACATTAGGTTTGTCTGTGGGTAGCATCGAAAAAAAATAGACTCAGAAATGGGTCTCAGAAAGGTATAAACACGATATAGGGCGATCAGAAACGCATCAGACACTGTAGACGACACCTGAGTTTATCACTTTGACTCAGTGTCAAAACGTAAGAGTATGATATGGAGACATAGGGACTATCCGCCCTTATATCGAGTCAATTTCTCAGCCGGTAAGATCATGGTTACAATGTTTTGGAATTTTGAAGGTGTAATTTTTATCGATTACTAGCTGAGCCGGCAAACGTTGTTCTGCCCAAAAATAATTTGTTTTTGTACACACATCTTCTGAATATGAACCAAATCAGACCATAACTACACATTTTTGTAAATATACCGACTCCATCGCCACTTACCTGATCCATTTTGTCTAAAAATATTTCTTTCCACGTAACTAACATACAGGATGTCTGGCGAAGTTCTCCCGCCACTTAAGGAGCATGTTTTTGAGGTCATTTTAAGCAAAAAAGTTCATATGAACATGTGTCCTATTCTCGGTATTTATTGAGCTATACACATTTCAAACTAAATTATCTTAAATAATTTTTATTTTTATCAAAAATAACAAAATAAATTACTGCAGCTTAATAATTTAACAGAACGTAGTCATAGATGTTCAAAAATTTTACCTCCTACTTCAATGCATTTAGCCTCACGCCTATGAATACCACGCGTTCCATACACTACCTTACCATGGCTGTCTTTTATTTGTGCTGCAGCGTTCAAAATTCGCTGGATTAAAGCCTCGCATGTTTCTACTTTCTCGTTGTACACCAACTCTTTCATCCAACCCCATATGTTGTAATCTAGGTAATTTAGATCTGGAAATCTGGCCGGCCAATTGTGTGACCCACTCGGCCAATCCAATACTGAGAATAGGACACATGTTCATATGAACTTTTTTGCTTAAAATGACCCCAAAAACATGCTCCTTAAGTGCCGGGAGAACTTTGCGAGACACCTTGTATATTCTGAATATGAGCCAAATCGGACCATAAATATAATTTATCGAAATACCCCGACCCCACCTATTCTAAAATGGTTGTTCAGAAACCTTCGTGGGCATACGCACAACAACTCACCAAAGTTTCATCGCAATGGGATGAATGGTATAGGAACGCATACGAGACAAACAAAAAACACATTAATTTTTATATTTTTTTAACTTGAATTATTTCTTTCGAATTTCAATATTATTTAATTATTAAAATTGATAGCGCCTTGCGATTCTTTCAGGGTTAGTTCAATTATCTAGTTGCTTGTTAATTACATTTTATTTTAAAAATTACTTTCAATTGTGTAATGACATTAACTGTCACCTTTTATGTCAAACAAAATTCTATTAATAATCTCAATCAAATATGACAAATGTTCTTCTATCTGTATTATATTGAGTTTTATATTCTACGGTAAGTACTTATTTTTAGTTTATTGCACTTTTTAAATTGTCTTTTATTTACTTTAGCGTTGATAGCACAAGACTACCACCCACCTTGCACTGCTCCTACTCTCACTGCTCTAATTTCACCTCCAAGATCGTAATCCTCCTGACGTTAGCAGCTTGGACCCTTAGTTAGTCTTGCTGTGAGGTACTGCTTACTGACAACAGCTGTCAACTTGTCGACTCTCGGCTGCTACCAGGACAGACCTCTTCCTACTCTGCTCGTGCAACTGCTAACTTCCGGAAACACCATGCTTCATACAGCTCCACGGCAAGTTAGCTGTCACAGGCGATCTCCAATTGATATCCTTTTTCCGTAGCTCCAAGCTTCACCAACCTCTGTCGTCAGTAACCAACAGAATACTCCAGATCCAGTCGTCCCTCTGCTATCTTCCCTCAATAGAACTTCTCGTCTTCAGAACGCCTTTAACAAACCCAGCACTTGGCAATACTCAAACCAATGTAACTCCATGTCAATTGTATTATTTAAAATAAACTATTTCCATCCAAATCTTGAATTCTTCTATAATTAATAACTCTGCTTGCTTCTATTTAGTTCTTCCATCTTCCAATTCTCTTCTATAACTGTTGCTTCATTTGTAATAATCTTCTTTATATTTCACTAGTATTATCACCGCGTAGATTTTATTAATGACCTTTTTAAAACCTTTTTAGACTAACACATTCAAAATAGCGTAAATTTCAATATTTTTATTCAGACCAAAATTGTAAAAACGTACATATTTTTATAATTTGTTATGATTAATAATCGTAACAAATTCGCCTAACTACCATATTTTAATTATTAATGCCATCTATAATTTAAGTTCATTTGAGTCTTACCTACTTCATCCATAGCTAAGTGATAAGCATTTTGGCTACTGATCTAAGGGTCGAGAGTTCGATCCCCGATCCCGGTGAGGTTTTTAAAAATAAAAAAATGCGGATGAAAACCTCTACAGAATGCCATCAGTCGGAAGTGATGTAAATCCGTGGGTCCCATGTTACTACGATGTGTAGCCTGTAAAAGATCCCTTGCTAGGGTTGGAACTCCTTAGTCTCCCCAAAATTTGAAATAGGACTAAGGTACCTGGTACTTTGCATGCCTAGACCTTGTTTATGGGGTTGGCAAAAAAAGGCCTATGAAAGCCTACTTGCTAGACTCGCTAGAGTCTCCCCAAAAATACTACTACTGCTACTACCTACTTCAACATATTTTTTCAGCAGAATTTACATTTGTCATGTGTGATACAAGCATGTATTTACGTTCTAAATTCCAAAACCCCTATAGAATACTCAATAGTTATCATTTTCATATTAATTTGTCTCAAATTAGATTTTTAATAATAAACTTAATTCAAACAGTCTGTTTTTTAAATTTGCCAAAATCGATTGCATTGGTGATCCAAATTCTATTTACATATTATATATTCAGCCAAATCCAACTACTAGTGTACCATAAATTATATAGATTTATCACGTGGCTACAAGATAACAGGTGAATATTATGCAAAATCACTTCCCAAAGTTCGTGAGGCGATAAAAAAATCGAGCAAAATTGAAGCACGGCGTCCTGTTTCATCCAGGCAACGCTCCAGCCCACAAAAGTTGTACTGCCAAAGATGCCATTCAAAATGCTGTTTTTGACATGATGAAACAACTTGGCTATTCCACGATCTGGCTGCTAATGACTGTTGGCTGTGAACTGCACTCGTGTGTGAGAAAGTAACAGTCTAATACTGATCTATAAATACACGATATTATTGTTTACTAAGTATTATGCATTGCTGAAATTAAAAATGGCGCAGTAACAACTTACTTCCGTTTCGTCGATAGGAAGCACGTTTATTTTAAGTAATACGAATGTTATTTTGTTCAACTTCCGGTTAAGTAGGAATAAAAGCTAAAATGACTATCAAACATTTATTATATAGAAAATATAGATACATCTCTCAACTAAATTTCTACATAATCCTCATTGCGATGAAGGCACTTATCATACCGTGGATAGGTATAGAGATATGTCCTCTTGAAAGAAGGTTGCCGCCTTGTTACTCAGACAACTGTTCACGTTGGTTTTTAGCTTCTTCTTTCAATTTTCTGGATAGTTCCCGCAAACAGCAGTCCCTTATAAACTTTACTCGTTTGACGATAAATTTTGGCCGAATTAGAGCGTACTGCACCTGCCAAATGAGAACAGCGCACCGTAAGCCCTAATTATTTTCCTTCTGCCTGCAGTCTCAATCCTGAAGGGCATAATGCAATCAAAATTTATCATCGAGAATGTGCAGTTTATTACCGACGGCTGTGTGCGGAAATAGTGCAGAAACTTTTAAAAAGCTAAAAATCAACGTAAACAGTTGGCTGAGTGATCAGGCGGCAATCTTCTGCGCCAAGGTATGATAAGTGCTTTCATCGAAATGGGAACTATGTAGAAATGGAGCTGAGAGATGTGCCTACATTTTCTATACAACAAATTTTTGATATTCAATTTCGTTTTTTATTCTTACCGAATCGGAGGTTGAAGAAATAATAGCCCTCGTATAATCTGTTCAGGTCGGGAATAGTTAGAAAAGTTAGTACTGATAAATATTTTATAAAGACATTCCCCACAAATTTAAATTTCAAGTTCTTCATTTACATTTATTAAATCCAACTCCACTTAAAGCATCATTGGATCAACATAGAATTAAAGACATTTACTTATTCTGTTTAATTGTTAAGATACCTAAAATACACTTTCAATTTATATTTCTTTGTATTATCTTTTATTTTGGCGGATTTTTAAGTTTGAATGGAGTTTTTCATTCCAATTTTATAATTAGCCATTCAAAAAAATTAAGGGGCCACTTTTTATCTATTTTTAACGTTCCTAGAAGAGTAACTATGATTGAAGGTGTTAATACAGTTTATCAATCAAGTATAAAGCTACCATGTTGTCCTACTGTTTGTCTAATTTGGTTTTGGAGGCAACAGTAAAATAACTGTATTTTGTATGAAAATCAAAGTGTTTTTGAGTATAAAATTCATTCCAAATAAATCATCCCAAATAATTACCAACTTCGTATATCGTAAATGACAGCACTCAGCAGCTTCTTTTGCTGATTTCTGTGAGCTTGACATTGAATTTCATATATGGTCCATAATTTTAAATTTATTGGTTAGTCTGGTAATGAAGTAGTCATCAGTTAGTAAAGCAGTAATTACGATACACATAATAGTAGATAGCAACTAAGCCTTGACATAATTATGATCAAGTTGCTCCTGCTTGACTCTAAACGCAATCCTGCTCCTCTGCTCTTCCTACTGTACCCTAATTCCGTAACAATACTTGCTGAAAATTTATTGACACACTACATCGAATCGCTGGGATTCGCATAAAGTGTGCGACGTGATGCACTCATTTTTAATAGTTTCATACAATCATTTGTTCCGTTCTTTAATAGATTTTCTAATAATTTTTCTACGGCCATTAAGCATTATCTTCCTACATTATATCACTCAGTTGAATTAGATAATACATTTTGATACTAGTTTATAGGTACGCCTGTTAGATATTCTAGGTTATGTAGACATTCAAACTTACGATAAAGCGTGATTTAAAATAGTATTAAAACACGCCACCAATGGCAACGTGCAAAAAAGACGTAATTCGGGCGCTAATATTAAGAGTGCTACCAACGTCACTTTTGACACTAGAAACTGTGCAAAAAGTTGTCATTTTGACATGATCGTAGAAAATAGCCTTTGTGCAGCAAGGGCTAAAAGTGGACGTTTATGCACGAGACATGAAAATTATGAAACGAAGTCGAAGGCTGAGTTTCATAACATGTCTCGTGCATAAACACCCTTAGCACGAGTTTGCACACAATATTTTTTACGGCCTTAAATTTACTGTTATTAATAAATAAATATCGATTTAACAAAGGTTTCCATTTATGACTGTTTCTGCAGCTAGTAGCTGTCAAAGTTAGTTATCAAAGGTAATTATAAATGTACACATTTTACTTTATGCATTGCATAATGCTTTAATTATTTAAAAACAAACACTTTACCTGTAACGGAAAAAGTAACTAGAATAACTTTACAACCTCACTTCCAGTTCGAAATTCTAAATCCAACACCAGCTGTTTACTTTTAGCACATGGGCTAAAAGTAAACAGCTGATTTCACTTTTAACACGCCTACTTTTAGTAGTGATCGTAGAAAAATAACTTTATCTACTACCACTACTAAAAGTAGGCCTTTTAGCGCTAGCTTGTTTCACTAAAAGTGACGTTTTATAGTTTACCGTGGTTAAAGAAATCAGCTGTTCACTTTTAGCCCATGTGCTAAAAGTGAAGTGAGGTTATAAAACTACAATTTCGAACTGGAAGTGAAGTTGTACAGTTATTCTAGTTCCTTCTTGCGTTACAGGTAAAGTATTTTTGAAATAATTAAAGCATTATGTAATAAATACAGTCAGATGTGGAGTATCAATAATTACATTTCGTAACTCACCTTGACAGAACTGGCGTGGCAAACAATGGCCCGCGCGGCGTGGCCTACTTATTATTATGACATAAATTAGAAGTGTCGTAGATGCAAACCTTTGTTAAATCGATATTTATGGACTAATAACAGTAAAATTAAGGTCGTAGATAAAATATTGTATGCAATGTGTGCTAAAAGTCGTTTATGCACGAGACATGTTATGAAACTCAGTCTTCGGCTTCGTTTCATAATTTTCTTGCCTTGTGCATAAACGTCGACTTTTAGCACTTGTTGCATAAATAGCTATTATATCTACTCCAGTGGCATAAGTAACTCTTTACGTAACTCATTTGACACTATTTCCGTAGGTAATGAAGCTTATTACACCACTCAGTTATGTAATGGATTAATTACCTAACTGAGTAGTCTAATGGCTTCAATACATAACTGAATAGTGTCAAATGAATGACATTTCTCTTAATTCACTTTTCTCTCTCAAGCAGTTGTAGATAAAATTTTGGACAATACATGTGTGATAATGCATCATTAATACACTGGCATCTATATTGATTATGCTCTTATGCCACATGTGTAGTAAATAACTATTTTCTTCTTTGATGTCGCAATATGGATATTATAACACCGAAAACAGTGCTGCAATGGAGTCCATTATAACGCTTTTGGTAACTATTTCTTTCATAAGATTGATGACATTTGCCTTCACATGCTCACAACACGGCAAACGTCAAACGTTGAATACATAACCACAATCCCTGAACTGTATTTATTAAATTTATTGTAAAAATATAAGTTAAACTGAAATTACCTTTTAACGAATTAACTAAACACAATTATTGTTCTAGGCAAGGCAATATTTGAACAACACACAACCAAAAAGCTTGCACCAAATTTAAACTAATTTAACTGTCAGAGCAGCGAAATTGATACTTTGTCCAATAATAGATGGCGGCTGTCAAATGTCACTTGTAAGGTCACTAAATACATAAAGGTACCGCCATTCCATTCCAAGATTTTGCTCCCCCAAATTAAAAAGGACAGAACATTGTAAAAAAGTGAGAGTGAGAGTGAGACACTAATAACAGGAACCCCAAATTAAAAGAGACAAAAGATATATGTTTGCACAGTTGGCGGTACCTTTATGATTTAGTGACCTTAGTCACTTGACAATTTCAACATCATTACGCTCAAAAATCCCTAGATTGCAATGCAATATTTTTAGTATTCGAAATTTAAAATTCCTATAAAATCAGCAACTCAAAGTAGATAAAATAGTATATTATGCTCGTTTAATAAGAGGCATTGCAGCACGTGTTCCATTGGAGCACTCCTCGCTGAGATCGTCATGCCCCAAAACCCATGCGTGCTACAATGGGTTCTCTTATGAAACTCGTATAATAATATACTATTATTATTATTAAACTCTGTGAAACAATAGGGCTATTATTTTACTTAGTGAGATAATGCGATTTTGATGTTTTTGGGTAAACGTAGATATAGAACTTGTTAGCTTTTCTCTTACCTTTATGTCAGCCTTCTATATTTTACTTCAAAAATCGTACGCTATAAAAGTGTGCTTGTGGGCCCCTTACTAGCTTCAGTGAAGACTGCGTGCTGGAAAGTCCTAATTATCTGTGCGCCAACAAATTTTATTACTCTCAAGTACACCTACATAGGGGAAAGAAAACTTACAACTTTCGCTGTATATATATAGCACATTACAATCTTTGAAACTTGAACGGTTAAATCCAAGAAGCAATTCTTTATATAGATTTATTAATACTTCTTGTTTTGGTTATTATTGTTGCATAAAAGGGAGCAATTGTCAGCTTCCATTTTATATCTAATCATATTTCGAATTTAAGATTACGTCAATTAACTTTTTGATTATTTTGTCCGACAGTTATCTATTAGCTAGTGTACAATTATGGGGTTATAAACTGTTGTTACTTCTAAAAATATGTGAAATATCACGGTATTAACTTTAATTCACTTATCTGTAACCGTTACGCTTGCGGAATTGAAGACTAGCCTCTCAGAAGCTTAACCAGCATGCATCATTGACCAAGAGGATGATCTGCTCTCCTAAACTCTTACTCTGATAGCCACTAAACGTTAGCTGTCAGCTGACCGCGATCAACCGCACGACTCTCTCTCCGTAGTGAAAGTCCTTTGGAAGATATTTTCAAACTTATACGATTACGTCGCCCTGAACTTGTCGCCTATAATAACAGGCAAAAACTATGGAATAATTTCTGTGGTTCTTTAATCAGTCAAAATGACTTGGAACTACTTCCTTTGGAAAATGGTACCCACTCTCAAAATCTGCCTCAAGCACGCTTCGTTAGTATCAACATACCATTAAGGAAGAACAGGGTTCGTCACCTTTTTACCACGAAACTTTTAATGCACAACTATGTTTTTCTCATGTCACCGATTCGATAACAAAAAACCGTTATTATTTTCTTACCTTCTTTTTTTTTTTGAAAACCCTTCCAACTCGGATATTAATTTTTATACGCTTCCACTGCGTTTTCCTAGAGTACCTATATAATAAACCTACGTTTTCCCAATTGATCGTCTATTCATGGCTATATATGTATAACGTAAACTAATAACACTAATAAAATAGGCTTTTAACAAGTAACAAACTGCATTTATCAAAAAATTTACAATGGCAAAGCTTGGAGGCTTAATGATTTATCTAAATATTGATAACATACTCACTATAATTATTTGTAGAAATACAAACACAATTTCTGTCATGGCAAGACACTAAAGTACAATGACGAATTTTTTACGTACTGCTACAAAAATGTCAAAGATTCCTAATTTGAAACGCGCACTTCTGAATTTCCGCATGCGTGAAATCACTCGTTTCCTTACTTGTTCCATAAAGTCTACGCAGATATTCTACCGATTTCAGTTTCAAATAGTTGGCCTAATTCTTTAATTTTGTCTGTTTATTGTTATATTTTAGTTTTTCCATCCCTTTATATATTACTTTCCTCACGTAAAAGACGAAAGATGTATTGTACTCGCGAAAAAATCCACTTCCGAAATTTCTTCAGATCTTCACGTTTCAGAGTCCCTAGATGACGAAAAACAAGTTTCTCAATTCCATCTGTTTGTATGTCTGTTGCCGGTATAACTCAAAAATTATTTGTTGCAGGAAGACGTTATTTTGCATGTAGATTATATGTCTACATGGCATGAAACCGAGAAAATTTCGATCAAATATATACAGAGTGAGCACCTTTAAAAAATAAAACTTTGTCTGTTTTAGCTTTAACTGAGAAACAGATAAATGTAATAATTTGCAGGCTCTACTCTGGCTGAAAATGGAACCCAACAAATACAGGCTACATTTTGTAAGAGACAAAATGAAGCAACGAATAAGGGCGTTGTGTTTACTGTAGCTGCATCGCGTAGCAGAATGGAAACGACGGGAGCGTTACGCGCTTACTGCTTGGTTTCCTTCGAAGCCCCTTCCGCAGGCTCTGAAATCGTGACAAGTTCGAATTTTGTTTGTAATATTTTTTTATTTGCAAATTGATGTAATTTGCATTACTAAGTGTCACATTTTATTGTTTCAGTATTTATAGGAACGTTAAGATATTTTTATTTGTGGTTGCCTTTGATTTTTCAAAATATTTAGTCACAACTTCCATTTGCGAGGGAAGTTCTGAGTAAAGACCTTCACAGATTTTTTTCTTTATTACTAGTATTTGCCATCTTACTATTATGTGGCTGCTTTGCGATTTGATGACATATAATTTATTTCATGTTTATATTACCATTTGGACTAATTCCAGTCTGCTTTTGTAATACTGCTTGTAGAAGAAGCTATTCAGGACAAATAATTATAATTTTAATTTTAAGAAATTATATAAATACTCACATATGTTGTTCCCCAAAATGTATGAGACATTTTCTATTCTATCTTTAGCTCCTTATAGTTTTAGGTATAAATTAGCATTAAAATTTCCCATAATGATCCCCTATTCGGTTTAACTGATTTTATATTTGGTTTGTATTATTATAATGTAAGTAACTCTGATAGTGTACGAAGCTTGAAAAAATGTTGCAGTTGTGGACTACAAATGACACTGAGTGATGCAAAAAAGAATTAGTGCAGAGTGCAGACCAAGGTATTGTTCCGGATCCGGTACATTTATTATTGATCTGTTATGAATATAATTAGAATACTTGAACATTAGCCAGGAGGCCACTAGATCTATGTGCCGAAAGAAGGTGGATGCGTACGTGATGCACTTTAATAATCTGATCACATTATAATAATAATAAAGGACTTTGTTGAAAAATAAATAACACCTTTAGATATAAGAAGTAACAAAATAATGTGGCAACACTCAATTGACGAACACTAAGTCAGATTTTTTTTAATGGCAAAAGTTCAAATTGATGACTATTAACTAAATTGAATATATTTAAGCACTGACTTGATGTTGACAAAGATAAAATGACACGTACTGTTTAAAACAAGCAATAGACAGATCTTTGCTACAAGAAGGCAAGGAATTATAAATTTTAGGAAAAACAACGTTCAAAAAATAAAAATCTGTGAGGTGGGATAATTAATAGCCCTTTATTCCTGATGTTGATGTTTTGAGTATCAGTTCTAAATGCGAGGCCGTCAGAAAAGTAACTTGATGGTTTGTTAATTAATAATTTATGAACAAAACAGGCCGAGTGCAAAAAGCGACGATTACCCATATTCAACCAATTAGAGTCTCGCAGTTTGTATGAAATGTAATCATATTTTCTAATTTTATAAATTAACCTTAAACAAGAGTTTTGAATTCGTTGAACACTCTTAGCATCAGAACTGTCCAAACAAGGTCCGTAAACTAAATCTGCAAAATTAAAATGGGACAAATCGAAAGTATTGCATAAGGTCTTTTTCGCATCAGGAGTTAAAAATGTCTGTTAACGTACAAGATTCTTAAGTTGCTGAATGATTTTTGTATGCAATTGTTAATATAAAGATCAAATCTTAAATTAGAGTATATAAAAAATGTAAAGTGACGCCTATAATTGGCTTAACGGCTGTTGGCAGGGTGCGATATAAATTTTAAAAAAAAAAACTCTAAATTACGACCGGAGATTGGTACAGGTACAGGTACAGGTGTTCCAGCTATGTTAATATTGACTAAAGTTATTAAATTATCTGTGTCTTTTGGTTTGCAAAAAAGCAGAAGTAATAGTATATTTTAGAGGAAAGATAAGCAGAGAATGTTGTTCAGATATCGCTTTTAATTTGAGAGATTAGTATTGATTAAATTGTTAAACTCGTTGATGTTGTCGAGATTCAATGGTAAATAGATTTGCGTATCATGGGCATAAAAGTGGTAGTTTCAATTTTTACGTTATCATCAAAATCTGCAGTGTAAATAATATTCAGTGCGTACCAAATGTATGGAACCGGTCTTGTTATTTCAAAACTTCTTCTTCTTCTTTAGCCACTAGACGTCCACTCCTGGACATAGGCCTCTTCCAATGATTTCCATGCCGATCTTTGCTGGGCGGTTTGGATCCAGTTCTTTCCAGCATGTTGTTGGATGTCGTCTCTCCACCTCGCCTGCGGGCGTCCGACACTTCTCTTCGATTCTCTTGGTCTCCATTGCATCAATGCTGTGGTCCATTTGGAGTTGTCTCTGGCCACGTGGCCCGCCCAACGCCACCTCAGTCTCGCTACCCGCTCGATGATGTCGCAGATTCCTGTTCTTCTCCCAATGTCCTCATTCCGTATCCTGTCTCTCAGGCTCACCCTAAGCATTGCTCTTTCCATCGCCCTTTGACAAACTCGGAGACGATTGGCGCTCCTTGCTGTGAGTGTCATTGTTTCCAGTCCATATGTCGCTACTGGCAGGACGCATGCATCGTAGACCTTCCTTTTTAGGTTTGTAGGAACGGTTGGTTGACGGAGGATGTAGCTGAGGTTCCCGAATGCCATCCAGGTGAGACCAATTCGCCGGGTGATCTCTGCTGTTTGGTTATCTTTTCCAAGTTGGACGTTATGTCCCAGATAATAGTATTCACTGACCACCTCTAGGATGTGGTTTCAAAACTATTCAAGCTAAATCGATAAAATTTAATATGCATGCTGTTTACAAAGCCTTCTATTATTTCCACAGTTTTGTTATTTTTTTAACTTCGCTATTGTAAATTAAAGATTGGAAGTAGGTATTAACTGGTAAAACTGAAGATCCAGTTAGCATGGGGAACAATGAATTGTTTTATGGTGTTTAATGTAACATCAGATTGTTCAAACCGTGTTTTAACTTTATGAAGTTCATCTAGTACAAGAATCACTTATAAGCAAATTTATAAACAAATCGCGTACTTCTGCATGACTGCCTCTTCTATCACCGTATCCTATCATCATCAAGATTTCTATACGTTCTTTTTCTGTAAGATGCTCCATAATTTAGCACTTCGGGCACAGTTTTAAGCTTTTGACGTTCGGTAAACAACATAAACTAACCATTGTTTTCAACGCTCACTAAATCTTCAGTTATCCAGTTAATACCTACTCCCAATCTTATTTTACAATAGCGAAGTTATCTTTAGAGATAACTATGGCAAGCGGCATGTCGCTGAATTCTACTTGAAAATACCTTTCAAACGGTATGCAATTTGACCCCCCTTCCTATTAAAAAAAAATATGTTGGTTGTGCAGCTCCTGACCTTGTCAGTTAGAAAAATAACAAAACTGTGGAAATAATAGAAGGCTTTGCAAACAGCATGCATATTAAATGTTACCGATTTAGCTTGAATAGTTTTGAAATAACAAGGCCGGTTCCATACATTTGGTACGCACTGTATAATAAAGGACCTAATATAGAACCTTGTGGGACACCCGACTCTACACCTATCACGTTTGAAATTGAGTTACTTATTTTAACTAGTTGAGTTGTCCGAGTTAAGAAATTTTCACCCTGAAGATGCAAGCTGCAAGGTCTTGCGAAACGTTACTGACTATGAATGCACAAATAGCAACAATGCCAATGAATCTGCCTAAAAATCCTCGTTCTCAAGATACTGAAACAACACGAGCCCCCAAAGAGCATGGACATCGCATGGATTCTTGCTCGAGTTTACAAGGTGCAAGACACATTAAGGCAGAGAATGCTGGGTGTTTATCCACAAAGACTACGAGGTCTAAGCCGAAATTCTATGTTAACAAGAATAATGTTATCTGCCCCAGAATTGTGCTAATTGTGCATGAGGAATCCAGCACATCATTTTATGTAAGTGGGGAGAAGCTAAACAAACGAGTAATATTATTTCTTAAATTATTTTGATACAATATGTTTACATTGGGATCAGGTTGAATTTTATTTGTACAATTTTAGTCCATAAAAAAATATTATTAGCGGTAGTTCACAAAGTGTAGCAGGAATAATGCGATTTTTTGATTGAACAGTAAGGTCCCGTTCTTTAAGAGCCGACCTTATATTATTTTTGTTTTAACATTGAAAATGTTTAACGAATTGGAGATGTGACGCTAGTACGGTGCTCTTTTAGCGATTTGTGTGACACTTGGAAAATGTACAGTTTTTGCGAATTTGTGCATGCTGTACATATTGCAGGTGAATATTGTTAGTGTCATTTTAAACCTCTCGTCAAAGGCGAACATTCTGGTGGGGTTGTGAAACTGTAACATTCGAGGGGTCAAAATACGGAGGTTAAAACGATTTTTTTGACATGAAAGCGTTCTATGCTGTTACATCGCATATTTTTTGAAAGATCTAAATGTGATTTGGGGCTAGTTAGAAAGGGGATGAACCAACATTCATCGTACTGGCTGGTTTTTGGAGTCTGCGATGGATGGGAGCGAAGTTACAGGGGTATGAATTAGGGGAAAAGAAATAAATGTCGAATTTTGTTTTATACTGCCATGTGGATGAATCTGTGTGGTTTTAAGAATTTTATGTGGATTTGGGGTTGCAAAATGGGGAAAACCGTTATAATTTTCAGAAAACCTTTAAAATTAATATGTGTGTGACATTCGCTATTTGTAGGCTTTCTATTGGTCGATTGTATTTTTTAGGAGAATTTGGGATGTGAGGCTTTTGCAACCGAAGTAGATTTGGGGGTTGCAAAATGGGAAAAACGTTATAATTATCAGAAAAACCTTAAATAATTTTAATATATTTGTGTGACATTCGCTGTTTGGAGACGTTCTACTGGTCGACTGCATTTTTTAGGAGAATGTGCTATGTGGGACTTTTTCAACCTAGGTGGATTTGGGGGTTGCAGAATGAATAAAGCGTTATAGTTATCAGAAAAACCTTAAAAATCAATGTTTGTGTGAAATTCGCTGTTTGCAGATATTCTACTGGTTCACTGTATTCTTTTAAAAGAAAAGAGAATTCGGGGTGTGAGGGGTGGGTGGAGGAGGAAATATTTTGCCTTATTGTCTCAATTGTTAAATAAGAAAAATGTGATGTTTTGTTTGATTCTGACCCTTTGTGAAATCGTAAATTTGCAAGTATATATTAAATGGTGTGATGCTCACGGAATGTCAAATTGTATTTTTCTCTAACCTGAATAATATTTCGTGGGGATGTCATTGCCGCGCTAAACTTGTTGGTACAGTCGTAGATGGGCACTGGCAGGTTTGGGATGTAGTGTCAGCTGTTTGTACTAAAACGTAACAAGAGATTGTAAGGGAATGTAATAGAAAAAAATGGGGGGGGGGGGGTGACCTTTAAAAATATAAATACAGCTGCATATTTATTGAGATGGTTTAATGCTCGCAATTTAATTCTGTACGCATGCATAGAGAAATATTGAACAGTCAATTAAAGCACAAATTTGAAATATTTTATTTAATTGCAATCTAGACAGTCGTTGACGTTATTAAATGCATTGGAAATGAAATGCAAGAAGCATAATTAGAGGGATAAAGGCTAGTATAAGAAAAGCAGCTTTCGGAAGAATTGAATTTGAAGTTTGAGTAAAAGAAATATTTAAGATGGCTAATATAGTATAAGTAATAAAATAGGTTGGAGCATATTTGAAGCCGGACCAAATGTAAGTATATAATGCAAAAGGTTGGTTATGTGCATAATGAATATGAGCGTAGAGTTATTAATAAACGTACGGGCCAGTGGAAAGCAAGCAAGCTGAAAGGTAGATGGAAATCAAAGCACGATAAGATAGAATTTGCAAAGAGCAATGCAGAACGAGGGCAACTGAAATGAAGAATAATTAGTGACGTGGTTAAAATTGAACTCAAGCGCCAGTGCAATTTAAACTAAGTGTCCATAGCAGAGCAGTGATAAATAACAATTTATGTGACAAGAAAGGACATTTTTTATGTATAAGAAATAAAGACAATTTATAGTTTTAAGCAACAAGCTTGTTAATCAAATTTTATTGTTTTATGTGAAATTGTAACCAAAACTTATTTCCTTTGAACAATATTAGATCGCGGTTACTAGGTAACGCAATGCTCTTTTATTAAAAATAAATAGAAAAATAATTCTTGTAATGTCAACTTGTGGGCAAATGATCGTCCTGATTTTTGGTGTTTTTATATAATAAAAGCTATTTTTCAAAGTCTAAAAAGTGTACAAAGTTATTCTACAAGTCACCGGCCATAAGTGGAAGTGTTATTAAAAGTTTCTCCATCCAAAGAGTTTATAAAATTGTGCAAGCCAAGATCGGCGTGGGTTCGGCTCCGACAACCTGGAAATTTCAAACTGCGATACCAGTCGATTCCAACATCAGAAGCCAGGAATATCAAGTCCTACAAGTCGGTAAGAAGTGTAACAACATCCTAGAAGAAGATTTGGTGCCCAGGAAGCGACTTCTAGCAAATAAGGGCGTTGGCGTCACCCACAGCGGCTCCAGAGGCGAGGTCGGCGATATTTTAAAAGGTACGATATGGCAGGTTTTGATGTGGTTGGAGTCCGGAAAGCCAGTGGACTTCGAGAACACACCTTGCTGAAGAGATTCATCGTGTTTCCGAGCATCCAGATACGTCCAAGTGGCGTCACTAGAAAATGCGATTTATGACAGGATTTGCAGTTTTCACAGGAAGCCAAGACAAAAGATAGTAACGTGTCGTTTTTACGTGACAACTTGAAGCAAAACCAATTTAGATGATGCTGGGCGGGAGATTCGATTCAGTTTACCTGTGGTTTCCTTGCAAATTTTGCTTTTGAATATCAAAATAAAACGCTGTATGCACCCGCGAACCTTTTGTGATGTAAGTCAATTTTGTGAGGTTATAAATTATTGAAGTGAGTAGAGCAGTTGTACTCAAATTTTAAGTATTTGAACTACTCTGAGTTATAGCTATTAACATATCTAGGAATGTTATGAGTATCATAACTGCCGCAGATGTTTTGAAATCCGAGCTCGTAGAGCGAGGATTTTAAAACTTCTAAGGCAGTTATGATTCATAACATCCGTGATTTGTTCAATAGTTTATCGGTTGCTATATGGTTATGGTTGCCATGTAGGGTAATATTCTTTAACCCTACAGATAAGTTATGATCTAGTTACCAGCCTACTTTTGTATATGTAAACAAAGGCTTAATATCCTGAAACCGATAAAATATTTTACAGCATTATTTTAATATAAAATTTAAATTTGAAAGTAACCTGAGATATCAGTCTTGTGTTTTGCCGGAGCAAGCCCATAGGATTATTGCAATTTGATAAAATATAGAACGGGGAAATGAACAAATTTATTGGAGAGTAATAAATACGTTTCATTTTAGTTAGCCTAAGATACTGACAGGCAAGTTTTGCATTTTTAAAATTTAATATAAGTTCCCTGAGTATTGGGGTGTTTGCCTAATAGTACATTGACTTGGCGATTGTCTAACATTACATAACAGTATGTGTACGGGAAATACAAATGTAATTAGTTTAAACACTGTAAAAGCTCCCCAATCAACAAATCCTTTTAAAACGTATTTATTGAACAATTAATCCAAAACTAAAGACACATATCGGCTAAACAACTTCAAGATCTATTGGCATGTAATCCCCTATTTACACTGCCCCGTTTCTCCTAATAAAAGCAGTAAATCTTTACTCCAGGTATATTTGCTATTAAAGCACGTTTCAGGAGTCAACAAAATAAACTATAAACAATAACATGTGGAGCCGCTGAGCAGATGGCTTTAATTCTTAGAAATCCTTCACAACAACTTGCACAAGATGCTGAGAAGGTTCAAAATTATAGTACGTAATGATCTGCTATGCAGTAGAACTTCGCAGGTATGTTTACCATTAGGTCTTTATTAAATGTTTTAACATTGAAAATGTTTAACGAATTGGAGATGTAACGTTAGTACGGAGCTCTTCAATCGATTTGTGTGCCGCTTGAAAAATGCGCAGTTTTCGCGAATTTTTGCAAGTTGTACGTATTGCAAGTGAATGTTGTTGAGATCTCGTCAAGGACGAACTTTCTGGAGAGATTGTGAAAATGTACGATTCGAGGGGGCGCAAATACGGGGGTTAAAACTATATCTTGGACACGAAAGCGTTCGGTGCTGTTACATCGCATACTTTTTGAAAGATCCAAATGTAATTTGGGGCTAGTTGGAAAGATAATGAACCAACGTTTATCGTACAGGCTGGATTTTGGGGTCTGCGATGCACGGGAGCGAGTTACAGGCGTAGAAATCTGAAGTGCATTTGTAGCAAATTGGATGTTCGCATAAACAGGAAGAAAGAAAAAATATCGAATTTTGTTTTTCGCAGTATGTGGATGAATCTGCGGGTTTTTAATAATTTTGCGGCTAAGGTTGATTTAGGGGTTGCAAAATGGGGAAACCATTATAATTATCAGAAATTTTTTTAAATTATTATTTGTATGAAATGCGCTGTTTGGAGACTTTCTACTGGTCGAATTTACTTTTTAACAAAATTTGGAGTTTGGCGGCCCAAGTGGATTTGAGGGTAGCAAAATAGGGAAAACGTTATAATTATCAGAAAAACCTTATCATGAATATTTGTGTCAATTTCGCTGTTTGGAGACTTTCTACGGGTCGATTGTATTTTTTTAAAAAATTCAAGATGTGGGAATTTTGCACCAGGTGGATTTTAGGATTGCAAAATGGCGAAAACGTTAGAACTATCAGAAAAACCTTAAAATCAATATTTGTGTCAATTTCGCTGTTTGGAGATTTTCTACAGGTCAATTGTATTTTTTAAGAGAATTCAAGATGTGGGAATTTTGCGGTTCAGGTGAATTTGGAGGTTGCAAAGTGGGGAAAACGTTATAATTATCAGAAAACCTTAAAATGAATATTTGACTCAAATTCGTTGTTTGAAGACTTTTTACTGGTCGATCGTTCTTTAAGAGAATTCGGGATGTGGAGTTTTGCGGTACAGTTGAATTTGGGGTTCAGAAAATGGGAAATACGTATAATTATCGGAAAAACCTTAAATCAATATTTGTGGGAATTTCGCTGTTTGGATACTTTCTGCTGATCAATTGTATTTTTTTTTTGAGAATTTAATGTTGGAATTTTGCGGCCCAGATGGATATGGTGGTTGCCAAATGGGGAAAACGTTATAATTATCAGAAAAACCTTAAAGTCAATATTTGTATCAATTTCGCTGTTTGGAGGCTTCCTACGGGTCGATTGTATTTTTTAAGAGAATTCGGGGTGTGGGAATTTTGCGGTCCAGGTGGATTTGGAGCTTGCAAAATGGGGAAAACGTTATAATTATTAGAAAAATCTTAAATTGAATATTTGTGTGAAATTCGTTGTTTGGAGACTTTTTACTGGTCGATCGTATTTTTTAAGAGAATTCGGGATATCGAGTTTTGCGGTACAGTTAAATTTGGGGTTTGAAAAATGGGAAAAACGTATACTTATTGGAAAAACTTTAAAATCAATATTTGGGGGAATTTCGCTGTTTGGAGGCTTTCTACTAGTCAATTGTATTTTTTAGGAGAATTTGGAGAGAATGTGGGAATTTTGTGACCCAGATGGATTTGTCGGTGCCAAATGGAGAAAACGTTATAATTATCAGAAAAACCTTTAAATCAATGTTTGTGTGAAATTTGCTGTTTGGAGGCTTTCCACTGGTCGATTGTATTTTTTGAGAAAATTTGGGATGCGGGAATTTTGCGGCTCAGGTGGTTTGGAGGTTGCAAAATGGGGAAAACGTTAAAATTAAAAGAAACTCCTTAAAATCATTATTTGTGTGAATTCGCTGTTCGGAAACTTTCTACGGGTCGATATTTGAGATGTGGGAGTTTTGCGGCCCAGTTGGATTTGGGGGATGCAAAATGGGAAAAACGTTAAAATTAAAAGAAACTCCTTAAAATCATTATTTGTGTGAATTCGCTGTTTGGAAATTTTCTACTGGTCGATTCTATTTTATGAGAGTCGTAATGCGGTTGTGAGGGGGAGGGAATAGCCTATTTTCTCATGTTTTAAATAAGGAAAATGTGAAATTTTTTTTATTCTGGCCCTTTGTGAAATTGCAAATTTGCAAGTAAATAGTGATTAGCGTGTCGGATTGTTTTTTATTCTAACATGAACAATACTACGTGGGTTAAGGTCATTGTCGCGCTGCACTTGTTCGCAGAATGGTAGTGGCCACTGGTAGGGTTGGGATGTTAGTGTCAGCTGTTTGTACTAAAACTTAATTCGCGATTGTAATAGAAAAAGTTGATGGGTACTTTAAAAATATAAATACGATACATATGTATATATACGGAAAATGCAAAGTTACCTAGTTTATACAATGTGAAAGCTCCCCATACAACAAATTAGTTTAAAATATATTTATTCAACAATTAACGCAAAACTAAAGATACATATCGATTAAACAACTCAAAGGTCTAATCACATCTAATTTCATTTTCACACTGCCCTGTTCCTCATATTAAAAACATCTTCGCTCCAGTTCATATATTTGCTATTAAAGCACGTTTCATTAGTAAACAAAATAAACTATGAATAATAATATGTGGACCCCTCTTTTAAAACGGCTAATAAATGTAATAATAAGAATGGCCTGTATAAGCGATTAATCTTCTAAAGTTATATAAAAAAAAAATAATGTAATATAGAATTCAACATCTTTATCTAATTGCAAATTAATATTAAAGTGTACAAGATGCTGAAAAGGTTCAAAACTGTAGTACGTACGTATTATTTATTAATGATCTACTATGCAGTAGAACGTCGCAGTAACGTTTCGCGTGGCGTATAATACACAATAATAATACAGATGTAAATAATTTAAAAAAAAAAATTCTATAGCACATGGTAAAGTGTGCTTTTATCAACTCAAAACAAAAGGTCAAGTTTAACTTTAACAGCAAGGGTAGATAAAGTAGTACTTTAACATCAAGGATAGATAAAGTAATTTAATTTTCTAACTTCTGTTTAAATTAAATATGACAGCTTCGCATTATCGTAGCAACCCAATCTAGCTACTGACATTTTGAAATGTGATTGACTGTCATTATTTTCTTGTGAAATTGTTAATATTCTGGCTATAGAAAAAACTATTATATTATACACGACCATAAAGTTATTTCTATCCACTCTTGAATCATTAACGTCTCGCCTTCGTCTCGACGTTAAACGATTCACTCGTGGATAAAATTGAACTTTATCGTCTTGTATAATAAATTACTATTTATTTTTTTCTCTTGTAATTTTTTCAGATTTTGGAAATTTTATGCCAGGCTTGAAAATTAGCAGAATTTATTTTCAATGAATTAACGAAGGTTGGTAAATTGCTACTTCTGTAAATTTTTGATCAAGATCAATTGAAAACAAGCGCCGGATAGCACTGGTGATGCAATTACTAGCTTTTTAATTTTTTTAAATTTCTGTGGTTTCATAAATCTAGCAGTGTGAATAGGTGCGAATAAATTGAACAAATATAGTATACTGTCAGGCTTAATATAAGTAGTAGTATG
Source organism: Agriotes lineatus (assembly GCA_940337035.1). Lineage (NCBI taxonomy): Eukaryota > Metazoa > Arthropoda > Insecta > Coleoptera > Elateridae > Agriotes > Agriotes lineatus. Next base: position 21,270,683 of record OW679197.1, read on the forward strand.
TCTATTATCGATGATTTTTTGATGAATATTATAAGTTATAATCCTAAAGCTGAAAATACAACGAGTCCGTAGGATGTTTAAAATGTATATTATTTTCTGTATTAATTACGGTAAATAATATATTTTTTATATAGTATGCTAAGCCAGCACATCATGACATGCGAGCTCTACTTATTATTTGATATACATTTAAAGACGTTATCAGAAATGTTAGGATTTAACCACGTTTCGGACAAAGCAATAATATCATAATCAAACTGCTACACATGATCTCTAAACTCATAAAAACCCTTGCCAATCGATTAACTGTTAAAGGGTGCAATTTTAAGTGCCAGGTACGTCTAGAAATTCAATTCCAAGACATTCTTCACACCGCACTTGTTACTGCAGCTTGGAGTACCTACCGACAGTCTGTATAATTCTTCTTTGACAACTAGCTTACTGCCCTTTAATCGTGTTTTTAAATCCTAGATATGTTTTCTTTTTCGAACTTGATTATAATAGCCCGGGATTTATTACCAGCCGGTCGACCCACTCGATGAAAGCGTTTGATATCCTCCAACGAGATGAAGTTCGGACCCAGGTGCCTGATTAAATGCTCAATTACTAGAACATCTGTATTCTCATTCTTGTTCAAAGTATCAACTCGGTTACTTCCTTGCTTGATGGCATTTTTGGTTACTGCAAAGGTAGAATTGATACCTTCCAAACGCTCTTTAAAGGACTCAATTTTATCATTAATTTCAGCTATTATTTTTGCAGGAACATCTGTTGAAATGCGTGCAATTATAAATTCGATCGATTTTTCATCCAGTGTAATCGCTTCTGGTTCCCCATGGCTGCGATTAGACCGTAAACAATTGCGCAATTAAATAGTATGTCAGGAGTGCCCAAAATTGCAGCGCGCGCTTTGCAATAAACACTTCGCACATAAAAACGAAAATCCTTATTGTCTGTTCGCTAATTGACAACCAAATAATGTTTAGCCACTGATGATTCACTTATTGCACCAATAATTATCCAGATTAGAACTCTATTGATCACAAAACTAGTGATTAAAACTCGGAGTCATCCTTTTACCCATATGTTGTATGTTATGTGTCTGTTTTTCATGGCCTTTCACAATTTAGAAAAAATAATTGCGATTTTAGGAACGTTCCACGTATGGTGTCAAATGCCCAAAGGCTAGCCAAAACCTAAAATAAACTTTAGAATCCTTCAAAAATTGCTATGAAGACTTTTTCGATGTTGGTGATTACTAATCTGTTGTCAAAATTACTGTAAGCAAAATTGCAGTTACGACATAGAAAAGTTGGCATACCAGGGTTTTTTAATAAATAAATAATCATCAATACACTGATGAAGAGATTTTGTTTATTATATTTTTTTTAAATACTAGAAACAATTAATCTAAATAAGTGACACAACATATACAACAAAACTATTATTTGTGTTATAGTATAAAATTCATTGGTTATGAAAAAATTACATTCACACACCTCTCACTTGCTCAGCGGTAGATGCTAATGGCGGCAGTCGAAGAACGGTGGAGGCATTACCCTTGGCTAAACAGGCGATTGAATGTAGACAAGTTTTATTATGTTGTTTGGAAATATGTACATGTATTTAATCTGCACACTTAAACCTAGCTAAATAGCATATATTACAAAGAGAGATAAAAAGCAAACTAAGAATTAAAGTTGAGTATGGCCACGGGCGTAGCCGGTGCAGTAATAGTAGGCAGTGCGGGCTTCTTGCTTTCAAGCAGGCGGCGGTGCGGGCTCGGCTTGGATCTGGTCTTAGGTGATCCTGAGTCCTGGTTAAGGCGCGGGATGGGTCCTGAAGAGCAGTGGCAGGCTTCAGAGGCGATGTTCCGAAGAGCGGTGGCAGGCTTCACCGGCTATATCCTGAAGAGCGGTGACAGGCTTCAGCGACTATGCCCTAACGAGCAGTGGCAGGCTTCAGCGGCTATGTTCTGAAGAGCGGTGGCAGGCTTCACCAACTATGTCCTGAAGAGCGATGACAGGCTTCAGCGACCATGCCCTAAAGAGCAGTGGCAGGCTTCAGCAGCTATGTTCCGAAGAGCGGTGACAGACTTCACCGGCTATGTCCTGAAGAGCGGTGACAGGCTTCAGCGGCTATGTCCTGAATAGCAGTAGCAGGCTTCAGCGGTTATGTTCTAAAGAGGAATGGCAGGCTTCAGCGGCCACGTCCTAAAGAGCAGTGGCAAGCTTCAGCGGCTATGTTCCGAAGAGCGGTGGCAGGCTTCACCGGCTATGTCCTGAAGAGCGGTGACAGGCTTCAGCGGCTATGTCCTGAAGAACAGTAGCAGGCTTCAGCGGCTATGTCCTAAAGAGGATAGGCAGGCTTCAGCGGCCATGTCCTAAAGAGCAGTGGCAGGCTTCAGCGGCTATGTTCCGAAGAGAGGTGGCAGGCTTCACCGGCTATGTCCTGAAGAGCGGTGACAGGCTTCAGCGGATATGCCCTGAAGAACAGTACCAGGTTTCAGCGGTTATGTCCCAAAGAGGAATGGCAGGCTTCAGCGGCCATGTCCTAAAGAGCTGTGGCAGGCTTCAGCGGCTATGTTCCGAAGAGCGGTGGCAGGCTTCACCGGCTATGTCCTAAAGAGCGGTGACGGGCTTTACCGGCTATGTCCTAAAGAGGATTGGCAGGCTTCAGCGGCCATGTCCTAAAGAGCAGTGGCAGGCTTCAGCGGCTATGTTCCGAAGAGCGGTGGCAGACTTCACCGGCTATGTCCTGAAGAGCAATGACAGGCTTTAGCGGCTATGTCCTAAAGAACAGTAGCAGGCTTCGGCGGCTATGTCCTGAAGAGTGATGGCAAGCTCCAGCGACTCTGTCCTAAAGAGGAATGGCAGGCTTCAGCGGCCATGTCCTAAAGAGCAGTGGCAGGCTTCGGCGGCTATACCCAGAAGAGGGTGTTCCTAGAGCTGGCTGCTGGATGGTCCTGGAGTTGGCTGATGGATGGTTGGGCTCCTTGTTCGAGCCACCGAGGCAGAGTGATTTCCTCTGGCCCTCGTTTCTCTATTTAAGGGGCCCAGTTCCTTTGTGATCCAATCCCTCAATAATATTGGCCAATGGTGCTGCTTTAGACGGTGGTAGAACCTCAATGCTAATTAATTAGTGCGTCTAATTGGCGGTTTGATTTCACTAGGCTGTCTTGCTGCCAAATATACACGCAACACAATTGGTTTAGTTTGATATTTCTTGAGCCCTTGTATTCCCTAGGGTGAGATAATTTTTGGGCGTTTTTTAAACCGCGCTTTAGCTGTTCATCCGGTTCGGCGTCGGGCTGGAGTTTATCGCCTACTCTGTAGTTTCCCGCACATATCGGTACCCCACACTTGATGGTTTAATTGAACGCAACGCTAATTACTCAAATTAATTGAGATATTTATGCATACCTAAATAACCGTTTTTCTCATCTTCGGTGACCCATGGGCGGTTTTTGATTGTGAGCGTAATTTACGACCCCAGCGTTTCCGAGACAGCTCACAAGCTGTCCAGAATGTCTGTTTTCTTAACAGAGTGAATTACACCGGTGGGCTGCTTGGCCTTATTCTCGGAATTTCCAGAAATAATCACTTTAGTTTCTGCCGTGGCAGTCTTCTGATACTGGAAATGTACGGATCAGAAGTTACGTAGCATGAGCCGACTGAAGATATCTTCTATTGTTTTGGCTCTCGAACACTTTCGCAAGAAGTGTTTACGATATCTTTTGATGCCTTTATTTTGAATTTCCGGATAATTGACAATAGTGCACATACAATACCAGGGGTATAGTTTGTCAAATATTTTTGCAAGTTCCAGTTAGTACATATCAATCCGTTGCACACTTTGCCAACGATTATTGTGAATGCCATTTTATCGAAAAAATCGCTTCTATAGTTTCGAAAGGAAAGAGAAACTGTTTCTCGATGTATTGTACTTTATTGACTGTTGACTCTGTGACGGTCTACAGAATGGAATAGACAAAGAACTAAGATTTTTCCACACCAAGGTGTGTGTCTTAAATTCGCGATCAACAGACCAGTTGTAACGGCATAACTGAAATGGAGGACACATTCACATGTAATTTTCTGCCATTATTAAACATCTGCGTATATTCACTTTGCACAGAGATGCCTATTACATATTACATCAATTTGAGCCAAACTTTGAATCACGTCATTTTGGAGGAATAATGTACGCTTATTTAATTTTCCTGTAGAGATGATACAGTTTATAGTAATTTTCTTTGTTCACTAAGCTCTATCCTTGATAGTGACTTTTTAGTAATTGATATTCTGCGAAAACAGAAAGTGTATCATCATCAAATCACACATTCTGTTGTTGATTGAAAATATTTTCTGCATTTAGAAGCTGTTCAAACTTTTGTTTGACGATGGATTTAACAAAAAAGTGTACAACTAACTGAAATTGTGGAAACACAAAAGTACATAGAATTAGGTTACAAGAACTAATTAAAGCGTGCCAGATAAGTGTTTGTAAACAAAGCCTCGGCAGTTTTATCGACGCACTAGGTCAAATTACAAATTACTACAGCGAGCATTTCGACAAGGTTTGCATTATGCGAAGTGTACTAGGTCGAATTGCAAACAATGTATACGATTACGCTATACTAAGTACTACGTAAGTACTAAGTAGATTAAGAAACACGACACAGATTTAATCGTATGTAAGCCTCTGTATTATTAATTAAAATCAATATACTTTAAACAATAAGAGTGTATTCATTTGTAACGGTAGACGAAAGCCAAGATTGTCTGTAAAGGTTTGGTAAGGCCTGACCAACCCCCGTTACATCTTAAAGCAACCAACAAGTTCCATCTCCTGTCAAGAAACAACTTGGTTCTACAATACTATAAATTTCTACCTTGCGAATTGGTTATTAGGAAGATAACATTGGTCCTTCGAGCCGGATCCAAATTTTTGGGCTATTTGGGCAACTGGACCGGACTTTGTCAATGTTTCTCCTTCCACAACATTCAAACCGTCTAATGCTCTGCAGAGTATAAACTTATTCGAGGTCAACGTGGCAGAAATTTGTTCGGTCTTTCTACGTTTCGACCTTTTACGCTTTCGCTGCAAAATCCAAACTTCGTGGTATGACGACCGCATCCATTGTTCGATGCCTTCTGCAAAACAGCAGGCCGCAGAAGGAATAAAAGCGCATGAAGCCATTCCTAGTATTTTTTGAAAAATATTTCCTTTGTGCCTTTGGCCATATAGTTCTTATTCTATGAAATAGATTTCCCAAGGACGCTCCCTTTCGGGTGCTTTGCAATCACCAGACAATGTAATAAAGGCTTATTCTTCTTAACGTAGCATTTCGGCTTAGACCGCGTAGTATTTGTGGATGAACACCTAGTATTCTCTGGCTTAATGTGCCTTGCACCTTGTGAAGTCGAGCAAAAACCGGCGCGATGGCCATGCTCTGTGGTGGCTCATGTTGTTTGAGTATCTTGAGAACGAGGACACTTAGGCAGATTTGGCTTTTTTGCTGTTTGTGCATCCATATTCACTAACGTTTCGCAAGATCTTGCAGCTTGCATCATCAGTGCGAAAGTCGCACAGTGCGAATGTTAGCAAGTATCTAAATGGCCATATGCATTCAGTAAAGCCACTTTTCTAACGTGTTACGCATACCATTTTATTGCATTTCGTACAGAAACGTGAAATATTAGTTTTTACTTCTCTCATCTGAAAGACGAAGGAGGTACTGTAATCACGAAAAAATCACCTTCCGAGATTTCTTCAGGTGTTCACATTTCAGGGTCCCGAGATGACGAAAAACAGGTTTTCTCAATCCCGTCTGTCTGTCTGTCTGTCTGTTGGCGGTATAACTCAAAAATATTTATCGAAGAAAGACGATATTTTGCATCTTTCTTCTTCTTCTCAGCCTTCTTTCATCCACCGTTGGATATAGGCCTCCCCTAGATTTTGCCAATTGGTCCTATTTTGTGCTGTTTGGTGCCATGTGTTCCCAGCAATTTCTTTGATATCGTCAAGCCACCTCTTCTGTGGTCGCCCGACGCTTCTTTTGGTTGTTCTTGGTCGCCATTTCGTAATTCGACTCACCCATTCACTTGATGTTTTGCGAGCGACTTGTCCAACCCAGTTCCATTTCAACCTTGCAATCCTTTGTACGACATCGGTAACATTTGTGCGTCGTCTAATGTCTGTATTTCTGATATGATCTCTTAGGCTTATAACAAGCATAGCTCTTTCCATGGCACGTTGCGTTGTTTTCAATTTTGTAGCGCTCTTTAGGGTAAGTGCCATCGTCTCGGTGTCATAGGTCATTACGGGCAAAATGCAACTGTTTCATACCTGCGATCTTAAGCTAATCAGCACCTCCTTGTTTCTTAGAACCCAACTTAGATATCCAAAGGCCGTCCAACCTAGTTTTACCCTTCTTGTAATTTCTGCAGCTTGATTTTGTTTGCCTAGTTTAGTTAAGTGGCCAAGGTATACATACTCGTCGACATTTACGATATTATAATTGTTTATATGAAATTGTCTTTGGGAATGGGACATTACTTTTGTTTTATTAAGATTCATTTGGAGTCCTATGGTCTGCGAGGCTGTATTTAGCTCAAATAACATTTGTTCTAATTGCTCTTCATCTCTACTAATGATGATTATATCATCTGCAAATCGCAGGTGATTCAGGTAAGCACCATCGATATTGATTCCCATTTTTTCCCATGACAACATTTTAAAAACGTTTTCTAAGGCATACACATTAAATATATACCAGGAATAAAACCGGGAATTTTTCAGACAAATATATACAGGGTGAGCACCTCAATTTGAGAATTACGTGGAAGTAGTAATTTAGCACAGCTTTATTATTGAGAAAACTGGGGCCCAACAGATACAGGATAACTGTTGTACGAGACAAAAAGGATCAAAGAATAAGTGCGTTATGTTGACCTTTTTAGACCGGGAGCCGCATAATGCGCAAATCTTTTCGCGAGGCTGTGAGCCTGAAAATAGAGGAATTTTATGCATACGTCGCATTTACAAGCTTAGTTTTGAATATGTCTCAATGATTCTTAAACTAGTGGAAAGCTCATTCTTTCTACATTGAGATGATGTAAAATTACTCTCAAAATTATTTTTAACAACTGGTACAGAAATTGTTTAAATAAAGCGCACTGGGAATATGCAGGGTAAACTTTAGCATCGAGGTATTTTGGGAACGATTACAGATAAGTGCATACATCCAGCGAATGAAATGTGTAAGAAAGAATAAAAAAATTTTTAATTAAAGAATTATCTGCATTGATTTATTATTGTAAAAAATATAATTGTTTCTTCGCTACGTGATTTGGTTGAAACGCGTGTAGCACTTCGCTTCGACGTGAAAGTTAAATATGCCTGTGGCCAGCGCTAGACTGTTATGCCAGCTGTAACGCAATGATCTAAGAGGTCCTCGGTAGCCTTGCAAGATATTCCTCGATATTCAGATCTACATTCGCAGGCGCCTGCGGCTCAAATCGCGACGCTAATGGTTTTTTTCATTTATTTGAAAATTGATGTAATTCGCATTCAAGTGTATTCTCTTATTATTTAGAACCTGAAGACATTTTTAACCCTAGTTTTCTTTGATTTTTAAAATTATTTAGTGTCACAACGTCCACTTGCGTGGGAAGTTTTGGGTAAAGCTTTTTACAATTTTTTTCCCTTGTTAACCCAGATTTCTTATTGGTTTAAGGTTTAGCTTTCTCGGCTTTATTTTACTTAATATTTGGTCTCTCACTATTTTTTCGTAACTTAGGCTGGCTGGCAAAAACAATTTGTCTAATGAAACACTATACAGATTTCAGTTATTACACACATTAGTAATATTAGTGTTATTAGTTAGTAATATTTCTTTATTTTCTAGGTGTCCTTCAGTTCCACATCACCGGTACTGAGCGATCGCAACAAGTTCCCGCTGTTCTTTCGCACGGCTGCTCCAGATTCCTCCCACAATGCGGCTAGAATTTCATTCATTAAATACTTCGGCTGGGGCACAGTTGCAACTTTAAGCCTCAGTCAGCAGCCCTACCTGTTATCTCTGAACAACTTCGTTAATGAGCTTGAAGCCGCCAACGTAACTTGCGTTGCAACGATCACATTTTCTTTGGACAATTTTAGGGAGCAGTTGCGAATACTGAAGGTGCTGTCTGAAAAAATGAGTAACAACTATCTGAAAGTTAGGTGTTTTAGGAACTAGACACGAGGATTATTATTGGAAGCTTTTCGGGTAACATGGCGGCCAAAATATTTTGCGAGGTATTTGAATTTACCCTTTGTAGGATTATTGAATTTCCAAAGTGCAATAGTGCCTATTATTTAACTAGGAGGAAATTTCAAATTTTTTGCGCTAAAGCAGATACCTGCGATTGGCTATGTTTTCACAATACCATTTTGACGTATCTTTAGTCGATGTGCATAATAAAGTATGATCAAAAATTATTTTCATCTAGTATGGCTATAGAGTAGTTCCCAATTTAAGAATGGAACTATGTTTACACTTAAATGTGAAACCTGACATTTGATATTTAAGTAACTTATAGTTGCATTACTAAATTAAAAACTACGCTATAGCCATACTACATGAAAATAATTTCTAATCATACTATATACGTATATGCTTATTAGGTATATGTCCTTAATTTTGCGCTATGTAATTCGCAAAGTAAATACACCAGTTTTTTCGTATCTAACTATTAAGTGTCGTTGATGTTGAGTATTTAATTAAGTACGCTCTAGCACGTATAAACAAACCGTTTTGCTCCCAATGAAAGATATGTGCTTGGAGTTAGATTATATCTAGCGGAAATGTCGTATAAAATTTACGAATATAAACAGATCCTAAGTCATAATACAAAAATAACATTTATGTTATAATCGATCAATAATAAGCGTTTTTAGACCTTTTTCGTCCGCTAAATGATGTCAGCGGACGAAATAGTATATTACATACCGAGGTGGAAAGTGTTTCATTACTGTCGAGAGATTAAGTAGTTAACCGAGATGGTATGTATACTATTTTACTCACAATCGGGTTTTGTCATTATTTATTTAATTAGGTAAGTTTCAAATCATACGAGTTTTCATCGCAGTTTAATAAGTCACTTTAACAAAGGAGACAGCGACGCTGTTGCTAAGTAATATCACAAGTTCTTGGAGAGTGACGTTTAGCTAGCCGGAAAATCTTTCCCGGCTAGCTGGGAAAGTAAAGTAAACAATGACTCGCTTTCCTACTGTTTTGAAGGTTAGAAACGTACCTATTATTAACCGATTGTGAGTAATAGTATATTATGTTATTAGGAGCAAAAGTTATACTTTATGTGGCGAGGCTGGACGGGTTATCTGCCGAGCTTGTGAGGCAGATAAGTACAGCCGAGCAGCATAAAGATACTTTTGCTCCGAATAACATATAGTATTTTTTCTTCAAACGTTTTTATAACAAATTACTTACAATTTTGTGAATAACATTCGAAGAAAATGACTTGATCTTGTCAGCGGCAGATAAAGTGTTTTTGATGCCCTGGCAATGAAGTGACCGTTTAGCATCATCAATCCAGCAGTATAATGGCACATTTTACTGCCGTTTGAAGAAAAAAGAATTTTACCGCGCTCTGACATTATTTTAGTTATTATTCACAAACACGTATTAATGAAAACCATAGCTAGTTACAAAGGTGCTATTTAGCTAAAATAATTGTAAAAATTACCCTGTTTTCATTTCACGTTTTATATAATCTGAATATTTGAATTTACCCTTTGTAGGATTATTGAATTTCCAAAGTGCAATAGTGCCTATTATTTAACTAGGAGGAAATTTCAAATTTTTTGCGCTAAAGCAGATACCTGCGATTGGCTATGTTTTCACAATACCATTTTGACGTATCTTTAGTCGATGTGCATAATAAAGTATGATCAAAAATTATTTTCATCTAGTATGGCTATAGAGTAGTTCCCAATTTAAGAATGGAACTATGTTTACACTTAAATGTGAAACCTGACATTTGATATTTAAGTAACTTATAGTTGCATTACTAAATTAAAAACTACGCTATAGCCATACTACATGAAAATAATTTCTAATCATACTATATACGTATATGCTTATTAGGTATATGTCCTTAATTTTGCGCTATGTAATTCGCAAAGTAAATACACCAGTTTTTTCGTATCTAACTATTAAGAAGTGTCGTTGATGTTGAGTATTTAATTAAGTACGCTCTAGCACGTATAAACAAACCGTTTTGCTCCCAATGAAAGATATGTGCTTGGAGTTAGATTATATCTAGCGGAAATGTCGTATAAAATTTACGAATATAAACAGATCCTAAGTCATAATACAAAAATAACATTTATGTTATAATCGATCAATAATAAGCGTTTTTAGACCTTTTTCGTCCGCTAAATGATGTCAGCGGACGAAATAGTATATTACATACCGAGGTGGAAAGTGTTTCATTACTGTCGAGAGATTAAGTAGTTAACCGAGATGGTATGTATACTATTTTACTCACAATCGGGTTTTGTCATTATTTATTTAATTAGGTAAGTTTCAAATCATACGAGTTTTCATCGCAGTTTAATAAGTCACTTTAACAAAGGAGACAGCGACGCTGTTGCTAAGTAATATCACAAGTTCTTGGAGAGTGACGTTTAGCTAGCCGGAAAATCTTTCCCGGCTAGCTGGGAAAGTAAAGTAAACAATGACTCGCTTTCCTACTGTTTTGAAGGTTAGAAACGTACCTATTATTAACCGATTGTGAGTAATAGTATATTATGTTATTAGGAGCAAAAGTTATACTTTATGTGGCGAGGCTGGACGGGTTATCTGCCGAGCTTGTGAGGCAGATAAGTACAGCCGAGCAGCATAAAGATACTTTTGCTCCGAATAACATATAGTATTTTTTCTTCAAACGTTTTTATAACAAATTACTTACAATTTTGTGAATAACATTCGAAGAAAATGACTTGATCTTGTCAGCGGCAGATAAAGTGTTTTTGATGCCCTGGCAATGAAGTGACCGTTTAGCATCATCAATCCAGCAGTATAATGGCACATTTTACTGCCGTTTGAAGAAAAAAGAATTTTACCGCGCTCTGACATTATTTTAGTTATTATTCACAAACACGTATTAATGAAAACCATAGCTAGTTACAAAGGTGCTATTTAGCTAAAATAATTGTAAAAATTACCCTGTTTTCATTTCACGTTTTATATAATCTGAATATTTGAATTTACCCTTTGTAGGATTATTGAATTTCCAAAGTGCAATAGTGCCTATTATTTAACTAGGAGGAAATTTCAAATTTTTTGCGCTAAAGCAGATACCTGCGATTGGCTATGTTTTCACAATACCATTTTGACGTATCTTTAGTCGATGTGCATAATAAAGTATGATCAAAAATTATTTTCATCTAGTATGGCTATAGAGTAGTTCCCAATTTAAGAATGGAACTATGTTTACACTTAAATGTGAAACCTGACATTTGATATTTAAGTAACTTATAGTTGCATTACTAAATTAAAAACTACGCTATAGCCATACTACATGAAAATAATTTCTAATCATACTATATACGTATATGCTTATTAGGTATATGTCCTTAATTTTGCGCTATGTAATTCGCAAAGTAAATACACCAGTTTTTTCGTATCTAACTATTAAGAAGTGTCGTTGATGTTGAGTATTTAATTAAGTACGCTCTAGCACGTATAAACAAACCGTTTTGCTCCCAATGAAAGATATGTGCTTGGAGTTAGATTATATCTAGCGGAAATGTCGTATAAAATTTACGAATATAAACAGATCCTAAGTCATAATACAAAAATAACATTTATGTTATAATCGATCAATAATAAGCGTTTTTAGACCTTTTTCGTCCGCTAAATGATGTCAGCGGACGAAATAGTATATTACATACCGAGGTGGAAAGTGTTTCATTACTGTCGAGAGATTAAGTAGTTAACCGAGATGGTATGTATACTATTTTACTCACAATCGGGTTTTGTCATTATTTATTTAATTAGGTAAGTTTCAAATCATACGAGTTTTCATCGCAGTTTAATAAGTCACTTTAACAAAGGAGACAGCGACGCTGTTGCTAAGTAATATCACAAGTTCTTGGAGAGTGACGTTTAGCTAGCCGGAAAATCTTTCCCGGCTAGCTGGGAAAGTAAAGTAAACAATGACTCGCTTTCCTACTGTTTTGAAGGTTAGAAACGTACCTATTATTAACCGATTGTGAGTAATAGTATATTATGTTATTAGGAGCAAAAGTTATACTTTATGTGGCGAGGCTGGACGGGTTATCTGCCGAGCTTGTGAGGCAGATAAGTACAGCCGAGCAGCATAAAGATACTTTTGCTCCGAATAACATATAGTATTTTTTCTTCAAACGTTTTTATAACAAATTACTTACAATTTTGTGAATAACATTCGAAGAAAATGACTTGATCTTGTCAGCGGCAGATAAAGTGTTTTTGATGCCCTGGCAATGAAGTGACCGTTTAGCATCATCAATCCAGCAGTATAATGGCACATTTTACTGCCGTTTGAAGAAAAAAGAATTTTACCGCGCTCTGACATTATTTTAGTTATTATTCACAAACACGTATTAATGAAAACCATAGCTAGTTACAAAGGTGCTATTTAGCTAAAATAATTGTAAAAATTACCCTGTTTTCATTTCACGTTTTATATAATCTGAATCTGTCTTTTTAAAATTTTGATCGTGCATAAAGTTCTGTATGCACCCCAGGCGTTACCAGCGACTTTGACCCTTATTATGTTATAGCTTTCAAGCCGTCGGCCAAAAACGCCTGTTTTACGCAATGGATATATAAATAACTATGTATTGCAAATCTTCTATCTAAAACTATAGACGACTTAAGAATTGTTGTATCAAGTTCTATTCGAGCCCTAAGCACTATAGAAAATTACTTCGAATTATTACAACATATAAAGATGTAATTAATAACTGTTCATCAAACAGTACGCAGCTGCTTCCACAAACATGAAATTCATAGTTTGAATAGCTTTTAAATGAAATAAATAGTCGCTCAGGTTTACTCTAGCTGTGCCGTTCATAATTATGTAAATGTATGAAGCGAGTTAATTTCGTGGAGTCAAGTTTAGATAGTAATATGGTACATACTCATGACGTCATAACAAATACGAGACTCACATAGTGAGGCTACTATAACCTAGTTTTATATACAACTTTTAGGAAACACGTTAAACCCTTTCATAGTAATAATTAAGTGAAGTTAGTTCCACAATGATAAATTCTGGGCATAATTACTACAATTACATCTGCAAGCGCTGGTCCCCAGCGACCTGGCATATAATTTTGTAATATCGGACTTTTTCCACTGTCTCAGGTGTTTATCGCACGTTGTTTCGGGAGTTTTTGATCTACCCCCGTCCTCAAGTGTTCCTGGTTAGTCCTGAGATAAACACTCGAACCAGTGGAAAAAGTTCGAACATAGCACAATAGACCACTGCCAAAAAATGAAACCATTCAGAAAACAACATACAACTTTGTGTGAAATTTATTTCAACATACTTCAACCCCCAAACATACCGTCCAAAAAACAGCCATCACAATGGACCAAGATGCTAATTGCACCGGCAATAATAGCGACAACAATGATGGTAAATATACAACCAAAACCAACAACAAACGTATACCAATCTCAACTCCGACCCACGAAACGGGTAAACATTATCTATTTGATGCAGGTAAGCTCATAACGGCAAATATATATCAGGCTATAAATAATGGCAATGCTGTACCATCACAATCAGCCGAAAGTAACTCAGACCACATGCCCAACATAAATAAAGTAACACAACCAACAAACATAAAAATACCCCTATCCACCTACAAAGAGCTACCACCATCAAATATTGGTCAAGTCATAATCCATGTTAAATAATAGTCACCAAAATATTTAACCCCGGTGATACCATTAAAATTAAACTTACTTCCCAGAAGATTATAGAAAGTTTACAAAATACTATGATGACAAGAAAATTAAATTTTTTTACTTATAAAAATCTAGACGCCACTAGAACATCAGTAATAATAAAAAATTTCTCAATCTTAACAAAAAATAAAATCCTGGAAGAATTAACTTCGAAGTAATCTGTTACCAAAGTCACACGTTCCTACAATTAGATAAATACCCAATTCCGATATGCGCGATAAAATTGCAAAGGACATACACGACATATTACTAAAACCCATACTCTATTGCACGGTTACTATTGAACGCCGTCGTAAATATCAAGACATACCTTAGTGAACACCCAATGCTAACGATATGGACACACACCAAATTACTGCCAACTTTGACTCGACATGTGTCAGTAGTACTGAGCAATCATCACTATAAAGAATATAAGAAAGAAACCGAACAAAAACCTGAATGTGCAAACTGAGGAGGAGCATTCAGCTAATTGTACAGCTTGTAGATACTACCTAGAACAAAAGCAACAACTTTACTCTTCCAACAACCAAAATGGACTCTAATATTGTAATAGACCTTCGTATCAAACATTCGCACCCCAATGGCCTAAACTACCCTTAACTAGCACGAACCCAAAAATAATTCAACAGTTATTGGAACCACACATAGTAAAAGAATTAAACGTTCATCGTGAACTGAATTTTAAATATTAATGGTGGTAAATAGCCAACTATTTAATCAGCTAACCGTTCTTAACTACAACGAAAATGGCGTAAAAATCAAAAAGCAGAGCTTTACAGCTTCATGAAGTGGCATAATGTCGACAATGCGTGTAACTGAAGAGCACCTAGACATAAACCAAAAATTCAACATCACAGGATATCAAATCTATAGAAACGATGGTCTTGCACAAGTCGCTTCTAGAGGGCCAGCGATCATAATCAAACGAAATATCGCACACCTACAAATGTTACTCCTAACACAAAATAACCTAGAAACAATTGTAATAGAAATCCAAACACAACAATAGTAGCAGAGTACCAGCCATTAGGGTGCCTTGATGTCAATTTGACGTATTTTTCCTATAACAGCGTACGGACAGATTTTTGTCGCGTGTTTAAATTTGTAGCTGCTGCGACCTACTTTAATGTGAACGTAGCATCTCTTACTCAATGTTATTAGGTCGTGCTGCAATATCTTGACCCTATTTGTAATTGTAAATATAGTTTTATGTGTAGATATGCAGCGCTTGCGGATAAAAACCCAGTTGTTGCATATAAAACGCGAAATACGACGAGAAGGGCAAAGTCAAAATTGGTGTTCCTGTTATCCGGAAAACTAAACTTCCCAACGCTATGTAACAGGGTGCCACAGCTGGCGTGCCAGTTGTATTAGCTACGTAAATACCAAATCTTCTTTACTTATGAACGCCGCAAGTTTTTGCCTCAACATGTATTAATCCTGTTATAACGTGAGATAGGGGAAAATCAGAACTCGTAATCTTCCTTGGAACGGGACGTGTGTGTGTCGACACCTTCCCTTACAACTAAACCTCCTTTGTTGTTAATTGGTACACCACTCCATCTAGCCTACACAGAAAGAACACGCGTACAAGACACAATAAAGCAAGAGGGGTATCCTAATAGGTATGTATTAATTACTTTTAAGCAACTTCACATATATAAGAATATTACAAAAATCAATTTTAAAGCCTAAAGGAAGTAATTTTTACAAGTTGTTACCCTAAAGTACCCAGCACAAGTCGGGGTGATCAATTGTGACAGTAAGTGGTAACATAGGGTCTGAAGGAAGCCAAGAGGTTTAATTAATTATAGGACTAGACAGTGCTAACACTGGCGGTATCAACACTTCGAAATCAAGCAGATATCCGCGTCTAAATACATCATTGGTTACAATACGTGAGCCGGTGAAGGGAGTTCCTTTACTGGTCGTGGGGTTGGTGTTACAGAGGTCAATACACGCCATCACAGGAATAAAATGTAAAGGAGAAAGGGGGGAGCGTCCTGTAGATAATACACACCCAGATTGTAATTTAAGCGGGAATCGGAAATAATTGCAGCGAAGAGTCAGCCTCAAGAGTTTAAGACAAGAAAATGTTGCTAAAATCCGCCTGAGGCGTAATAAGAACTTTCCTCGATACACCTGACCACTATAGAAAGACTTCGAAAACATAGCTTTCTTGAGTTATGAATGAGAAAATTCGCTCGGTAAAAAGCGACCTGACTCCATTGCAACACATGCCGCTAATCCCCTCCGGCTCTTCAACGAACCTATTCGTAACGTGACTGCAGGGTCAATACTCGCAAAAATAAGATAACGATAAGAAAATCCCCGAGAAGGTATGCGGAAATAATATTATGCAGGCGGCGCTAGGTATACGAATTTGTCAGCAATTTAGAGTAAGTGTGAGGACGAAGCCCCGATAACGTATCTTTCCACTATAAATTCCACGCCTGTGAATGATTGGACGGGCGTACAGAGTCGTACTGGCCTAAAATGTGTAACACTAACCAATTGCCGCAAGTGGCGTTAAAGATATAAATTAACCTAACGATTTGCTTGAATTGCTTTTTCGCTCCAATCTGGAATTACAGTTATTTTAACGCAATGTGGTCTTGGTGTCTCCATGAGGATTTGATTATTACCTATTGGTTTCTAAGGATAAGCTACGCTCACGCTATGTAAAAATGGAGACGCTATCAGAGTTTCACTTGATGATACTTTTAGCTTACGCGTTCTATTTTTTTAATAATTGACTTTATTCTAATTGCAGTATTAACACTGCAGAGAAGCGACAAGTCTGCTTTGTACGAAATATCATTGTTTAGTAAATTTTGTTGAAGCTTTTTACAATAATGGAGCACATTCCACAATTAATTTAACTAACAATATAAGATTATTTTTTAATTAAACTGGTCTGTGGCTAGACATAAATCAATTTTAAATATCTATAGCACTCCTAGATGTAGATATATTATCCTTTGTAAACAGGCCTACAACCTTAAAATGTATGGTATGGATTACATTTGGATCCTGCAGGACCAGAACGCGATCTGGTGGAAAAACTCGGCCGAGTGCCATCCCCGCTTACTAGCAAAGGCAGTGGAAGGGTTGATTCTGGTTTCGGACCACAGCTACTTATCGAACAACGAAACGGCCATATCAGGAATGGTAATGATATAATTCTCGTAGGTGTTGCTTAATTTTGGACTCGTCCAAGGTGCTTCTAGCAGACTAACGCAGCGTTCGACGAGGAGCTGAAAAAATCACATGTGAACGTTTCACAATACGCGTCTCGAACCTACGATGCGATTTGGGCGATGGCATTGACACTACGCAATACCTTGGCGTGCAAGCGAGCTAATTTCTTGGAGACATTCGGCTATAAGGATGCAGATATGGTGAAGCAGTTTATCGCTGAGATGGAGTCTTTGAATTTCATTGGAATATCTGTAAGTATCAGGGATGCTTTGAAATGGAAGTCTCCGGGCTTTAGATATTTCGTCTATCAATAGTCTGACAATGATACTTTATCGTGGCTGTTAGCGATCCACTTAGAGATGTATAAAAATGTGCTTTCCAACTTTTTGCATAAAGTTGGTTCACAATATGCTCTACAAATATGTATCATGTGATTCAAAATAAGTTTAATCAAAGAGAGCTGTATATGTACTATGATTCAGAAAGTAGGTTTTCAGACAAGTTCTTTAATTTTGTATATTTTAAGTCATAGTTTTCACTGATTCCCAAAAACTGGGTACGCTAGAAATGTACCTTAGGAACGGCATACATATCAATGGTGAGTAGGTTTAATCTGGGGAGAGCAGAGATGCAATATTAAGTAGTTTAAAGGTTCCAAATACAAACCGCAACATACGGCATTCTTCTACTATGCATCTTTGATGGACTTTATATTGAATTGCACTTGATGGAGGCGGGGTACTAATCGCTATCAGCAACTCTATCTCCTCCTACGTCTTTTTTGAACAACCGGAGTGGAATTCGAATTCCGAAGACATCTGGGTTACCCTACAATCTACCTCGAGTGCGTATGTTAATAAAATTCATCTGTGCTGTGCGTATATTCCCCCTAATCTTAATACCGCCTTAGCGAATTTCACCGAAAATTTAAATAATCGTATGAGTGATTGTCCAGAGGACATTTTTATAATTTGTGGTGACTTCAACTTACCTCATATCTCATGGACCTCGCGATATGATACGGCTTATCTTCTACCTCACAACCATGTCGTTTCGAATGTAGCTAATAGTCTCCTATTAGACACTCTCTCTTATTGTAATTTGCTTCAGTTTAACTGTATACTTAATTGTAATAACCGTATACTCGATCTAGTAATGTGTAATAAAGAAATACTTTCTGTACAAAAATGCGATAATCCAATCAGTATTGTTGACGCTCACCATATTCCTGTTGAGATAACTGCATGCTTAGACAATTATAAACCATCTAAAAGTAAAAACACTAAAAATATACTCCTATACAATTCTGCGGACTATGAACTTATAAATAAGGAGCTCAGATCTTTTAATTGGGTCTCAGAACTTTCAGCTTTGAGCGTCAACGATGCTGTCACCAAGTTTTACTGCATTTTGCTGTCTACGATCGCCAAACATGTCCACGAAAAAAGGATTCCTTCTGAACGTCGTGTCTATCCCCCATGGTTTAATGGTAATGTCATCAGGGCTATTAAATTAAAACATTCTAGCCGCATGAAGTATAAGAAGTCGAAAGCACTTGTCGATTTAAATATGTACAAAAGCTACAGAAAGTATACTAAGGTCTTAATTAAGGAAGCTCACAGCCAATATACTTCTAAATCAGAAACCTGTATTGTTACCCATCCTAAAAAGTTCTGGAGTTACATTTCTAATAAGACTAGCAACCGCAGTTTACCATCTTTATTAAAATATAAAGACAAAGTAGCCGTCAATGGGCAGGAAATGTGTGAACTATTTTCTGAATACTTCAGATCTGTGTACTCATTACCTATTTCAACAGCATGCCTAACTTTAGAGCCTTCTACCAATGCTACACTACACGACTGTGCTATCGACAAATCCTCGGTCATAAAACATTTAACTAATATTGACGTAGCTAAAGGTGCTGGTCCTGATGACATCCCTGGAATTTTTTTGAAATCTTGTGCAGTAACACTTGCTGAACCCTTATCAATATTATATAATAAGTCCCTATCTACAGGGTGTTTTCCGGACGACTGGAAAAGAGCCTATGTTGTTCCTGTTTTTAAAAAAGGTAACAAAAGTCTTGTTGAAAGTTATCGCCCAATATCCAAACTTAGCATAATCAGCAAAATTTTTGAAAAATTAATTTATGAAATACTATTCTCTCATGTCAAAATATGGATTGTACCTGAGCAGCATGGTTTTTTTGAAGGTCGTTCGGTGAACACAAATTTGATTATATTCGCGGAATACGTACTGGGTAGTATGGATAATGGCCTTCAGGTGGAAACTGTGTACACCGACTTCAGCAAGGCTTTTGATACCATTGACCACGTTATTCTTATGTCCAAACTTGCTGGAGCCGGTGTGCATGGCAACTTACTGCGGTGGCTTGAGTCCTATTTAACCAACAGATTGCAGACTGTTGTAGTGAACGGGTATTCATCAAATTACAGCGCCATTACTTCCGGTGTGCCACAGGGTTCTCATCTGGGACCACTGCTGTTTAATATTTTTATAAATGACATGTGCAATTGCTTCCACCACTCCAAATTCCTAATTTACGCAGACGATCTCAAAATTTTTCGCTCAGTAAAGAGTGTTCTTGAGGTCAAATTGATACAAGCAGATATTGATCGACTTTGCGAATATTGTGTAGTTAATAAATTAAACATAAATACCAAAAAATGTTTCCACATATCTTTTACTAGAAACAGATACAAGGTGCCTGCTTCTTTCTCCATTTCACGCGAAATAGTGTCGACCGCTGTGACCATCAAAGATCTTGGGGTCATCTTCGACAGCAAGTTAATTTTTGACCAGCACATAGATTCAGTAGTTCGCAAAGCCTATAAGATGCTTGGATTTATTAATAGAAATTGTAGAGATTTTCATAAAATTTCAACCTTAAACGCCCTATACTTTGCATTTGTCCGCAGTCATCTTGAGTTTGCTAGCAACATATGGGCTCCACAATACCTAACGTATATCAACAGAATAGAGAGCGTACAAAATAAATTTCTAAGACTTGTTGCTTGGAAATTTCCGGGTAGCATATGTTTGCTTACCCCTCTCAGCCAGCGCCGTGAACTACTGCATCTATTCACACTACACAAACTGGTCAATAATAATATTGACTGTGCGGAACTCCTGAATCTACTTAGTATACGTATTCCCGTTCACTCAACAAGAAGCAATGATCTGTTTAGTTTAACATTTTGTAACACCAACTCTGCGGATAACTCTCCACTCATGCGTTTTGCAATATATTACAATCTCTATAGTAATAAAAATCCAAATATAGATGTCTTTCAAAATTCATTTTTAAAATTTAAAAATCTTTGTCTTAGTTTGATTTAATTTCGCTACTTCGCTTAACCTCCCTTTATTCTTTAAGTTAGTTCTTACTTTGCGGTGTTTTTTTTTTAGCTTAACTATATTCTGTAGGGTAACTGTAATTGGTCTTTTTAACTGTTGTTACCCCATTTAAATGCTAAATAAATAAATAAATAAATAAATAAATAAATAAATAAATATAATTTTGAAACAGAAACAATTGCTGGCGTGAAATTTCAATAGATTGAAATAACAGCTTATTAGGACATGTTGACCAAATAGTCATAATATAGGTGGACGTAAAATTGATGTGTAATAGTACTGCAAGAGATATTTTCTTCTAAATTATGACAGGAATGGTCTCAGTAACCTGATCTCAAAAATTGATCCAAATTGCATTTTATAAAGTTGTGCGAACGCATCCTTAAGTATTTATTAGTATACCGGGTGTGACGTTCGATTGAATATTTCGGCCGAGCGTTGCTCGCCAGTTAAACTTACAAGAAAAGTAAAGTTATCAATAGAATAATAAAATTATTGCGTAGCAAATAATAATAATATTTACTAATGTGGTATAGTAGTATTGGCAAAATACCTAAAACTCGAATGCACAATGTCGACTGCCTATGTTCGACTTCAAGAATGGACACTCGGTATATGTCCTAGTATTTTGCAACCGTTGTCGCAATGTCCATCTTGTCAGTTTACAACTATCGCAGTCTTACTCATTCGCTTATTTTTGTTCCATTCTAAATTTAATTTTAATTTCTAAAGGCAACCTTGTACTCGGCCCTCCTTCCTCTTTCTTTCATGTGGCATCCATTTTCACACTTTCACTGGAAATTAATTTACATTTATTCTTAGTAGGTGTCAATACTTAGTTAATCGCTTTTGATCTTAGGCGTCAGTTTTCTTTCTTGTTTAGTGCCTGATGATAGGGTTTGTAACGGTATAATTAGTATATTTCGGCAATACCGGGCCGAACTTACCACAGGTTGGTTTGTGTTGGGAAGCAGCTGTACTAACACCCCGGATTGTCTTCAGGTAGCTCGACGGGACTGCCTTAGAACAGTGAAAATTACGATGGATGCCTAGGTGCCACTGTGAAATTCGAATCGTAGCTGTGTGGGTCAACTTTGTTTACATTCGATGCCGCGGGCTCTGCTTCAAAGGATACTTACGTGAAAGCTTAATTTCTTTTCAACTAAAGACTTAATTGCTTTAGCTGTTCGAGGTTAACTTTGCCTTACACTTTCATAACAGCTATCCAGTCAATAGGTAAATATAATTTTTCAATCTAACGCGCTTGAGAGGCGCGCTTTCTTATTCCTTAAGCCAATTGTACTTGCATTGAAAGAAACAAAACTGTAGCTTCACATATTTTTTTTTATTACACTTTAAGCGACTGGGGTCGCATAACAGGAAATGTAAGTTGTAAATACAAATTGTTACAGCATGCAATACGAAAATCAATTCCTAACGTTTAAGCTTCGCTAATTGATCGTTAACGAGTTCCAATAACCTAAATAAGACAAGTAAATAACGCAGCAAAACATGTAAACAGGGCCCTCTGTAAATAAAGAGAAATAGCTTGACATCAAAACAGTTAGCCTCGGCTGTACAAAGTTTGAACTATCTCGGAAAACAGGATAAATGTAACTATTTATCACCAATATAATACTTAGATTACTCATGCAATATCACACTGGTGTTACTAGTTCAAACTGAATCATACAACAACAAAAAATGCGCCACAAAGTTCAAGGGCAACAGACGATGTGGTTAAGTCAATTCAATAACTGGTGGAGCGAGCGATCCTAATTTCTGCACGTCACTGGCGTAAACTCACATTTCAGTGACGCACTTTAACATCTAATACAGGTATCTTAGGCCGAAAAAGTTGATTTCAAGAGGATTCTTCCAAATCAGCATTGACTGAAGTATCAGACCCAAATTGTGGCTCGAGGTGGCTTAGAGATGAATAAATTTAGGCAAGAGCATTGAACCATTCTTCCCGCAGACGATTTTTGAATTAACTCGAACAACCAAATCGAAGTCGAGCTCCTGGGTTTACTGAACTTAAAAAGGTCGCAACTAAATTCTCCCAAGTGAGAAACGTACATGCTCTGTGATAATTAAAAGAAACTTAAGCGAAATGCAATTTATATTCGGCCTTCAATCCGAATGAATGAATAAGCCACTACGACGTCGAACACATCCTCGCACCATAGCTTCCAAGCGGCGCGGCAGCCCAAAGGAACTTCGACGACCCGGGACCCTCGGTTCTCACTTCTGGAAACGTTTTATGTGTTTTCCTTCAAACGTAACGCACAACTGAGACCCTCCCCTTGAAATTCGGGGTTCGTCTATTCTTCCCCGTGCTTACATTTGTCCGTGGCTTCGCTTATAGCCATATCTTTTATTCTCCGACACTTTTTCGCTCTTTTATAATGAAAACCTTAAATTTGCTACTTGCCTCAGCGTCTTGAAGCCCACGTGGCTTTTTTCTGCGTTTTTGCCCCAGGCTCTCTTGTGATTCTGAGCATTTTGACGCGTGATCAGAACGCCAAAGTCGAAATATTAATAAAAAACTTATTCTGAAACCATAAGTGTTTTCTTGGTTCTGCAAGCGGTTCGACGCCGACGGTGAAAGTTTTTAGATTAAAATCTGTAAATGCAGCAGAAATGAACTTGGAGTAACAATTGGAATCATTTTAATATGATCGAAATTTCTTGATTAATTTAACAGAAAAACTACAGTTTTTTCTCAAGAAAATGTAGCAACCAATTTCTTCACTTGTTAATGTTTTGGTAGTTAATTAGCTTCTTCTGAACAATTTTAAATTAATTATGTATAATATATTGCTATTTGTTTAAATTATTGTTGTTTTTTAAAAGATCTTATTAAATATTACATTTTATATTATTATCATGTACCTTAATATACATCTGGCTTATGCTCATGCTTTCAATTAATTGTTCTAGTCTGTTATCTGCATGCGATTGTCCCACTGAGAAACTGTTTTGTTCTTCTAAGCCTCTAAATTCGTTTACCCTTCTTTAGTTTTATATTTTTATTTCATCCTATTATGTTACTATGATAATTTCACCTTAACAACGAGTTGCGTTAAGATTCATTTAACAGCACTAGTGTTGTTAAGAAAAATAACATACCGATACATTATTAGCATTTAATCACATGTTGGCAGCACTTACGTGTATTGTTAGTGACAGTGTCAGTCTATGTCAAATTCGATGTTAGTAGATTAGATTTTGTTAGTTATTTGATACAGACTGGGGTAAAACATAACCTGCTAATCTCGAATTTAACATAGCTACTAACAATACAGTATTGAGTGATACCACCACAGTCATAGCAGATATATGCCTCACTGTTGTGTCATTAATAAAAAAATTTCCTATTTTTTTAAAGATTAGTATTTTAGGATAAAATAAACCGTATTACGATATACGTAACGTTATCTGCTTTCTACATTACTCCTAACGTCGCTCGTTCATTCAAACTATTCTCTCGTAATGCAAGAAGCTTCGTTACTTGCATCGTAAATTACTATTATGAAATGGGTTTATGATAGATAATTTTACACCGATTCCTCTGTAGCACTCACATTTAAGTATGCTTTCTTTGCTTTTGTATATTCAGGTAGTACGAGTATATGTTATATTTCAATTGTCTGGTATGGGATTTCGTATTAAACATTTGTTGAGCATACTGCACAAGTTCTCTATAGGAATAACAGGTATTTAGTTTGTCACTTCAATATTTTCAGGCTTTCCCATTTTTTATATTATTTAGAACTTCTTCTGGTTATATTTCCATTTCTATATTGAGTTGTGCTGTATGCGGTTCTTTTAATATTCTTCGTAATTTTCTGTTTTCGGTTCTACCTATATTCTGTTAATAGTTTTTCATAATATTTTTGCCAACGTTCAGTAAGTACTTAACACGGTTTACTGATGTATTTCTCTTTACGTGATATTTTAATGTCGATATATGGTTCCAGGCATCCCTAGATCAACAATTAATGTTACTTTGACACGAAGTGTACGAAGTATTGAAATTCCCTCATATCGAAAACCACTCTGAGTCAAATATCTCTAAAATTTCGTGTCAACTGACTAATGAACCCAAAATACCAAATCTCCGTCTCGGCTGTGCTGATCTTTTGGTGAAGACCCCAGCCCACTAGATCCCTGCCTCGTATTGGGGGGAGCCTAAACGTGCTGTGCGGTGTACGTATGTTCGTATGTGTACACGATTCCGGTCGCCAGAAACCTTCCTAAAGTCTTGGATCTTGTTCATATGATAGGTCGTCCGAAAATGAAGGCAACGTCAACTTTTGAGGTATGATCGAAGGCAAAAATCCAAAGATATGCCACTTTCTGATCTTTTCCGTACAACACTAAAACCTCGCTAAACCGACATATAAATAAAAATCAAAGTCTCGATATACCGACATCAATTGAAAAATGACCGTTGACCTATTCTAAGTTCGCACGTGTGACCCACGCGCCATGGATGTAACCCACGTGCCATGGGTGTGAACCACGTGCCAAGGGTGTGAACCACGTGCCAAGGGTGTGACCCACGTGCATGAACCAAACAATAGTTGCTCAAAATGTCCGTATATGCCCGGTTGTTGTTACTTTCCTTAACAATTATCACATGTAAATATATAAGGCAAATTTACGCATAATGATGATAATTAAATTTTTTTTAAAATTTAATTAAACTTTTTCAAAAGGCTTTTTGTCATAACGGTTTCTTAAGAATTGCACACAACACATACAAAGTTGGATTGATTAGATTTTCCAATTTTTAATGTTACATTAATTTCATGCATTGATTTTTTGTTTTTGTTAAAATTTGATTGGAATGAAATAATTAATAAATTTGTTTTGGTTAAGTATTAAAATACATTTTTGTTTTTCATTTTTTACATGATATAACGAACAGCATTTTTTTACAGCATTCAACTGACTTTTTAAATACACTTATTAATAACACATACAATTTTATAATAAACGCGAAGATAAGGTGCCGAAGTATTCTCGGAAATCACCGAAGGGCGGGTAGCAATAGTATTTATAACAATATACTGATTCATAACATTGAACTGTGAAGCGTGAAGTGCGTTTTGACAATTTGTATGATAAATAACTGGTTCATAACATTTTATTGTACTAGTGAAACGGAGCGATGCTGAGTGTCCAAGTATACTTGGAAAGCACCGAAGGGCATTTTGGGGGGGGGGGGGGTACCGTATATTTTTCTCTTATTTTTCCTTTCACTTCTCTTTATACTTTTTAGAATATTTTGTTTTTGTTTTTGTTTTTTGTAAGAACTTCTATCTCACCATCCTACTTGTTTTATCCACTGTTTTGTTTTTTCCACCTACAGCTTCATGTCTGGGTTGTATAAGACCTTTATATATTTTGTTTGGTATATCCTCATGTATATCTTCCGGTTTATGACTTAATTTCTGTAAAATTTATATAAAAAGTGTGTCGAAAAATCTTGAAGATAGTATGCTATACTTTCTGGAAATTATTTTTGTAATTTCGATATTTCTCAGTTCGGTCAGGTGGGGGTGGTTCATGCACTTTGTATGATAAAGATATTTATTTCCTCTTAAGTTGTTAAAAAGTCGTTCACTTTCGTCTGAAATGACTCGGTAAATAAGTCTTTACAGGCACGGTGCCTGTAAAATGGAGCCATGGCGACTTTATAGGCGCATTGTTTTCTAATACATACATCCTTTGTTATTAACAATATTAATTTTTAGAATTTTCAGCAAGATAAAACGAAACAATGTACGCGCCGCGCCTCGCCTTTAGTTGGGGCTCCAGCGTCGCTCACTCTGCAAATTATTCGGCTCGCCCATCAAAGCTAATTTAGTAAGCTTGCCACGTAAATAACTGTCAACTGTTCTCTGCACTTCACTATAGGTGAATTTGTTGGAAGAAACAACTGAATGTAGACTGCATTATCCGCCCTCTCACAGTCAAAGTCAGATTCCGACATCCGGAGATCTAAGTATTTCGCATATGGAATATCAAACGTTTGCATCAGTAGACCACACTTTACAGGCTAATAAAATATGATGAACTGAATCGAATATCTCTCTTTAATTTTTCGTTTAAATGTATAATTTGGTAAAAAATACATCTCCCCTGTTTGAGTAGTGGCTTTATGTTCCCATGAAATGAGAAAATAATTTATTTATTTATTTATTTATTTATTTAATTTGCACTCAGCCAACAGCCGTTAGGCCAATTACAGGCGTCGCTGTGCAGTTATGAGGACTTCCAACCCCACTAACGACTGCCATGATGTTGTATGACCGCCGGGACCAACTTTTTTCCGTGATAGCCGTACCACGAGGCGCCGAGAGATGCAGCCATGGAACTGTCCAAGTTCTGACCAGAGACAGCGTTGCCTAACTCTGCTGATCGAACGTGGACGCCTGTTCAAGCTACACCACTCGGGACCATATATATATAATGTAGTAATAAAAATTTATTGTTAGGTCTATCTAATTGATCGAATACGACAAAAATGCTTATTTAAAGGATTATTGATTTTAGTCATGGTATCATGATTGACACAAGATGCGTAACGCAGTCTAACAACTTCGTGATAAATATAAAATATAGTATTTATTAAAGCAAGTGGTAATTCAGTCAATAGTATAATGAGAACTAGTATTTAATTCAAATAAATATGATAAAAGAACATGATTGTGCTTACGACCTTGAGACCTTGCTTACGAATGAACACAAAGACGACGCATCACCCTACGTGCCAAAGTTGTAAGCATCGAAATCGGTAATTTGAGACACGCGCTATATCAGCCGCGGTCAATATGCTTGAGCCAAACGTAAAGTGGCCTCGATTCAAAGCTATACGGCCTATCTTTGAACCTACATTCTTTGCAGCTCTCCGCCCGCTGCAGCCCATCAACTGTAAAAAAGCTGTGCCACCGCGATCTAACACGAATGCTTCAGTTGAAGCAAGGTACCGATTATCGTACAGTTTATATTAATGAACTAAAAATTACTCGTGCTTTGTTTAAGCTCTAAAATGAGAAAAATTGTGAAATATAACAAAATGATACCTAAGAACAACGCTCTATTAGTCTCCTCCACCATGTTTTCTTGTTTCCTCAGCATATCTTCCAACAATTTGATCATTTGTCAGTTTCCGCGTTCTTCCATTCAAGTCTCCGAGTAACATGATTCTTTCTGGCTGTTGATATTATCAAGCACTATCATTAGTCTATTATAAAATTCCTCTTTTATTTTATGGTCTGAGTTATGTGTGGGGGCGTATACATCAAGAATGACCATGTCGTGTCTTAATCTAAAATTCAAGTAAATGGCTTGGTCCCAGCTTCTTAGAATTCTTATCGAATATCTTTTGATGCATATATGGTGGATATTTATATTTGTCGCTCTCTTGTTCCTCTCTTTTTTACTTCAGTCAGTACGGCAATGTCGATGCTGTACCTTTGTATTTCTTTGCCAAAGAGCTATCTGGTAAGAGAAACCCTACCAGTAATTAAGCTAGCGGTGATATAGTTTATCGGATCCATACCCCACATCAAAGATTACAACCATGGTAAAGCTAAACTTTTAGTGAATACCACTTACAATTTGAAATTGTGGATAATGAGTATGAACACCTATAGTTTCTAACCGTAAGTAGAATAGCTTTTAAAGATGGAGTTGTATATAATTTTCTTGATCATTTTTCATAGTTGAAATATTCTCTAGTGTCGGATACAGTAAATCTTTTTAGTTGTCCCCATGTTGTAATCTCCACTTATAGTAGTGATGAGTCAACTTTCTTATACAATTATTATTGATCTGTGAGCAATGAATATATATAACAGCCAACAACGACCTGTACACCAATTTTCTTGTTTTTTGCCTATATCTTTGGAGCCCTATTAAAATCAGCTTTGAATCATGTTGGCGACAAACAATAGCCTTGCTTCAAACCGTTCTTAAGCGAAAAGGACGAGCTACTGTTTTTACTGCCTTCACTACCCTTTACTTATCATAGTATAACTTTCTTATAGTATTTATGTATGTGACACTAATAGTACTCTTCGCGAGTTACTCTCATGACTTGCTCTGGATTTATGAAAATTTTATGAACTCTTACATGACATTTTCTTCTCTATTAATTGCTTCAGTTTACACAAATAATAATCTGCGCAATACCTTCCATGGCAAAATCCACTGCTTTATTTGACTTTTGCATTCAATTAAACACCTATACAGCCTACTCATCCCAGAGGCAATGTTTATTCATTAATTGATAGGCTTTTTCTTATCAGTCTAGATTATCTGTGCCGACATCCAACCTACTGGTACTTCAGCTCCTTTCTGGGCACTTCCTAATGATTTCTCGTATCACTTCTCCGGGGGCATGTTTCACTAATTCGGAAGGTATTGGTTACTGTTCATCGCTGCGAGATGTTTTTCTTTGATATGTGCCGTAATAAATATTTAGGAATTTTTACTGAGACGGTTGAGAGCGGCTCTGCGTTTTATAGTTGTCCTAGGAAGGACTTCTTTGTTCCCTTTGCTGTACAGGGAACATAATAAAGCATCCCTCCCCAGTAGCATTTTCATCGATTTTTCATGTGCTGCTGCTCATTGGGGGCGCAGGATCGCTAACCTCCCAGCCGTCAACAGCCTATATGGCATTAGAAAAAAGTAACTATTCGATACCGCTTAAAACATGTAAAACAACATACACGAAGTATGGCAACAAAAAATTAGTTGCGTGTCAACACACTCGCTCGTATAAGCTTCCTATAAGCAAATGTGGTACAATCTTTGACATTGAAAATAAATATATTTCAGCTCCGGGCACTGTTTTGGTAATAAATTAGTTCCCATCGGCATAACTGCTTACAGAACAATGAGAAGTGAAGTCGGTTCTTTACAGATTTGATACTCCCCACGTGTTAAGTACTCGTATAACTTTCATAAGTATGTATTCTCAACATTAATTTCAAATCGTACCGTTAGCTGAGATGGTTAAAATAAAGAAAATAACCTACAAAATAGAGTTGGACACCCAATTTTACAAGACATTCTTCTATAAAGATTTACAACAAAAACAAATGACTTTATGGATTTGGTGCATGCTCCGTTTTTTCCATTATTAAATAAATTACTGAATTTCGTTTTTTAACACCTATGTATATCTTACGTTATGTTTGAATAATCTTTGTTATGTGCATATGATGTTTTGTTTCTGATTATTCAAATCATTACTGTATTTGAATTAAAACATCGCCGGATTATAAGTGAGCCATTAATTATTATTTGTTTGCTGAATAATTGTTACAAATTAAGAGCTCCCCAATACAGTTATCACGAGCTGTCACTTCGATTTTTTCTTTCCTGTGATTTAATGGCCTAAAATATCACTTGATAAAAAAAGACGAGGAATACTACTACGTTAATAACTTGTTTTTTTTATATTAAATACCAGCAAATGAACGTAGTTTACGTTACCTGCAACTTTTGATAATGAGAAATCAGAGTTACACAGATGCAACGAAAAGAACTTTGTGTCTACCTTGATTTGCTCTCTTATGCTGCGTACGTCAGATGGTTGAGGTTTTAATGTATGAAACTATATGTATGTAAAACAAGTGTATAAAATGTACTAACCACTGTAAACGTAAATATAAACATACAAAAGGGCATCAGATTAGTTGTAGATGTCTTTGATAAAATGAAAACACCTTGAGAAGAATCTCATTACTACTATTATTACTTACTTAATTATAAAACACAAGGTGTAGAAACCTTAGTAAAAGTACCTGCATTTTATTGACTTTCAACGCGTAGTAGCCGAACCGTAGACAGCGATGCTAAAATTAAACGGGGGTTATTTGATTTCTTTCTTTCTGTACTCTACGCAATTTAATTCCTTACACAATGGGAGCTCCGAGTTGCAATTAATTTGTTGGTAAGCCTATTAATTACCCTTTTATTGAAAAACGAGTTAGGGGAACCGCTCATCGAATAACGCTTTTCATTAGCGGGTGGTGATTTCTTGTATCTCAGAGATGGGAGAGTGATGAATGCGTTTCCTCGTATCCAATTTACGTGAATGAAGCCTGAACCCATTCTATTAAAAACATGTATGTAAATCTAATTAATCACGGAACTTTATGCACTTTAAAGCCTCTTAGTGCGATAGGAATTACCGAAAATGTTGGTTATTTTTTTTAAAACCTCTAAAAAGCAGTGCCTGATATAAAATTCGGAAAGCTTGCTTCAATAGAGTTAGAACGAAGGTCAGAACTATAATCCGTCTGATTTTTATATAACCCAGATTAGGCCGTGAGATGCTTTATTTTAATAGGGTAAAAATTTTGTTACAAACCATACTTGAAATTTCTCCAAAATTGTATAATCCGACACTAATACTGTCGCAATCACATTTTGAACATCAAATACAAAAAACAATTGAAGGAAACGAAACAAGCAATGTATCCATCTTTGCATAAGTTAAATAAATGAAATTTACAAACTCTCGTAAAAATGGAACAGTATCTAATTTTTTGTCGGTCAGCGCATAAAGCACCAGCCTCTACGTAAATGAGGTTACAGATTATACATACAAGTATGCTTACAAAGTAAAATGTACAAAATTACAATACTGTCTATGCGGGTATCTTATGGAAATGTATACAAAATTTTAAATAAATATTGATTACGATGACAAAAAACAACTGTGAAACGTAATTAAACCTTTATTCACAAAGAAGAAAACCTACATAATAAGCACTATCTTAAAAAGCAATGGTTATACAGTTCCTAAATTATTCCCATACAACTGCCACTACAATCCTATTGAGCTGGCCTAAGAACTATTGTAGCAAGGACGTAACCTTTTGGCTTTTATCCATGGGTAAGGCCAGAAATTTATGATGCGAGTCTATTAGAAACTGTACACCAGACATTTGGAGATACAACAAAACAGTGTGTGAACCCAGTTAAGGACGACTGGACGAAATACAAGGGAACCTCTATTAAATATAACATTATTCCAATTATCATAACCATTGTTGAATCTGATAGAGAATCAGAGTATGAAGAGGAACCTAATAACATATAAAAAGCACATTGAACCTTGTTCTTAGTTTTTTCCGTTTTTAAATTAAAAGTATATATTGCGATGGTATTGAGCCTGTTACTCAACTCTGCTTGCAACATAGATAATTAAAGCAAGTCAATAAAGCACAGAGCTGGGGTAAAGCAGGCAACTGCAATAAGTAACATTAGAAATTTTAATTCATAACTACGTTGGTAAAGCATTGCCGATATTAAATGGAATTACTTCAGAATAAATGGCAATAAGGCAGTTCTATGAACTTTTTAAATAAAGGTAAGGACAGAATGTTCGAAATACAGTGCAAAGAGAGCACAATATTAGATCAAATAAGGCTATAAAAGGAATGGAATGGTAATATTTGAAGAATGGTGAAAATCAGACAACTTTTATAAAATGCAAGAAATTCACACTACAGGAAATGAACGAGATTTGTGTTTATAAAAATGAGTCAGTGTAATGACAGAAGTGAACAGACAATCCAAATAAAACATAGTGAGTGGCGCTATAACTTAGTTTAAATACGAACATGAACAAACAATAATTGTAGAATTAAGATTTTGTACATTTTTATAATATAAGTTGTAATTTTAGTTTGTAAGTCATGGATTGGTATTCAGTTAACATCCACATTTATGAAGCCAGATAGGCAATTGTTGTTAACTAAACAAGGGGAAGACAATTGAATAAAATTGATTGATGTCATGCTAGTTTTGGTCTCTCATTTAATCATTGATTTTACCTATTTAAATATAAAATATCAGAAAAATAATTATACCATTGTGATCAGCAAATTGTGGAGCATAAGTGCTTGGGCAACGTTTTCCACAACCAAAAATTTTTCACCACAGCAAGCTTCCGAACGTGCGTCAGTGGCCAACTCAAATTTAGGAGGGTCGACTGCAATCAAACCAGGGGTTCAAGACCGGAGCTGACGACTGCGAGGGATCGTGTGGAGCTGTAGCACCAAGACCAGCATCATCGACATCGAGGGCGGCGACTTATAGAGAAGATCCAGCTTGGGGCTTCGTCCGGAAGAACGTATCATCACCTGAAAAGTTCAAGGTACAGTTAAAACTTCATTGACAGCTTGAGGAGCCGGAAATTTATGTACCAGCAAGACGTTACCATTTCGAGTAAGCAACAGGCATATCCAAGTCTCCAGATAAATTATTTTGCCAATAATTAGCCAAATTAGAATTGTGAGGTTAAGTGAGCGAATAACAATTGAATTAACCCAAACGGCGTCGGTTTACGTCACGAAACAACGATCTAAAAACAAAACACCATTAGTGACGCTTAATAAAGCGCGATATTCGAATTACCTGATAATTTGTTCATAGATTTGCCTTTGAATTAACTAGTAAATACACCAGAACGAAACGCACGAAAATTCAATTTTTTGATAGATAAATTTTGACAGCGTAGTGACTCTGCGCGTTGCTGTTTTCAATTTCACAGCCCAGTGGCGTAACACGGGAATTTAAATATGAACATATCGGTGAGCCTAACTGGCAGATTTTGAGTCTACATGCCTACTGAAAGCTATCCATAAATTATTTCACTTGCAGATGTGCGAATTACTATAAAGGGCAAAACACTACAATCAATGAACCCATTTATTCAATTATTTAATTACTTTTGATCAGTCAAAATTTGATTTAAATAAAACATAGAAGGATATGTGTAGTGAGTTTATTTATTAATTTAATTACCATCATCATATCTTTACATTATGTACTAACTCTTTGTAGTTGTTAAGTTTACCAGCGTTTTGATCTTCTATTAACCCTCATAATACCATGGTGTCACTGAAGACCGTACCCGTTTTTTAAAAGTGTGTATGTTTGAAGTTGTTTTCTCTAAAATTCTAAACAGGACAGTTTTTTATGTTTTGGTAAAGTACAGTTGTACAGAGTGTATGGTTTTCTTAAAAAATTAAAACGTAATACCGCTGGGGTGACCCCTAATACTAAGCATGATGTGTTGATTAAACGTTTCCTGTTTTGCTGAATATTCGCCTGTAGAATGATTTGTTCAGTTACATGTGAAAATTAATTATAATTGCCTAATCATCACATTCGAGTGAGTCAGCGGGGATTCCCCTAGTTCTTTACTTTACGTCCGCTTTAAGCTTCGTGCTTCTCTTATTTTTGATGGCAGATAGCTAAGTGAGTATTCCCTGTATTGTGAGTGTTTTGCAGTCATTCGGTAATTATGGCTGGAAGAAGTTGAGGGTTAAGAGTTACGGCTGCGAGAGATACGTTGCTAAATTGGTTTGAAGAATCTGGAAGTGAAGGTGAGGATGACTAATATACTAAAAAAGACAATTAAGATAATGATGGAGTAGCTATCGTAGAATGGTAGTCAGAATACGACTCCAAAGATGTTTCCGATGTAGTCTGAGTGCAAGCAGCAACATAATTTGCAAAAAGAGGACCTACTAGATACTCAAATCAAATCTTAGACACCGTTTCCAGTCGTTTTCGTCTCTTTTTTAGAGACAATATTATAAGCAGCATCGTTATATGGGCCAATGAAGGGAAACTAAAGAATGGGATTTATGGAAAGACCTAAATGCAAAGGAGCTTCTACGTTTTGTTGGTGTATTGATATTGGCAGAGTTTTATAAATCTCACAACTAAGATTAATAATACGAAAATCGTTGTCGTGGACCATTTTAAATATTAATAAAACTAAAGATGTTGTCTTGATCCACATATATTTAAAAAATTCCCGAACGTTTTCGGCTTATGCCATCTTCAGGGGACGTTCTACAAAATAATTGACAATTAAACAAACTTTATAACAAACTAAAAATGACTTACAATTAACAAACAAACTAAATCACAAATAAACAGCACAAACACGCTACAATTGCCACGGTGGGTTGACTAGAACTGGCAAACAAATACAGCGGAACATGCGCGCCGATAAAAGAAATTGTAAAAGGCGAACGGGACCCCATTAAAAATACTTAAGGGATCGGCAAACTTTTAAAATACTCCGATCCTGCAAATATTAATTGATCGTTTAAATTGACCTGAGACTTATTAGACAAAACGATCTCCAAACACTCAGCAATGTTGAGCTTCACTCCCTTATCGAAATAATGTAAGATTCTACAAAAAGACTCCCTATCGAAATTATGATCGTTTTCGTTGATATGTACAGCAAAGTTCGATTCAATTTTGGATTTTCTAATGCAATTAAGATGTTCGCTAATTCTGATGTTGAAAGCTCTACCGGTCTGTCCTATATATGTAGCTCCACAATTGCAAGTCAAGCTATAAACGCCATTTTTCTTTAGGGAGCCAATTTGGTCTTTATTTCGCACCAAGAGAGTTTGTAAATTGAAAAAATTGGAAAAAGTAACATTAAAATCATTACTAGCAAATAATTTTTTGAAAGAATATGAAATTTTTCCCACAAAAGGAATGGAGAAATAAGGTTTGGGTATAGGTGGAGAAATTATAGGGTAGCAGAAGGACTCAAATATACGCTTTCTCTTTTGTTCGAAAATTTTTCTGATGATATATATGGGGAAGTCGTTCTTTATGGCAATATATAGTAATGTTTTAAGTTCTAACACGTAATCTTCGTAAGAGAGGGGTACGATATGTAGACGATGAAACATAGAAAAAAAGAAAGCTGTTTTATGGCACATAGGGTGATTAGAATGATAGTTTATACAATGATCAGTATGAGTGGGCTTCCGATATATTTTAAATGATATGTCATTAACATTTTTAATTACTGTTAAATCTAAGAAGTTTAGTTGATTATTTGATTCAAGTTCGTGGGTGAATTTTATATTAGAATGACAATTATTAAGAGAATTTAAAATAGAATCTAATATGTTGAAATTAAAATTTTTAACTACACAAAAACAATCATCTACATATCTTACCCAGAAAACAATATTTTTGACAACTGGATCATCGGAGTTTAGGAATTGAGATTCAAGATTATCCATAAAAATATCGGCTAGGAGTGGGCTGAGATTATTGCCCATAGCAAGACCATCTGTTTGAGAATAGAGAATGTTATTTGAATCAAATAATCAACTAAACTTCTTAGATTTAACAGTAATTAAAAATGTTAATGACATATCATTTAAAATATATCGGAAGCCCACTCATACTGATCATTGTATAAACTATCATTCTAATCACCCTATGTGCCATAAAACAGCTTTCTTTTTTTCTATGTTTCATCGTCTACATATCGTACCCCTCTCTTACGAAGATTACGTGTTAGAACTTAAAACATTACTATATATTGCCATAAAGAACGACTTCCCCATATATATCATCAGAAAAATTTTCGAACAAAAGAGAAAGCGTATATTTGAGTCCTTCTGCTACCCTATAATTTCTCCACCTATACCCAAACCTTATTTCTCCATTCCTTTTGTGGGAAAAATTTCATATTCTTTCAAAAAATTATTTGCTAGTAATGATTTTAATGTTACTTTTTCCAATTTTTTCAATTTACAAACTCTCTTGGTGCGAAATAAAGACCAAATTGGCTCCCTAAAGAAAAATGGCGTTTATAGCTTGACTTGCAATTGTGGAGCTACATATATAGGACAGACCGGTAGAGCTTTCAACATCAGAATTAGCGAACATCTTAATTGCATTAGAAAATCCAAAATTGAATCGAACTTTGCTGTACATATCAACGAAAACGATCATAATTTCGATAGGGAGTCTTTTTGTAGAATCTTACATTATTTCGATAAGGGAGTGAAGCTCAACATTGCTGAGTGTTTGGAGATCGTTTTGTCTAATAAGTCTCAGGTCAATTTAAACGATCAATTAATATTTGCAGGATCGGAGTATTTTAAAAGTTTGCCGATCCCTTAAGTATTTTTAATGGGGTCCCGTTCGCCTTTTACAATTTCTTTTATCGGCGCGCATGTTCCGCTGTATTTGTTTGCCAGTTCTAGTCAACCCACCGTGGCAATTGTAGCGTGTTTGTGCTGTTTATTTGTGATTTAGTTTGTTTGTTAATTGTAAGTCATTTTTAGTTTGTTATAAAGTTTGTTTAATTGTCAATTATTTTGTAGAACGTCCCCTGAAGATGGCATAAGCCGAAAACGTTCGGGAATTTTTTAAATATATGTGGATCAAGACAACATCTTTAGTTTTATTAATAATCACAACTAAGAGATTAAAAATCTGTGGAATGTTACGGAAGGACGTCCGATATTCAACAAAACAGAAACAGGTTTACCGCACTTTCTCAATGCCTGTGTTTTGATAATTCCAAAACTAGAAGAAAGAATGTTAGTCCAGTTAAATTAACGCTAATTCGAAACCTTTTTGAATTATGGTTACCTGCCCCCCAAGACGAATGCATAATCTATGTCTATGAGAACATAGCGGTCGATGAACAGCTGCTAACTTTCCACGGTAGATGTCTAGACCAGAAAAATATGGCATACATATTTGGGCAAACGTTTACAATTGCCAGATATAGCGGTAAAATAGGTGACCAGCGTGAACGCAATTAAGGCGAACTAGTTGTTTTAGTAAGGATAGAGATTTGGAATACCAGAGAACGTGACGTGACCAACAATTTTTTTACAATTCTCGAGATTCCAAGAGATTTAGAAGAGAACAATTTAACACTGCTCGGTACAATATGGAAAAATAAACCCAAGCTTCCTAACGAATTGGTAGATTCGCGTAGAAGAGACCTACGTTCAACGAAATTTGGCTATCAGGCAATACTATGTTACTGCCCTGCTGTTCAAAAAGGCAACAATAATTGTTACCCTGCTATCAAATATTTCCGAAACACTGAAACAGATCTAGAAGACCCATCAACTTCACTTAGATAGTCACGAGAATCTCAAAAACAGAAACGTGGCAGGTGATGCGAATGTCCCAGAAATTTAGAAAAAAACAAATAGATGTAAACATTGTAATAACTTCCGCTGTAATAACCACCATATCTCATCACTTGTTCCACATGTAAACCCAGAGAAGTATGGAATTATTTTATTACTGTTTTCATTACTATTTAATGTAACTGGAATATTTAAAATTACAAAAACCTGTTTAAATCATGTACATTAAGTTTGAAATGAGATTTTATAAAATAACTAGAACTCGTGGCCAGCCTACGTCTGGCCCGGCCAGCGTAAAGAAACGGTTAACAATAAAAATGCTTGCTCAAGGCGGCAGCCAGCCTACGTCCGGCCCTGCCAGCGTTAACAATACAAATGCGGTCTCGCCATTCGTGCGCGCACGCCACTTGCTAGCATGCAGGACGTTCATGAAGCGTGTGCGCGCGCCTGCTTACGCCTGGACGGCCGGCGACCGGCGACCGGCGGCATCGGCGCTTATAATATAAGATATAAAATAATTAAGAGTTTGAAATCACTAATGATAACACTAGTACTACTTGTTACAAAAAAGATGAGGCATTTTGAGGGTTAAATAGATGTTTGATAAATCGCACTTTTGTGTAGCGCTGTAGTACCTACTATTTTATTTTATACTATACAGGGTGTTTCTTTAATAATTGGAAATATTTTAACTGTAGAATCCTGGGTTCAAAATATTAATATTTAACCAAAATCACTTAGATAAAATATGGCTCCTTACTGAGATATAGGGTGTTTTATTTAAAAATGTAAAAGTGATTTTTATCCCTTACTTTAAAACTGTTTGACGTATCCGTATCATATTTGGCAGAAAGTGTAGACACTGTAAACCATACTAAATTATGTTAAATAAACGTTTCTGGCTACTACCAAAGGCGTACGACAGGGGCAAGTGATTGGTTGACCCTTCCCAAATTATACGCCACTGGCGGAATTGTCATTTTAGCACACTTTTTCGATTCTCCAATACTCTTCCTTCGTAATGATAAAGTCATTATTTTTCGAGCTATTTAAAGTTAAACATAAAGCTGAACAGTTATTTTGATTTTAATGTGTATTAATTATTTGGGTGTTTTTTTTTTCATAAGATTGCATTTACTACACAAATGAAACTTTAATCTGTATTAACAAAAAATCGCTGGTATACTCACAAGAAATAAATAATCGCCAAGAACTATGGCAGCAAATAGTAAATTCCGCTAATTTTATTGCCAATCAGCCAAACATATTTTTTAAAGTTAGCTGATCGTTTAGGAAAAGAATTGATAAGCTTATTGAGGTAAAGGGGGTCACATTGAACATTTGTTATAAAAGGTTTTTGATATTTTCGTGTTATTAAAATTGTTCTTTTATTTAGATTATAACAAAATGGTTCTTTTCAGAACCACAATTTGTTTTTATTTTGAATGCATCTATGTAGGTATTCGTTTCAATAAATTTCATTAAATAACATTATGTTTTTTTGTTAATACGGATTAAAGTATCATTTGCGTAATAAATGAAATCTTATGACAAAAAGCACCGACATAATTAATACGCATTAAAATCAAAATAACTTTTCAGCTTTACGTTAACATTAAATATCTCGAAAAATAATAACGTTATCGTTACGAAGGCAGAGTATGTTATTTACATAGAAAGTATTGGAGAATCGAATAATTGTGCTAAAATGGCAATTCCGCCAGTGGCGTAGAATTTGGGAGGAGTCAACCAATCACTTGCCCCTGCCGTACGCCTCTGGTAGTAGCCAGAAACGTTTATTTAACATAATTTAGTATGGTTTACAGCGTCTACACTTCCTGCCAAATATGATACGGATACGTCAAATAGTTATAAAGTAATGGAGCAAAATCATTTTTAAATTTTTAAATAAAACACCCTATATCTCAGTAAGGAGCCACATTTTATCTAAGTGATTTGGGTTAAATATTAACATTTTGAGCCCAGGATTCTACAGTTAAAATATTTCCAATTATTAATGAAACACCCTGTATAGTAAATTTCCAAAAACTAATGGTCAATAACGTAATTTAAGCTTGTTCGATAACATAGCTGTAATGTTGTTGCTTAGATATTTAACTGAACCTTCAAGTATATTGATATTAATCTGTTTTTAAATTACAAATTTGCCCTATTATGTATTAGAATGTCAATAATTATTATTATTATAAATAGCTCCTGAAAAAATCAGGGGTGCATTCTTTTATCTAGTTACTTAATTTCTGAAAAAAATGTGTTCTAATATTTTTAATCTCATTTGCATAAGTCACAATACTTATGTCAACCAAGTGTCAAAACAAATCTGAAATTCAAGTGACAAATACCTAATCTTTACAACGGTACACAGCAATATTAAAAACACAGTAAGTAATTATTTCTTAATGTTCACCTTTTATTTGTCTTTGTTTCGTTTCTAGTTATGATTTTAATAAGAAATCACTCACCTTTTTATTTGGTCCGCACAACGTTTCCAAATGTCAACCTTCTTTTAATCTGCTACTCATCCCTCTCAAGCATCTTCCCGCGATGCACAGTTTACAGACAGACAAAACGTTCTAACCGTCCAAGATCAGCAACTCCATCTTTTCTACAGCATTCAGCCAAGAGAGCAAACCTGCAGACATCTACTTGCTACCCTCCTGGAATGTGCCTTCTTTTACCCGATGATCCTCCTCTGGAAGTCCCACTTAGCACCAAACTGCGTAACGTAATCCACTTTGATTAATGTAATATGTCAAATGGACTTTTCCAATAAAATTGACCCATTCCATTCCTCGAAGAATTCACCTTTGTAAAATAATTCTGCTATCCATTAGTTTTTTACCACATACCAATAATCTTCATTAGTTAAGTCTTTGCTACTTCTTGTTATTTTAAAATTCCATTTTTATTCACCACGTAGATTTTAAGTATACCCTTTTTCATTAGGCAAAACATTTCACAATAAAAAACAGGGTTATTTTAAATATTTTTAATCACACCAAATTCATTTTACTACATTTCAAAATTTGTTATCAACAATTAAAACAAATTTACTTAACGATAGTAGAATCTACTAAATTTCTATTTCATTTCAAATTAAGTATTTGTTATTCGTTTCAAACTGCAATTTATACAATATTATATTATTTTCAATTCCATCTGTTTTTCAAATAGCTATTTTCGCTCATATTCCCACCTTATACATGAATAAATCCAAATTATTTTTAACCATTGTAATCCCTTAATATTTTCTAATTTTATTCTAACACCCTTATAGTTGTATCATTACAATATATTACCAACCCACAATTCGCTGTAAAAAGTATTATAATTTGATATGCGCACACAGTTAATGATATTTTCCTGGCACACATATAAAAGTTGGCAGTTTTCTACACACGAAAAATTACAATATCATTCATCCCGTCGTTATTATAACGAACGTATATATGTTAGGAAAATACAGGGCAATTCACAGTTATACAGGGTATCTCTAAAATAATGTCCATCCTTTATAAGGCTACATTATTAGTCCCTATATAGTACGAAATCGTTTGCAGAAAAAGTATTAGACCTTTCATTTAAAAGTTATTGAAGTTTTAAATAAAAGACATTTTACAACAAGGCACATGTTGGAAATAATGGTTTTATTAATTAATAAAAACGGTAATCAACAACCTTTGAGCTAGTTTATAAAAATTGTTTAAAATTTCGACCCTGTGCATTTAAGCAGGCCTTGTACGAATATTGTTATGTACATTTTCTATGATTAATGAAGTAACATCTCTAAATTCCTGTCGTATCCTCCCTCGTAAATCATCTTCGTTCTCTACGGGTGTTCTATGTACAATAGATTTTACATGTCCTCAGAAAAAAAAATCCAGGGGGGGGTGGGTTTTTCAGGCGACTTGGTTAACCATAACAACACCACCTCTACCAATCCATTTATTTGGAAAGTGTTCGTTTATCCATGGTCGAATACCAGCATGAAAATGGGGTGGAGCCTCATGTAACTGTAACCACATATCCCTTCTTTCAGCCAAAGCGAGATCACTAGCATGTCTTCTAAAGGAAATCTAAGAAAGTCTCGCCATTTAATCTATTCGGTAAAAATACTGGGTCCAAAAGTCGATTTCCTATAATGCCTGCCACATATTGACCGAAAAGCGATGTTGGTGGGAAGATTCATGGTTCACATGTTGAGTTTCTACCGAATAAACATGCATATTGTGTTGGTTAAATAGCCTTTCCTCGAAAATATTGTTTCGTCTTGCCATAAAACCTTTATTGTAAACGTAGGACCCATCCTAAAACGTTTAAAAGCCAGTTACTAAAATTAACACGTTCACGAAAATCTCCTTCTATTAACGTCTGAGTCTTAGTAAAATGAAAAGGATGAAAATGCTTTTAGAGTAGAATTCGATTAACTGAAGAATGACAAACGCCCGTTATGTCTTCAATTTCTCTGGGATTTTTATTCACTAAGTCTAAAACGTTTTCTACAGCATCCACCCTTACTCTTACACCTCTTGGTCAGCCTCTATCGGGTGTTGGTAGTTCGAACTGACCCGTAGCTAACAATCTATCTTCCAATCTTCTGATGGTTCTTCCACATGGGTGTCTTCTGTTCGGATAACGTTCAGCGTACTCTCTAGTAGTAGTAG
Source organism: Agriotes lineatus (assembly GCA_940337035.1). Classification (NCBI taxonomy): domain Eukaryota; kingdom Metazoa; phylum Arthropoda; class Insecta; order Coleoptera; family Elateridae; genus Agriotes; species Agriotes lineatus. The sequence goes on from OW679197.1 coordinate 21,312,967, forward strand.
CAGTAGTCTCTTAGTATACATGGTTTTGGAGTAAAAAGTACGAAATTTTTTCACTATTTGAGTTCTGTGAAAATGACAAGCAAATTACTTGTCAAGATGAAGACATCGAATAATCACTTTCATGGCCCGGGTTATAAAAACATAAATGTAAGTCTGCATGCCTAGACCTTGCTCATGGGGTTGGCAAAAAGGGCCTATAAAGGCCTACTTGCTAGACATGTCTCCCCAAAAATAATACTACTACTACTACTACTACTTACGTAAGTAAGTACTTCCATAGTTGCCGGATGTGTTTCTGCCTTAATCGCAGTTTGAAAATACCCATTTATTTTCTTAAAATTTGTATTAAAATATTGATTTTAAGAAATTTTTTATTTAACTTTGGATCTTTTTAAATGATTGACACCGAAATTTTTTGAAAAATATTATAAAGACAGAATCTTCATACTCAACTTCATACGCTTATAACTTCAAAAATACCCATCACGGGAAAATTTTGTTGTGGATTTAGAGTCATATTGGTTAGTAGTATGTGACGTATAAAGGACGGACACCATTTTTGAGACACCCTGTATAGTAGGCCAATGTGTTATTTCAAGCTATATTACATTTCAAATAAACTTGCAGTAGTTCGAACTACGTAGTGATTGGTCGAAAAAAGTCACCATTACAATCTGAAAATCGAATATTTTTCAAAAGTGTCAACTTGGCATTCTCTCGATAGTGATGTACCAACTCGGGCATAAAAGCTTAGCTACCGGCCTATGTCGTAAATAACTATTATAGTGGTACCTAATTGTGCCTCCTGGTCGTACTGCCCTGGTTTCTAGATTTTCATGGACATCAAGCTGTCTACGGCGTGTCGCGAGTTGCCCTGAAGCAGCATTTTTCTAAACACTAGCTCAAAATTAATCGTGCCAACCAGTTCCCACGGAGAGATATAAGCCCGATGGTATTCTGGCCATCTCCGCATCCGCCACCTGGAGACGCGGTCGATTACTACTAAATCCCGCTAGGGTAAAATATTAAATATTAGAAGCTATTACATAATATTAGGAAATTAAAGGTACCTACATCTATTTTTCAAAAATCGTAGCGTTTTTACTGTGAAACTCTTAAATAAGGTCTGCTCAACGTCTTCTGGATTTTATTTAAGGATAGAGTAACTGAGAAATTTTTATGCAAGTATTTCTCAGTTATGGTATCGCCGAACCCCAAATATAAAATTTGCACAGTATCGGTCGAGCTGTTTAAGCTGTGGTACATGTGCACTAGCGCACCCGCTCTCTCATCCGTTCATTTGGAGACAATTATTCTGATATTCTTTAGCCTCAAAGCCAACATCTTTGGTTAGCGCAGTTGGGAAAGCTCCAGGCTTGCATTAAGCAAGTCCTCGGTTCGACTCCCACGGTGGGCGGAATTTTTACGCAGCCTTGGCCATTGAAATCGGACTCTGTGAGACCATTCACAGTTGGGCAACAAATTAACTGTGGTCTACTCAGAACCACAGACCTAAGAGATACAGAGTAACAACATCAACACATCCCTAAAACACACATCTCCCACAATGGTTGCTGTGCCAGCACAAAAGGCGCTCTCCAACTTTGTATCCCGAATCCGGGGCAAGTTGAGCATTGTACCGCCTGACGCAAGCGTATAAACCACCAGCCTCTACACCGCAAGATAAAATGGGGTTACCGACAATACATACAATACATGTAATACTTAGAAACTTTAAAATAATGTGGTTTTATAGCATAGCACACAATATTTCTCGCATACATTTGCCTATAACAATATTCAATTATTCATAAAGTAAATTATTTACCCTCTCCTTATTTTTTACGGTTCCCTCTGTTAATCCCTCAGCCAATTACCCTTCCAAATGTATATAAAATAAAAACCAAATTACTTGAAAAGCGCCCCTAATTATCAAACAACCTTAGGACCACTCTACCCTCGTTTATTTCAGAAACTTTCCTTATTACTTGGAAAATTCACTGACGCTTACATTAAATCGTTTTGACATTTCGGTATTAATTTTTCTCCGGGTTTGCTAAAGCTGAGTTATGCAATTATTCGAAGCTCTGATTAAGTTAAAAAATACTAAGAAGATATTTTATACTAAAGAAGTTGATACTCTTTCAAACGTTATAACCTTTAGAATTGAAGCAGCAGATGTCACTCTTTAATTTTTTCTAGTCGTAGTGTATAACTAGTGGACCCTTTGCAAAATATTTTGCAAGTTACAAAACTTCTTTGTAAAGTGTGGGAGGATCCATTAGGTAAAATTTAAATTTTTAAGTTTTCAAAACTACTCACACGTGATATTGCTATATATACTTGACCATGGCTAGATACTGGTTGTGGCAAATACGATATATTTCCACTTTATCCATAGTTTATCCTTGGGATTTATTAATTGTCATCGCAAATGATACGCGTACAGAAGAATTTCTTTTCCGAAGGCAAAAAGGTAGTGCAATATTAGAATGAGTTAATATATACGCGGTAATAATACTCTTCTGCCTGTGGCTTGTCCATTTAATACCAAATCTAAGCGATTCATAAATAAATTAATCTTATCTCATCATTTAAACCAGTAGACACAGATAGATTCCACTGAAATTTAACGAATCTAGAAATTCTATAGAAAATTATAAAATGTTGTCATTATGTAATGCAATTGTATTCACGCTCAAATATTGCTTTTCATATTCAGGCAAAAGAGATATAATTTTGTTGTTGACTTCATCGCAATGTTCTTTGTTTAGAGCATCACCAAAAAAAAAGTGATCGCTAACCTAACGAATTTCGATAAGCGTGAACCGAATATCGGCACTAAAGTTTTGTTCACACAGTACCAACCTCTAAGAGAGCGTTTACACCGTAACACCCTTTGAGAGTGAATTCCAAAAAACCCTAAACATTATTTGGTCTACTTGTAAGACGATAGAATATATAAAATTTCAACTTGCTATCTGTAGTACTTCGCTCGTTAAGGAAATCTTAAAAAACAGATCCATCTCATTTAACTCTTTTGAGGAGATGCATTCCACAAAACCCTGAAAATAGTTTGACATGATTTGTAAAACGAACTAATATGCCGAACTTTGACTTCCTACCTGACTATCTCGTCACGATCTTTAGAAAAACACATCTACCCCATTTAAACCTTTCGGGAGTTAATTTCGAAAAAGCCTAAAAATGATTTCCGATTAGTAAAACAATCTAATATGCAGAATTTCCAATTACTATCTGTAGTATTTTTCCCCTGGCGATATCATGACAAACAGCTTTGGCTCATTTAACCCCTTTTGGTGATAAATTTTCCAAAACCCAAAAAATGATTTGATCTGATTTGTACAATGAACTAATATGCCGAATTTCAACTTCCTACCTGTATCTGTCTCGTAACGATAAAAAAACACATCTACCCCATTTAATCTCTTTGGGGGGATGCATTACAAAAAATCCTGAAAATGATTTCACCAGATTTGTAAAAGGAACTCATTTGCTGCATTTCAACTTCCTCCAGCAGTTGCCGCGTTAATGCGACCTTTAGAAAAACACATCTACCCCATTTAACCCCTTTGAGGGGACACATTTCCAAAAACCCCTGAAATGACTTTGGTGTTTAAAACGAACTGCTGTGCCGAATAAATTTTCTACTTGCAGCAGTTACAGTATTATGGCGATCTTCAGAAAAACACATCTACTCCATTTAATCCTTTCGAAAGTTAATTTCGGAATGCCTTAAATTGATTTGACCTAATTTGTAAAACGATCTAATTTGCTAGATTTCAATTTTTTGCCTGTAGTAGTTCTTTTGTGGCTATTTTTAGAAAAAAAAAATCTGGTCTATTTAACCACTTCGAGGGGATATATTTCGAAAAACCCTAAAAATTATTTCCGATTAATAAAACGATCTAAAACGCCGAATTTCAACTTACTGCTTGTAGTAGTTTCCCCGTGGCGATATTTTGACAAACAAATTTGTGTATTTAACCCCTTCCGGGGGTGAATTCTACAAAACCCTAAAATGATTTGATCTGATTTGTAAAATGAACTAATATGCCGAGAGGATATAGTAGAAAGTGGTTTGGACACTTGATGCGTATGCATGATCATAGATTGCCCCTAAAGGTATTTAAGTGGAAACCACGAGGTAGGAGGAAACCAGGTAGACCCCGAAGATCTTGGAATGAAGGCATAAGAGCAGCATGAAGAGACCGGGAATTAGAAGAAGATGAAGTTTTTGATAGGGATAGGTGGAGATTAGGAGTAGGGAGACGGCGCCAAGCTGTATAAACCCGTGAATATATTTAACTAATATTTCGAATTTCAAATTCCTACCTGTAGTAGTTTTCTCTTTCCAATCCTTAGAAAAATACATCTACCGTATTTAACTCTTTTAGGGGAGATGACCTTCGAAAAATCCTAAAAATGATTTGCTCGATTTGCAAAAGGAACTAATTTTCTGAATTACAATTTCTTACCTGCAGCAGCTGCCGCGGACACTTCTAGAAAATCAGATCTATTCCATTTAACCTTTTTGGGGGTGCGTTCCAACAATGCCTGAACATGATTTGATTTGATACTTGTAGTATTGTGGCGATAATTAGAAAACGAGATTTGTCCCATTGAAACCTCTTCATAGATGAATTCTGCAAAACCTTGAAATTTATTTGATCTGATTTGTAAAACGAACTAAAATGTCGAATTTTAGCTTCCCACCTGTAGTAGTTTCCTCTTTGTAGATCTTTAGAAAAACCTGTCTACCACATTTAGCCCCTTTCGAGGAATGACTTTCGAAAAGCCCTGAAAATAATTTGACCCTATTTGCAAAAACGACTAATATAGCAAATTACAACTTCTTACCTTTCCCAGATTCTATTATGTAACGATATGTGAAGTAAAAGTCAATCTCGTCTAATAGAAGGTAAAAGTACTTCTTTGTAGACGATATTGGATGTTTTTCCTTCTGGTTTGAGCACCCCTAAGTTGTTTGGAGAACTACCCCTAAACAGTCTAGATAAAGTTGACCGAGGGAAAAACAGTTTCCCCTCAAGTCTCCAGCCTATTTCAGCGACTGTCTCTGCATCGTGTTGATCGTCATGGCAAAGCACGGTTTGATGGGAAATTGCAGTCTTTTAAATTGAAAAAAATAGTCTGATAGAATAAGTGGTATTCGAGGAATAAAGACTGTCTCCCCTTCTACAAAACCTATGGAAATGTTGGCCTCGATAACGTTACGATGCGGAGCTTTCATCTGCAGTCGAGTTTGGGAGTCTCCGCGTTTCTGAGAAGTATAATGGGTGCTCTAACTTTCATAGGCAGGCTATTTGGAGGAAGTCCGGGAGGGTCGAGAGTGTGGAGAAACTCCATGTGGTAGTGCACTGTATCCTCTGCATTCACCACAGTGTTAATAGACTGATAGATCCTTTCCTCCGAATAAAAGGCTCCGAGGAGTGTGATGTTGATTTCATACAAAGTATGCCAAATTGTTGCCAAAAATTTGTGAACGTTCCGAGAAGACTCAAAAAACTATTAATTTCCCTTTTTTGCTCTTCCTCTTATTTTTGTTAAATATAGCGTTTTTATAATTGTTTTAATATGACTTTGTTAATGCTTCAATTGTTATTTGAGGAAAGTGCAATTAAATGCTTAATATGAGTACACTACAAAACAAAAACTTTTATATATATTTTATGATCTAATGTAACAAATACTATTTTTATAGCTGGTCCAGTTTATTTGTTGAACAGTATATATTCCTACTTTATCCAGAGTTTGTCCTTGCGATTTATTAATTGTCATGGCAAATGCTAGGCGCACAGGAAACTGTCTTCTCCAAAAGCAAAACGGTAATGAAATATTAGATGTTTTACTACAGATTAGTGGTGGATAATGTGAACATAGGCTGTCAAATGAGTTAGAATGCAGTTTATGCGCTTTGTATGCGTTAGACAGAAATAGGCATATATGATTTTAAATCTAGTATCCTAGGATTCAGTGTTTTCTGAAAACAAAGCACCTTGATTTTGCGGATGCTAGATGTTATTAGCATATGTCTATTTCCGTCTAACGCATACAAAGCCCATAAACTCTATTCTAACTGATTCAGCGGCTGTAATTTACCCAAACAAATTCGAGCAGTGGTCCATTGCAACAATCAGCAGAACACCGCGGGTCGACTTCGAAATTTTACTTGTTCCACTGCTACGGCCCTCCACGTCACTTAGGCGCTACAATATTTTGGCTTTTCTCTAAACGTTATGCAGTTATTTGCATTTTAAGAATTTTTTTGCACATCTACGCGGTGATAGCTTACATTTAAAAAAGAATTATCGAAATCGGCCCGGCAGAAGTCTCAAAATAGATGTGGGAAAAAAACGCTTCACGTTTTAAATATATAGATAACGGCATAATATATGAGTAGCTAATCTATCAATAACGCAATTAATAATAATAATAAATGTCATTATTTCTTGCAACTAAAATTAGTTACATGAGTATTACTATTTACAGAAATAATTGCAGAAACCCCAAGGCGCAATTCAGTCGCTATTTCACTGAAACGTTGACATAATTATACAGTAAAAAAATTATTCAACACTCAAAATCTACATAAGTTCGATACAGTGCTCAAATTCACTACAGACCTAGATGGCCAAGTCAGTCATACATACTGTTAATGTTTTTATCTTCATCGGTATTGTTATAGACTATTAACCAAATTAATTTTAGTATCGATAAGAGCTTCATTACCGCACTGAGTGCGGTAATATCCATGGTAATATCCATGGTAATAGATAGATATTACCGCACTCAGTGCGGTAATGGATATTACCCTACTCTTTTTATATAAAAAATATATTGAACCAGAATTTATTGATGAGGATACAATATTGAACAATATACGTTTGCTTATGTCACTTAACGAGACTCGTTAGGATGCTCATAATTAAACTTGTATCGTTAATATCTATTACGTTATAATAATTTAAAATAACACTAACTTGGAAAACCAGGGACAATGATAAAGAACCCATCAAATTCGAGAAAAAAGATACGCTTGCAAAAAATGTATAAGAACTAAACAGGTATTACTAGAGTTCAAGGAATAATATGCATATGGATGACTAGCTTTTGCCCGCGGCTTCGCTCGCGCAGAAAACCTACCTAAGAAAGTACCTAAGGGTTAAGACTACTTATTTTTTCAGTTTATACTTAAAGTATTTTTTATGTCATGTCCACCGTCTTGGACTTAAAAATAAATGCTATTTTCGCAATCAACATCCCAACAACCCTCAATAACGACACCCATATCGATTTTTAAACTTATTTACCCCATTTCACCCCCTAAGGGGTTGATTTTTGGAAAATCACGAAATACGGGGTTGCTTATTTGTTTTTAGGAGTACTTGTACGAAGTTTCAAGTCGAAATGTCTATTTAATATTATTTTTCCATACAAAATTGGAACCCCCATTTTACCCCTTTAGAGATTGAATTTCGAAATATCTTTCCTTGGTTCTTGTGTACATCATAAAGGGAACGTCTGTGCACAATTATTTTAGCTTTGGGCTGGGCGTTGATGAGTGGGTCAGATAAACAGATAAACAGATAAACAATATTCCATACAAGAAACAGCCACTTTAAGAACAAATGTTTTATAGATTAAGTTAAACGCTGTTTAGTTGACAGTATATTTCTGTACCGACATATCAATTTTGATATAGGTAATAATTTCAGTTTGAGCGATAACCAATTAAAGAATTTAGAAATTTGGTAGCTATAACTTCGTTGATAACAAACTGTTTTATGTAAGAATGGTGTCAGTGTACCCTTATAACGAATATTAATATTATGCACATAGTACCTAACTGAGATTTTCTATATAAGTAAGGGGGTTTTTTATCAATGATGATCTTAAAATAAAAACAGGCACTCAACATATGTTTTATCAAACTTTTTCCACTGTCTCGAGTGTTTATCACACAACGTTTCTAGAGTTTCTGATCTACTGCCGTTCTCAGGTGAATGAACTTCTGGTTAGTCCTCAGAAGGACTGATTTTTTGTACGTTTTATTACCTACACTTGTGCCTACCACAGGGTTTGAACCCGGGAGCACTCATCGCTGTGATTACGACTCTGTCGCTCTTACCACTAGGCCACCAGCGCGGTTATAAACACTCGAGGCAATGCAAAAAGTCCGATAAAACATATAATAGACCACTGTTAATGACATCATTCAGAGAACAGGCACTCAACAACTTTCTTCTGTTACTCATAGCTAACCAATTCAGTTCAGACACTGTATGCGATACGTAGTCAAATTTCCTTATTCCACATATTAATCTCATGCAAGAGTTCTGGACTATTTCGATCTGTCTTTGCTCATCTGTAGTAAAAAAGGACCATAAATTTGACTGCAATAAACAAATTGGGATGGAACTAATGCTTCGCAAAGGTTTGACTTGATTTGTGTAGATAAAAAGTACCTTTGAGAGTAAATTAACTTAATATTTATGATGGCTTTCTTTAAACAGTTAGTTACATGTGCTTTGAATCGCAAGGTGTTGTCAATTATAAGTGCTAGGTTTCGTGCTTCACTAACAACCGGCAAGTCAACACCATCAAGGTATAGTTTCACACGGTCTTGCATTAGCTTTAAGATGATAGTACGATTGTCGAATAGCTTTAAGTAATGATCTTTAGATATATTTGAGATGTTGATCAGATCCTGATTGATGTGGGATAGTGCGTGTTGAAAATTATTTATATGGAAAGAATAACACAACTGACTGTCATCAGTGTACATATGAGCCTAGCAGTAAATAAAATACTTATAAAATGTAGTAGTGTGTATGACGTACAAGAGATAACCAAGCATAGAGCCCTGAGGTACACCTCTAGTTATTTTGTTTAACCCAGATAAGCCACAGAACCTACAGCCTGACCCCTGTTCATTTGTAAACCGTCAGCTTCAGAAGTATTACCTACTTTTTAATTTATTGATAATTGATAAAATGGTTGAATCGGTAACAAATGAAAATTTAAACTTAGTAATGTTATCAACAAGCTGATTTGTTTAATTTCATTGACACAGCTCTGCAACTTTATCATTGCTTACGTTAGAAGCTACATTTATATAGTAGGTAATTCTTGATTGCATCGGGATTGAGGAAATCATCTGTAATAACACAATTCTTAGTCTTTAAGACATCTAGAGATTTAAGCTCGCTGTACATTGCTTTCGGACTACTGTCTCTCAGCGCAAATTCAAAATAAGCTTTCTTTTCGTTCTTAATGGCTGTAGTGGTGTATTTACGCAACAATTTATAATAATCCCAGTGAGCTGGGTTTTTAGTTCTCTTAAATTTTTATTTAGCTTTGTTCCTGAGTGACATGAGTAATCTGATGTTCCCAGTAATCCACGGGGCTCCCTTTCTGGTTTTTAACAGTTTTAACAAAGGCATGCACATTTAGAAGGGACAGTATGTTATCACTTAATAATTTAATCTGATCATCTACGTCTGCCATGTCGTAAATAACATGAAAAGGTATTTGTCTCAAATCTATGTGATAAACATATAAATTAAAATGTTTAAAATCTCTGAACGTTTTAAACCACTGGCCTAATTTCAAGGTAGAAACTGACAATCTACAAAATTGCGATTCATAATCAGCAATGTGCATATCGCCAATTCCAGAAGCCTTTTCTGTATTTGATACTAGAATCGAATCCAGTATTGAAGCATTATTGTTGTGGTACGAGTGCTGGTTCATTAATTATTTGTGAAAAATGTAATGCTTCTAGCATGGAATTAAAATAAAGTGTTGGAATTATTTAGTTCTAATAGATTAATGTTCATGTAACCAAGATAAATTTGTCAGTAATTACAGCACCTACTAAGGGCAAGAGATAGTTCAAGTTCATCAGAGAATAATGTATAATCCAGTAAAGGAGGTTTATAGGCAACACCAACTACAAATTTTACATTTAAGAGCTCTATCCAGATGTGCTGAATCGCGTCACTGATATGAATTCATTCAATTTAGAGTGGTTGCGAACATAAATACATACACCGCACCCACACCCAACTCGGTTCTTTCTAACAAGTTTAAAGCTGTCTATGAAAAGAAGCCCATTACATATATCAGGAGATAACCACATTTCGCTTACAGGAAGAATATACAATTTCTATGTAATTATGTATTTGTTGACCTTTAGTTTCAGTAATACTGATTGACTGTTTACGTGAGCAACCTTCATTGAATTGAATTTAACTCAACTAAAAAAGAAAAAAATAGGAATAATATTTGTTTACGTGTTCTAACAGAAAAAACAAATGTTATATAAATAAGCAAATATAAACAATTATACACTTTTCAGATATTAATTGTTGCCAGTTAAAGATGTTATTTGCAATATTTATTATGTTGTCCTGCTTTATAAATATTTTCCCATCTGCAGATCAAACGTTCTTCCTGGAAAATGTTTCTGCTACCGAATTTATTAGCATCAGCCTTCCCTTGGTCAATTCTTCCCTTATCACAATATCCAAATTTCTTAGAAGAGTTTTAGTTATACGTGATTCAAAATGTACAGCGATTCTTTATTTGACAGTGCAGTCCTTCAAAATTGTCCCTATATATGGTAACACCATTCAGGAGTGGACATATCCAGTTATACTAAGACATTGAAATTACTGCATGCCACAATCTGCACATAGTTTTGAGTTCTACCCCTCAGACGAGACTTTCATAACTGAAATAGTAGCAAAGAAATTAGTTCCTTGAATGCAATGAATTAATGTGTATGTACTAACAGAAAATTCTGTTTACAAAAATTACTCACGTCAGCACGGTTCATAACACATAAGACTAGGCTTATGATAAATGTAAATTATAAATAACGGTATTCATTTGAATTTGTTATCTAGTTACTGTGTGATCAGCAATAGCAACCGGAACAGTTTTTAATGTTAAGATACTTTCCATTACCAATAATTTGTGTATTTTTTTTTAAGCAAATATTGAACTAAATAAGAGGTTATGTGCCCAACCATATGATGTAATGCGCGACATGGCTTCAACAATTCCAAAGTTAACGAGACCACAATTTCAAATGAACACCTGTTAAAACGTTTAGTGTATACAGTGGCGTAACTGTGGGGGGTGATGCGGGTGTTGTATCACCCCCAGAAGCTTTAGGAAAAACTAACTAAAATTCTTCTTAAAAAAAAACTATTTTTTATTAATGTATAATTGAATATCAATTATTACATTCGGACTTGAGTATTTTTATTAATTTGAAATTTTTGTGAGAACGTCATAACCTAGTAGGACGGTTTGTGGAATGTTCCGGGCACTCAAATAAGTGCAAACCAGCTGAATGGTGACCCCAACTGCATGCGACAGAGTAACGCAGCTACTTGGTGCATCTTCACCCTTTGGATCCGAGCTTGCTAATGGGTAACCGGTGCGTTCGTCTAAAACAAAAGGGATGACACGCGAAGTATTATAAAGTGGCAGCTTGGAGAACCATCGCCGACATACAGCAGTCCATAGACAAAAGATGCTATTCCAGCTGCCATTCGAGCTTCAATCAAGCCAGTCTACCTTGTTAAAGCACAAAGTCTTTGTGAATAGCTACCGAAGCCACGGAGCTGACCTCTTTGGTACCTCGCTTTGAAGTAAAGGCAAGTTTACTTATTATAAATAAAAAGAGAATCATAACAGACAATTATGAAGGTATTGCAACAAATTGCGTAATAGCTTCAATGAGCCATTACGTTCCCGTAAGGAACGGGAGCGTACCTGATGAATTTGCGGGTTACAACAAAGCGATTCAAGCGGAATTTGGTCACTAGGAACTAGGAACTACATAACACAAAACGATTCCATTTCATTATGACAGCGCTGCTCGCGCTTAATCTCCTTTCCTCTACTCTCCATGCTTACTGGGATATCTGCAGGCATTTTGTATGGGCTTGATATGTACTTACAGCCAATTTCTTGTTTAGTGCGTGTAGATTGGCATAACTTCCACTACGCTTGCCTATCAAGCGAACTTTTAACCTCACTTTCTGTAGTTGACATTAGTATTTGGTGTTATGAATTGTGTCGCTCTATCAGACTTATGTTTATGTTGTTTTATTATGTTAATTTTGCATGTCTATCTAAGCGTATGATGGGTTGCCTATTGCTATGATGATTTAAGTCGTTATTAACTGTGTGTACACTAATTGGGACATTAAAATCTTAATATGAGTAACTTTTGTTATTATATTGTTCAAGGCATACATCGCAGGGCTTTTCATTTTAAACGAAAGTAAAATAACATCTTCACTGCTTACTAATGAACAGATTATTTTAAATAGTCGGTAAATGAGAAAGTAAAAAGAGAGTAAAATTGCATTTAATATAAAATTTTCTTCATACAACTTTACTACAACTTGCCATTATGGCATTATTTGGAGAAAATTGTAAGAGAACAACATAATAATTAGTCTCTCTCTTAACAGATACGGATAGAGCAGTGCGGACCTATCCACTTTAAAGGGTTGTATCTCTTTAGGGAAACAACTTGATATTTATGGCTCAACTAACTTGTTTGAGCTTGTAGTTTCTTTAGCCAAAATTATGCTGTATAATTGCTTCGGTAGTATTATTAAGAAAAATATGCTAAGCAACTTATTAAAAAAGCACGGAAAACAAAATGGCTGATTTTTTAAATCGTTTCGTTTCGAGACCAATTATATTAACTAGTGGAACGTTTAACAGAGCTTTGTAAGCGTTATATTATGAGTTAATATAAAATTGTTAACCAATAGCGTCTTATTTAAAACTGTAATCCTAAGATAGTTCATGTACTGCACAATGTATAAGCACAGCCACGTAACACGTATGATAATAGTATAATCCAGCTGCTAAAATTCGAAATGCTTACAAATATTATTATAATGAAAGAAATAACAAAATAAACCTTTTAGAATTTGAACTATTGTTATTATGTACGATTGATGGGTTAAGTTTAAATGCAATTTTAATGTTATGACCTTTTTGTCGTAGATGCTGGATCTAAACGAAACCAAAAGTAGAGAATAATATTTACAAATAAAATTGTTTAAACCTACAGGTATTCAATTTCCCCGACAGCTGCAAGGTCGTAAACATACTGCTTGTAAAACCATATTATGGGAACCATAAAATATAACCTTTACTTCTGGGAAATACTGCAATAACTTTTCAGATGAATATAGAAGTGACTTTTTCAACCTCAATTACACAATACTCTAACCTAGAGTATCATTAAGCAAGGCATATTAAATTAGTCAAAATATAATCACACTCTAAATAACTATTGAAAATCTGGACGACGAACTTAAATAGCTTCACATATCGAGCAGTAAATACAAATACATTATTCATCAAAATGTTTTGATATGTGGCAGTTAAGCTCATGTGCTCCAAAGCTTGTAAAATTGCACTTACCGGATTTGTTTTATACATATTAAAAGTATATAAGCAGTATGAATTAGAGAATGAAAATTTCACTTGCTAGTAGAACATGAGAATTATAATAGAACAATAAAAATTGTAGCAATTTACGGGGATGGAACAACTCGCAGTCGCCGGTTGACCGTCACCGATTTGCCATAGCCGATTCACCGTAGGTCAAATTCGTTGTCTATCCGATTTGCCGTCATCCCAATTCACAGTAGTAGTATGCCGCTACCACTAATTGGATTATATAAAAGGTCAATCAAATTAATCCCCGAATTAAATTGATTGACCTAATTAAATGACCCAATTAAATCAAATTCCCAGAATTAAACCGCGAATTAAATTGACCTAATTAAGCCGCGAATCAAATGCTCCAATTAAATGACCCAATTAAATTTCGCGAATTAACCCGCGGATTAAATTACACATATGATGCGTAGTCCACATATGATTCGCAAATTAAATTTGATTACGCGATTCCCGGAATTCCGCGGCGGCTATTTTTGATTAGATTACGTCACGCGGCCGTCTTCCATCTCTCTTTTTCGCAGTCGTTCTCTCTCTTGCTTTAATTTTAAAAAAGCTTTTTACCACGGTCTCCAGGTCGGATTCGAACCAACGACGTTTCCATTGATAGGCAAGCCCGCTACTGCTCGGCTGTTGAGCCCTACGGCTCACGGCGTCTTTGAACAAGGGTATGCTGCAAATTTATTTGTGTAGTCACGTCTGCATATTTTAAATTAAATTAAATATTTCTTGCTATCTGCATCGATTTTCAATTAAAATTACGGCAGAACAACGTTTGCAGGGTTAGCTGGTATTTTTAATATAACTCGCTGCTTATTTTAATTGTTAAATGTGTATACTTTTGAATGTTGAGTGTTATAATTTACAACAGCGAAATTGCATTGTCTATAATTTTAAAAGCTTGATAATAATTTTAAAAAAATCATTTCTTTGCTGAAATAAAACGTTATATAATATATTAGTTTCGTTTCGTTCTGACATCGTAAGCGCTCTATTTATCAGTATGGGATCAAGGTAAACTGGAAACTTGATTCAGACCAGGAGATAAACATTATTCAAATGACAACCAATTTCTATAGACTCAAATTAACAACAAATAGCTACATTTATTGCACAGCACAACGTTAACTATTAATAATCCTAAATCTTAAACCTACGCGCTCCGAACTATAATATTGTATTTCTCTGACAGATGCTTTAATCGACGCCTTTGTGCTGACAGCTTGCTGCGTAGATTCTCAAACGCAGTGCGCACCTAATATAGGAAGGTGTGCGTGTACGGCCTTTAGAGATTCTGCCTCGCTTGACTCCTTTGCTGGTCCTCTCCAATTACCAAATAGGGTATCAAAGTGTCCACCTGCAGTGATGACTAACGACTGCCTATCTCGAAACACCTGGATCGGGCTTCCGCAACTCGACCCGGCGATTCTTCCAATAACTCGGCCGTTTCTTTTGTTCCTGTCTTCGGATCGTTTAACTGCAATGTCTACAAGACGTCGACCCTCTATGTGCGGCTAAACAGCTGCTACTTCTACACTTCACTGCTCTCAAAATTTCTCAAAAAATACAGAAAGGTTAGCCTTTAACTGGCGCTGGAACGCACTTCCCAAAACCTGCTCGAGCGGCTTTCACTGCTGCCCATGGAACAGATACTTACACTCGCTGGGCGAAGCTGAAGCTGCGTCTGATACGAACTTATAGATACAGATGATACCAACATATCCTAAGAATGAAAAATACACAGATATCCAAAAGGGTACTGCACAATAGGCACAAAGGAAGAAATAAAAGGACCAGTCGGAACAACTATGCAAAGGGGCATACTCTTGATTTTATAATGATGATAATAAGTGACTGCATGTTAAGGAGCATGTTACTGGCGATTTCAATTCTAGTGTTTACCTCCTGGTCTGAATCAAATTTTCCGTTTACCTTGATCCGATACTGACAATCTGCCAATGCGCTTTTAAAGATTGTGCCATACCACTCTGTGCATTTTCATTTCCTTTATGATTCTCCTTGTCTGATATTGCTATTCGGCGTTCTTGCCAGCTTCAGCATTTCCATTGGAATTTTGTTCTACTCTTTTTCAGGCGGAAGAGCATGAACAACCACGGAAATAATAATTTTAGGCCCTTGCTTAAAACTCACCTTTAGCTCAAGACCCTTTATAGAATCTCCAAATAGCCACGTTCAGTAATTCTGTCGTATTTGTTCTCCTTGTGACTCTTCTAGTAGACGAATCTTTAAGAAATGCCAGCAGTTTTTGTTGTCTTTTTTGTATGATAAATAAGTTATGTTTAGCTTATAGTTCGCCCGATTACCTACATTTATCCGACTTCTAGTTGTTATTGGAATTTTTATATATGTTCTTATCTCATAGTACAACCTAAAATGTACAGCTTCTTTATTCTTTGACAAGCTTCTTGTATACACGAGATCAATCAATCCAGTCAGCCCTACTTCTTTCTTCTTTTCTTTTTAATCTGACTCTGGCATTTCTTAAAAGAAGAATATATTTAAACTTATTCCGTTGAGAGTTAATATCTGCGTTTGCATTGTCCACTTCCCTTTATTCTTATTACTATTTATTTAGAAGCATAAACACGGATATAATAATAATAACAATAACAATAATAATAATAAAAATATATGTATTCTTGCAAATGCTGTAGTTGTATAATTGTACGTAATTTATTGCAATAATTGTATTATTATTAGTATACAGTTATTACACACCTCTTTGTAACTAGTGCTGAATTCTGATTGTGACTTCCTATTTGTCAACATAATTTTACAAGTTTTTTTTTAAACAGTAATTTTTACAGTAATTTATATCACTTGAAGACTGTCATTATTCCTGTAGTTTTGTATTCGTACCAATTTTGAGAAAATGAAACATTTCCAAATAACAGCCGCAATCGGAATAATTTTATTGCCAGCGCTATCTAAGTCAGCGAAAGTCTTAATGGGTTCTGAAATATCGTCTGTTTTAGGGCCCAGTAAAGTTCAACGGCGCCGACAGAGTGGGGAACTCTGCGCTCAAGCAAGTACAAGGTAAAGTACGCAATGACAGATATTTTGAAAATTAACCGCTGAGTTTCAGGCGGAAATTTGCGTGACATTGCCATTTACTACGCGGAAAGTAATTTCCTGGATTTTCAGTGTCTGGGGTGCCGGGGGATTAAATGGCAGGGCGGCCAAATCCCAATAGCTCAAAGGATATTAAAGTTTCGTTTAGTTACAATCCCGAAACTGGCCTTTTTCGTCGTTCTGTGTTTTTCAGCGATCGGCATCGCTACCTCCCTGCTCTTTTTGTACTTCAACTTGCACTTCAGAAGGATGCGAACAGTAAAGCTTTCCAGCCCTCGCCTGAACAACGTGGTAGTGCTGGGCTGTATCCTAGTTTATATCGCAGTCATCCTCTTGGGACTAGACCAAGCCACCATTTTTTTCAACGAGAAGTTTCTACAGTTGTGCACGGTGAGTAAGGGACGAAAGATTAAGGCTTGTCTAACATTGAAACTTTTAGGTGAGAGTGTACCTGCTCTCTGCAGGATTCTCCCTTACGTTTGGGTCAATTTTTGCCAAAACTTACCGAGTGCACAGAATCTTTACGTCGGATAGTGGGACGAGTTTGGTTAAGGACAAGCTGCTCAAGGATAAACAGCTGATTGGATTGATTTTTGTGCTGCTTTTAATCGACGGGCTGATTATTCTGCTATGGATTATCATCGATCCGATGGAGAGGAAGCTGAGGGATCTACCCATAGAAATCAATTCAGAAGATCGTGGAATCGTCTACCAACCTCAAGTGAGTAACGGTTGCAGATTTAGACTAAGTGAAAAATAGTTTTTAATTCAGCAGTACTTATCTACACAAAACGCCCTACTTAACCATTCTCACTATGCACCATGAACATTATACTTTCACTTGTCTGAAGCAAAATCAAACCAACTTGGAAATAAAGGAATGAGTCATGTTAGCATAATTATAGTCCTATCTTGCACGCGATGACTTTTTCCTAAATATAGCGAAATGTAACGCAATCTTTGTCCCATTTAACCAACCTCCTATCTTGTAAAGTTTACAAGATTCCCCTGGTGGGAATAGTCAAGTGGTACACCCTGCATAAGTGAAACTGTTAGTTTAGTTGAATATTTTTAATCCTACTCTGGAAAGCAACAACTTAATGACTTACATAAATGTAAGAAATTTCGTGAAGCAAGCATATGAATATTCAACTAAATAGAAAACAAACACTTATAGAAAACTAGTAACCTTTTAAACGAATTTAAAAAAGTCGCCCAATAGAAAATCGTATGTACTTATAATACGTAGAAGTATTCTTCTACTCTGTTTAGCACTGAGTTCACTCTTCTTAGGCATCAATAGACTAGCCTTCAGATGCCATATAAGTTTTACACGTATTCTGGCTACTGATCTAAGGGTCGAGAGTTCGATTCTCGACCACAGTGAGGTTTTTAAAAATAAAAAATGCGGATGAAAACGAATGCCATCATTCGGATGTGATGTAAATCCGTGGGTCTCATGTTACTACGATGTGTGGCAGGTATACTTCCCTAGGGTTGAAATTCTTTAGCCTTTTCTAAGTAGGACTTTGACCATATAACCACAACAATTGATGTCGAAGGTACCTGGTACTTCGCATACCTAGACCTTGTCCATAACAACTAAACAAACAAAAATCATTACTGTAAAAAACCTGGTACTTACAAAAAAGTGAGATTACTACGTCATAATTGGCGCAAAACAGGTACAACAGGTTAAACGTTTAAAACAATGGTTTAGATTGCCAATTTACATCATAGTTAATCGATTCATAAAACAAAAACCAATCTTTTTTGTGTACTGACTAGAACATTACAGCGTTTGTAATGTGGCCTTTTTCTGTGCCCTTATACTATACTGTACTATAAATGTATAATGCCCTTTGTATGCTAGTTTACTCAATCAGAAGTACAAGACCCGCTCTTACCGCAATGTGGCTAAGGTTTTATGTCAATATTGCTCTTGTAGACCTGCTGGTAATCACATATAATGCTGCAATTATATATGCAAATCCTGCCAGTAGAAAAAAACCAACAATTTACATGAAAATTCATATAATATGCAGACAGAAAATACATGCACAATAATAAGCTGTAAATGTTATACGTTGTCAACAATATATTAGAATTAAATAAATGTCTACAGGCTTACGGCTTGATTTTATACACGTAGTAACTATAAGTGTAATTTATTAATTACCGACGCCCGTCCCAACACAAACAACGCGAAAAATGTTGAAGTCTAGCCCACAAACCCACTGAAGCCGGTCCTGCCTCGTTGCAGTTCTATAGCAGCTGAATCGGTGTGTCAACAGTATGACGCTTTATCCTGGTTCTGCGAATTCATCAAGTAGGTTCACATAGCCTTTTGACGCGTAATTCGCCCTCTGCATTTGTTGCACAATGCGGTGTAACAGTTAATTACTTATTACGGCTTTGGGTTTTTCCAATCTTCTTAGGTCGTATAACTACAGTAACTAAACTTGCCTTTAATTCGCTGCAAAATCAGCAGGAGGTTAGCTCCGAGTGCTGTTGGAAGCTGATAACAAATGTATCGTACATTGACAAGATCGCTTTGCTTCTCTGACAGTTGAATGACAACCAGAATAGTAGCTTTTACCAAAGAGTGCTACGTTTCGAAGAAGTTCCACAAGCCAACGCCAAGGCTGCGCGTGGCGTCCCTGCTTTCTTGGGTGAAACACACTGTTCGCTTACTGGTGAGCGACTGACTCACCGCTTCTTTTTTCTATTATTAGATGCACGTAACGATTAAATCAACTGACTTGCGCACACAAGCTTACGCGAGAAATACACAATGCGTTTTAAGCTAATTGATACATTGTAAGAAGTACAGTGTAGTTTTGTTACTAACAGAATAATGGTCAACCACCAGGATTATTATTAGCTGCAAAGGTGATACGAACCGGGCCGTTAAACTTTTGAAAATTGAGCAGTGCACATTGGATGGTAACAAAACAGCTAGACAATCATCAAAACTGAGACGAAAATATACAGGCTATATTGTTTATCAACCAGTCGTTCGTTACTCTCTCGCAGTTTAAAAATTAGTGTTAGATATAGTGGGGGAACTGAGTTTAAAGATACAAAACATGCTCGAAAAACTCTAAGGGTAAAAGAAGCTCTCGTTTGCACTCAAAGATGTTTTCTTAAAAATTTTTAACTTCGAAAAAGCATTTGACCTATTCCAGCACGAGAAAAAATAATAGCTGAGCTGCGCTGAATCCTAAAGGTAAAGATCAAATGTGATGGCGGATTAACAGAAGACATCATTATTCAAAAAGAAGTAAGACAAGGATGTGCTATCGCCTTTGATTTTCTTTTATATTCGGAACTTAGTCAAAGAAGCTGCAGAAGATGCAGCGAAACTAAACAAAACAAACGGCATTCCACTTAATACTTCTGCAATACTGTTCTGCAGCTGCTGATGGATCCAACAATGTCAGCAAGATGGTCTCAAACTAAATACATGATGTCATGAAGCAGCCAATGCTAAATAATGCTGGCACTCAAGTGAATCACACTTCTCTGAATAGAGATCAAAAGATGAAATACCTCGGATGTAATTTGGATGAAATTTAGGATTCATTTAAGATCAGCAGATCTCGGATTGAGTAATCCAGTGTAGCCTTAACAATCATAAGACTCGGGTGGAACCCTACAGAGAGCTGTCTGAAGAAACTAAAAGCTTTCGGGATGTAAGTCTACAGATGAACGTTACGCATTAGCTCCACAGACAGGATTCGCAAAGATGTACTGGCGCGAATCAAGAGAGGCGTCGGAAGCAGGAGAACGGCGTTGCTGAGGAATCTTTGACAATGGTTCATGCTAACGACAAAATCACTCTTCAAAGTCGCCGCCAACATTAGTAAAAGTATCAAGACATTATAGAATCTGTGTGTTTGTCCAAATATGATGCAGCTATCTGTACTAGCAGCGTTACTTATTTAGCCAAAAACGAAAAAATACTTCTTCTTTTTTGTAGAATAAAAACCTAACGATGTAAGAGGTAATCCAGAAAGTGATACAGTTGAACAAATGCACCCAACGACTTGTTGAGTTGTTACGGTTTTTTCCAACCAAAGTGATGATCAGAATAAATGTTGTTAGGTATTGTATGATTCGTAACAACGATTAGAATGTCGTACTGTACGAACCGACCACCACCATGTCCACAAAACGACAATGTTAAGAGAAATGGGCGGGGCAATTATCGGAGGTAACAACAAAATTGATGTTACAGCAAGTAGGAAGAGTAAAGTGTGCCTATTTAGAAATTGCAGTTACATCTAACATGAGTATCGATTAAATTTATAGATCTAACAATAATAAAAAAGTGGGTGAATTTGTAGGCGGGAGAAAACCTACAGAATTAGTGCAGCAACAAGACTAGTCACTGTTATAAATCGCGACAATTCTGCTTGAAAATTTTTGTATTCTACAACGTCACCCATTACTATTAGCGTGTTATTAGTTAATCTGATGTTGATGCCCTCCCAGATATTATCCCGTTTGATAATTTAGATATTATTTTACGAATCATTTTTTAGACATATGTCATAACTCATAACTATACTTGAAAGCTTTGAAAAAATCGAAAAAACTGAAAAATCACAAGAGTAAACACATATTTCCGGTTATGCGATTTTCTTCAAAAGCTTGCTGTCGCATCTACATAGTATGCAAAATTTATATATGAGGTTTCAACGCCATACCTCTTTTCGTTTTTGAGATTTTCTGTTCACAGACACACAAATATGTTTTTAGGGTTCAGGGGACTCTAAAACGTGAAGATCTGTTGAATACTCAATTTCGAATCCAATACTTTATCGTAAAAGGAAGTAACAAAAATGCACTTTCGCATTGGGTATAGTTGCAGTAATATTTGTAGCTAGGGAATGTTTTTTTTTTTACAATTTACTTGCTTTTAGCCAGCGGTTTCTTTCCTGATTTGTAAGGCCTTCCAGTTTGAATCCTTTTTCTACCACAAGAAAAATGCATCCTTCGGTTTCTACGGATGCGAGACGTTGATTGCACCCGAATGAGTTTGCCTCTTTCAATGCCTAGTATTTTTATGGTAAAAAATTGATTCAATTGCATTAATGTATTGAGGTTGGTCACTTTTCAGTTCTAGTGAAAGACTAAGCTTTCCTTATTAATTTTTAGTTTTAATCGTTAATTCGTTGATAACCACATGCTGTCCCTTGAAAGTTCGATATTTAATATTTTTCATTTTCAGGGTAGCGAAATGCTCATAACAGAGCATGAATTGAAGAACCTTTGTAAACTTTTTATTTATCCTTTTTTGAGTCTGAGACATTTTCAGCAATTTCTACAAGCCTCGTGAATTCTAATGTGAGATCTTTTACTGCTTCTTGATGAAGTTGTTTTTTATCTAAGTCTGAAATTTTGAACAATAAGTTGTTACAATATGGGGTTTCGTATCGAGAGAATCTGGTAGTTTCATTATAGGGTAAATCATCACAATTGCAAGTGATACTGCCCACTATACTTTTCTCTATGTTTTACGAAACGCTTGCATCATTTATGTTATTTAAATTTCACTTTCAAAGAACATTTTTCTATAAAAGGTGTCAGAATTTTCCCTGTTGCAATATATGCGAAATTTTGTTTGTCAAGGGAAGTCAACTAAATACACGTAAATATGTGAAGCTGTACTCTGCATTGAACGCGCAGACGTGTTTACAATATACGAGTACACCACTTGAACCTTGACTGCAATCGCAAAACGCATTTTTAGTAGACACCGTGTCGTAGAGAATATTTTTATCTTAAGTAAATTCATCCACTTTGATATCATTTAATCCCTCCCTATTGTACAGAATGTTATCGTTTGAGTATTTGTTATATGCATATGACAACAATCGTCTTACATGGTAATTTTCCAGAATTTCAGTGACGAAGTCGGTTAATTCTACAATATTAGAAGTTATGCAGCTTTGGAAAATAATAGCTTTCATCACTTTAATAGAAGCTTTACTGTATTATTTCACAAATTGTTAATAACTTATTTTTAATGTTATCCATTGTGAAAAATATTAATATCCCACGTGGTGGTGCTGGCGTGCGACAAAGTTATTCGGGTATATTTTACATGACAACACTGTGGCCGGGTATAATTTACTTTAATGCCATTATGAGCGTGGTCTAACTGTGGTAAGGTATATTTTAAAAAATCGCTATCTGTTTCAACTTATCCACAATTGCATCGACATTGCAATAAACTAATTCATGATCAAACAACGCATGAAGGTTTTTAGTACCAAAGGCGTCTACCAAATCAGTATTAGTGATAATTTCATCGCATTTAAGTAGGGTATTAGTATAGTATGTCGCCACATTGGAAAAAACTAAACGTATGTCCGACCCGGACCCTAGAAGCATACTCATCAGCTCCCTCTCTTTCTCACAGAGAGTATCCATGGGGGTGGGCGGTTGTGAGGCTGCTGTGGTAGCGGCGGCTCTCCTACTGATGATGGAGAGGTATCCGAGGACGCACCTTGGTCTGCAACAAAAATAGGTTTAGAGGTATCCGTAGACCCACCCTGCCCTGAGGCTTTGGAGTCTGGAGGTGCATCTCCAGGCCTCTGAATTTTTAATTTTAAAGTTGTAAACTGATAGTGCAGTTTACTACCTCTGCTTTTGACTTCAGCCTCTTGATTTAGCCCAAAAGCTAGGAGTCTGCCAACGGACTCCTCCAGTCCCCAACACCTATCCCGGGGTTCGAAACTGCCAGCCGGCGAGTAACAGTCTCCGTAGGTTCAGGTTTCCTTGGAATCCACAGAGCTGCCTTCGTCAGCCTGGGCAGCCGATCCACCTGGACGACACTGAGACGGGCGCCCTCCCATAAAGTGGGCAGGTTTGATACTGCTTCTCTTAGCCACTTTAGGGACTGGTCATTCTCGCAGGTGATTCGAAGAATCTCCCCGGAGTACTGCCAGCTCTTGAAAGTGGGTGCAATTTGGCCTTCGGATAGAGCGAACATGTGATTGTCCACGTCCAGAGCCACTAGCAACTGGGCTTTTATTAGGTCCGCTTGGACCTGGATGATCTTACCAAGGGGGGTCCTTAGATCCACGGTGGCCACGCCGAGGTGCCTCATAAGGGCCTCTTTGTAACTACTTATCCTTTCAGTTACTTTTTGGTCTCGCTTGACCTTCTTTTTCGGATTAGAGGTGAAGGGTATGATTCCATCCGATCTAATCCTTTTGCTTATGGAAGGTGTAGGTCTACCGGAACCAACTGCCTTGGGGCTAACTCTGGGAGCCAGTCTCTTGGTAGTGGTTGAGGATGACCCACGTCCCTTTCCACTTCTGTCTTTGATTTGGCCTGAACCTGCCGCCTTAGGGTTAGCTTCAGGAGCCAGTCCTTGAGTGGAGGTAGAGGCAGTAGCGCCGGAGTTCTCTACAGCTAAGCGAGCCTTCCTCCTGCGTTTCTGTTCGGCGCCAGAAATTCTCTTCCTCTTTGGAAAAGTCTGTTGCTTCCCCTTCTCTGTTTATTTGCAGCTGCTGTTGCTGCTGCTGTTGTGTTTTTGGTTGAGGTGGTATCCTAAGACGCGCCCTGTATGGTTTCTTTAATCTCGTCATCCATGCTGAAAGAAAAAGTTTTCATCTCCCTAGCTCCGCACCCACCATGGAGCCCAACAAGGGACGCCGAACTTCGACGCCAAGGATACTAAGGAGATATAGTTTCCAGACATGAGTTGTACATGAGCAGGCACCTTTAGGCGAGCCCCAGGGTATCAGAAACCAGACCCCTAGGAACCTCAAGGACCCACTGCATGCACCTTCACCCCCAAAAAGCTCACCCTTCCGGCGGTCTGACCCGACGGAACAGCCGATTGATCGAGGTGGTTTAGTCTCGACCTCCCGTCTAGGTGAAATCAGGGTCAAAGATGTGTTACTGCGCTCCAGGAAACCAAACCGTCCCAGAGGCAGCTCAATTACCAGGATCCCTTCATCCAACCAACACGGGTCACCTCGCACGGCAGAAACAGGGGAGTAACCTAAGACCCTGTGAAATTTATTGATCGGTAACAACTCAGTGAAGAGGGGGATGGTCCGTGGTGGCCGCTTTCGTTCCATCACACAGGAGCTTAGTCCCGGGATGTCCCTACTAGCTAACTACTAACCTTGGTCCGGAGGACCTCGGACGTTCTCCTATCCTCCACCTGGAGACGCGCTTGTTAGGTGTCCCAACCCCCAAGTGCGCTTAGCTTGAATTCTCTTGCTACAAAATACAGAGTGGCTAGGAAAACCCCGACCACTTTTCCAACTATTAACACCAGCTGCCGCTATTTTTTACGATGTTTAGGTATTTAAATTAAAATTAGCTACGCTGCTTTCAACTGTCAATTTCAAAATTAAATTCTGCTGATATGAATACAAATGGCCAGCAACGTATCGCTATCGTGAAATGGTTTTATTAAGCGCAAATGTGTCATTCTACCAGAATGGCAGTACAAATAGCGCAACATCGTTGGCGTCAAACTTATGCGAACTGACCACCACCAGCTCGTAGTAGCATTATTGCAATTTTTGCTACACTTGAACTAATTTCAGTAGCCCACTTTGATTTTGCGTTGCTATCAGTATTTTAATTCAATTTTCTATAGCCCCTCTATTTACGGGGCTATACAATTTTCTTTACTACAGCGCCATCTCTTGACCGCCGCAAGAAAAGTGGCCGGGGTTTTTCTAGTCGCTCTGTATAGCTACAAAGTGGTCCGAAAATTGGTGTTAAATGCATTAACCCGCTTTTGAAATAAAATTGAAACGCGGCGTTACAACGTGAAGGGTACAAGTCCAAGGAGCATAATAAACGTGATTAAGAGATACTGTAATCTTCCATAAACAGACAAAGAGCGATGACCGAACTTTTTTTTAATGGAATCCAAACTACAGGAGTCAGCGTGAAATACCAAAGTGATCAAGGCATAACACCGTCGTCAGTGCAATAAAAAAACAATTAAGATACGGTGAAGCGAGACAGTACGTGTTGACTGTAAAAACCTGTACTATACAGTGTGATCTCGTTAATAGCAAGCGATAAAAATTTGGTTAAATGAGAAAAGAAATGGAGATTTAAAGAACTAACAAAATGGTTCTTAGAAATCGTTATATAATTATTTTGAGTTATCTTAAAAAACTGAATTTTTTTATTTCTAATTCTAATTTTTTCTGGCGTTAATATTAAATCTAAAGTGAAACCTACAAAACTTGCAATGGGCTTAAAGACTACGTTATCAATTTTTTTGTCCCAAGTTTCTTGTTCGAGCAACCATCATCAGGTTCATTTTTGCAAATGCGGTCCTAATTTACTGATGTGAAATTTTAGACGACCATTCTATTCTGAATTCATCAATGTACCATACATTATGGTTTAATTACGTTTCAAGTTTTTTTTAACCATCATCAAGTAATTTTTTGATACGGACCTGTCATAGAGAATTTCATACGTTGTTTCAGCTCTGTAATTTAAAGAAAACGCTAATGAGCCACACTGGATGCTTTTATTTCTAATTTTAATTATTATTAGAAATAAGATTAATTTATTACCTACTATTGAAAGATTCCAAGACCACACGTGATTATTAAGGATTAAGAACATGCAGTGTGGTTCATTACTTCTTTCTTTATATTACTAAAGTTGAAACAACGTATGAAATGCTTTAAAACACAGGTCCGTATCCAAAAATTTCATGAAGATGGTCAAAAAAGACTTCAAACGTAATTAAACCATGTGTGTGTGGTACATTGTTGAATTCGGAACAAAGGGGGCTTCTATAATTTGACATCATAAAATATGGACCATGTTAGAAAAAATTATAAGTTGATAATAGTTGCTCGAATATGAAAGGTCGGATAAAAATGGATAAAGTAGTCTTTAAGCACATTGAAAGTTTAGCTTTAAAGGAGTTGCCAGTTTCGCTGTAACTCTAATATTAACACTAAAAAAATAGAATTATAAATAAAAAAAAATAGTTTTTAAGATAATCCAAAAATGAAAAATTACACTATATATTTCTAGGCGTCATTTTGTTAATTCTTTAACTACGCAACTTTTCCCCAATTAACCAAATTTCTATCTCTTTCTAATACAAGGATCCTCATACTGGCCCTCTTTGCCCTGGATATATTGTCTTCTACTATGTATAACTAATTAATTGACTATCATCGACTTACGTTTGATATAGTCCAGCGGTTTCTTTGACATTTTTATCGAGATTAGTTTCCCTATATCTTTGCATCTAACGATTACTCTTCTGAATTTAGCATTTCTTGCAATTTATTTTTTAATCTTCTACTAAATGAGGTTATACTCTATTATGTTGGTCTGTATAAGAATGGAATAGGTATCTCCATCGATAGAATATCGTCAGTTATCCAAAATTTCTGTTTCAAATGTTGTTGACCATGCACATTGTAAACCTTTGTCTAGATATTTAAGGTGCAGATGAATATTCCGACTAACTAAAACACACCCTTTGCATGAGTATCTTATACTGTCTTCTACACAATCGTATGTAATTTAACTGAAAGATTTTTAAAATGTTACGTTTCCTACAATTACTGTTATTGTACAAATTTCGAATCTTCTTAAGCACCTAAACAATTTTAATGCGTCCGTAATCCAAAGAGAATCCTTTAAATCGAAAATACCGAAACCTCGGTTAATCACAACAGAGCAACCCTTTTATTTCACTCATTCGGGGTACTTATTGCTTTGACAGTTAAGCTGGCGAAAAATTGAAACCTAATCTGCCCTGATTATAGTCGCCCTCAAAGGGCCGTTCGGAATTAACGACCGCGACGAACAATTCACTCGCATTTGATGGCGCCTGTTCCCATTTCGGGAGAATGCAGACACTTCAAATTGGAACCAATTGAATTTATGCATAAATATTCCCTCATTTTCTAATTTTCCGAACAACAGGACGTGAGCATTTCCTGCACTGCAAATTAACGTCACCCCTTCTTGTTTCATTTTGGTAGTGCCGGCCTGGTCCATTGAGAGTATGAATAACCCAAAAGGCTGAATTTAGGGGAGATTTGCGGGCTGTGCTGCGGTGGATATTAAACTGCGATTCTAATTTTTTACAATTTTAAAACAGTTTGCCGCCAATTTTCCGGTTTTAGCTAACAAAGAAAGATATTTTTATGTGTTACAATGCAATAATAAATCCGCACATTGTTCTTCAGCAGATCTGTCAGTTATGACAAGGGTCTAAATTATGAAATTCCCTCAAGATATTATCAAAGTCTTAATAATATTATATTGCTGGCAGTAAATAAAGATGGAACGGTATACCGACAATAATTTGGTAAATAATTTGATTTAGTTAGATCAACCTTTTTCCACTCTGTGATGCGATATTTGGACCATGCTTCAACGAAATGGATAAAAATAGATTGCAACACACAGCGACTTCATTTAGAATGAGCAATTAAAGCTAGAAACTCGGCTGGTTGTTTACACACAATAGAAGACTGTTGTGATAACTGTCCCGACAATTTGAATAAAAAATTGATTTAACATCTGATTCCGTTAGCTTGAACCTAATTATAAACATCATGCATGCCTAGTCACCATAGCCTTTTATAGAACGGAAATATATAAATCTTATTGTACATATCCAGTTTCTAAAATAATAATAGTATATTATGTATCAAGTACTCAAAATGGAGTTTTGGGGACGAATCGTTTTTAAAGACGAGGAGACGAAAGAGGAATCCCCTAAAACTATATGCGTACGTGATACATGCGAGATTTTTTGGTATCAGCTGTGCAAATTGTCTGCTATAAGCCAGAAAAATGTAAATTATTTTCTTAAAAAAAGACACGTTTCTAATGTGTTTCTAAGCTACCTTTCAGTCCACTAAAACCCATTAAAGTACTCAACTCAGTCTGCTAATAGTAATTTACGATACAAGTGCGTAAAGCTAGTCTTTAGTCACTAGTGGGACAGAGTTAAAACGCGAGTGGGTGAGCGTTTTAAGCCCCGCGAGTGGCATGTGTATCGTACTAGCTATTTATGCAACAAGTGCTAAAAATTGAGGTTTATGCACGAGACATGAAAATAATTAAACGAAGCCGAAGGCAATGGCTGAGTTTCATAGCATGTCTCATGCATTTCTACATAAAATAAAACCTTTTCTTATTAAAAAATTACAATTATGCATTTACAATGAAATTTCTAGGGTAAAAAATTGTACCTTAGTTAACAGCAATACAAAAATATTTGGAGCAAAGCAGCATTTTATGCTGAACCGTAAATGGAGAATACGTACAACAAACATTTGTAGTAGGAAGTTTTATATGCGTTCTCAACCCATGAGATTGTATCATGTACGACCATAAACAATAGTGTAGTACCACGTATATGTTGTGAAGTACCAGGAACAATTGGTGAAGCACGAACGGATCACAGAATACCTGGAGATCAAGATAGCAACTTTTCGAAGGGAACCCCAGGTCCTAACGGGTTAGTCAACAGCTTCGGGCTAGATTTCTAGCAATTTTCAAAGTGGTAAAGGGAACAGCCAACACAGATAAAACTATAGTGTAGGTGTGGATGTAACCTTGTAAACAAAGAAGCCTATAAAAAAAGAGAAGATGAGGAAATAACTAAATTGCACCTTGCCTCGATGAAACTAAGTAAATTTCCGATATAACCACCTGAAGGATTTGCTTGAAAATTGGATTACGGCTTAGTCGTTTGGTGACTCAGCTAAAACTTACATAAAATGTGAGATTACATATATAATTCCTGTAATAATTCATTAACTTGTTGATATCCCGTATATGTCGTCTGTAATTTCTAGCGTAAATGTATTGATTTTTCTGTCGAGGCATTTGGCGTGACCGATTTGTAATTGTTTATAAACGTCATTTAGATCAATGTGACAAATTTACAGCGAATCATTTAGAAAAAAATTAATAACGTTTTTGGGCGCGGCTAAATTGAGATATGAAACGAATTGCGTTTTTTACCGTCACTTAGAGGTCAGTAACATAAAAGCTATATCGGTTTCAGTCTTGAAGTCTTCATATTTTATCTATAGCAGCAAGCTCTCCAGCGTTTATTTTTATATACAGTCACTACTAATACATAAGAATTTCGTTAGTTATTGGATGATTAGTAAACAGAGAAGGAGGGATATTCACGGCCATATATAACTAAAGAAGAATGAAAAGATGAAATTTCAACTATTATCGCTGAAAGAGAACATCCACAACGCTAATTAAAAGAGAAAAAGCGCGAAAAAAGAAGCAGGGGGTGCTATGGTGAGCATACTTAAAGAATTTTCAAGCAAAGTAAAGAAATCAAGTAAGAAAGTAGACAAAATTAGAAAACTATTAAGCTAGAACTGCAGATAAATGACGGAAAAGAACTATGAAAACGAAAAGAAAATAGAATTGTTGGAGAGACAAATAGAAAAACCTAGAAGAGATAACAAAAAAACCAATATAATATGAGGAGCGTTCAAATATAAATTATAATTTAATATTTATTGAAAAACAAACACAAGGAGTCTAATGTATATCATGTCATTATTCTACTCAGTTTCCGTTTCTTTTAATAAACTGGTGCCATCTTTCTGGAAGTTTCTGTATTTCACGAGGAAAAAATTTTTTGGCTGCTATCGCACCCATTCCGGAACAATTTCGATGACTTCTTCATTACAATGAGGTATTTTTCTCCTAGAAACTCTTTTAAGGGTCCAAAGAAATAAGAAACTGATGAGGCAAGGTCCGAAATGTATGGTAAATACGACAGTGTATGCTCCAATTCAATTTTTCAATCGTAGTCAGCGTGTGAATAGCGAAATGGGGTCGAGCATTATCCTGTAAGAGGCAGACAGAGAACTCGCTTTTTTTTCAAGTTACCCCTACTGATATTTAATGCAGAACGAATATCCTTCACTGTAAATCGACATCGTTTCAAATAAGTACATTTTACTCCGTCAGCATTCTCTTCAATGTTTATGGACGGCGAGAATGCGGTTCATTCTCGGCACATTTGTGCCATCTTTGAACGCTTTACTCCTTTTGTAAACGCTTATGTCTGATAGTGGTTGCGCATCAAACTCTCCTTTAACTATTACACAAATTTTTTATCGTTTGATATCTTCGTTTATAATACATTTACTACTAATGCGTTGTTTCACGCTTGAATACACTCCCACTTCGCTCATGCTTGCCAATTGAACGAAAATGAATTGTGACCACTTAACGACTGAATGAAGTTAGGAATTGTTCCAGAGCATTAATTGATGTATACAACTTCTTAGCATGTCTTTGTCTTTTTACTCGCAATTCAAATTATAGTTCATATTTGAACGCTCCTCGTATTAAAAATTTCACTTTTAAATAATGGAGACCTGGAGAAAAAGTACAAAATTTACTGAAAAAGGAATCCCAATAGCATTGTACAAACCACAAGTACTGCATTACGCATGGGTGGCAAAGAAAATAACTTTATTTTAGCATCTGAATCAAATTTGAACGGAAACTAAAACGAAGAACGTAGTGATCGGCATAAAAAAATAGTCATTGGCTAATCTTTAGCCGAGTTAACAAGCAAGAGTTATGTGATGATACCTACATGTAATCCTTTTAGAATTAGGATTTTAGAATATGTTCTAGTCCTTTTACCGCGCCGGGTTGTGTAAAAACACTGACTAACTGTAATATCGTAGTTACGGTGGTCGTCAACTGTGTATGAATCAAATTCGGAAACCATATTTTTACTGAAACTTTATACTTATTTGAGAGATATGAAAAATATTTGACACGGTAGCTATTGTTTATGTCTTTCGCGTCTCGCAAAAAAGTATTTCTGACTACTTTCCAATAAACCCTGGTAGCTTTTCTCTGTAAGGTATAATGTTCTGTTAGAATTCCTAACTGATTACAATAATACTTCTCTGAGGTGCACAGACAGACCACTAAACCAAGCCTGAATAATTTCTTTAGTTTTCCTGTAAACTTCTCTCCTGTATCTCCTTTTCATTTCGTGCATGTCCCACGCTTACCACCAGCAATTTATGAAACCTCTAGGCTGACTTACTGACTTATTGAGCAACTGAAATAAATTATCGCGAGAAAATACGTATATAATAACTACGGAACTGAAACTAAAGCTTGGCTTGTTGAGAATATATACTGTAAGTAGCTAGATATAATAAATTTATATAATATATTAGGAATAAACCGTGCGGGTTGATAATGATCTCATTTAAAGTTAGTATGTCTAACACAAGAGTATGTAAAGTTTGCTTTTACGTATGTTAGTAAAATCACCGGCTTTGATTTGCTTTCTCCTCCATTGTACGCCGTTACTCGTGCGTGCTTCTCTGCCAAATGTCTCATAAAATTTGTATATGCTGTACATAGAGTTAGGATTTTGTAAACTTCCTGAAGGTGTGAATTCGATAACCTATTACTTGGATTAATCCTATAAATTCTGAGATATATGTCAGCCAAAGAATTGGTCAGTACACGTTACAATCAAGTGCATTATTTCAATGATTCATTTAATCGTTACTTGCCTCGGTTGCTATCTCATCATCCTGGAGAAAAATCAAATTCATAGCTAGATAGCGATCGCAAATTAAATTAAAAATATTTTTCCCGCTGTCGATCAGGTCAGTCAGTGATACAGCCTTAGTAACAAAACGTATAAGTCGGTGGTTATATTTGTTTTCTGCTTTCCGGAAATTAATATTATTATTAAGTTCCTAGAATAATATAATTTATATAACACCTACTTGTTATTTGTCAATAACAGAACTATCAACCTGACTGAAAAGTTCCCCATAACAGCCATGGCTGTTATACATTTAACAGCCTAGGTGGTTAAGAAATACCAGAACAGTAACATTTTAACATTGGCAATACTGAAATGTATAGTTGGTGACACTGTAAGTCTATGTCAAATTCGAGTATGTAAAGTTTGCTTTTACGTATGTTAGTAAAATCACCGGCTTTGATTTGCTTTCTCCTCCATTGTACGCCGTTACTCGTGCGTGCTTCTCTGCCAAATGTCTCATAAAATTTGTATATGCTGTACATAGAGTTAGGATTTTGTAAACTTCCTGAAGGTGTGAATTCGATAACCTATTACTTGGATTAATCCTATAAATTCTGAGATATATGTCAGCCAAAGAATTGGTCAGTACACGTTACAATCAAGTGCATTATTTCAATGATTCATTTAATCGTTACTTGCCTCGGTTGCTATCTCATCATCCTGGAGAAAAATCAAATTCATAGCTAGATAGCGATCGCAAATTAAATTAAAAATATTTTTCCCGCTGTCCATCAGGTCAGTCAGTGATACAGCCTTAGTAACAAAACGTATAAGTCGGTGGTTATATTTGTTTTCTGCTTTCCGGAAATTAATATTATTATTAAGTTCCTAGAATAATATAATTTATATAACACCTACTTGTTATTTGTCAATAACAGAACTATCAACCTGACTGAAAAGTTCCCCATAACAGCCATGGCTGTTATACATTTAACAGCCTAGGTGGTTAAGAAATACCAGAACAGTAACATTTTAACATTGGCAATACTGAAATGTATAGTTGGTGACACTGTAAGTCTATGTCAAATTCGAGGTTAGCAGGTTAGGTTTTGCGTCAGTCTGTGTTAAAAAAAACAATTTAGATTTTCAACAGGGTCGTACTAGTAAATTTTTTAATTTATTGGTCGCGAAACCCCACATCTCCGCCACTGGTCGGTCGAGGATCTTGATATTGTCATGAAATGTAGTAGTATTTAGGCTCGAGTTGCACACCAAATTTAGTTGAATTATCTCAGCTGGTTGGGATACTGTATAGAAAAAATGATATTTTTTCAAAAATTTGAACGCCCTGTATCTTTAAAACGAAGAGTTTCAGGGCCTATGTTCATATGAAATTTTCGCCTTGAAATAAGTTTTCCTGTCTACTATTAAAGTCCTGCTACAAAAAAGTGGACCACCCTGTATATTAGTAAAACAAGGAATGTAAGGACCTATTAACATTTGAGGTAGGCAAGTACAAGCCAAGGCAAAGCCGCGGCTTATTACCTGCCGAAAATATTAATAAGCGATACATTCTGAGTTATCTTATTACATTTATTTTTGTTAAATAACATTCAGTTAAGCAGAACATGTGAACCTACAGTACGTTACCTTACACATTTTGGGAGTACTAGCAGACAGTGTGGTTAAAATATGAATGTAAATATACAAATTATAGGCCCAAAATTAAACAGCTTTCGATATATACAATGTAAAACATTGTAACTTCAACCTAAGGAAACTTGATTATACTTAAGATCATTTTTACATCACACTCGATACCCAAATTATCATATAAGGATACTTAATTTTTTCAAAACGATATTCAATTCATCTTTTTTTTTACCCAAGTTGCACCTGCCGCAGGTAATTAATTCTTAAACTTAGCAGTTGTCATCGATATTATGATAAATGTGTTTACATTTTCTTGGTGCGTTTTGGGCCCATATTTGTGCAACCTCTTTATGTTATTTTTACCTTAACTCTCACTTTTGAAACTGTGTGGAGCATTCTGCCATTCCCATTAAACGCATAATTACAAGCGATTCAAGCTGCAAGTAAATATTTAGTTAACGTCCTTTGCCATTTGAGCTAAATTACGCATATGTAGAGCATATTACTTACTAGACCAAAAGTCTGCGTCTAAATAACAGCCCCATAAAATACTGGCGGTTTAACGTCTGCCGGGCATAAGGGGTCTGAGAAAATGTTTTCTCGAAAATCTAATAATAGAAGTACAAGCGCCACATTGCTATCAAACTGGTGTCTGCGCCAAAGCAAGTGGAAAAGCTAATAATTAAAGAAATAGGGGTGTCTGCTACTCCAGGAGAGAGTTTTTGAAATAGACGCTCTTGAAAATTGTAGTGTTGCAACGTCGCTTTGAGAACTACGTCAAAATTTATGAAATACATTACTTGCCGCAAAATGAGAAAACCCATTCTAATTAGAGTGAAGGAATTTGGTTTAAACATTTCCAAAGAACTCCCTCCATGATATTTTATTATTATTGATGATTAGATTAGGCCGTCTGTTAAATCAATACGAGTGGACGTTTTGAAGGTAGCTACTGCAACAAATTAATAGCTATAAAATTTTGTAAAAAAATGTTATAATTGACCAGTTGCAAATAGCGCAATTACTATCAAAAACTTAAAAAATAACCCCTCAGTTACTTGTACCATACGGCCAATGTGTATGTATTTAAGCTCGATAAGTGAGCTGAAATATGGAGGAACTGTTAATAGAGTAACATATATTTTCAAATCAATAGTGGAAAAAAAATCATTACTTTTTTAAATAATTAACTTCAATAGCTTTCTGTATGGGAAATGCATTAATAGTTATTTAAGCATCAAGGGAAGTAAGTAGCTTTTACCAGTCAAGAACGAGTTTGCCAGCCCGAGCGAGCGAGGGCTGGCAAAGTTCGAGACTGGTTGTAGATAGTTACTTCCCGAGCATGCTTATAATATTTTTCTCCATGCCCATCTAGTAAGTTACACTTACTTTGACGTACCCATTGCAGGTAAGGTGATTTTACGATTTGTTTACTGGTTGTCATGACATTAGAAAGGTTATGGTAAAACCTACTCCCCAAGGGAAGTAAGTAAATTACGTGTTATTACAGTAATTTTAGTTTTGTAAGTGATCTCAACGGGTTTGAACTTAACTAATCCTAACCTATTTGAAATGTAAAAACGTTTTAAGATAAGTAGGATTAGGGTATAACCGCAAATTTAAAAAAATATATATAGTAATGAAAATTGTTCAAAGTTTATACTTATTATCCATTTACTTGACATCCGCACTGTGTTAAAATGTGAAAAATAGCGGTGGTGCCAACATACGGCCAGTTTGACAATGCGGATGTCAAGCAAATGGATAATACAATCATTACTCGCCGGGCTCCATAGCTCAGTGGTTAAGCATTCTGGCTACTGATCTAAGGGTCGAGAGTTCGATCTCCGATCCCGGTGAGATGTATAAAAAATTTAAACATGCGGATGAAAACTTCTACAGAATGCCATCATTCGGAAGTGATGTAAGGCCGTGGGTCCCATGTTACTACGATGTGTAGCGTGTAAAAGATCACTTGCTAGGGTTGTAACTCCTTAATCTCGGCAAAATTCTAAATAGGACTAAGTTACCTAGTACTCTGCATGCCTAGACCTTTTCCACGGAGTTGGCAAAAAGAGCCTATAAAGGCCTACTTGCTTGACATCAGATTCCCCACAACAAATACTAACTACTAACAATCCTTACTTAGTATGAAAACTAACTCTCGAGGATTGAATTTAATAAATATATTTGGAACATTTTTAAAACCAAAATTGGAATTTCTGAAGGATTTCTTCGGGGCTAATCTAACTCTAGATGGGCAGTAATGGTAGCAAGATAGGAAAAAATATTTTAATCTCTGAAACTTGTTTGTGGCGTACTTTAATTCATTTCTTATTATATAATATAATATATAATTAACGAACGTTTCGAGGGACAATCTGCTCTCGTTATCAACGATTAACAAATAAAAAATTCAAGAAACTTAGCTTTTTTCACGGAGATTGAAAGACCACCAACTTCCAATCAATTGCTTGACACTGACGTTTGTTGATTATCTATATCTACTTGATCTGATCTTTAAGAATCGATAGCCAACTATTGCCTAAAAATATTGAGAAAGACGACATGCAAGTTAAGTAAATATATGCCGTCTCCTTAATTTTACGTTTAGCTGACATCGGTTCTTTAAAGAAGATCTTTGTGTTATGTCACTATATTTTGTGATTGTTATCCCAAGCATGTTCTGCCAGCTTAGACTTATTGAATTAATAGGTTTTTATCATATTTTCATGTTCTTTAACTCTAACTGATAAGGGCTGGATGTTTCACCGATATAATATTTCCCGCATTCACAGGGAATACTATATACTATACAAGTCTTTGAATATTATTTTTCGTTGGTTTTTGTAAGAACTGACAGCAAGGTATTCATCGTTTTGAATACCGTCCTAACATTGAATCTATTTCCAATTCGTCTAATTTTGTCAGATATGCCTAGAATATAAGGTATAGTTAGAGTATTATACCTTTGATGAGTGTCATTTCTTTGTATGTGTGTGGCATTATTTCGTGTATTAAAAATGTTCCGAACAAGGGTCTCTGGATAGCCATTATCTTGTAAAACATTAATAATAAATTTATTCTCTTTTTTGGAAATGTCATCATTAGAGCAAACAACTTTGGCTCTGTCGTAAAGACTTTTTACAACACCTGTCTTTATGTTTTTGCGATGGTTGGAGTTAAAATGTAAGTACCTATTAGTGTTGGTTTTCTTACGGTATACTGATGTTTCAAAAGTATTTATTGTGCGTGTGATTAGTGTATCAAGAGAAGGCAACTGATTGTTTTGCTCTGTTTCTAATGTGAATTTGATGGAGGTTTCTTTACTGTTAATATGTTCAAGAAATTTGTCCACCTCATCCATATCATGAGGCCAAATTGCAAGAACATCATCGACATATCTCCACCAAACTACTGGCTTGTTGGTGTATGTGTCGACATGTTATTTAAAGTCTTTCATAAAAATGTTACTAACAATGGGAGAGAAAGGAGAATCCATTGCCATCCCGAAATCTTGTTGGTAAACTTCATTGTTTAGTTGAAAGTATGTTGTTTTAATGCATAGTGTTACAAGTTCCATAATGGCATCAATGTTTAATGTTGTTCGAGTATGTAATGTGTTATCGTTTTGTAGCCTATGTGTAAGTGTGAAGAGACTAACTACATCAAAACTAACCATTAAGTGTTGTGTGTTTATGTTTGCTTCTTTAAGTTTATCAAGGAAATGTGGCGTGTTCTTTATATATGTGTCTGTGTTTCCTCACATAGAAGTCAGTATTCTAAATAAATATTTAGCTAAACTGTGACAAGGAGAACCTATAGAATTAACTATTGGCCTATGTGGTACAATTGGTTTGTGTATCTTTGGTAATCCATAATGTGGTGGTTTACTGCAGTGTGATGTTAGTGCACGTCTTACAAAATCTGTAAATTATTCTCCGTGTTTGTAAAGTGTTTTGTATATTTTTGTTTTTATTGTTTGTGTTGGATCTTTATTTAGTTTAGCGTATTTTCTGACATAAACAAACTGGAACAGGTGATGCAAAGGGATGTACGGGAAGACGATTTCAACCGTATTTACAACTCTATTAATTATACCTACATCAATACACACACAGAGCAGAAACGTGCACATTTAAAAAGGTGCCAACACCTCTTACAAGAAAAACACGCAATTGAACTAAATACACTAAAGAACAGTGACCCTTTTTAAAATAAAACTGTAGTTAATCTATCTTTTAAAAAACTAAACGCCACTGACAAATTAGTTCTTGGCAAAGGACTCAACTACGCAGTGGCGCCAAAACGAATTAATAAACTTGATTTAGTTACAGCTATAGAAGAGACTTGTTAAAAACTTCTAGAAGACATTAGACAGGAATACACGATTAGAAACAAAATCATACTAGAAGACCTTACACAATCAGACAAAATATATCCAAACAAGAAAAACAGTCACTACACACACTAAAAACCAATAACACAATTAAAATTCTACATGCAGACAAAGGCAACGCCACAGTAGTACTTGACACAACCACCTACAACGAAAAACATTTAACACTAATTAGTGAGGGACAATACTCTCAAATAAATAATGATCCAACACACACAATAGAAACAAAAATATACAAGACACTTTACAAACACAGAGAACAATTCCCATGCTTCTTTTGCTCTGGTACTTCCTACTAAGCTATTTATGTCTGAACATTTTCTTTCCCATGCATCTGTTTTCGCCTTTTTTACTAGTGTTTTTTAACTTCTCGATTACACATTGTGTATATCCTCCTGTGCTGCGGAGGTCCTATGTTTAGCCACTTTTAAAAATTTTACTTTCTTTTCTTCAATTTTACCCTGTATTTCTTCATTCCACCAGTAATCGCATTTTCTTTTAAATTTTGGTGTTTTCCTATCGCTTCCTTTGCTGTCTCATGTAATTTTTGTTTCAATTGTTGGTATATGTCTTTAGCTGATTGTTCTACATTAATTTGCATTTTGTTACTCAGTCTTAGTTTATAAAGGAATCGATTGAAATCATCTTTAAGGCTGTTAATATTATATACGGGGTACTCTGTTGTGTTAGTACTGTAGTTCTCATTTGTTTTGTCCTGCTTGTTCCTATATGTATTTGAAGTACATTTTTGCTTTAAATAAGACATGATCACTCCCGCACTCTGTCCCTCTATAGACTCTGACATCTTGAGTTTTAATGTCTGATACTTGTCTCTCTATGATGTAATCGAGTATAGACTTTAAATTCCGTGTTGGTTGTATCCACGTATATCTGTGTATTTATTTAAGTTTAAAATGTCCATTCGTGATTTTTAGTTCGAATTGCTCACAGATATCTATTAGCCGTTCGACATTATCGTTACATACAACTTCCCCGTATCTCCCAACTACATTATCTCCTATCTTAGAACCTACCCTTCCGTTTAAATCTCCCATTCGCAGTATTTCTTTTCTTTGTTTTACCTTTTCTAGTGTGGTCGTTAGTTCTTCTTCAAACATGTCCTTTACTACTTCTGTTGAGTCATTTGTGGGAGCATACACCGATATAATGACTATAGTGTGTCCGTATATGTTAAGTTCTAATTGCATTAATCTTTCGATAATCTCTTCCCATGTCTTGATAAATTTCTTCCACTTTTTATGTATTACTATCGATATACTACCTTTGGCTCTTTTTTCTTTGGACACTCCACTATAGAAATGTATGTAATTTCCAATTTCCCCATTTCCGGAGCCTTTCTTTTTTGTTTCTATTAGCGTACCAATGTCAATATGGAACTTCCACAGTTGATCAAATACTTCTTTTTGTTTACTGTTCAATCCATGCACATTCCATGTAGTCATATTCATTGTCCTTTTCCGCATCTTTAGTCGTCTTCTGTTTTTTCCATCCTGCATCCGAGACTGAGCTTTTGAGTTTTTAGTGATTTTACGTTTTTTATAGGTATCGAAGGACTAGTCCGACCGCAACCCCCAACCTGAAGGACTAAGATTTTTTGTCGGAGTTTACTCTTAGCCGAAGGTCCCAGTTTTAAGGCGCCGGGACATCGCCTTTCGTGTTTTCTCGTTAGCTACCATCTATTACGACTGCAGTCAGGGGGTACGACGATAACGTGAGAACAGGACTTCCGGCAGGCATTTCTCGATATTTGTTTAGAAATGCTAATTCGGCATTAGCATCCCTTCGAGACCCTATACCAGCCGGAGAACTAGGCGTGAACAAAAAACCTGTAACGTTCCTAGAACATCCTAATTACGGAGTAGGAAAATGCTACTCAGATGATAAACCAGGTGTTTACAAAAAGTAAAATTATATGACTTTACCCGGGACTTTGCTAGTCGGTCCATTGCAAAACGAGAATGGATTACAAGCAAGTCTATGATAAGAAGAATATATTTTTTGCACTACTAGTCTCAGAACGCATCCTTATTGGCCTATTTTTAGGTAGTGAAGTAGATTTTCTCCACCAAGGGAGAGAAAGTAAAATAAACAATTTTCACCGTGGTAACTAATAAATTGCTAAGTTACCAAATATGACTATTTTAATTTTGACGTTTTAAAGAGCTCTATTGTCAGGTTGACAGTTAAAATATTTTCGAAATTTGTTGGGAATTTAGGTATTAAGCCGTTTGGTAGTGCAAAAAATAGTATATACACCACGGTAGCGAATCGTCTTATAACCTTCGCGCTTTAGATACTTCGCGCTTCGCGCTCAGTATCTAATATGCGCTCAGGTTATAATACTGCGCTTCGCTACCTTGATGTATAATATACTAATATTTGGGTCAGCATTTTTTCTCTCTTCAGCTTTCCTTTGCTCTGGCATTCTTAATGTCTATTTCCTTTATTTAAAAACTTTTTCCCGCTGCTGATCATGAAAGTCAGTGATACAACTTTAGTAACAAAACGTGTAAGTCGGTGATTATATTTGTTTGCTGTTTCTCTTGGCACAGGACTTAATATTATTATTAAGTTCCTAGGATAATAAAATTAACAACGCAAGATGCAGACTTAGACGTTTTGTGTATAATTGCAAATGTTTAGGTGACATGTGATACTCACAGGTAACACGACTCACGAAAATTAATCCTGGTGATAGGTGACAAACCAAACAATTTTTTTAAATCTAGGAGAATTTCGATAAGCATCGAGAAAAATATAATAAGATAACTCGGAATGTATCGCCTATTAACATTTTCGGCAGGCAACAAGCCACAGCTGCGCCTTGGCTTTTACTTGCCTACCTCAAATGTTAATAGGTTCTTATATTCCTTGTTACTTAATAGCTATTTGTATTAGCCTTTAGGATAATTGATAATTAGGCAATCTAATATATTTATTTTATATAATCTCTCAGTAATTTATTATCATAAAAACATGTATTGCATTCTTAGTTGTTCTATGTACATACTATTATTTTTGTTACCATAAATTTATTTAATATGTGGTGGTTTAGTAACTTAAACACTGTTACATGTACGAGAACTCCAGATGATTTTTAAAATAAAATTTGTATTGTCAGTCTATGTCAAATTCGAGATTTGCAGGTTAAGTTTTACGTCAGTCTGTGTCAAACAACAAACAAAACCTAACCTACTAATCTCGAATTTGACATAGACTGACAATACACTTCAGTACTGCCAAACGTATAACACATATCACAGCCTGCCTTAATTGGTTTTTTTATTGATCTGTCATTATAATTTCTATGGCTTGTTACTTTTATAACTAAACATTTTATATGAAAGGTGATATTTAAAAAAAAATGGCTAATTACTATTTTCCACCAAGCGCTTTAAATGTCGAAGAACGTTCCATCTGTAATTAAATATACTGGTTCTGATTCATTTTTATTATTTTATTTGTTCAACTTTTCGAAAACTAGGCTATTTTAGGCAACAATTATAACTGCCTTATTCGAATATTCAATTGACAATACGGTTTATAAAATAATTGAAACGCGCAAGCGTTAAATTTCATTAGAATTTTAAATTTTGTTCCCTCATTTAAAAGTTTGAATATATTTAACTTAACAAAAATTGACTAAATACGTCTTAAATTTTTCAGTTTCGTAATTTTTTAATTTGTAAGTTAGGGGACTCTTTTATTTCTCTACTTTCTAATATAAACCTTTTTTATGTTTTGATTGTTTATGCAGTATTTTCGGTGTTTTCGAAGAATGTGACAGTCGAGTCACTAACATTTAATAAAATATATAACTGTTTACCGCGTGATCGGTGTGTTTGGTTTATTGAATATTAGAATTTGTTTGATCGATATAATTTAAATTAAAGCAGTTAGCATTAACTTTATAAACTGTATTAAATGTTTTTTAGTTCTATTTCTAAGGTTTGTTTAATTTTTTTTAAATATTGTGATTTTTACAGGCAGTTTCGATATTATTGACTTTTATTTCTCTTTCGATTTCTTGCGAGAAGCTAGGTATAATTTTGACTATTTTCCTGATTATTACTAAATTCGTCATTAAACAAATTTGGTTGTATGTTAAGTGATATATTTCTTCACTTTTATTTTGTTAAATGATTAATTTTTATTTAAAAATGTTTGAAGTAATCATTTTCTTAATGTATATTTTTAATTTCTCATTTTTTTTAAATTGGTTGTTAGATAATATAATAGCTCTGTCTACTAACATTTTTTACTTCCTTCGTCTAAAAGACGAAGGAAGTATTGATTCAGATCTTTACGTTTCAGGGCTTCTATATGACGAAAAACGGGTTTTCTCAATTCCGCCTGTCTGTCTGTCTATTAGCGGTATAGCTCAAATACTATTTATTGGAGGAAGACTATATACTGGGTAAACGCATTAAAAAATACAAGTTTGCTTATTTTCCCTGTGACGGAGCAATAAATAAAAGTAACTGTAAGTAAAGTACTGGCAAAAATGAGACCTAACAAATACAGGATAAACATCACAAATGAGACAGAATAGTATGGCGCCTTTATAACTCAACAGAAACCCGTATAATTGGAGCACGGTCGTGGCTCAGTTGTTCAAGAGGCCGCAGCAGCGAACCCGGGCGGCGAACTAGAAACATTTTTTTAAGTTGATGTAATCGCGCGAGGGAGTTTCGTATAAGCCCCCTACAGACTTTTTCATATTACTCCCCTCGGCTAAGAGACGAAGGAAGTATTGTAGCAGCGAAAAAACCACCTTCCGAAATGTCTTCAGATCTTCACGTTTCAGGGTCCTTAGATAACGAAAAATAGGTCTTCTCAATTTCGTCCGTCTGTCTGTTTGTCTGCCTGTATGTCTGTTTGCCTCTCTGCCTGTATGTCTGTTTGTCTGTCTGTTAGCGTTATTACTCAAAAACTATTTGTTGGAGTAAGACGATATTTTGTATGCGGTTTATATACATACCTAGCATAAAACCGAGACAATTTCGGACAAATATATACAGTCATCAAATTAAAAAAATGAAATTTTGTTTATCTTTGCTTTAACTGAGAAACAGATAAAAGCAACAATTTGCGCATACGTCAGGATTTATCTTTGATGAAAACGGCAACCTACAGATACACAACAAATCTTCTAAGAAATAAAACATGGGTTAACAGTAAATGCGTGCTTTACTTCGGGCTACGCACAGATCAGTGGAAATACATTCGTAAGCATTGAAGTTCGAATCCCATTGCCGGTAATCTTTTTTATTTGAAAATTAATGTAATTTCCATTACCGAGCATTTTCTTTTATTTTTCAGTAATATTTCGAACGTAAAAATAATTTTCCTTTAATTTTTAAAATTGTTTAGTTTCAAACGACCGCTGGCGAAGAAAGTTCTGAGTAAAACCCTTTACACGTTTTTTTATAGTTGTACTTGAATTAAAGTTTAGATGTTTGTTTGTTTTAACATCTTTGCGATACCACTTGGTATTGATTTTTTCATTTTTTTTTCAATGTTATATCTACAAAATGTATTGATTGAGAATTGTTTTCTGTTTCTAAGGTAAACTGTATAATCTAGAATGTATCATTGAAATCATTGAAAATTATGTTAATTGCATTTCTATTTGCTCCTATTATAAGGTGATTGACTTATCGTTGATAGAATGTAATGTTTTGCTTGTTTCTTTCTATAATTAGTTTTCCACATCTATGAGTATTAAATATGCAAATTTACACCAAACTGGTGATCCCACTGAAACCCCAAATTGTTGGTTGTAGTTATAGCTTTGTTATAAAAGAAATATGTATTCTGAAAAACAAATTTTATTAATGTTATAGGTAAAGGCGTTTTAGGTGTTTTGGTATATTCATTTATTTCTCCCAATTGATTCTAAAGCTAGTTTCACTGGTATGTTTGTGTCCAAAAATACACCTAAAGAAAATAATAAATTATGTTTTAGTAATTTAACGTTATCTTTAAGTGTTTTAAAGAACGATGAGTTTTTAGCATTGTTTATGATATTGGTTAAAATTTTTGGTAAATATTTTGATAATTTATAGGCTTATGTGATGCAATAATAAGTCGCTCTGGGAGTCCATAAATTTGTGATAATGTTCCATTATAACATATTGTGTTATTATAGTCTTGAAAATTTATATATGTTCTACCTTCTAATTTTTTAATTAGTTTGTTGTTTCGATTTTGAATTAATTGTGTAGAATCCTTATTTTCCTTATAGTAGATACTTTCATCTTTTAGAAGTTTGTCTATTTTATTTTTAGAGTTTGTCTGAGTTAATATTACTTGTTATTTTTGAAGAAAGTTTCTGTTTCACATACTTTGTTCGATAGAATTTGGTTTTGGATTTATTGAGAAAGTGGCCTTTTGTTTGTTTTGTTTTTATTTTTGTAATTAGTTAAAATACGCATTACAACGTTTATCTCTTGTTTTATATTGATTTTTCTGGTTT
The DNA here is from genome assembly GCA_940337035.1 of Agriotes lineatus. Lineage (NCBI taxonomy): Eukaryota > Metazoa > Arthropoda > Insecta > Coleoptera > Elateridae > Agriotes > Agriotes lineatus. The sequence goes on from OW679197.1 coordinate 21,357,709, forward strand.
ATTTTTATAATGCTATTTTCTATATTTATTATAAATTATTCTACTGGAATTTAGTTAGGATGAAAAAAATAGAATTGCAAAAACATTAAGTAGGTCTTTAGAAATGTCAACGCTAGTTCAATTTTCTACCTATTTCTTTTCAATATTATTTTTACATGTGTTTGGACATTTGACTTATTCTTTGTTATTAATAAATTATCTTCCTTTTATTTTACGATGCTAATTTATTACATTGATTTGTGGCTATGTTTTTTTCTCTTATAACCATCCCTACCAACGTTCTTGCAATTGGTTTGTTTTGTAAATGTTTTCGACATTTAATTTTTTGTAATAGGTTGCTGATGTATTGAGATGGTATTGAGCCCGCTACTCAACTCTGCTTGCAGCACAAATAAATAAAGCAAGTCAGAAAGCACAGAGTTGGGGTAGTTCATACAACTGCAAGATTTAGCGTATAAATTTCAATGCGTAATTACATTTGCAAAGCAATGCCAGTAGTAATGAAATTATTTGAGTACAAAAAGCAAAGAGCAGATTGGACTGATTAAAAGTAACATTTAAATCATACTACAACGAAATCTTGCAGTTGTATGAACTACCCCAACTCTGTGCTTTCTGACTTGCTTTATTTATTTGTGCTGTAAGCAGAGTTGAGTAGCGGGCTCAATACCATCTCAGTATATCCGTCGTTATTTAATGTTGCTACTGTATTTATTGTGCTGAATTAATAGCCGGAAATATAGATTTCTAATATGTCATAATATTTAGAATTTATAAATTCAATATTTGCGCTCATTTGTGCGAGGGAATTCTACTGAATTTGTTGGTTAAATGTAGTACAGTACCTTAATCTCTACAAACTTTTGTAAAGCGATCTCGCTAGCTAAACCCTATCCAGTCACAAATTTTCCAGTAATTACATTGCCCTTTCAGTGTACTAAAACTAAGCGCTTACAGACATTTTTAACTAATGTTCCTAAAACACCTTACAAGAGCATCATTAATATAAACTTCTGAACGCAAGTTTGTTGTAGGTGGAGGTGTGTCGCTCTCAGAACACGACGGGGTGGTTCATAGCCATCTACAGCTACAAGGGCTTTCTACTGATCGTAGGAGTATACATGGCGTGGGAAACTCGGCACGTCAAGATCCCGTCCCTGAACGATTCGCAATACATCGGGATCTGCGTGTACAGCGTCGTGTCGAGCGCAATAGTTGTGGTCTTATCCAACTTCTTGTCCGATTATACGACATTGAGCTACTTAGCCACTGCCTTGAGCATTCTCATATCGACTACCATCACCTTACTGCTACTATTCCTGCCTAAACTCCGGGCGGTTTTGGGACGCGTGGACGGCGAGAACGCGATCGTGCAGAGCATGGGCCTGAAAATAGAATCTAACACGAGGAGGTTCATGTTTGAGGATCACCGTGAACTGCTATACCGAATGGAAGTGCAAAACAGGGTCTACAAGAGTGAGCTGCAGGTTCTGGACAAAGAAATAGCTCGCCTAGAAGAACTGCTGATGAGCTCTAGATCCGCATCTTCCAAATCCGACAGCATAGCAGCTGAGCCGTTCACGATCAGCAACGGCCTATTTTGTTTGCCTGTCCCTGTTTCGACTCCAGGAAGAGCCTCTTGGCCGTCGACAACTAGAACTTCAACCCCGGTAGGGTTCCTTTCGGAAAATGAACTGCACGACAAACCCTCCCATGAGAATATATCTGAGAAAATTAAAATTTTCAATAAGCTCAAGAGGTTCTTCGGGAGCATCCCTTCCGTCTGGATGTTCAGCTCCTCTGCTCACCCTGATGCCCCCGAAGACGAAGTAATTGTCGAGGAGGGCTTCAAGCCTAGCTCCAATCCCGAGTTCAACACACATTTTTTCGGCAGTGGTTTTGACATTGTCAGGGCGAAATCTGCTATGAGTGCTTTGAATTCCGCGAATAATGGAGTCGCCGCCTTTGTCTCTAATCTTGGCGAAAGCAAAACTTTGCCTCCTGTTTTGTGCGAGAGCGAATACTGAATGTCATTTAAGGCCTAAAGAGAAAACTCGTGTTTTTGTTGAAAAGATGGGCCCTTTTTGTAAAGATGCCTGACATGAATAAAAGCCCGACATTAATTAAATACTTTTGCTTAAGGTACGCAGCTTCAAGAATGTAGAGTTATCGATTCGTTCCCTTACTGGAAATGTTTAGATAAGTTACTTACGAGCATTCTATTTAGGTGGTAAGACTTAGAAAGCAAAGCTGTATGAGTTAGTAATTCCATTCATTAAACCATATTTCCTAAGACTGTTACTTATTTTCTTTAATATTAAATTATAAGTGCAAAATTTAGCCTTTTCACATTAAAACATGACTGAGACATTATTAAGAAGTTTATTAAAAAAGTAATAGAAAGTAGCTAAGTTATAGATTTTTGGTGCTGTAGGTACAAAGACGTTTAGTTAGATATCATCCTCCTCATAAATAATTTGTACAAATCGAAAAATCAATTGTTTCCTGGAATATAAATCTAAAACGGAGAGTCCCGGAATACAAGTTTCAGCCTATTTCAGAGTAAACTCGCTTTCGGTGTAGTGCAAAACTTGGCAAGAAGGTTCAGATCGTAGATAAAAGTTTATTTCGTGGCTATTTGGATAAGTTGAAGTTGATCCAACGTGGACGCATGAAGCAAAAGTTGCCTTTAATAGAGTGATCAATAAGCAAATTAATCATTATCTTTGGGATGAAAACCCAAACTGGACGAGAGAGACAAATTATCAGAAAAATTATTTTTGTGAACCCCAGAATATATCTTGACTGTTTCTTCAGTAAGTGTCCTACTAAGTTATTTAAAATTTATACTCTTAGCAGGACGAGGCACCAGTTCAGAATGACTTTATTATTCAAAAATGTCTCAGCGAAAAATTTTATATGCTCAGCATTAGCAGTAATGGGCCTCTAAGATCAGCTAATACATGCTATAACTTTTACTCCCTAAAAAAATATAGTAATCATTATTTTTTTGGAACTCTATATTTGCTAAAATATCCGTTTTCGTGTCTTCTGATTCAGAAAAAGTGGTTTTTAAGCTGATATCTGTCTGTTATTAGTCTCAGTCTGCGAGTCTGTCAGTCTGTGTTCTCTCTACAACCCATATGGTTTAATTTATCGGCCTCAAAGTCAAAAATGTATAACAGGAATAATTCATTAAAACCCTATTGCCTATTACGTAATTGTCCAAAAATAACAGAAATGTTTAAACTCTTATACATATATTACGTAATAATTTATAACTGTTGTCAAAAAGATTGTTGTTGGTATAGTTCTTGAGAAAATCACAAAATTAAATTTTTACAGACCGTAAAAGAAATGTTTAATGAGGCCACCTCAAAGCGATGATATTATACGCAAGTTCGTTTCTAAATCTAAAAAATTAAAAGGACAATTACATTTATCAAATTAACAACAAATCAAATAGGGAGTGCAACAGACCTAGAATTCCGTAGGAAGTTAGAGAGAGAGAATATGTCTTTCATAATGCGGTGACAATTTTAATAATGTATTAGATAATTATTTTTTTTTTGTAATAATTGATAAACTGCATTTTGCGGAAGTGTATTCACAACATTTTGCTCAAGTTTTCCAACCACACACAACTAACCCAGATGCAAATGTTGACGAGTTTCTGAGTGCACCCTTTCAAATGTCACGACCAATTGCAAACTTTACTACAAAAGAGATTGAGATTGAAATCAAATACATAAACAAGAAAAAGGCTCCAGGATACGATCGAGTCACCGGCAAATTACTATCTGAACTGCCTGAATGTGGAGTAAGGTTTTTAAAGATAATCGTTACCACTATACTCAGATTATCATATTGGCCAACTCAACTTGAGCACGCTTACATTATATTGATTTTAAAACCGGGAAAACCACCCACAGACGTTACCTCCAACCGGCCGATAAGTCTATTATCAGTTATCTCCAAACTTTTGGAAAAAATGCTACTCAAAAGAATGAGGGACAATAATTTACTAAAGGAATGCTTGCCAAATCATCAGTTTGGATTTAGACACAGTCACTCGACCATCCAGCAATACCATCGACTTGTCAATACTATCCATAAAGCATTCGAAGATAAGCAATTCTATTCGGCCATCTTTTTAGACATACAGCAAGCTTTTGACAAAGTATATAATGGGCTTTTATTTAAAATCAAGCAAAAGCTACCGCACCATTATTTCCAAATATTAAAATCCTACTTATCATCTCGCTAATATCCGGTCTAGTGCGGTGAAGAAACATCAGATATATATCCTATTACATCAGGAGTTCCTCAAGGAAGTGTGTTGGGGCCAATTCTCTATTTAATCTACACAGCTCATCTACCAGTAACCCCACACACCGTAATTGAAACATTTTCAGACGATACTGCTATTTTAGCCACAAACGAAGATCCCGTAGCTGCTACAAAAAAACTACAGAACCATGTGGATCTGCTCCAAGAATGGTTTAGTAAGTGGAGAATTAAGATAAATGAGAGCAAGTCCACGCACGTAACTTTCACGTTAAGAAAATAAAACTGCCCACATGTCCATCCCAATAATATACAAATACCTAATGCTACAGAAGTCCGCTACTTGGGACTATATCTAGATAGCAAGTTGACGTGGAAATTGCACATAACAAAGAAAAGACAGGAAATGGACCTGAAACTAAAGAAGATGAGTTGGTTAGTTGGAAGAAAATCCCCCCTCTCCTTAGAAAATAAAATCCTCCTTTACAAAACAATTATCCGACCAATTTGGACATATGGACTGGAATTATGGGGTAGTTCAAATATGTCAAATCTCAAAATTATAGAAACCTTTCAGTCCAAAGTCTTCAGACAAATAGCAGCTGTACCATGGTATATTACCAATCAAACATTGCACACCGATCTAAATATCCCCTTTGTAAAAGAGATGATTAAACAATGTGCCAGAAAACACTACGACCGCCTACAAGTACACCCCAACCCAACAGTAGAAATCCAGGGTAATGCCACTGGGCTGATCCCTCCACGTCATCCACCATTAAATCAGCTCATGGAATGCATATGTACTTTATATTAAATATATATTGTATACTGTTCCGATTGTTGATTTAGATCAGTGGTCGCCAACCTGTCGATCGCGAGCTACCGGTAGCTCGCGGGCGCAATTCTGGTAGCTCTCACAACGAAAATACAAAATCAGAGAAGCTTCCTAAAATTCCACAAAAAAATCTAATTGTCATAATATTAAACATAAACAGCGGCAACGTTGCGGCGAGCGATCTGCCGCTGACGCCATCAAGCTAGAATCGGCTAGAATCGGCTAGAACCGACCAGCCGGACCAGTGCGTTAGTGTTCGAGAACGATCTGGATTGCTTTGAACGGGATAAATACGCACGGCGCGGCGACATTGCGCTTAGTTTAAAATTGAACGCGTAACCAACGTCCAGCGGTTGGGTTAGTAGTGAACAACAAAAAATAATATTATGGCAAGCAGTTGTAAGAAGGTAAAGACATACCACTTTCATTCGGAATGCGAAGAGCAATACTTTTTTACAGAAGTTAAAGATAAAAATGTGTGTTTGTTATGTAATACTTCGGTCTCCGTTGCTAAAAAAGGAAATATTGAGAGACATCATAAAACTGTACATTCTAATTTTGAAAAATCATTCCCACTACATTCTGCCGCCAGAAAGGAGAAACTGAAACAGTTAAAAAAGCAGTTAATTGGACAACAATCAATATTTTTAAGAACAATCGACAAAAATAAGGCTGCAACTGAAGCATCGTACCGTGTGTCCCAGATAATTGCACAAAAAAAGAAACCTTATGAAGACGGGGAAATGATAAAACAGGCGTTTTTAGAAGCTGCTGACTCGTTATTTGCCAACTTTAGAAACAAAGACGAGATAGTTTCAGCTATAAAATCTATGCAACTTTCTGCTAATACAGTGATGAGACGTGTAGAAGTAATGAGCAATGATATTTTTTTACAGTTAAGAACTGACTTAGATAACTGTGTTTATTTTTCACTTCAACTGGATGAATCAACAGATGTCGTTGACACTGTCCAGATGGCCGTGTTCGTCAGGATGGTTTTTAGTGATTTTACGATTAAAGAAGATCTTTTGAAGTTTATTCCACTGAAAGGACACACTACTGGACAGGAGTTGTTTTCTCATTTAAAAAATATTATTTCTTCCGAGAAAATTCCAATATCGAAAATGGTAGGCTTGACAACCGATGGCGCTCCAGCTATGGTGGGTTTTGATAAGGGTCTGGTGGCGTTATGTCGTAAAGATGAAACTTTTCCGCAATTTCTCTCTTACCACTGCATTATCCATCAGGAAGCATTATGTGGAAATTTCCTGAAACTAAACAACGTTATGAAACTGGTGGTAAAAATTGTGAACAAGATTAGAGCTCAAGCGTTACAAAGAAGATTATTCAAAACCTTGGCCGATGAAGTTGACTGTCAATACGGGGACCTACTCCTTCACTCTGAAGTCCGATGGTTAAGTAGAGGACGGGTGCTGAAACGTTTTAATGTTGTCCTATCTGGCATAGTTCAATTTTTCAAAAAACGCGATGAGCCGACTCCGGAACTAGAAAATTCAATCTGGCTTAGAGATTTTGGTTTTCTCGTGGACATTACCGAGAAATTAAACGAACTTAATTTGCAGCTTCAGGGGAGAGACAAAGAACTAGCAGAAATGATTTCTGATATAAAAGCATTTATCAAAAAGCTGGAGTTTTGGGAACAAAACCTAATTAACAGCGATGCCAAACATTTTCCTATTCTTTCAGAAAAAATATCTCAAAATCCATTAAAACCCTATGACAGCAAATATCATGTAGAAATAGTTTCTACCCTGAAGAATAACTTCAAAAATCGTTTTAAGGATTTCAACGAAATGGCTTTAGTAGCGCAGTTTGTTGTTTCACCCTTTATGGAAATTGATATCCAACAGTTTGCAACTTGTGTTATGCAGAACTTTGGCGAAGACATCGCTGCAACAGAAATGGAAGTAATTGATTTTCAAAATGATTTAGCCTTAAAATCGTTAGTCTCAAGTACCAAATGTATCTGGCCTATTGTAAGTAAAGACAAATATTCAGTTCTATGCCGTGTTGCCTTGAAAGTGAAAGCATTATTCAGTTCAACCTATTTGTGTGAATCTTCTTGTTCCAATATGAAGTTTATTAAGAACAAATATCGCAATCGACTTACAGATGAACATTTGGATAATTGTATTCGAATGGCTGTATCAAATTATACTGCAAACATTAAAAAAATTATCGATGAGTCTGAGTGTCAGCCTTCTCATTGAACGTGCTTTTTTATTTTTCAATGTTTATGTTCATGATAGTGCGTTACTTTTTTGTTGTTATTATTAACTATTTTTAAATCTTACGTGACATGCCGTTGTGGCTGGATAAAAGTTTGTGTTTATTTTTCAAACAACTTCGTTTGGTAGGTAGGAATGTAGTTATTATTAGTACCTATGTATTATGTATTACCAGTTAAATAAATAGTAAAATAAATACATATAATGATAAATTAACTATGGATTATTTCATTTACGTTGCGTTACGTGGCTTCCGTGTGGGTAGCTCGCTGTTTATTCCAAAATTAACAAGTAGCTCAACACATTGAAGAGGTTGGCGACCACTGATTTAGATAGTACAATAATTTAAAAAAAAATTTTTTGCTTCTGCTTTCTTAAGTGCAATAAACATTTTGCCAATTTCTCAACTTGAAAACCTTATTGATTTTCTAACAAATTCCTTTATGCAGCCCTATATACGAGATAGCATAATTAATTCCGAGACTACGAGTATACTAGCAAAATGATTTACAAAATACATATTTATTACGTATGTACGTCAATATAGGAGCAACCTGAAGCTATACACTTGCTTCAACGTTTATACAGATTTTCAAACACTTTTCATACTCTTTTTGCTGAATACTCTTCAATTCGTTCGTCACTGTTTTTTTTTAATATTGGAAACGTATTGGAAATATCTACATTTTATTTTACCGGAGAAAATACAAAATTTCACAGGAAGAGATATCAAGAGAACATGGCGCATGATCATGTACAACTAATTGTTTTAGCCAATAACGTGTTGATAATAGTAGCCGTATAGTCTACATCTCTCCGGGTTCATGTAAAGCTCTTCAAACATCATGTTTAATTCGACGGACACGTATGAGTTTGCTTACTGCTTCAATATTTCTGGTATTCTAGCCATTACTTCATTTAATGACAACACCAATAGTAGATAATTACATGCAAATCAGAAATCTAAACTAACAAACAAACAACAGTAATAATAAAACAATAGAAAAATACTAGCAACCCCCATTTTACTGAAGCAGCAACCCCTGAATATTTTTAACGCTAATATTAAAAAGATCTCTAACGAAGGTATTAGCCAACCTTAAGCTGTTACCAGTTGGTGAAGATGAGTTCACATTTGCATAAAAAATATCTCTATTTAAAATTTTAGCTTGAATCTTTGGCACTGTAAAATTTACAAAATTAATCGAATCGCAATTTTTGTACATAAAGTGTTTGCTAAGTAAATAAATAAACATCATCCCATGCGTTTCCCCTTTTCCTATAGATTGTAAGATAACAACTATGTCATTTACCTCAGAATTTATCACAATTTTAGTGTCTTAATAGAGTGATTATGTTTAGGCGTGTACGTGACCACAACACATTTTTCAACAGTTACTGACATTTTATTTGCTCTAAACCATTGCATCACAGAATTCATATCTGACTATAATTTAACACAATCCCCCTTATTAATTACCATTCAAAGGATTCTAAAGTAATCTGTATAAACCACTATGAAGCAATCCTGTTGCGTTAGTCAGACGTTTTTGAAAATCATTACTAAATGGGACAAAGAGCAGGGGCCCAAGTTTGCTACCTTGACGGACATCCGAGGTATCTAGTAATATAGTGTTCCTACCTAGCTTTTCCCACCTTAACTGTAATCTTTGTTTTAAGAAATATGATTCTATCAGATTTTAGTCATAAAAAGAAAAGCCAAAGTCCACCAGTTTTCGTAAAAGTATGCAATAGTCGACCCTGTTCCATAAGTGGATTCATGAAAAGTATACAGGTTTGTGACAAAACTCTACGCTAGTATTTAGTTACTCTTCTTTTTACATAATTATACATGTTATCGTAACGAATGGACACAAAGACCTTCGCTAGAATATGAGTAAGCTTATCGAACGATAATTTTCTACATTGTCTTTTTTGCCAATTTTGTGTACCGGCGAAACAATTATTTCTTCTAAAATATAAGAAAAATAATTATGCTTGAGGGACAAATTAAGGTGTTATGTTATAATTCCACAGCCTGTAATTTTTTTATTATAAAAGATAATTCATCGCGACAGCAGTTATTAATAATTAACCTAATTTTTATTTTGTTTACTATTAAGTCTACAAAAAAATCCTTGCAGTCAGATGTACCAAAATAAGAACATTCAGAAAAAGATACAAATTCTCCAGTTTTTAATTAATATTTTATTACTTCCTGAAATTATCTTTTATAGTTGTATCACTCATCTTAGCAGATAATAAACAGTTGCACCATTAGATTACTGAAACTAGCATTAATTTAGGGTAGTTTTTTTTTTGTAAAATACAGCTTTTCTTTAATGTATCCAATATTAGGCGACTTTCCGCTACAGTAGTACGATTCCATATCCATTGATAGAGCTTTGTTATTTCTATCATAAATGGAGTAGTAATTTTTATATTAAGTGCACAAAGCAAAAATTTTTTTAAGTTTGAGAATATTTGGTTTTTTGTCGAGCCGTTAGGTAGAGACAAAAAATACATTCGGAAGCTCAAAAAACCGGCTTTGCGTACGTAATATAAATAGCTATTTTTCTACAATTGCACAGCTTTAAACAGCAAGTTTATTATTAAAAAATATTGAATTCATAAAAAAACGGCAGCATTATTTTTTAAAGTTACCGTTGCACGGGTTTCCGTAGTTACTAATGTAAATAAAAACTGAAAAACAATTCTGTCGTTTGAATAAGTGTCGCTCTCGAAGTGTTTTCTATAAATTCTCTGAAAATGGATGCTGATTCTGAATATGATGTAGAAGCAGAAGCTAATGAAGCGATTGCGAGTATTTTTCCGAAGAAATCAAGACCGCAGTATGAAAAAGCTTACACCGATTTCCGGCATTGGTGTGACTCTAAAAAAATGAGTAACACAACAGAAAACGTTCTATTAGCATATTTACAGGAAAAGTCGAAGATTTTGAAGCCGTCAACATTGTGGTCCCTTTTTTCGATGTTAAAGACAACTCTAAACATAAAAGAAAATATTGATGTTAGAAAGTTTCCCAAAATAGTGCCTTATTTGAAAAACAAGAATGTAGGACACAGAAGAAAAAAATCGAAGGTTTTGACCGATAAAGATATCAACGAATTTTTGAAAGAGGCTGATGACGATAACTTTTTACTAATGAAGGTATAGTTAGTAACTTTTTACTTATAACTTGAGCTACTGTTTATCTTGTTTGTAGACGGTATTGATTTTTGGGATCGCTGGTGCTCTTAGGCGAGATGAATTATTGAAAATGAAGATATCAGATGTTGAAGATAAGGATTGAATACTGATTGTTAAGGTGCCGGATTTAAAAATCCATTCTGAGAGAATTTTTACCGTTTCCAATGCAGATAATATAAAATTGATTAGAAAATACCAAAGTTTTCGTCCATCAAACGCGTCAAGTGAACTGTTTTTGTTAAAGTACGTCAAAGGAAAATGCTCCAATCAAAATGTGGGGATTAACAAAATTGGTGAAATGCCAAGCTTAATTGCGAAATGGCTTAAGAAAGAAAGCCCTAAAGATTATACAGGGCATTGCTTTAGGAGAAGCTCTGCTACACTTCTAGCAAATGCAGGAGGTGACATAACTCTGATAAAGCGACACAGTGGTTGGAAAAGTAGCAACCTAGCAGAAGGTTATATTGAAGACTGCATAAATAACAAGATTGCAATTTCGAATAAAATTCAACCTTCCGCAAAAACAATTTCTGAACTATCTACGTCGACTTGCAATGAAATGCCTAATAACTGTAATATGTCCAAAAGATACCTAATAAAGTTATAAACAAACTATAAAAATTCATTAAAATTGCCGAAAGCGTTTTTCTAGATAACATTAAAAAAGGATTTTTTTTGAAAACTTCAACACCCTGTATCTCGGAACTCAAGCGTTTGCGGACCCATGTTTATTAGCACTTTTTGTTTGGATTGATGATATCTATACGTGGGTAAAATATCCGAACATATTTTTTAAACACGCCAACTGTATGATATATATGATATCATGTGTAGGTATATTGTATGTAGCATGTGTTGTGTGTGGTCAGGTTACTCTTTCCCATAGACCAGTCTTCCGGGAAGAGCGCTGTAATTTTATCCCAACGACGAATGGTGACCGGGCCCGATACCGATCCAATGGACTGCGGAAAAATTCCGCTTAGCTATGGATTCGAACCGAGGACTTGCATAGTGCAAGTCTGATGCTCTACCACTGCGCCACGCTGTCGTAATCACCCTGTATAGAGCCACTTTTGTCCTATTTTACTAACCCCACTGCACTTTTCTAAGATCCCCATGGTAAGGCTGGTTAAGTGGACACTATTTAGAAAATCAAACGAAAAAACAGTTTATGAACGTTATCAATTTTTCATCCGTGCTTCAGTTGCGGACGCAATTATACTTTTGCTGTTTTCCTTGTTTTGGTGAAGTATAGAAATATAAATACGGTCTATACATTTGTTTCTTGTTAGTACAGATATGGTAGGCTTAATTAATAAAAATATGTGTTTAAAATTGGTGTGCGATTAAAATATGAAAATAAAAAATTCAAAATTTAAACCCTAGATAACAGACAATTAACCATTAGAATTGGAATAAATATACTTGTTTGTTTTCAAGCAAATATTTCAATAAACTGTACGTATTGCAATATTGTGGCAACCCAATATTTTTTGATGCGGTTAAAATGAGTTACTTATACAATCGGTAATTGAATTAAAAGCAAACAAAACCTCATATCACATTTATGGAATTTAAAAAGGCCTTCAATAAAGCCAATATCTGCACATTGTCGGATATTTTAGGACAATGCGCAGTACGAGTACATGTAATAAATGAATTTACAAGCATAATACCAGTCTATAAATAGAATCATTTTTTACCTACTAACTACAATTAAGGCTAGGCTGTAGTAGATGTACTAAGTTTTTCAATTTCTATGTGGACGAAATTCACGTAGAACGAAAATTACTAACCAGATATTCTGTGTCCTTGTTCGAGCGAATTAAGAGAAAATTAATATGTCACCTTCAGATACACTTCACTCTCGTAACTTACAATAGCAATAATTTCGTTTTAAAGATTTGTGTATTTTGAATACATTACGAGGGATGCTCTGTTAATAGTTAGTAGCAGACCATGGAAGCTCAATTGGCTAGAAACAATTGCAACAATTAAATGTCGCATTAGTTGACATTCGTTACCCACAATTGTCAAACGTTCCGATATCCTTGTGAAACGTAGTTAATTTTGTAAGTTAAGTAGTTGCGCATTTTTAATTCAGTTAAAATGAGCATTCCGCGAACTGCTTTTAGAGCTATGTTTTTACGATTATAAAAGACAATCAGGATACCAGCAAAGCAATGAAAATTTGATAGCAGCTTTTGGCGATGCTGCCCCTTTATCATCCGCTGTTAGTCATTGGTTCCACGAATTTCGACGATGGTGAAAGCTGCTAGAAGACGAAGCAAAACCTGGAAGACCTGCAGAAGCTGCCTGTTCAGGAAATGTTGATCGTGTGGCAAGCTTAATCGAAATATTACTTATAGGGTGATTGAGAAGGAAGTGAAGAATGGATCCTCGGCGGTGGATACCATTTTGCATAAACATCTTGGGGTAAGAAAGCTAGCAAGCCGTTGGATACCGCATTTGCTCTCAGAAAGTCAAAAACATGATCGAGTAGACTAGTGTAAATTTATGTTGCAAAAATTTGACGGAGGAGCTTTCAAGCAAGGGCATACATTGTAACAGGTGACGAATCTTGGGTATACAGTTACGACTCTGAAACTAAACAGCAGTCTAGTATTTGGGCATTCGAAGATGAAGACTTGCCCACAAAAGTAAATCGTGGCAGAAGCGTCAATAAGAAAATGATTGCTGTTTTTTTCCGCCGAAGTGGTCCTGCTGCTGTTATTCCACTTGAAGATCGCAGAACTGTTAATTCTAAATGATACTGCGAAGTTTCTTTACCACAGATGTTTGGAAAATTACAGACAGGTCGCCAAAGGACCGGTTTGCGGAACATCTTAGTCCATCATGACAACGCATCTTCCCACACTGCTGCCAGAACAGTGGATTTTTTTAAAATTCGGGGGTGCAATTCGTAACTCATCCTCAGTATAGCCCAGATCTGGCGCCGTGCGACTTTTTTTTGTTTGCAACTGTTAAAAAAATGATGCGAGGTAAAAAATTTCAGAAAATAAATTTTCCGAATGTTTTAAAAAGTGGTTTCAAAGAATGCACAAGTATATTAGTCTGAATGGAGAATATTTTGTAAAACCATAAAGTTTTTTTGTTAAAAAATGCAACGGTCCTTTAATAACTAACCAGTTTCAGCGCAACCCTCGTATAACAATATGTTCGCATATTTTTAATGATCGCAATGTAAACCATTATTATTTTATATACACTATTGCTAGATTGGTTTCATCAATTTTCGAACAAATCGTCATCTTGACGTACACAAGCTGATTTGAAAATTTTCAAAATACATTTTGAAGTTCCTACATTCGTTTTAATACAGTAATCCCATTGATTAGCAAGAATAATTCAAGCTGTGAACCTGCCTCCTACAACGCCAACAAACTGGAACTGCCATTGAGAAACCTAGATTTCTTATACCTAAAATTAGGACTCAAGCAGAAGACAGATATTTGGCAGTAGCAGTACGTAGAGCATCCTTCAGCAACTTAGAATGTTTAATCACATACCTCTAAATGCTATAAAATCTAGAATATCTTTATATTCCATAAGAAGACGCTTGATCCGGTAGATATGCGATCGAGGCGTCTGTTAAGAGGAATATCGCTGATCATTGAACATAGATTTCAAAGATTAGAGTGAGCGACAGAACAACTTTATTGGCGAAAGAAATGAAAACCTTTACCGTTCATACCTCTATTTGATCTGTTTTCAATTTAGATATGAGACCGCATTTCTTCAGGAGCATACGTGGCAGTCAGCCCGCAATATATGTGAAAGCAGGATGTGTCCTTAAGAGCACTATGGCAAACCGCGTAATGTAACAGTCCTGGTGTAATCACCGAGCATTTTTGGGCATTCTCGACTTTGTTTGGGCTTGACGTTTCCAGAGCAATAACCCACATATTCTGAAGTCTTTTACGGAATTCTGCCTTCCTGTGTTCGTTACTTCTTGCTGCCACCCCGTAAAGCGCCTCGTAGATCTGCCCGTACCGGCTGTATTCCAAAGCCATCGTCCTTTACGTTCGCTATTTTGATATCAAACAGATTTTCGCATATCAGCTAAGAAGTAATGACTACTGGCGCTCTGTAATAACAACGCTATCGACTACGGTCAAATTGCTGCATTCAAAACTAAGTTCTTCTAAGCTAATTTCTTATAAAATAAATACAGCTCTGAACTTTAATCGTCCACATATCAGGAATTATATCATAATTAAGAAATTACCCTCCTTCCGCGTAATAAAATCTTGTATTTGCAGGAGCTTGCTGGAAGACTATAAAAACTATTTGTTCGTGAATTGCACAACGACAAGTAAGTCTTAGGAATTGTTCTGCGTGACGTCACCACGCAGAATTAGGGTTGTTTACTGTAACGCTAGCCATCAGAGGCCGACCTCGATAATGTATTAGAGTTCTGCGTTGTAATTTATTTGTGAAGAGTAATGCAATTTTGCAAATTTTGAAGTAAAAGGTAAGTTATTCTTAAAGACTGATTAACTTCCCGTAGCCGAAGAAGTTGCTCCTTCCTGTCTGGGGGCGTCCCAAGACATCTCCGGGCTGATACAATAGGTTTGATTAAGTACCTTTATGGTAAAACTTGTTTTGACCTGCGCCGGAGAGTATTCTTGCAGCCATACCCGCACCTCCACCGCTGAGCTACCTGGAGCAACTTTGTTTTACTACAATGTCAATTCTGTTTCCGATTGTAACAGATTGAATAATATAATAGGAATCCTGACGAAGATTGGGTTGAACTACAAAGAGCGCCCAAAACTGGTTAACAACCTACACAGATGCCAAGATACGGCGTATCAGCAGTCTATATTAGTCTGTGTAATAGGACAACTGCCACTGTAGAAAAATTTATTATATTCTTGATTCGTTAAAGAAATTTGCTTTGAATTATTATTTACATGCTTGGTATATAAAAAATCATCTGACCAGTTTTGAAATATATTAGTAATTAACAGTTTTATTGAAAAACAACATGGTAATTCTAAGTACTTTCCCACCTTTTTAACTGGAGAAATTTATCATATAAAAAAAGTTTGTGTGAAATGTGTTCAACTATACTTAAGCCACTGGTATCCTGTATACCTACTTTTGAACTCATCTAACCACTTCCTTACAAATATAAACTTTTTACAAAGCTTTTAACCTCAAAACACGTATTTCCACAACAATCTCAGTTTTGATGTCTGTAGAAGATTATTACCATCATAAAGGATCCTCGTCAAAATTTTAATTAAGTAATACCAACAATTGGATTGCGTTTTGCAGTTTCCTCACGAACAGTAGCCAAGTTTTAGTCTGAAACTTCCGAAACCAACCTTCGCATAATTTGTCGGTGCGCGAAACTCGATACAGAGCAGAATTTGTTAAACCTATTCTAACTGTTCTAAAACTAAACGCTTATTAGTTGTTAGAAACTGCAATAAATTTCTAAGCACGTTGTTTCTAGGACAAATAACTTTACAGTTTCGATTGATTTGGCAATTATACACAACAGCTACTACATCAATACATTTAAAGGGAAACTAAGATTACAAAATATACTTATTATACCGAGTCCATGTGTATTTAAAGGTAGATAAATGTGATCTTATAGTTCTGTAATGCATCTTTCAATCTTAAAATTTTAGCTTTGCTTATTTCATTACTATACAACCTTGGCTGTTCTGATACTCAACTTGCCAGCAGTAGTTTTACTTTCGATTGTGAAATTAAGGTAAGCCTCTTTGTAGTTTTACATCTAATTATTTATTACCTGTAACAATTTTACAGTGGTAGGCTATTATTTTAGCATGATGTGTATTCATATGTACTACTGTACTGGCTATTTCATGTTATTGACTGGCTACTTTTATACGATATTACGGTAGAATATTATACATTTGCCTTATTTTGTTCCTGCGACTCTCTTATTTTAGATATATTGCGATTGACTGCTACTTTTGAGTTTAAGAGTTCTTGACACCATCAGGACACCATGGTCGTAACTAAAAACCTGTTGGCGCTTTTAATAATTAAAAGTAATTTCCATATTTTATTTGGAGCCCAGTCAGTTTCACTGAGTTAGCTGTCCGACGATAGTGCCCTCATAGTCACTCGATATTTTGGAGAATCTGTCATTCTATTAAAAAAATTGATAACACAGTGACAACAATGAAGAAACGCAAGCACAAAAGGAGAAGGTTGATTATAGACGCCCGGAATTGAGTAGGCGAAGTTACAAATGTGTTATTAATTAGAAATTGCAACGAAATTAAAATCTACTGTAAGTAAATTCCATAACGAACGTGATTCGACAAGCTATACAGTTTTAAGTCCAGCGGGTAAGGGTAATAAAACACCACTAAACCGGCACCACTTATCCCAGGGTTGCACAAATTAGGGAGCGTGACTAAATATGAGAAGGGCGCGATGTATTCATATAAAAATCAAGAGTAATTTTACTTTATTGCACATATAGTTTCATTTATTTAATAGTATTTTATTTTATTCCTTGTCACCGCTGAATGCTCCTATACATAATAACATTAGAATAAACTAACGATAATATAAGTCCAACAGAGAGCTTTGCATACCTAAAACAGTCCCGTGACCACTAGCGTTCAACGAGCCGGCTAAACTACTTTGGAGGCATATGTTAACACTAAAGTGAACAGAGCCAAATACGAGCGCCACCAACTTGATTGTTGAAAGGTACTGAATCTAAGTTGGAAGATTCCTTGGTCAAATGGTAATAGCACCTTAAAGGGATTATATTAAAAATTCACTTTTTAGACGCAGGCTGTTTGATAAGCTCTAACCTATTTTAACAAGAACGAGACAGAAATGCAGAACAACTAAAGTAGTTTTTATTTTAGATTTCTATATGCAGAACGGTACTCGTAATATCAGAAAGTAGTTTCTCTTACCGAAATAAAACATTGTAAATGGTATTTAAAGTACGTAACTGAGTCAAAGCCAATACCATCTCCGTGGAGCTGCGTTCACGTCATAGCATATGTAACTGATAATATCAAAGGTAACTTTAAAGCACAAAAAATAAACAAAGCACAAAGTAGGCAGGAAATACGCATATAAATCGATACTGTATTAATACGGATGGTAAAACCGCCATAAATATAAAAATTATAATGTCGTCAATTCATACACTTATTACCGCCTATATATTTTTGAATTGGGGAAAGAAATGTAGTTATAATAATATAAAATCGTAGTTTGTCTGTTGAATCCAACGTCGATGAAGGAAACTAATGTGCGTTCAACTTCTCCTAGCTGGACCAGCAAGACCTACGAAAGTCTGAAGAGTCGCTTCTATTGGCCGAAAATGCGATCCGACGTAGCCAACTACATTGGAAGGTGTAAGATCTGCGATGCCATGAAACCTTATCAAAGTCGTCCAGCTGGTCTTATGGGAAAGAGTTCGAACGTCACAAAACCTTGGCAGATGCTTGCAGTGGATATCTGTAGCCCCTTGCCTAGATGAAGTTTGTGTTGCAGTTTCCACTTCGTCAAACCACAGCGGCCTATTACCGGATTTTTCTATTCTTTGGATGTCCTCAGTACTTAGTATGTAATAATGGTGTACAGTTCCATTCATGATCATATGTACACTTATGTACCAACTACCACGTTGTAATTATTTTCACTCCTACTTCTTACCCTCAAGCTAACTTTGTAGTAACTTCGTAGAAAGAGTTAATCGTCTCATAAAAACTATGTTGGCTTCATATTTTGTAAACAACCACAAGAAATGGGAACGACTTTTCCCTAAAGTGGGCTATGCTATCAGAAGTTCCGTTAACGAGGTAACTAAAGTGACTGCATTCTGTACCAACCTTGCCCGTTAGGCCTAGAGACGATTATTTCAAACTAGGTTTAATGACTGAAACAGATAAATGTGAGACATCTTAAAACTTAAAAAGTTGGACAAGTTACATAAAGATATAAACAAAAGACTGTCTGCTGTCCATGTCAAGTCAAAACAACAATATGACCTATGATGTGACATATAATGTAGGCGACAAAATTTACCGCCGCAACTTTTTGTTATCCGACGCCAGTAAACCCTTTACTGCACAGTTCTCCCCAAAATTTATTGGGTTTTTAATTGTACGAAAAAATATATCATATGTTATGTACGAGCTTCAAGATAAAGATAACATATCAAAAACATAAAGCAACATCCGCCAGATGAAGAAAATTAAATTCTGTTCGATTGTCGTAACGAAGACTTTGCTTTTGAATTTAGTATGAAAATTTTCAATTTTAAATTAAGCATTAGGACGTAGAATTTCTAGTTAAGCATTAACAGAAATGTTTGCGGAGAATTGCTTCTTTTCAGTAGGGGAGGAATTCTGTTACAGATAATTTTTGATTTCAGGTACAATAAAATTGCAAGTTCAGGATTCTACTGAATTTTCAAAATAGATTGCTAGATTTCGGTGGTCGTCTTATGACCCTAATCTGGTGAGATTTGTTTCTTCAGATGTGATCTGAGTTTTTCACTTCCTGTGGATATTATAATTCCAAAATTATTGTGATTTTTGTTGATCAGCCTTCAGAAATTGTATGTGAAACTGCTGAAATGCATATAGTTATACCAGGATAAAAATTTATTTCGGTGAAATCACCTATGCTTGACCACCTTCCAACTTTGGTAGGTTTCTATCGTTTCATTTTGAACATCGATTTCGATGTTGTGTTATTTTACGCGTTTACCTGGAGTACCAAGTCGTACGCAGTTCTGAGCCTCTCGGCTACGCTAACTGCTTCCGAGAACAGAGACCACATGGCCTTTTCTTCGTGAGATATCTGCCTGCCACACCCTACTTTGCACATTCGCTTGGACGGCATCCCAGCAAGATCCCTAAGCCCACCACCCTGCATAGCTTCTCCGAAGACGCTGCTCTGCTATACATCTACAGGTACCTTCATCGTGTAAACCTCGCTTGTTTTGAGTCATATGAGTTCTTAACTTACGGTTACGCTAGCGAATTTCTAACCGATGATACAGAGAATTTAAGAAATCTGTCACTGCGATGTATTCACTTTAAGCGTTTGGTTGTAAAAATTGGTTTAGTTCTCTTAATATGTATTATAGTGAAAGTTTTGTTTTACGGTTTTTTTAGTCGCATTCAACTCGCGAAGCAATACGTCTCAATACGTATTGGTTTAGCACTAATAACACTGCGAAGGAATACTGGAGCAAATTGAAACACTTGTCAATACTGAAACATACCAATTAAAGTGTGGCATATACCTTGAGCGCATGGTACCATACGCGTTTCAATAATTTAGATCTCTATTCGACTGTCTCCCGTTATCCGCTATCGCTGCGCTTTTATTTTATGTCACTTGATAATTGGGTTATGTGTGCTCTTGACAAAATTGCGAGGAAAAATCGTGCAGTTTATTTTCTCACTCCATCTATTAAGATAACCATGTTAGCATTTTATAATATTTAAAACTACCTACCTGAGTTCTACGATTAGCTGAAGTATAACATATCACAGATCCGTTTTGCACATTTGAATGCCATACAGAGATGTACATTTAGGTTACATCAACGTCTGACATTTTCCTTTATTTGTTGTTTTTATGAAACAGCTGTGCTCAGGGCTTAGCTGGCAAAATTTGCTACACCACGGGGCAAATTTCTGTTTAGTACACAAATTCCCCGTGTAGCAGGCTGTAAAACAGTTTTTTGTTGCAGCTGTCAATAGAGACAATGTTTGAGGGGTAATGTCAATGCTCAAAGTGTCACTTATTTTCCTTGCAAATTTTGACGGTACCCTAACGACGTGTGGAATTAACCAGGCTACTAAACCATAACAAGAGGAATAGGAAGTTCTCTTTTTAAGTTACTACATCGACTTATATGCCAAAGATCTCGCGAACTAGAGTGCGAAGTAGCTCGCAGACGCTACCTAAATTAGTCATAACTGTTTTTTACAACAGCAAAAAAGGTGACCATCACGCATCGCCTTTTATAACATAGCAAGAATAGTTCTGAAAATAATTTTAAAATTAACATTATTTTGATATTTTCCTATAATTTACTTTAAGAAAGCTATAACAATATTCACATTTTTGTTCGTACTTTAATAGAGAACATGTTTAATTCTTGTTGAGTAAAACACGCTAGATACAAATTTATATATATTCCACGTATTTGAAGATATTGCTTGGACGGAGTCCGGAATGGTAATGACAAAAATATTACCAGGTTGGTTTTTACAAACCTGTAAAATTTTATTCTTTTTCCCGTTTTCCTCTTTGTCGCTCCTTCCAGTATTACACGTATTTACAGTTCACTGAATCCAATTAACGGGGAACACCAACGGATCGCCTCTTCAGCATTCGAAGCTTTGTGGTAGAATGTCGGAGATAACATGAAAAATGTTGAGGCGTTACTCGGAACAAGATCTGAGATTTTGGGCGACTAACAGGTAATTTTATTTCCAAAATACCTTAAAATCCTGATTCAATCAAATAGGTGCAGAAATTCGTCAAACCGTTGTACCAAATCTGTACCTGATTGTTGACGACTTTCGGGATAAATGTGTTTACTAAGCGTTCATCATCAGGAAACCAATAAATGCCTCTTACAGCATCGGAAGTAAAGTTAAAAGTCAACTATTTTTTACAAGTTATACCAAAAGTTGCGAAAAAGTACCGGGTGACTATAAATGATTGCGATTTTTTTTCTTAGGTTGGCACTGTTTATGTTGGTGGCACTGTAAGTCTATGTCAAATTCAATGTTCGCCGGTTAGGTTTTGCGTCATTCTGTGTCAAAACTGATGCAAAACCTAACCTGCTAACCTCGAATTTGGCATAGTGCCAACCTAAGAAAAAAAATCACAATCATTTATAGTCACCCGGTATATCGAAAACGCACATGCTTTTGTTTATAGTGCAATGGGATTTATAGAAATTGCATTTTAGAAAGTAACCAGATTATAAACCCGATTACTTGTGCACGGATCTGAACAAATAAGTGTGAATATCTTTCAGATTAAAGTGTTCCAGGTACATAAATAATTGCAATTCTAACAGATGCAATTTTGTCTTATTTTAATTAACAGTAATTAATAATAGACTGTATACTACCCTAATTTACTTCAATAACTCTAAAGAAAACTGCCACGTTGAGTTTTTTTTGAGAGAAGTGTAAAATATCGTTGTCGAAAATCCCGGTTTTGATTATTTTCAACAAATATAGCTTTATAACTAGCTATAGAAAAGCAAAAAATATATAAACTAGCATTATTTCTGCAGATATTCAAAAAGTTAAAATACGTATCAAGAGTCACAAGAAATTAAAAAACATAATATGAAGCAAATGTGCACATTCAGGTAATTATACCGAATTGCAGCCGTTTGAAATGTTTTGTTACTAATTCGATATATTGAAAATGCCACATATAGCAACATTTTGTGCTGATCCACTAGTCACCCATATAATTTACCTTAGAATCCACTAGCAAACTGTAAGAGAACTTTCGGGTTTGCAACTCGTTGTCTTTAATAAAGGAGCTTCTACAATGAATTGGCCACGTTGTATTACATCCGATACGCAACGCAACTGCTGTTATCTTCTGCAATATTTGTAAATGCAAGGTTTGCAAGAACAAAGAGAGAACTCGTCCTCAAAGCTGATGCCAGTGTAAGCCAATCCATAAACCCTAACGAACGTTATCTTTCTTCCAACCCCACTTGTCAGAACTTCCTAAAATCATTTATTGTGCTGTTGGCTGTCTTCGAATTGGGTCCAGAATAATAAACTGAATATAAAGCGTGTTCTGCAGCCAGACGGTTGATGAGATGAGCTACAGTAAAGCTTTCCAGCCTTCTGTCTTTATTTACAGCAGCTTCAGAATTAATTGCAAAATATTTAGATTCTGAGTTTTTGTAAATAACAAAGCAGAACATTTAAAACTATGTATTATATAACTTATTATTTACATTTGTACGTTATTAGAACAGGAACAATATAGCTTCCAGGAAATAAATCACTATATCCTACGCAAGTATTCAAGCCTACTAAAAGGAATATACATTAAAGACTAAAAATATAAAATGAAAAAGAAAATGTGATTTACAGCGTGTGCCAAAATTGACGATAAAATTACTAAACGCAGGTGTACCAAATTAGATTAAGTCTTCTGTTGCTAATTATCAAATTTTCCGATAATCGATATTGCATATTATAAAATGGACTCTTGTTGCCATAAATAACTAATAGAATTTTAATTATAAAACAGCCATTTCTTTGATTTATTTACTTATTAGTGTGGAACCATTCCAGTGCGTATACAGTATGACTTACACTAGAGCCCAGAAATAAAAATTTATATTGAGATTGCAATTTTAAGCAAAAAAATATTAAATCATTTATTTCCCATAAGGCTTTGTTCTAGAGATATTGAGTTTTTCCCATAAAATTAACAGTATGCGTGGAAATTGTGTGGAAACAGCAAACTAAAAGAGATGAAAAATGTTGCCAAAGAGTGCAGTTCAGGCATAATTTTTGTTTATGCAATTCAGACATTTTTTGTGTTTACGACTTTTATAATGGTAATGCTTTAGAAAGTTACAGGAATATCAAAGAAAATTTCCTAATACAGCGTGATTTACATCAGGAAGACCGTATGTGTTGTAATGGTTTACTACCCATAGCAATTCTGATTGATTGCATAATTAACTAAGTGATAAGGTCAACATAAGCACAGAATTAAATGTTTTATTTATTGCAATATAATCAGTACTTTGCATTAATAACTACACTTGATGTGAGCAGCAGTAACTAATAATTTGATGGATAAAAGTTAGCATGAGATAAGACAGGTTTTAGAAGGGTAACGTTCAGAGTTTCAGATATGGTAAATGTTTGGAAGGGCCAATACAATTTAATTTGTAACTGAAGCATTTGAGCTTAGTTACGTCAAACGTAATGGGAATAAAATGATACAAAATGATTTGTTAAGTATAGAGAGTTGTTACAGTATCAAATGATTCTAAAGACCCTCTAGGGTGGGGGAGTGCCACCTGCTTCAACTAGTCCGGGAACTGTCATCACTTACCCTGGAAATCTCACAGAACAGGCTAAAGGCCACTGTTTCATACGCTCAGGAAGATGGTCGTGGTCCTAGAAACAGTACACCACAGGGAAAGCGTGACGGTATGTATAGGGTGTTACAAAATAAATGGGCGCCACGTGATTCAGACTTGAAATCCACGCTTAACCGAACCTCGAAAGCCAAACGGGGTAGAGTATTTGTGCACAGCTTCACGACTTCCAACACGGCGGCGACGAGCGCAACCGACTTACCTGCAACGCTTATCAACTGTTCTCAGGCTTCGCCGTACATAAATCTTTACACTGTAAATAACATAACCTGAAAAATAAGCATGCACAGGCTCGTAAGCAAACTCATAAAGCAACACACAGTAAACCGCTCTATTGGTTCAATTAAATAGAACAGCGCCGACGTAGTCAGCGTACACAAAAAATGGACATTAACAAAAGGGCGCAATAATCTAAACGCCCGGCTGGGAGGTCGCCTTACAGCTAAAATCTTGCGGCGATGGTAACGTGAACTATTAATTAACACTAGCCTGAGCCGTCGGCTGACTTATATTATGAATGAATATTAGTGAACGTGTATACCATAAATGATTAATTTGAGAATTGCGCGAGCCGTCGGCCGGCTTATAATATAAACAAATATTTATAAAATAGGTCATTCTACCTTGTTTGGTTAGCTTTTCCTGATTGCGTCAATTGTCGTCGCAGCTCTTGCAGGCTTATACGAAATCCAGTGATCCCAAGTGCGGAATTCCCAAAATAAATATTCGAAAACTGTCGAGACCAGTTAGTACAGGTGTCCGTTCTGAAGAAATAGATCCTCCAATGTAGCGGAGAAAAATGGCCCAGCAGGCCGCCGGAAAATTGCATAACGGAAAGTCATTAAATTCAACACGTGGACACGCACAAAAACAAACACCCCCAACAGACACTACTTTACTCCAACAACAACAAAACACATAGCCAAAGTGTTCGAGAAAATAAGAATCCATGTAAAAAAAAATTTCTACATAATGAAATATGACTTAGAATAAACTATGTATGCGGTAAGTCATAATATTTCTTTAAAAAAAACGTAGGTTGTTAAGAACAATTTCCCAAAACAATTACTTTAGCTCAAATCCTAGCATTTTCACGATTCACGCAAGTAAAATTTGCAATTCAGCTGTGTACCTAATACTTTCGTCCTTCAGATATTTTTTCGCACAGTCTATATGCTAACGCATAGCAGTCCGTTTATATTCGTCAAAATTCAGTTTAAATTCACCCTTTGTTCTCTTTTGCGAACAATGCGGCTTCAGCTTATTGATTTCTCCATATTTATTGTTGTTCTGACACACTAAAGGTTCCCTTCGAGTTTCGTGAGAAGTATTGAGTCAGTATTTCATTAGCGCAACGTCTTTCCTATGTTTTTGCATAAGCAAAAGAGAGAACACAGCTTAAGTAGCGCAAGTAGCGCGTACGCCTTGCATTCGGTTCGAAAATCCTTTCACGCAACAATCAAGAGTCGTCTCGCAACTTCCGCCTTAAGAGGGTCGAAAACTGTACCGTTTATTTCGCGCCCCGGCCGCCTCTGCTGACTTCCACATTTACAGTAGGCCTACCTATTGTTAAAGTATGTTGATGCTGTTTTCCCGAGGTATTCTGAATGTGGTGGCTTCCTTTATTTAACATCGTTTAACCTCTCGTAACGGAGTACAGCCCTAACTCAAAGGTGGTAAAGAACCCGCCCTCACGTCTGAGTTTTTAGCTGGAGCAAACCTTTCTGTTGCCGCCATCTTAACAGAACTGGGGCCTTGTATTCTTGGTTTATTTTCCGATCACGTTGTATCGTGGTTGTGCGGTAACAACGTTGAGGTACTTAACGGCGTGCACTTGGTTAATTCATAGTCAAAACCAAAAAGCTGTCTACATACACTTCAGAATCAGTTAAACTACTCCATTGGTATTGAAATTCGTATCAAATATACGCACAACAAAACACTTGGAAAGAACAGTCGCTGAAGCGTCCTCGTGCAGTAAGGTAACGCTAGCGACCCGCCTCGAGAATAACCTTTAACAATGTACCGTCCCAGTTGCAGAAATACCGTGAATGACTATCTGAAATTATCATGCTCCGTACAATTTTAAACAACCTATATAAAATCAAAGGAAACTAGACTTAACTCCTTGAAGAACCTACTTGCGAGATAGCTGCATCTACGCGCATGTACGTTTACAAAATACATGAAACAATATCAAAAAGAGCGTTGAAATAATTGTCCTTAAGAACGCAATCATAATAAATGTCAAAAATGTTTGGAAAGACGGCCCTATCCTAAAGCCCCATCTGGTCGCCCTTGCATAAAAACGTTGTTCTCCCAGCTGAACAAAAACTTTTCCTATAGCGAATTACCTTTCCATCTTCGAAGACCTACTGGCTTGCTCCATACAAATATCGAATGGTGTGATACTGAGAATCTCTGATGGCGGGCAAGCCTCTCAAGGAAAGCTGAAATGGTGTCTCTCAAATGCGTTGACTTAGCTCATCTATGGGCAATTTTCGCATAACGCACTTTTGTAATCGCAGAGACGTGCAGCCTCCACACAAAGGTGGCCTACAACTAATGTTGAACTTGACGCCGGCAGCGAAAGATGCCTTAAAGTTGAATTCTTTCTTTGTCCCGCGCACAGGCTTGGACGTGCATTACTCGCTGCACACACGAAATTAAACTTTACATTTCGTTTACAGTACATGAGAGGATCGGCTTAGCGCACGTTTGGTTATATTAAATACAACGTTAAATCTAATTCACTATAATAAAACATAGAGAATACACGTTCGCTTTAACTTTTACGTATGCAAATAAGCAGCACAGACGAGGAATAACAACACCGGTTTCAAGTGTTAGCCTAAAAATCAACAAAGTGAAAACTAAATGTATGCAGTGTACAAAAACGTTACAGCAGGTTCTTAGAAAGATTTACGGGTAAATTTAAGGTGAGAATGGATCCCGGAGGATAAGAAATTCGTCGAACTGATTGGCAAGGCGAATATTGTGAGATTAATAAAAACACAAAGAATAGCGCTGATGGTAGAATGATAGAATGGAGGAAAACTATGGAGTTAAGAAGATTTATAAATCTATACCAAATGGATTAAAGAACAAAAGGAAGACCCCGAAAAAAATTATCCAACGATGTTGAAGATGAACTTTCGTCAATGGGTATCCGAAATTGAAGTAGGAAAAAATCTGATGGGGGAATATGGTGACGCAATCCTAGACGAAGAAAGCGGCTTCAGAAACTTTATAGACCAAACATTCAGATCAGCAAATGCAGACTGCAAATAATTCAAATTCCATTAAAATGTATAATCCACATAAGTTTAGAATCGTCATTTAGGTTTGATATTATATCCGATAAAACAATTAAATATAAGAAACTGAAGAATGGACACTCCATTGCAAAAGCGGAACAGCTGTAGTAAATTTTTGTGGAAAAAGTATACTTCCAGACAATGTTATCGTAAGCTTCACATTGCACTGCACTATTTTATTATCAAAACGGGAAAACTAACGTTTATGAACAATTGAAATATACACCAGTGTCAATAATAACCAAGTACGTGTGTTCAACAATGTTAATTTTATCTGGTTTTACACAAATTCCAGTGCAGCATATATTTACTTATGTTGATAGTTTTATAAGTATAACAGGTGTCGACATTACTTCGGGGTTATTCTCAAAAACTGCACAGAGCTTTTCTATTAGAGCCATTGTCTTTTTTATATGCAACATACTGAATGGCTTTTACCTAAAGGAAAATTTCTATTGTTTCCCATTCTATAATGTTTCTGGCCATTCTCTAATTTACCGCACATTTTATTGTCTTGAAAAGATTTATTGCCTCGTAAAAAATGTGTGGTGAGTCATTCTAACACTTACGGACTCCCGACCGAGGATATTCACTATACTGAAAGGTTTGAAAATTGTATCCAAAAATGTAATAACTCAATGTCTCTTGATAGCTGTGGATTCTTACAGTCACTATCTCGGATTCCCTGAATTATACGTTTTGCAAAATCAGGTTTGAACCATTGAACAAATAATTTTTTTTAAAATAGGCGTCATACCTATTATAATATTTACTGAACTGCACCGCATGCCGTTTATGTACGAAATTAGGGTTTTCATGTCATCTACGAGCATTGAAAATGCCATCATGTGTAAATGTGCGTCGGTTCGTAAGATATGCTGATCGAGTAACAATCGGTAGTATTTTATGCGTAATGCCGGTCTGAATGGTGTCTTTTCGGATAGCGTTTAGCATACCAATTTGCAGCTCCATAAAAGTTTCCAAGACATTGACGAAGAATCATATAAAATCAAACGATGCAACAAAAAACGATGAAAGCAAATAACATGAAAAACGAGAAAAAATAAAAGTGAATATCGAATAACAATGCCGATGATTACCAAATTGTTGATATTTGAAGTTTTAATCGATTAGCGAAATCGAAAATACTCCGGACAGCTATTGTGAACATACAATGCTGATTTTCAGAATATTATTAGCAAGGCCAAAATTTCACTCTTAATATACAACGATGGCAGAGGGAGGAGCGGGGTGAAAAATATTTGGAAAACTATGAGAGTACAATAAATATCGTGTATATAAAAGTTGTAGATACGAAAGTGGTGCACATTATTCAAACAGTTTTGATTATACAGGGTGGCCCAAAAAACTTTCCGAGATTTCTTCAGATATTCACGTTTCAGCGCCCTTAGATGACGAAAAACAGGTTTTCTCAATTTCATCTGTCTGTCTGTCTGTCTGTTGCCGGTATAACTACAAAACTATTTGCTGGAGGAAGACGATATTTTGCATGCAGAATATATGTCTTCATGGCATGAAACAGAGAAAATTTCAATAAAATGAGTACAGGGTGACCACCTTAAAAAATTAATTTTTTTTTATTGTTTCTTTAATTGAGAAATAGGTAAAAGTAACAATGTGCAGATAGCTCAGGCTTTACACTTGATGAAAATGCTACTCAACAGATTCAGGGTAAATGCCAAAGAGTCAAACAGGGACACAATAGGTGAATTCTGTAGAATACCGCCGCGCATCGCACAGACAAGGGAGGTCCTCGATGAGCGCGTGCATCAAATCGTCGGAGTTGAAATCACATTCGCAGGCACTGTAGTTCCAATTATAAACTTTTGTTTATTTTTGCTTTATTTGAGAAATAGATAAAAGTAACAATTTGGATATTGCTCAGGCCCTACACTTGACGAAAATAGAACCCAACCAATACAGGGTAGATGTAAAATAGGTCAGAAAGGAGTAGTTTCGTTCTGTTTAATACCGCCGCACATCGCACAAACAAGAGAGGTCCTTGATGAGCTCGTACATCGAACGGGCAGAGTTGAAATTGCATTCGCAGGAGCTGTAGTTTCGAATCTCACCACTGCTAATGTTTTTTTAATTTGATAATCCATGTAATTTGCATTACTAAGTATTTCATTTTATTGCTTCAGTAGTATTACGAACGTGAAGATATTTTTACCCCTATTTTTCTTTGATCTTTAAAATTTTTTAGTGTCACAATATCCGCTTACGAGGGAAGTTTTGAGTAAAGCCCTTTACAGATTTCCTTATCTAATTATATTTGATCCTGGAATTAAGTATTCTTGCAGTTCTTATTTTTCTGTGTTCATTATTTCCCGTATCAATAACGACTGGATTTTATAAACCTTGTTTTATGTTTCATTTGAAGGGTCAAGTGTTTAAATTATCATTTTAACGGCGTCTCTTTGTTAGCTCATGAAGTAAAGCATCTTAAGGAACTTAAATTGTTTTATATATTCAAACACGCATATCAACATATCAAAAGAAAAGCCATTTAAAGTGGATTTTTATAAATACAAAATATTCAGGCCGTTCCATTTGAAAAAAAAACGAAAGTTTGAGCACTCTGTATAGCATTAATATCAACAGCCACTATATTTTTAAAACCTCACTCACGACGAACATAATTTTTTGGTAACGTCTTCTTTCGTTCAGTGGTTTTCTGTTCCTAACAGGAGCCGCTGGAAGTTCAACATTTTTTTGCATAAAAACGTTAATATCTCAAAAATAGTTGACGTTAAAATAATAATAATAATAAAGTGTCTTTATTGATATAAATATAAAAAAAAAGTTTTATACATCTAATATTATTAGTGCAGGGCGAAGTTCAGTTGGGCAACATAGTTGCAGACCGCTCCTCCACTTAACCCTGCACAAAAACTAAAAACTAAACCTAAAGCTAAGTAAACAAGTAATTTAAATATTGAATAAAAATGAGAATGCGCATCGAAACAGCACCACAAGTTATTTTGAAAATGTTTCCGTGTTAATTAACCACAAAAATATATGTATAGGTAAGTCTAAAAATCAAAAGTTCAAAAGATGATAAAAAAAAACTCATTTAATTGCAGCAGGTGTAACTAGACAAAGAAGTTGTTGTTTAAGCGGGCACCGAAATCTAGAAGGTGGCATTTTAATATCGAGGGTCAAACCATTGTAAAGTTTTGCAATACAGTATAAAAAACATATTTTACCTTGCTCGCTAGAAAGTAAAGGTATATTAATTTTACCCCTGAATCTTAAATTTAAGTTATGGACATCGGTGCGATATGTAATAGTGTTATACAGATATGGTGGACATTCAGTAGCGACTACCTTGTGATAGAGATAGACCCATACGAAACTAGTCATTAGTTCCTTGCGAATGGCGTATATCATATGAGACAATTCGCCACTTTTGGAGATCATTTCGGAACATTTGCAAGTGTACAGCTGGTGATCTATTTCGTGTAGAAGTTGCTCTACTTGCTCAGTTTTCTGGCCCATTAGAGTCAGCAGTTTGGTCTCCAAACGAGCAATCATCAGCTGCATAACATTCCGAATTTCCTTTACTTCTCATCTTCTTCTTGTCCTTCTTCTTCATCTAAAACCTCTGGTATCGTAAACAGGTGTCGGGTTGTGGTTTGTTTATGCTTTTATCCATTCTTTCCATTTCTTCCTGCCTCCAGCACATTTCTTCATCTCGCTTAGTGCTTTGCCTTTCGTCAGTTTCATTTTGGCTATCTGATTCATCCATGTTGTTCTTGGTCTGCCTTTCCCTGTACTGTTTAGACTCCATAACTTCCTCTAGTATTCTATCGTTTTGCATTCTTAAGAGGTGGCCTAACCATTCAAGTTGTTTATCTTCTACCATTTTACTTCTCGGTTTCTGCTGTAGTGTAGCCCTAATGACGTAATGACTTCATTCTTTATGTGATCTAGTTTGGTTTTGATGACAATTTTTTTAGCACCTTCATGTCCGTCGCTGTCGGCTTGGATCTATGTTTTTGTTGCACGGTCCATGTTTCACTTGAATATAGTAATGTTGTTCTGATTATGGTGTTATATACTATTCGTTTGTTTTTATTGCTTATTTCCTTTTTCCCGAATATTGCTTTGGCCAATGCGTAGTATATCTTATTCGCTTTCTTAGTCTTGTTCGCTATTTCCAGGTCGTATTTCCCATCATTTGTAAATGCGCTTCCCAGATATTCACATGTTGTTACTTCCTCAAATGTTTTCCCCTTGTGGTCAAACTTATATGTCCCGCTTTCTCCTCTCTTGTTGATTATCATTACTTTACTTTTATCAGTGTTCACCTTCATATGAATTTTTTCTATTTCTTCTATCCATATGTTTAATAGTCTATGCATCTTGATTTTACTGTCTGCCACTAGGACTATGTCATCTGCATAAAGTAAAGCATCGATCTGAACTGGTATTATATATTTGTGTCCAATTGTTGTCTTCAGTCCCTTGCTGTTTTCTCTCACATCTTTAAATAGTCCATCCATTACAACTATAAATAGAAGGGGGCTTAAGCTGTCAGCTTGTTTAATCCCTACTCATAGTTTTATATCCTTCGATCTGCTTCCATTTACTTGAATTTTTGCTTTTGCATTTTTATATATCGTATTGACCGTGTTTATTAATTTTCTCGTTACTTTTCTTAGACATTCCAGCATTATAGTTCTTCGTACTGTATCGAACACGGCTTATAGATCAATAAATATTAGATACAATTCCTCTCCGGTTTCTATCTTCTTTTCTATTACGTTCCTTAGTATATAAATATTGGCATTGGTTTGTTTTCCTTTTCTGAAAGCCGCTTGTTCCTGTTCCATTTTATCTTCTATGCACTTCCTTATTTTTTGTTCTATAATTCTTGTATACATTTTGTAGATTACTGATGCCAGATATATAGCTCGGTAATTTTCACAGTTTGATCTTTCTCCTTTTTTATATATTGGTAATATTAGTCTATTCCTACGTCTTCCAAGCTTTTTACCATTTCTGGTTGTATATCGTACTCTCCACATGCTTTCCCTGTCTTGATTTTTAATATTTCTTCCACTACTTCTTCTCTACTTATGGCACTTGTATTCATCCTTCCTTCCCTAAATCTTCTTTTAATTCTTCTCTCTCTGCAAGTCATTCCTCTTCTTGTTTATCTATCTGTGATCTGTTCTGCTTTTACTATTATTTTATTATCTTTGTTCTTTATTCCCTTTAATTCGTTTTTTTCTTTTCCTCTCATGCTTTTATTCTATTCCAGAATTTTCTATATCATTTAATTCGTCTCCTAACTCTTCCCATGTTTTCTTTTTGGCTCTCTTAACTGCTTCATTTGCTAGTTTGTTCAGTTTGTTATACTCTTCTTTATCTTGCATCCTCTCTTTTTGTTGATACCTTTTCCATGCTACTTTCTTCAATTTTACTATATTTCTTACTTCTCCTGTCCACCATCTTGTTCTCTTTTCCCCTTTTTTAATTTTATTGATTCCGCATACCGTAGTTTCCGTCTTTAATATAGTGCCTTTAAATATTCTCCATCTACTTTCCATTGTAAGATTGCTGTTCACCGTCACTTGGTATTCGAAGGCCTTATTTGTTTCTTCGGCATATTTTATTTGTATTTCTTCATTCTCCATCCTTTCTATATCTATCCTAATATATTCCTTCTTCCACGTTTATGGAATCTTGTATTGTTGCTGTGACCATTCTGTGCTTCGCATTCAGTTCTTCTTTTTTGTTTACTTTAACTTTCTTTATCTCTTTCTCCATTTCTTGGGTAACTATATACAATATAATCTATTATACGCTTTGCGTTTCTTTCCTCTGCTATGTAAGTATATCGATGCTCATTAGTTTGGTTCCAAAAAGTGGTACCCATTTTTAGGTTATTTGCAATGCAAAATTCTAGTGTTTTTCTTCCACTTTTGTTCAGTTCCTTCTCTCCGAATTCTCCCGTGCTACCCATTCCTTTATTTACGTAATTTCCCACTCTTGCATTCCAGTCCCCTATAGTTAGTACTTTCCCTGTTGAGTCTTTTGCTTCATCTAATATATTTTGTAGTATAGTACTCCTTATCAAACGATTAATATTTCAATGCAAATCTTTCAAGCTGCCTACATAAAGTACATTCTACTTAAAAAAAGGGAAGTTTTATTCGCCACATTTTATTGAGTCACCCTGTATAAATAAATCCAAAAGTAAACAGGGAACGACTAATTTTAGTAGTACTTATACTTAGAATTTGAAACCCTGTGTATACTTATATCCAGCCTTTTGTTAAGTTTTTTCTGCGTCATTTTAGATTA
This sequence comes from Agriotes lineatus, assembly GCA_940337035.1. NCBI lineage: Eukaryota > Metazoa > Arthropoda > Insecta > Coleoptera > Elateridae > Agriotes > Agriotes lineatus. Next base: position 21,391,111 of record OW679197.1, read on the forward strand.
CGGACCAATAAATTTAAATTACATGCAGCGCCTCTTAAGAAATTGAATTTTCGGATAATCGCGAGAAATCAGTAAATTACCTGGAAAGCCTTTCGTCGGTGCTCAATCTGGTAAATTACAAATAAGTCACGATCTTAGCTACAGCTTTATACAGCTTTAACGATACTTCTCCTCATTAAATACAGAATTAAGCAACTTCTCTGTCACCACAAAATATATTCACGTTTAAGCCAGTCTATGGAAATTTAAAAATTAATGCTAGATAGAAGTTGATATTGAACCACTTTTCATATAAACTTACTATGTATTTTTATCGGGTATAGTTTTTTGCAAAATTGTAATCTTATTTTGAGAATGATATGTGCTATTCTCCTATGCAAACGTGGAAGTTCATTAATACCTTTTAAGGACCCAACAGTAATATAAAAATCCTTGCCATTTGCGACTACAGAAAATTGGTAAACATTTAAAAAAGAATACAATAAGGACATCGGGACAAGATATATGACACAAAAAATGTTAAATATAGCCAAAGACGAACAACTTGTTAGAGAAAACTACAAAATATAGCCTTCTTAAATTTCTGACATTTTCTAGATCGTGATTTAAACTCTAGTTTTTAAGATACTTACTTAGTTTTTAGTCGTATATTTTTAACAATATTTGGCGCAAACCAATTCGAATACGTACACTTAGATGTTCTAAATACGGGTACATACATATGTAGCATATGATTAAGATTCATATGGAAAACTTCCACGCCAGCATCAACGTTATTAGAATTTTCCAAAAATATCTAATCTGTATTTCATAGAGCCTCATATAGCGCACGTTAATTTACTTTGGGAGAAGTTGCGTTCTTACTTACATAATAATTAAATGTTATAAAGAGAGAAGAGTGATAATAATACTTAGCTACTAGTGGTGCTTTATCCCGCAGTACTTTACACTCAACATTTTTAAAATAAACTCTAATAAACGATTATCTGAGTTAAGGACAGTGTTTTGTAGCTTTAAATTTAAAAATTCAGAAACAGCCTTAATAAATTAGATATTCTGTCACTATCATTGTATACAAACCAAGGTGCATTAAAATCGCAATGATCAAGGTACTTCAATTAGTCAAAACCTTCTGACTACAGTTCGTAGTCATCAAAGAAACATCCAGGTGGTTCATCAACTATGTAATTAAAATTTCTACCATATCAATTTGAGATATGTTATTAGTGAAGATCGATAAACTTAAGAGTTCTGAACTAAAATTTGATTTACAAGCAGTAGGAATGCCACCTTTTCTATTTTGCCTGTAATGCTTACTTTCCCATCAGATGTACAAACAATATAATCTGTTGTAAGTACATCACTATTCGGAAGTTGGTCATTGTGCCAAGTTTGGGAAAAACAAGTCAAATTCGGAAGCACTCACAGATCCACACAACTCTCGCTATTTGCTTCTCAACCCTCTAACGTTTTTATGATAACAAAGTAGTATGACCAAAACTGTTATAAAAACGTGTAAAGAGTCTCGCATCTGACGTGATTTATACGTTGAGTTATCGTGTTCATTTTCTTTTTCTCCTGGTGAAGCCCCTTTCGAAAGTGGGTGAAACGTTGAGTTGTTCGACCTCAATAATGACACGTCTCAACCCTGGGAGTCGTTTGTTACGCAAACGTGTAATTGTACAGAAATGTGAAAGCGTGACTGAGTAAAGTGCATATGACTTACAAGGAATGAACAGAGTAAAATTGCATGGGACTAGGAAGAAGGCCTCTTCCAGTGCAGAACTGGCATCCCTGAACCTAGCATACTCGTATTTCCTACCGAAACGCTTAAATGCCACGTATACCCCAAATGAGTGACAGAAAATAATAATAGTACTAATAAATGCCTTAATTTCTTCTTGAACGAGAATGCCTAGCAAATACTGTTGACAGGTACGCAGATGTGCAGCGCAGCTGCCTCGACAAGTACAGTCCTTGTTTACAGCTGTAGTGCATAACGAGCTCACAAATCAGCCAAAAAGCAGACAAAATTACTTCAAGATTAAGATATGAGCCACAGAACACGCACGTTGAGCAGATAATTTTGAAATGTTAGTCAAAACGCTTGTCAGCCCATTAAAATGGTCATAAAAGTAATTTCAAGATTGATTTAGATTAGCCATAAAACTAACACGCGTTTAGCAGTAAATTCCTTTTCGCAAAAATTATTCGCGCGATCTCTCCCATAGGGCATTTTCCAAACACTTTGCCGAATTAAACGCTTAGCCCATTTTCAACCAACGGTCGCAAACATCTCATTATTCTTCCGCCGCAATCGGCTTTCAGATCTTTTAAAAAATTGCGCATAGTTTTCTGCAAGACTTCAGTTGCCGCATTCAAGCCAATTGTGCCGAGTATCTTTACGTGTTTTGGCCACGACTTTTCTAATTTTTAGAGATACCTTCTCAATCCCCTCTGCGGGATATAATTTACGGAAACCGATCGATTTAAGTCATTTAATGAGAAGTGCGTACCGGAGTTTCGAGTCGTTTTATCGGCACTCCCGGATTTTTCTGCACAAGGTACCAGACACGAAGATCAAGTTCTCGCACTGCAGCATCGCTTGCCATTCCTTGTTATCAATTTTTCTCCCGGATTTTTTAGTAGTTACGGCGGCCTGGCTTACCACATTCAATTCTATCGAGCTGCCGGATTCACCGCAACGACTCGTCAAACGCAGCACAAGCCGCAGCGAGGATCTTAAAAAGGTATTGTGTAAAATTTAATGTAAATTTATGTATGCGCCCATTATTTTTGCTTAATGATGTAACGTTTCGCTTATGAATTTAAATTCTAAAGATACTTGAAACGTATTTGGAATTTAATTCGCCGCCTTATCAAACGTTTGCATCTCGATGCCGCGCCAAGAAGCGATAGCACGGACCAGTAGCCGCTGCGCGGATGGCCAGGATCGTAGGTAGGAGTGTTTTCCCCCGCCGCCAGAGTGGGGAACGCGAGCGCCGACCGGGAGCCGCTGAACATATAAGAAGGAGCACATGGCAGCTCCCAGATACAGATTCCATCCTGGGGTTCTCTCTCCCCTAAGCCTTCTCGTAATCCACCTGAAACGATTACTCTTTTGCCCTGTGCAGGTTACTGTCTAAGCAAAGGAGAAATCGGCTAAACAGTTCTTACGGTGCTGGTATGGTTACTGTCAGTCCGTAAGAACATACCGATAACCTAGAGATCCTTATTGAACCCGTTCACCGTCATCAATTTAAAGGCCGAAACCGCGGCTATGTAATTAATTTCCCCCGCATCCTGTGTAACCAGACCGCAGTTAGTTAAAGGCCGAAACCGTGGAGTTTATAAACTAACTTTCCTGTAACCCGTTGAATGTAATCACCGCCACCGTTCCGATTAATTGCGTTTTTGAAAGCCGCATTTCGATTGTATTAATTTTCCTGAATTTTAAAGCAATAAGAAGCCGTCAACGCCCCGTCGCCATCAAGCTGGTCGCATACGGAGATTATGCGATAAGAGACGTAGGTGCAAGAATCACCGCTGACACCCTGGGGATATTCCTGAGGCCTCCCGGAAGAAATCTTAGCGCCGCTGCAATTCGGGCGAAGCTGCACATTCGCTTGATCATTGAAATATTTGGAAGCCCGGCCGCTGCACATTCTCGAGCCGCGAAAGCCGGCAAATCACTCGGCGGCCCCGGTCTAGTTCGGCCCATCAAACGCAAACTCCCGCAGCTTCTTACGTCGTCATGTATATTCTCAAAACACAATTTCTAATTAGAAGTGTTCGCAGTATTTGTTGTAAACAAATAACTGCTTATCGCAACTGCGGCATTCGACCGACGACCTCCTCCGACCGATATCAAATTACGAAGCGGTTGCTGCGCAGCCCGACCCACTCCACAACATCGCCTGGAGAAGCGGCGCGCTTCTGGACAATTTGGGATGCAGTGCTGCTGGCGACCACAAGCAACCCCTTGTTGACGCAACTACCCCCTTGTTCGTAATATACAGTGTGTTTTATTAAGTTTGTATCTAATGTAAGTAGTTATATAGAGTATATCTTATTTTAAATATTTATCTTATGTTATTTTTTTATCTACGCCTTATTCGAGCTATTTAAACGTATTCTCCGACTTAGAGCATATCCGAGGCAATAAAGCCAATTAAAATATTCCCAATAAAGGCGGGTCACTACAATGAAATAGTGTGGCTAAAGCAAATTAAAATGACGCACGTCTGAAAGACCAAATAGTCATTATCATTTCACGAATCTATAATTCTGTAAATATTTCAATTAAGATTACCAAATGAGAATATTTAGTAGTTTGTAAAACACCATGAAGTCATGTAGGATTTAGGATTCAGTAATTAAATCGGCTGTGATCATTGGACATAGTAATTTTGGTGTTTTGGCGTTAATATATTAAATTTTAATTATTCTATGTTTTACTTGGAATTGACCGTTGTTGCATGCGTTCAGTCCTGTATTTAAGTGTAAAATTATCTATCTGTAGGAAATCACTTAAGGTAAATTCCATCCGGGACAGCTCAGGCAAGGAAGTCGTTGCAGCAGTATCAACAACACACCTACGGGTAATTTTCTCTTTCCACTTTTAAGAAATCGCTCAGTATTATCGTTAGAAAAGTGGTGGCGCTCGGGTATTTCATTCTCTTATAAGTTATCGAGCGCTTACGCGGTGTAACGGACAATCCCGAAATAACCTACTGACCTACGACCTCTCGACTAGCCGCCGGAAAACTTTTTATTACCACCATTCCGGGAGCGGCTGGGCTTGTAATTGCCCAATATTGTCGTAATCTCGTTTCTTCGGGTAATAATGTGTGGAGCCCATTGCTTATTTTGATCTCTTCCACTTTACATTCAAAGAAGTGATGAGCATTGGTGATTGGATGAGTAAAATATATGTTTTACAAATGTTTACTCTATATAGAAAATTGCAGCTTATGCTTAAAACCTTTGCAATAAAGAGTAACAACCGCTATCTACAAATAAGCAAAGCGCAGTGTTTAAAGGTAAAGAAAGCTAGGGCATCTTTCAAATTCTAATGAGTTTAACTAGATATCGATGACTTCGGCATGTGATTTTTAAATGTCCTGGATTTATTATGAAATACCATTACATACTAAAAAGGGCGGAAAGGGGTTAAAAGGCAGATATTTCAAAAACACACATTGCTACGTGTAAGTTTTACATTGATTTATATTAGTTATATATAAGTTATTTATTCAGGAATTGTCTTGCGTTCAGCTATCTTCAATAATTATGATGTAGATTACGTCACCGCTTCTTCGTTGCTGTGCATTCCGTTACCTAACCTTCTTTTTCATTTCTGTGTGAATTAGGAAAATCTTTGGCTTAAGGAAACATTTTACAACGATTCCCAGTATATAGATAGATTGTGTCCACTTTGGGAGATTAATTGATAGACTACTTTTGGTGCCGTGTGTTGAATATTCAGGAGATTTACTATAATGTAGATACCAATCCTTCAACATTTTCAAAATATTAGCGCAGCATCTATGTGTTGAGTATGTAATAGCTGAAATTACCTAGCTTGGTTATATTAGGATTAAAAAGTATTTTAGAAAGAAGGTTCGCCTGTAGCCTTCTTTTAGTTCCGATACGTAAATCTGGATGTTGAGCGATGTTTTGGTGAATATTTCAAGCCTCCTTTTACCCTGTTTGGCATTTTTCTATTGTCACCACCTGGAGCACCTAGAAGTACAATTATGTAAACGGTTCTGTAAAGCTGGTCAGCTTCACCACAATCCCTGTGACTTCTTCATTGGTCGCGTTTCCCCCTGGTTATCGAGCCGTATGTGACAGGCAGAAACACACTTATTGTAAAAGGTTCCTTACTTACGATTTACGGTTATGCTTTCGTGCAGGCTGTTGAAAAAAAAACTTTAAATCTGCCGCAACATTGCATATTGTACGATTGTCAAGTTAGGTGTAGCTATGTTCTTTTAGTATTTTCATAGTGGCGGACATGGTTGACAACCTTTGTTCTCGTTAACATTATTGTCGTTGTCGTCTATATTAAGCGGATAGCCGACAGGTAGAGCGTTTGAGTTTGCAGTTCGCCGGTAGTGTAATTAGTATCACCACCTTGACGTAGGCATTTTTTACCGGGCTGCGTACTTCGAAAATCCCGAAAGTTATGGCAGTGGTATCTTAGCTGCTGGTAGGGTCCTTCTTACTAAACAGATTTTAGGTGAGTAGCTAAACGAAGAGAAATAGTCTGGCCCCCTGACCCGTAAAAATCGTATATTTTGCTAAAAATGCCAATCTTGAGCCGCGAAATAAGAACAGGATAAATAGAAGGACGACTTAAGCTACGACAATGGACGTTGAGAATGCAACTTGGAACATACAAGGTATTCAAACAAAACAGACGAAAGTTAAGAGTAAGATAAAGAAATCAAATATAGACATTCTAGCACTAACATAGCCTAAAAAGAAGAGCAAGGAAACTGAAAAATTAGAAAGATACATACATCCTGGCGTACCAAAGAAAAACAGAGCCAAACGAAGAGTATCCATGCTAATAAAAAAATGAATTAGGGAAACATATAACGAACTATAAAGCAATAGAGGAACCTATCATTAGAATATATATCAAAATCATTGAAAAGAGGTAGCGATTTTTGGAAGATACAACTGATGGCGATAACGGAAATGTTTTATAAGGAAATCGAAGAAGTTAAGGAAAAGTAAGTAACACTAGCGAAATAATCATAGTGAGCGATTTAAATGGACGAGTCAGAACAAAAATAAAAACAAACTAGTTTGCAGACTGGGAGAGAAGGTGGTAAACGATAACGGTGGAAAAATATTAGACATGCGAAAATAACAACTTTAAAATAACTAATCATTAATGGATTTTTTGAGCATAAAGACGAGCATAGATATACTTCGATTGAGCAAAGTTGACATCTGAAAACAATAATCGATTACGTAATTGTTCACCAGGAAATAAAACTATTAGTTAATGACGTGAGAGTCTATCGTAGTGCCAAATGCGGTTCGGACCATCATCTCATCTAGGTAAAATAACATTCCCATATACTCTAACTGTAAGAATCACAATAAAGTCTCATGAAAAACAACAGGAAGGAGAAATTTTAAAGAATGTACACTACAACTTATGAAGTATGACTTATGACACTACAATTAACCTCTGTCAAAACAGATTAAACAACAAATTACAAGAAAGGGAATACTACAGCGCCAATGAGCTGTACGAACATATTAAGAAGGCTCTTCATGCAGCGGCTTATGAAGCGTCAGAAAAAATAGCGACACCCTAAAGAGCAAGAAAGTGTAGTGGAATGACGAAATCTAAGAAGCGGTAAAAGATAAAAAAGAAAAATACTTAACAAGGTTAAGCAATAAAACTGAAATAAATCCCCACCGATATACAGGGTGAGTCGGGAAAAATGGAACAAACTCCAGGAGTGTATTATACACGTGAAAATAATGTAAAAAACTCAAATGTTGTTATCCGATTTTGATTTTGTTTTCAAGTTACAACATTACAAAAAACCACTTTTTATGGAGAACTTAGCTGAGTTTTTGTAAAAAAAATCGACATTTTTGTTAATTCCGGACGTAATCATTTGCAAACAATCGGGAAATGCACCATTTATTACAAAGGCTAAAATAAAAATAGTGCGTATGTATCTTGAAAACAAATGAAAATCGGATAAAAACATTTGAGTCCTGAAGTTTAGTCCATTCCTCCCGACTCACCCTGTATATGGAGCTGAGACGTAAGATGAGAATATTGGTAGGAAGCCAAAAGAAATAAACTTGAGATAGACGTCATAGAGAAATACAAATATGTATTGGTAGTAGATGCACATAGTCTTGGAAATCGATAGAGATAGTAAAAATAGAAAAAAAAGTATACAGTCCATAAAAACTAAAGAGTGGGAAGCATACTATTCAAATCGATTAAAAGACACCAGATTACAGTTAAATCATTCAAATAAGAGGATAAGGAAGGATAGAAGAAGAAGAATAGATCTGACAAAGACTTATGATAATGTGAGCTTACGTAAACTATGGAAAGCCTTACAAGAAATAAACGTAAATATCACTGTAATCGAGGTCATCCAGGAATTGTACAAAAAATCAATAATAAAGATTAAAGTAGAAAACAGAGTTTCAAGTGGATTTACAGTGACGAAAAGCTCGAAACAAAGATAAAAAGAACCTGAAAGAAAAAATATAAAGGGATGGGAATAACTTTAAACAACAAAATGATATATACACTGCAATTTTCTGACGATCAGATTCTTATAGCTCAAGAAGATGATTTAGAATACATGTCGCGAAAAGTAAGAGTAAGAGAGATAGGTCTGTCGATAAACTTTAGTAACACGCAGTATTTTTGCATTGGAGAAGAGTGGAGCAGCTTACAGCTCGAAGATGACGACGACATCGCAAGATGTGAGAGCTACAAAAATCTAAGGCTGAAAATTGATAGAGATGGAAACGACAACAAAGAAATTAAACAACGGCTAAATTTAGCAAAGAAAGCGCTCAGGAGGTTAAATGGAATATGGTGGCATCAAGACATCACAAGAAAAAAAATATCAAATGTATAATGTAATATTTAAAAGCATAATGTTTGCGGTTCGAAAGCCTGGAGAATGACTAAGACAGATAAAAGAAACGTCGCGGCGGTAGAAATGGACGTTCTTCGTAAATCATGTAGAATGAAAGAGAGGACTGAGACTATTCGAGAAATGATGGAACTCGAACAGATTATGATTAATGACATAGAGCAAGTCGGTATGGTATGCAGACTTGAAGCGAGATAAACGACTACTGAAAGTTTCCATAAATTGGGTAAAACCTGAACAACGAAAGAGGGAAGGTCTTAGGCGATCGTGGGAAGAACGGACAGGAAATAATCTATGTAGCAGAAACCTTAACACTTTGTTATGATAGACAACAATGATGGAAGGATCTGGGAATCGAACAGGGGCGGCAAACGCTATAAAACCGATTATATAATATACAAGTAGGAGTTTGAGCCCCACACCCGGAGATCGGATACATCGTAACACTTTCCGGCCACTATACCAACGCCTTTGGTGCTCGTTACTCCTACAGGTAGCATTCGTCTCTAATTCAAGGGGTTAGACTAGCCACATACCTCCGCCGCGGCTGAAAATTGCATATAAATAAGTCACACTTTATGTGGCTAGTAACAGGCTTTCCGCATACATTAAGAGGGAGAAGAGAAAGTTATCAGTGTTACACTACTAAATAAAGTATACAATAATTCGGACGCCATATGCCTAAAGCGCGATTTTCGATTTATAATTAATTTAATAAACCCCACTCGTAAGAATTTTAGCTTCCGTGCCCGATAGTGCTTCGATTTCACTAGCATTAGAAGACGTGTGCTATTGAAGAACATTGCGATGAAATCGTATAACTATTTGATTTTTAGTTGAGCTATGAACATACATACACAATTCAAAATACAATAAATTTTCCAACATTAAAGATTTATTTAAAAATATATGAGCGTAAGCGTTCACCACTTCTCTTTGGCTATTTTTAACATTTTGTTGGTTATTATTGGAGCTGAATACACGTATATTTACCGTGTAAACTAACAATTATGTTACACCAATTTCTGATTTGTAATTTTCGCTTTATAGGAAATATTATGTGGTTTAGCAATTTACATCAACAACTGTAGTCCTTCTGGTTTGAACCGTTTCGAACCAATTGCGCATCCAGGTAACTCACCCTATAGTCGCTATATGAATAGCAGTGCGGTCAATTTTGGTCAGTATACGAATATTTAGAAACAAAATATCACTGCGAAGAATAATAAGTGTGCTGCAATCAGATGTCATATTGGTTCCAAAGTCACGCAGACATTTTGGCTATGACCAGACTGTGGATACAATAGAGCGACTGTAACTCAACCCATTCTGCTGTTGAAAAACTTTTCTACACCACAACACAATTCCTGGATCACAGCGTTTTGTATTTGTTGTTGTATTTTTTTTTTCGTAGAAACTGCCCTTGTAGCAAAAATAACAAAAAACTAAAACAAATTAAAATTCAGTAAAAACCTTACGTAAATATTATATATTGCTATAACACCCTGTATGATTTTATTATATATTGGAATACATTTATGTAAAGATGAACCTATGTAAAAGATGCCCTTATTTAAAATTGCTTATTTCTTTTTCTAGTTCCGACAGAACATTTACTCTTAAATTAGGTTAGGTTCAAGCTTTGTAAAATATGATAAATTATTTTCATTTATTAATCTTTGCTATCATCTTGATTTTGAAAATTGTTATACTTTATAGTTAATCGGTATTACGAAAATTATTTCAAATGACACTTCTACAACTGTCAATGTCAAATTATGAAAAGTGAAAAGTTAGTCGAACTCATATCTGTTACAATTAATATCATTTCGACTATTGACAATGGTAATTACTTCTTTTAAATATCTTATTCACTTACCAATGAAACTTATTACTGTTTAGTTCTTTTTACATATACCTGTAATTATCTCACTTAAGTGCTACGATCAGCTGCTCCGTCGAACCAAGTACATGCCCCGCCCACCGATATTCTGGAACGCCCATGTAAATACATTTCCTATTTACCATTTGTAACAACCGTTGTTATTAATTGCTCTTTTTATAGCTCCAATGAAGATACCAGCACTGCAACTTACTGGTCTGCAAGAACCGCCTTACTTGAAGCTGCGACTAAGGCCAGTCAGCAATCCAAGCTGCCACAATGAGTGAAATACGGATGCGCATTCACACAGGAACCCCAAGAAAAACAGTTTTTCCGATAACGATTCGCTCCAACAATAAATTCAATACAGTACTCCTCCAAATCCAACTCAGGTGTAGATGTGACCACCCACCAGTGACACCAATGCACTTTATCCAAATCAAATAGGAGATTTCAGACTGACCGCCAACAATAAGTTCAATGCAGTACGCCTCCAAATCCAACTCAGGTGTAGATGTGACCACCCACCAGTGACACCAATGCACTTTATCCAAATCAAATACGAGATTTCAGACTGACCGCCAACAATAAGTTCAATGCAGTACGCCTCCAAATCCAACTCAGGTGTAGATTTTATCCGAACAATACTTCACATCACCAATTCCAAAAAAGCTATTTTGGAGATTGTAGCTGTTCAACTTCATCTTATAATACCATTATTTAATTTATTTTGAATTAGTCCATTTGTAGCTTTATTTATTATACAGGGTGTTCAAAAAATACGTTTGAATATTTTACCCACTTATAGATCTCACCAATACAAACAAAAATGTCCTAATAAACATGAGTCTGGAGTCTGGAGTCTTAAAAAAAAATTCAATCCGTTTTTCATGTTATCTTAAAACGCTTTGTGCTATTTTAATGAAATTTTTACAGTTTGTTTATAACTTTATGAGGTATCTTTTGAACCTATTACAGTTGATGTAGTAATTCCAGAGGCGTGCCCACGGGGAAAATCGATTGGGTTTTTTTCCAAAAAAATACCGCCCACGAAATTTTTTGCAATTTTTATATATTTTTTTTAATAAAGCAACTAAAAATGCAACTTTTTTGTCTCATGCGAATTTTTTGGTTTTAGCTTCGTTTTCGAGAAAAAAATTAAAGCTCATATTTTTGCACGTCTCTGAACCTGTTAAGACAAAAACTAAAATGCTTCAATATCTCAAAACCCCTTAGCCAATTTTAGTGAAACTTCGAAGGTTTAGTGGTGCTATTAATGGTCATGTTTTGGCATACTTAGATTTAAATTATTTATTTCAGAGGCGGCCGGAATTTTTTTTAAAAACATTAACACCCTGTCTCTCGGAAACGAAGCGTTTCCGGACCCATGTTCATTAGGACTTTTTTGTTTGTATTAATGAGATCTATAAGTGGGCCTTTCTAAACACCCTGTATATTTTGTTATTTACTTTGCCTTAATTTCATCTTAATTTAATCACTGATGCTCTTTTTACGCTAATTAAATAGTCAAATTCATTTAAATAAAGTTTATTTTTAAATTTTGCTTTTTACCGAAATGACATGTACACTTTTAGAATCAAAAATGTGTTGTTATTATTAAACTACCATTTACCATAGTAATCTATTCACACATTTCTTTTAAACTAACACTCTTGGATAATTTACAATACAATTTATTTATATTAAATTTGACATTTTAATTCACTTTTGAAATAATTATTTTACTTTTCGGTTTCACATATATTCAAACTATCTTATAGTTTGTTCTGATTGTTATCTAATTTCAACTATGAACTGTTCTCTGATACTACCAAATAACTATCTTTATTACTTCAAATATCATTTTTAGTCTTATGTTAGAACTTTTTCTAAGAATATTAACTGCTTTACCGGATTTGAATTAAATTTGTAGTTTATTGAATAAAAATTTGAATAGCTATTATTACACAACCCCTTTTGTAGGAGTTTTTATGTATAATAAAAACTAGTGATATCTACCCTGTTTGCTTAATTCACAGAAGTGATATCAATAATAATATATATAATTCTCACTTACCTTGTTGCTTTCAACTGAATCATATATTGACATATCTCATACTTTCATAACTGAGTTTGAAATTATGTCATGTTTAAATATACTTCGGCTAGCCAGCTTATTTAGCAATTGAGACTCTCTTTACTTCCCAGCTGAATGAGTTAATGTCAAATATAAACTGTATTAATGAATTGTACTTTGAATGACCAAATAAATATCAATTTGATTATTTAAATCACACTCTTAGTACTTGAGTTTGAATATAATTAACTGTTATAGTGTATTAAACGTTTGAATTGACATTACAAATTAATAGTCAGATTAAAGTTGTCAAAATTATTTAATTAAATGAAAGTTCCAGTAAATGTGGTTAAATACTTTTTAAAAAATAACTAGATCAAAATGATAAATTTCTAATTATAAAGATCGAAACCGTCGAGTACTCAAATCACAATATTAATTTAGAAAACTTAGTATTCTAAGATTCTCTAAATCTAAATACAAGTTTTAATTCTAAATTTGCCGTATCCAAACTGTTACTATAATACACTAACCTTCAACAGCCGAACTCGTACTTGCGATGTGGTTCTAATATCAGTTTCACACTGATCGAAGTCGTCAAACACCTACTTGGAGATGATGAGGACCCATAAAAGCTCGTTGTAGACAGACTTGACCGTTTAATATTTTCTTAAAACGGTATTGCAGCATGCCACACACAAACACTCACTAAACTGATGGCTTGTACACCAATGACCACTTGAAATGGCTTCTATAAATCTCCAACTCACTATGTGAAGAATAATATTGACCCCTTGGTCAGTATTTGATCGTGCAGAAGGCTATTCTTACTAACACGTATCAAATTTGAATTATATCCTCACAATTAAAGGTATTATTAGACCTTTAATGTGAATATTTTGACTGATATTCTTTAAATTATAGAAACTTTTCAACTCTTGTAAACAACCTCTTGGTTGCTAATATTTACTGCCACCCGTTATTCTCTTACACTTGTTATCACATGATACCCTTTTGATATCTTGATATTAATTGAAAATAATTAAGCATTCTCACAGCATGCTACATTACACTATACTGTTCTTTTACTTTTTAAATTCACCTTTCATGAAATATAATGTTTTAATAATTAGGTACATTTTTATTACATAATTAATCTTCAGGTATGACTAACTTTTATAAATTAATTACCAGTTTTGAGGTACTATACCATAACAATATTTTCAATAAAAAACCAAAAATATGTTATGTGGTGTAGTAACAGATGTAGTGCTTACCTATAGATGCGTCGCCAGTTCCTTCTTGTACAAAGACGACTCCCCTACACTGGTAATTACTTTGTGAAGAAGACAATATTGCTTCTGAATAAATAGAAATCTAACCCTTGTGATCAATCGCAATGTATTCTTTTTAACTTTCAAGTTAAAAATAAAATTTTAATCCGCATTTACTTCGTTTGCATTTCCCTAAACGAAAAACTGACTTGCCCAGAAAAAATATAGCAGCAAGGAGCTTATTTACGCTTGTCAAATGCAAGATAGTTAATTCTGCTCCGATATCACATTTTCGTCCTTCGCGGCTGATTCAGGAACGTTTCAATTAATAATTTTACGGGTGATATCAAACATGTTCCATTTACGGAGTTTGGGCAGACTGCGTCACTAAAACTTCTGAACTGCATGAGTTGGCAAAGAAAGTTTCGTTGTAATTGCCTCAGTTGCGTTTTGCAACCTAGATCTCGACAAATCCTATCTGTAAAGCTCGGGTTTCAGGTTACATCAGGCGCATTTCTATCCTGCGCTGTTTTATTTCAAATTTGCGAAATAATTTACTAAATGTCTACAGAGGGATATTTCTGATGACATGTAAAAAACCAAAGCTACTTTTACCTTGTCCATAACAAACAACAACAATCTGTTCTTGTTAACATAAAATATATCTCGTTTCATCTAGGTTCGCTTTGTTCGAATAATTTGCATGGTCAAGCTTCTGTTAAACTTTCATATTTGACCAGTGACCCAAGCACCATTCTTCCATTCTAGTAGAGTTATTCCTACAATTTTTGTAGCTTCTCTTATTATTTTCACTGTGTATTGATTCTAAAATATTCGTTGCGATCGTTTCGTATTTCATTGCCATTAACGTTTCGTGACACCTTTTATTTGCTATTTTTATTGCTGATTCGTCGGTTTAAAATGTAGCGCAATCAATCTAAATTGATGTGCTTTCAATCACATGTCGAATTTAAGACAGATTTCATCCTTGATATCGATTTTCCTTATAAATATAGACTAATGGCGTCACAAAAATATAGAACAGTCTATAATGGAATTATTGCTACCGCTGGGGATGAAGACGATTACTATAGGCGAAAATTCACGTATGAAAGAACTGCTGCAACATTTTAATTCCTCCGTTACGGAAGATTTACGGCAAGCTCATTCAAGCTATTCGTAATTTTATATATTATGGTTATGGTTATATAAATTGCATGAGACATGGTGATCCTTAAAAATTTATGGTAAAAGTAATTGTTACATTAAAGAAATAAATATGTATTGCTACTGAATTTCTAAAATAGCCATCTGTAACCCTAATAAAAATGAAATTTTTTGAGTTTTGTACAAAAAGCAGTTTTTATAAAACTAGATTTTAGATCTTTCTTGTTTTGAGCACCATAATCGCATTTTCTAAATTTAAATTATAAGCTTTGCCACGTGATAATCATGAAACTGCCAAACTAGATAATCCTGCTGGCTTAATTGAGTTCCTTAAGTATTTTAGTTCCAACTGTAATTTTGGCGATATGTGGGAGATTCTTCTGAATAATCGGGAAAAATAGTATACAGGGTGTTTCGGAAATAAGTACCGTAGATTGGAAGTCGATTTTTGCAAAATAATTAAAAAAGTCATAAAATTTCTCAATAGAACCGTTTCCTTTGGATTCTATGAGGTGATAAAGGGAGTTCAAACAATAAGTATTTTATTAAAACTCTTTTCCAAAGATTGATATATTGATTTCAAAATAAGTACATATTATTCTCTGAATTATGTCATTTTTGGCAGTGGTTTATTATGATATGTTTTATCGGACTTTTTCCACTGTCTCGGGTGTTTATCACAGGACGTTTCGAGAGTTTTTGATCTACTCCCGTCCTCAGGTATTACTGGTTAGTCCTGAGAAGAACTGATTTTTGTACGTCTTTTCACGTACACTCGTACCTACCCCGGGGTTCGGAACACCTGAGAACGAGAGTAGATCAAAAACTCCCGAAACGTCGTGTGATAAACACCCGAGACAGGGGAGAAAGTCCTATAAAACATATTAAGTACAGTGAGCGCCAAAAAGCATTGGTCAGTTTCAATACCTAATAAAAACCCATACACTTCACCTATAGAATCAATGATAATTTCTTCATAAATAGGAAACTTGGGAGTTTTGTTTCAATGGTTAACATCCTCCGAAAGTGACAGTTTGGTGTGCTGTTTCACCGTCAAAGATTGCCGGGGCTTATTTTTTCGAGGAAATTGGTGAAACGGTAACGGTTACATCTCAAAGACATTACATGCTTCAAAGATCTTTTTATCGCAAATAGAGGAGGAGATAGTAAATGAATATTGGTTTCAACAGGACGGTGCTACAAATTACACCGTAAGAATTAATACGAATCTCCTACGACAATCGTTTCCAAATAAACTGATTTCTTGCTATGGTGACCTTCATTAGCCCTCGAGATCGCAGGACATAACCACTCCTGATTTTTTCTTTGGGATTACTTGAAGAGCAGAGTATTTACAAGAAAGATAAGAAATCTGGAAAAGCTTAAAATGTTTATTCGGGAAAATATTGAAGCTATACTGCAGGATATGCGGCAACGTGTGATGAGAGATTTCGGCCACCGTTTAAAAGAGTGTATTCAACAAGAGGGGAGTCATTTAACCGACAGCATTTTTCATAAGTGAATCTCCCATTATTAGTCTTTAAGAAATAGTTCTGATTAACTGTGTAATTTAAGCAAATAAATTGTTATTACAAATTGAAACTGACCAATGCTTTTTGGCGCTCACTGTACAAGCGGTAAAATGATGGTTTGAAGGAATGCATTTTATGCCAACCTTTTTCTTCTTCTTTAATTAGGTTATTGACCTGCTTGGTTTTGGCTGGCCTGATTCCTGTGACGATAATGTCCAGCAGTTTCGTCAGCGTTTCGGTGGCTTCCTGGCTGTCTCATTCCGTGTAGTGTATGGTTCATGCACACTTTTGCTATTCGTTGATCATCCATTCGTTCCATATGTTCTCGCCACAGTCTTCTTGGGTTCCGTCCCCACCTTTCTATATATTCGGTGTTACATATTTCTCGAATGTTGATGTTGAGTATTCTATCGTGTAAAGTCTTTCCCGCTATTATTCTGAGAATGTTTATTTCATTGGTGCGTAGTAGTTGTTTAGCTTTTTGCGTATCGGCTTGTTACGGTCTAAAATGGGTTTTACGACACCGCGCCGGCTCATACAAAAACTAAACAGCAGGCGCGGACGATATTTCACATAATCGGGACAGAGACTCACCTAGGGCCGCTACCCAACCCGCAACAAGATATGCCGGCTAAACATCAGTGGAGCGAGGGTGGGTCCTTCACGAGATTACCTACGGGCAAGCGCCAAAGGGGCTCTAGACCTAGAGTAAAACCGAGAAAATCAAATAAGCCTACCTTCTAACTTATCACCTTGGCGAAACCTGAAGCTTAACGGGAGTCGTATGTAGTAGCAGCATAAACTTCAGCACTGCAGCGACGAACGCAACCAACCTACCTGCAACGCTTCACCTTACATTAATCTTGACACAGTGACAAGTCCACCCTGTAAACAAGCATGCACAAATACAAGGAATAATCCTAAGTAAAATACAGCAAACAAATCTATTAGGCCACATCCATGGCCGAAAGTTACAGTAGTGCCGACATGGTCACCGTACACAATACACTCACAGTGGTAAAAGGGCTTAACCTAAAAAGAACTAAATAAAGCCAGCTAGGGGACGACTTATCTAACAATAGCACTTGTACAGGTAAATTTAGGAATGAGCGCACAATGCCTTGATTAAACGCTAGTAACCAGTGTGTTTAATTTAGCAACACAAAGGCCAAATTCAGAAATGGGCATCCAACGCCTTGATTAAACGCTAATAACCAGTCTGTCTAATTTAGCAACACAAAGGTCAAATTCATAAACGGGCATGCAATGCCTTGATCAAAAATTAATAACCAGTATGTTTAATTTCGTAATATAAAGGTTAAATTCAGAAAGGGGCATGCAATTCCTTGATTAAACGTTAATAACCAGTGTGTTCAGTTTAGTAATACAAGCGAGCCGGCTGACAGCGACACATAATCGTTCATTTCACAAATATAGGAGCGCACATTACCTTGATTTTGGGCGGTTCGGCCTCGATGCTTAAACTTTGGCTGCAGCAGGCGGGCGACACCAATCACCGCAGCAATTAGTCGACGAAGCGTGGGTGGGAACAAGCGACGTCCGATGTATCCGCAAATTTATTCGGAAAGGGTTGCGTAACACCCGCTTGGCGACCAAAAGCTTGAGAGGCCGTTAATTAGCTCGCTCGAGAGACCAAAAGTCGGAAATTTCAGCTAAACAAGCCTTCGTAATTAATGAAAGAGCGGCCACGGCCGTTTAGGACATCACCACAGCACGCAGAGCACACGTTGTCAGTTCTCCAACTTGCCGTAACCGTCTGCTGACAAAATCGACAAAAACAAACCGCCCCCGCACCCAAACGAACGGGCTTGGGGCGGAAACACAATCACGCTATCTCGGCTTTACTACCTCGCGGTCCGAGCCTGAATCCCCCCAAAACGAAGCCAAAACTAAATTCCGTACAGACGCGCTAGCCAGATGTGGCCAATCAAAACGCAGCTCGCAGCAGCTTGACAACTCGCTATCGGTAGAATGCGACAGGAGTTAGAATTATTTAAGGAGTTATCCTACTTGCTCTTATTGACTGTGTTTTTGAAAAATACCGTAAATAAGCGTTCTTACACGCGACGGGACCAAAGAGCTGCACAATAGGCGGCATAGAGATTGGAAGGTTCCACTAAACCTTTTAGAAAACCAAAGCTACGTTCTTATTAGAATTCTTTTGATGCAAAAAGTTGAAGTATTATATAATAAAATATGACTGAAACGGACCCAATATACAGGCACTTGCACTTGCCAACTCGGTACTAAAACTGTTCGAAAAGGTCACGAATTGAAATTAGAAATGGCCTGAAAGGCTCTAGTCTCGAAGCGTACGTCATGATAGGCAGTAGGCTTGTGTTATATATTTTTACTTTTCCGTCTACAATTATGAATAGGGTTTCTCAATAGGAACGATGTTTTTAAAACGTCATAGCAACCATATCTAAAATTTTAGAAATTTTACTAGCTGTCATTTGTTTTTAGTATAGTTTCACAATTCATCATGTCAAAATACACGCTTCAACAACGTTTGATTATTATCCAAAGATTTTATAAAAAAAGAGAAAAGTTTGGTGAGTCTGTAATCTCCAGAAATGAAACTGTTAATTGGCCTCCAAGGAGTTGTGATTTAACACCTTTGGACTTTTTCTTGTGGGGTTATTTAAAGTCGTTGGTCTATGCCAATAAACCTCGAACTATTGACGCTTTGAAATTGATAATCGAACGCTGCATTAATGAAATTACACCTGCTGTATTGCACAAAGTCACCGAAAATTGGGTTCATCGGCTTCGATCCTGCAAACGAAGCCGAGATGGATATTTGAATAATGTGTTATTCAAAACATAATTGTCATCAGTTGTACTATAAAATAAAGAAAAAGTTTTGCTTTTGTCTCAAATATTTTGTATTTTATTTAATTTTAAAGACATACCCTTCCTATTGGGAAACCTTTTATTTGTTTCTTCAGATCAAATCTTGTAAGCAACCAGAACCCGAAGCTGCTTTAGTGGTTTGCTTTACTACTTCTCCATAGAGGTCGTCGTGACTTGAGATCTCTACTCCCATATAGATGATCTTCATTACTTGTTCTATCGGTTTGTCGGTTATAATTAATTTACATGGAATAGGTTCTTTGGATATTGTGAGCGATTTTGTTTTGACTGTGTTTATTTGCGTAATGTACTGATATGCGCTTAAATGAAACTTGTACAACATTCTCTGGAGATCGCGCCCATGTGTCCCCATTCGGTATCCATTTCCTACACATTTTACTTCTTCGATTATCCTGTCCATAGTTAGATTAAATAGCATAGGGCTGAGACTGCCCCTTGTCTAATACCTTTTGTTCTTGGTAGATCTTCTGTAAGTTATTTGTTCACGCTTATTCGTGTTGTGTTCCCTGTGTTGAGTTTTTCTATTATATTCACTATTTTAATTGGCATTCCTTTATTTTTTTAATATTTTTATCACATCGTGGAGTTGGACTTTATCAAAACCCTTCGTCATATCTACAAAGCACATATATGCCGACACATTAAATTCAAGGGATTTTTCTTTAATTTGTCGCGTCAGTTGTTGATCTATTAGTTCTAAAGCCTTGTTGTTCGTCACTTATTATAATACGTATGCTTAGTTCATCTCTGATGATGTTTGTAAATAATTTTGACACTGAGCTTAACAACGTGATTCCTCGGTAATTTCTAGGGTCTTTTTGTTGCCTTTTTTGTAAATGAATATTGTGATACTTTCTGTCCAATTTTCTGGAATTGTAGTAGGTACTGTTAATGATATTTTGGAATAGATTGGTAATTTCAGATATCAGTTGGTTTCCTTCATATTTAATCAACTCATTAAGATATTGTCTTGGTTAGGTGCTTTTCTATTTTTTATTTTTATCACAGCTCTTTTTACCTGCTCTTCGCTTATTGTGATGCCTTCTTGTTGGATTGGAGTTTCCTGCTCTTGATATTTTTCTTCATTGGCTTCACTTGCCTCGGCTTAACCCAGTCTTCTTTACTTATTGTTCCAGTGTTCTTTCTTGATTTCTTTTATCCTTGCGTGTAGGTGGTTTCTTGTTTCTATATATTCTTTTCTGTGTTTCTCAAGTTGATTACTCTTATATCGCATGTAGGCTTTTTGTTTTTGCTCAGCTAGTTGTTTTACTTTCTTTGTAAACCAAGGTTTAACATTATGTGTGGGTGTGTATTTGTATTCAGCTTTATCCTAAGGATTCTGCTGCTGCTACGTTTATATTGTCTTTTATTTTCTGCCATGCCTGGTCCACATTATCTGCAGCTGTCACTCGGTTTATTTATATTTTTTGTGTTAGTCAGCTTTTGTACAGATGTCTTGTACTCATGTCTTCTAATAATTCTATATTTAATTTTTGGATAAATACAGGTTTTCGTTTCTTTTACAATACTATTTTCATGCGGAACTTACACAATACCATGCTATGGTCAGGTCCTCTGTTGGGTGATGTCAGGCTTCGTATGTCCAACCTCTGGGTTGGGTGTACTGATCTGTTTGTAATTATATAATCAATTACTGATCTTTGATTTTGGGTGTTGCACCATGTATACATATTTTGTAGGGTGTGCTTAAAGAAAGTGTTGTTCAATCGTAGTCGATTATGTGCGCAAAATTCTATTAGCATCATACCATGTTCATTCAGCATATTTTCGTTGAAGCGTTGTTTACTCTAGTTAGTATGTCATTGCCTACCCTAGTATTCATATCGCCCAGTATGAAAAATTTGTCTTTTTTTCGTATACCGTGTTACAGTATAAAATGCCTATTAAAACCCCCAATAAATATTCGCAGCAGTGCTCAACCCAGCGTGTCCCTTCCAGCCCTATTGGCTCCAGCTAAAAACTCAATCAGGAGAGGGATTCGGACGTTACGGCACAGTTCAGGGCGAGGTACCACGATAGAGGTAGTTGATGGTAATTGGTTAAAGACAAATCGACGGGCGCCACGGCTTTTAGGATGGTATGCCTAACTTTAACCTACGATTGGCCAAAAGCCAAAATCCAATCGCTGTAGAGTCGCGTAGTACCCCCAGGAGGCGTCCCACGGCACCGACGTCCACATCTACCTTTTTGGTGTCCTTTTCTCAGTTACTTAGGCCCTGTACAAAGGAGTATACACAACACAATAATCTTAGTTTCTGCCACTTTAAATGAACCCACAAATAAAATGCAAGAAGTAAATTAAAATAAGGTGGTCTATTGACTCAATATTTATGTACACACACATGAAAGTTTGGACAAGTAGCATGTAATAAAATCGGGGTTAGTCAACGGTTTTACAATGAAATTACTAAGGTACATGCGGACAGTACGTCCACTAAATCTGCGGGTACCTGAGTACAAGAACAACCCTTCTTAAATGCCAAAGTAGGCTGCTAACGGTTCGCAGAGTCAGATTATCCCAGTGCTTTTAAGCGCAGCTTTGAATTCAACGCAAATGGTACCTAATTCAACTAGCACGGTACAGAATGACATGCAGCGTTCGGTGAATGTTCAAAATGCGCACATCACTTTACTAAGCACGTAACACTTTTAAAACAATGTTTACAATACCTTATTTGCTGGTGTAGGTGCCCAACTACTGTTTTTCTGATGACGGCTGGCCGGGATACCTCGCCTAGGGGTATACTGCGATGTAGCCTGAAGATGCTGATAAAGATAGCCCCAACGGCACAGGAACAACACAAACTGCGGGTTGAAGCGGTCTAAGTGTAATACCTCCGAAGAGGGTACAAGAAACGAAGTCTAAGACAGTAAGGCAGATTTCGAAACGACAGGACTTCGATGCACAAGTAAGCCTTTTTAATGGAATCCCCACGACAATAATCCGTCCGAAGACGTATTTAAAGCTGCCACTTTACGGTAAACGGGAATGTCCAGGCTTACACCAATATGCGGTACTCACGACCCTTAGCAACAACCCAAGCACAACGCGGGCAGTTCGACTATGGCCCCGCCTCGGAAATGCATCTCACTTCTACAACGGCAGGCTGCATTTTCCGTCGCATGATTGCACCACTAAACGTAACATGACTAAATAACTCGGGGGAAGCCCCGGGCTATTTAACGCGCTTACTTGTCGCCGTGAAAATAGTAAAAGAAAACCATAACGGACCACGTCACTGCAACCGCTGCAGAAAGAACGAGACATATAGGAAAATTCCAGAATAATTAAAAGCTGATTAAACGATTCCAAGGAGCTCGTGTGTATCGGAACAAGAATGAATACTAGGAAATCGAGAAGCTAAACTGTATTGTTTGCAGAACGGAACAAAATGTAAATTCATAAATAAAATTCGGCGAATATGACTGAACTGCAGTGTTCATAAACGACCTGCGCGGAAATAAGTATCTGACAGAGTGAAGTTTTGATAACATTATTAAATTACGAATTTTACTACGTGATTCGGGAAAAGTGCTAAGATTTGATAAGTTGTTCTAACAACCGTCTACCTCTGTTTGTAATGCATTATAGTTCTTCGGTTTCCCTTTTGCTTCTGCTTGTGTATGCTGCATATACTGATATTATAAGAAAGCACTGCTCCTCAAACTTTAGCGTTACCGTTAATATTCTGTCATTGATATATTTCACGTTCTCAATGTGGTATTCTAATTTTTTTGTGCATTAGTAATACCACACCGGAACGGGCTCTTTCTTTCATCTTTTTGCAGCTGTAGATCATAATGTAATCGTTGTATTTAGTAATTCCTTGGCCTTTTTTACTGGTTTCAAATAGAGCGCAGATATCTGTTTTGTGTTTTTCGACCTCTAACATAATTTCTTGATCCAAGACCTAACGTTCCAACATGTAATTCTTAATGTATTTTCCTTTTTCCATTTCGTTTTCCTGGTTCGCACTTGGTTTGTCATCAGTGGGATCCGTCCGTGGTCCGAGGCTATATTACCATTTCTGTTAGCATATTAAGCTCCCAGTAGGTTTCTGGCCTTGCCAGGGAAGGATTTTTTATCGACCTTCTCTGGTATAGATCCGTCGTGTTTTGCAATAACAGTGCTACCTCGGGTAGGGTGTGGCTCTTCACCACGCACTACGGTCTTTAGCAGGGTGAAGCTAAGGCATCTACGTTACCTACACCATTAGCTAACAGCAATGGTTACGCTACACCTGCCCATACGTATTCTACCCTCAGCCGCCAACCTTTTACCACACCCTGTATTTAAAAAAAATGTATTTGACAACTATTCACTATTTAATTTCCCACAAAATGCAATACCCCGTTGGGTATTAATAATAGTGGATATTTTACAGGTACCAGTTCCTAAATTTATTTTAATTAATCGTGTTGATGGTGACTTAAAGCCAAGTGCAACAAACTTGACAATATTCAACTGCCTATTAGATTTATCAGCTCAATCAGTTCAAGGAAAATATTAACCGGTTTCTTTACATAAATATTTTGAAAATAGTGACCCTGCAACGCGAAGATCACTTAAAGTTAGGGAAGTAAAAAAATACGTTTGGCTTACTTCAGCAATGATCATGGTAGCTTTTCTCATTAAGTTTGTAGCTATAGCATTAGAGATTACATTTTAAATAGCTCGCAAAAGTTTGAGATTACGAGTTTCCTAAGGAACAGAAAATGGGTAACATTGTATAAAATTGGTTGCAAAGTTAGGATTACTCTCAATCCAGCGGCAATCTCGTAGCGTTATTTTGGTTGTTTCTTCATGTTTGTACTTTGATAGCACATCCTTCCCTTTTGTTAGAACATTTTTTTTCTGTGAAACATGTCAGGTTCTGCTTCCGACATGTTCTATTAGACGATACTTCACGATTAACCAATTTCTTGACAATTTCCATTCTCCTTGTTCTGTCAATACCTGCAAGTTCAATAGCGTTGTGTATTTAATGAACTAAATTGTCTTTTTAAAAAATAGACATGATCTTTTTTTGTAGCCCAAACGCTGAGTCAGTTAGACTCGTTTCTTTTAAACCTGGCAATAGATTAAACTTTTTTACTGTGAATAATGACTATTTTTATTGATATCGAATTTTCTATTGATTTTTTTAGTAATTCGGTTTCTGATTTCGTCATATGAGGTCCTGAAAACCAGAATGTAATTTTTCTTATCCACATTTCTCACTATAACAGAACAAAACAGGGATAGTTTTTAAAACTACCACTTAGTGCACTAGAATTGTCATCGTGAAATTCAATCAGGCGAATCTCAAAATAAAAACGGAAACATCGAAAAGTCTATTGTGACACAATTAATTGTTTTGAGAAAAAGGCATAAAACCTCTCTTTTCATTCGTTAGTTTTTATTACTCCAGCTAGTACTCTTAATTTTCTCACTACTCACTGGTATAAATAGCTACCTGTAAGGTTAGCCCCCGCATCAAATTTGCCTAAGGCACAAATAGAGTACCAGAAATTTGAATGGCGCTAATTCCCGTTACACTCACATCTCCATAGCGTTTGGATTTTCGATAAGACTATTCTTGCCGCTATGCGCGGACATAGCGTAAACCGGTATGCCACGCAGTTCCTTCCCCATCCCCTCTAGAAATTTCCCGATATCGAGGTGCCCGAAGAGTATAAATGGAGAATCCAAAGCTAGTTAACAACACTTAAGATTTGAGTCGTTCCTTGAGGCTTCAGCCTTAAGTCCCTGGAGTTCCCCTCTCCTAATAAGCTTCCCGACAATGTTCACATATAACGGGTGCCCGAATCTGTAAACTTCTACTTGAACCTGATATAAACAGCTCGTCTGTAACGGTGTCTCCGAATCGCTGTGGCTTATTCCTATGGCTGACTGCATTCGCAGGTAACGGACGCTCGAATCAGCAAACTCTTTCCTTAAAATTCGTAAAATAAAAGAACCCCCCCCCCTAGCTCTACTTAAACTAAATCTTTCTTCATAGCTAGCGTACCTGCATTCTCAGCATTGTTAATCCAACGACGCCATTCCAAGAAACCTCCAAAGGCACTTTGCCGATCAGGGCGTCGCGGAGAGCAATTGATCCTCCAGCGGTCTCCGTTAATTCGGGTTACAAAGAAACGGATTTCGCCCAAGGTGAAACTTCTCCACTTAAATCAATTATACTCTATTTACTACTGTCACTAGCATAGTAATTCTTCTGATTACGTTAGATTTGTCCACCCGTGAATTTTGAAACAAAACCCGCCATTATGGGCCGGCGCAGATACAGCCTGTTCAGATTTAACAATTTCCAGTGCACAGAAGTTATCTCATCCATACCTACGAGTGGGCGTTCTACCTCATTCGAACTTTCTTGCAGTGGTTCTAGGGTCCGCAACCAAGACAAACAGCAGCGTCGTGTGGGTTCCTTAGCGTTCCATGAATAACATAGCGTCGCACCGATACACCGAACAAATTTTATTTTACAATATTTTATGTACAGAATAGCATGTTTTCTTAATCTAGAATTGTTATGTATTTAGTCAAACAGCTATTTAAGTAATAAGGAATGTAAGGACCTATTAACATTTGCGGTAGGCAAGTACAAGCCAAGGCGAAGCCGCGGCTTGTTGCCTGCCGAAAATGTTAATAGGCGATACACTCCGAGTTATCTTATTATATTTTTCCAGGTTCTTATCGAAATTTTCTTATATTAAAAAAAATCGTTTAGTTTGTCACTTGTCACCAGGATTCATTTTCGTGAGTCGTGGTACCTGAGTGTCACATGTCATATAAACACTTGGAATTATAAACAAAACGTTTACGTCTGCATCTTGCGTTGTCAATTATATTATCCTAGGAAATTAATAATAATATAAAGTTCCGTTGCCAAGAATAAGCAGCAAACAAATATAATGACCAACTTACACGTTTTGCTACTAAGGCTGTATCACTGACTTACATGATCGACAGCGGGAAAAAATCATTATACGATTATTTTCTACACGGTGTTATTCCTGCAAGTTATACATTTGAGTAAACGAACCCATAGCATCTGAGTTTACCCTAGACAAATTTTGAGAATAAAGTGATCAAAGTAAATTTAAATTCTCCAAAAACTTAAGCAAAATTACAACCCTAGAACTGCTATGATATGTATGCTTCACAGTATTTCCATGTATAGTACCAGGAGCCCACGCACATATTTTTCTTCAAATTATGTATGAATCTCATTTATACAGTATAGCAGATGTGTATAAATAAGTGTTAAAGTTTTACGTAGCGTTATTCTCTAGAGAGTTTTGAAACAAGAATATTAATTCAATAATGTTGGGTTGCTCTTCATGTGCCATTACCAGCGATAAATCAAATACATTGTTTTAGAAGCAAATTACAGGAAATTTGATTTTTTAAGTTTTTGTTTTACATACATGCGCTTTTCTAATGAAAATACTAAAGTGCGGGTTCCCCATGCCCCGCCTTAGAACATGTAAGGTTAATGCCAAACAAATAGTCCATTCTTTTCGAACATCCTTTACAAATTACCTTGATAACGTTTACCGACAGTTATAAAGTGAAAGCAAACGGCATCATTCAAACCAAATGAAACGCCAAAGAAAAGTAGAAAAATAATAAATAGCCCATGTCTTATTTAAGCAAGGTAAAATGGTTTTCAAAAGCAGCGTATGATGTGTTCACGGTTTTCACTTAGCTGAAACTTGCTCTTGAATGCATTTGACGCATGACTTAAAAGATTGAAAGGCTAATCCACTTACAGTAGCAGAAATAACTCCAGTGATACGTTTTGGTCATTGTCAGTCCAACGTTATTCGTAGCGGAGCACACAAATTCATACATGTACCGTATGAGCGAAAACCTTTATCCTCTAGAGAGCTGTGGATTTTTTTAAATTTAATTTATGTTGGCAGTAATGAGTAATGGTACTTAATAATATAAATTACTCCCCAAAAACAGCTTTCTAATCGCCATCGGCTTTTATGCGGCATTTCTGAGAAGGTGAGCATTTTCGTGGAGATCCAGCTCGCACCCGATGCTATAACTTCCGGGCGCCCGGAGTAGTAAAGAATGTGTATAAGAAAAATTACATTCTGATTTTTAGTACCTCTATGACAAAATCAAAAACAGATTCACAATATTAACAACAAAAATCATCATTAAATGTGAAAAATTCAGCAAACGTTTCTAATCAACTGCCAGGTTTGTAAGAGAAAAAGTCTAACTAGCTTAGTGTTTGCATTTTTCAATAAACACAATTTAGATTCTTTGATTTGCAAAAGTGCACATTTCCAAAGAATGTGATATTGGTGAAGTATTGCATAGTAAAGTGTCGGAAACAGAAGCTGACTTTTTTCAGAAAAAAAAATCCAGAGAAAGTATGTGCTATCAAAGTGCAACAAAAGTTCAAAAAGGGAGCGGACTAGAAAAACTAAAGAATCCTTGGAGTAGTGCATATAAGGTAACAAAGAAAAAAACAATAATTTTACAATTTTCAATATGAAGTAAATATTCATGAATTGACAACGGAGTAAAATAACAAACACTAACTAATCAAACGCATATATTTCCACCTATGGAGAACAACCAAAATAACGCTACGCGATTGCCGTTGGATTGAAAGCGAGCGTAATGCAAACATGTTTATACAATGCTGTCCATTGTCTGCTCCATGTAAATTTCGTCTCATACTAATTCAATAACCTTTTAGGGACTACCGTGAACTGTTTGCGAGGTCCTAGATCCAGAATGTTGGCATTCTTTGAGGTACCAAAGTATCTCCGTAAGTTGCAATAGAAGGCTGTTGCTACAGAGTCTAAAGGTATGTTACAGTATCAAACTGTTTTAACGACACTCGCGAGTGAGGGAGTGCCAAATGCTTAATCAAGTCCGGGAGACGTCAACACTTACCCTGGAAATTTCATCAAACAGGCTTAACGGCTACGGCTTGATACGCTCAAGGAGATGGGCGTGGTCTTAAAGACGGTACACCACAGGGCAAGCGTAACTGTATACACATAGGGTGTTGCAAAAGAAAGGGGCGCCACAAGATTCAATCGGGGAAACTTACGCTTAACCGAACCTTGAAGGCCAAACTGGGCGGGAAACAAATGCACGACACTGCAGTGGCAAGCACCTCCAACTTACCTGCAACACTTGAACACTCAGGCTTCGCCGTACACAGTAACCTGAACGTAGGCAATCATAAGACCCCGTTCGATATACCGTTCTACTGGTCTCACACATGTAAATCAGTTATACACAAAAGTAAACACAGTAATACATGGACTAACTATATAGCCCAGCTGGGGGACGCCTTAATTCAAATAGACTATACTACCTAGCTAGCACGCTGCTAACTTACTTAGTTATTAATAAGCGGCCTCGGCAAACGTCAATGTAACAATAAATAATCGCACAAGTTATGCATGCACCGTTGAATAAATTAGTTTAATAAGCAGCCTTCGCAAAGCGGCAATGTAACATTAAATAATCGCACAAGTTATGCATGTACGGTTGAATAAATTAGTTAAATAAGTGGCCTTCGCAAAGAATCAGTAAATGAATCAGATAAAAATTAGTTAGTTATTATTAATATTCACACACTACCTGATTGGGTCAGCGGAGCGATTACGTCACGGGGCTGGTGAGCCTGCCTCTACAACGAAAGTGTCGTCAGCAAACGTGGATGTCGTGCGTCCTTCGAGAAGGTTTCCCCCAAAATGGCTAGGTCTGTTTTAATTCCCTTCTTGGGAAATCGAAAGAAAAGCTCGTGAGGCCGAAGGATAATCAGCTTTGCAGTATGGATCCCCTCAGCTAACGGGAGAAAAAACCCTCACGGCACAACGGAATTTTACAAAGCTGGCGGTCATATGAACAAACCAAGGACACACAAAACCACACACACCACCTCTCACCTTCGCAGTCCCTGAAGAACTCTGCAGCCAAGCAACCTTTTCGCGCCAGACGCCTACCTCCCGCTCGCACCTGCAGCCAATGAGCTCGCAGACTACCCCGCGTGAGAGAGAGCGCGACGGCATTGGAAACGAAACTTTAGGGACATGTCTCGGTTACTCCAATTGACTGTGTTTTTAAATTGCTGTGGCGAAATGAATACAGCTGTGACTCAGACGTCTGGAGCCCGGAACGGCTACGCTAAACCTCTTTGAGAACCAGAAGGGGTTTTTAGATGCAAATAGCTGAAGTATTATACGAGAAAATATGACTGAAAAGGAACCTATGTACAAGCAGACTCGTCATTTTTGTACCGAAACTACTCCAACAGGTCACGCATTTGCTGAATTTAAAATGGCCTGACAGGTAAAGCTTCACTTATTATTGATGAAGCCACAGCATTAAGCCAAAATATTCTTAGGATATTTGTGAAAAGGAAAGCGTTAATATTTTCATTGGCCTGATAAAGCCTTCAATATATAAATGCTGTTTAAATCCGATCATGTTGCTGGTGTCAAATTTAATTGTAGCATTTTATTTCTTGCTTGCTATACAGGAGATAATTTAAAAAATTGGTTTTTACTATTGCGGCCCAATGTGCAGTACTCATAAATGTATATTACATTTGCCTGTGCCTGTGCCAAGATCGTGGACTGCTATTGTAGACGTGATGTTATATAGTTTTCGCACAATTCCAAAAAAATTTTATAATTTCTGAACAACATTCTGTTGCCTGCAGTCCATATAAATTTAAAGTATGACGCGCACATGGAGAAAAAAAGTGGTTTAGAATTCACTTTTAAAATCCGTAATTCTCGTAGCGTTGTCGATAGTACTAGTGATTTTCCACATTTTTACTTCCCTCGTCTAAAAGACGAAGAAGGTATTGTAATCGTGAAAAATAGCCGTCCGAGATCTTCACGTTTCAGGGCCCCTAGATAATGAAAAACATGTTTCCTCAATTCCATCTGCTTGTCTGTCTGTCCTCCTGTTGGTGGTATGCGTAACTCAAAAACTATTTGTTGGAGGAAGTCGATATGTTGCCTGCGGATTTCATGTCTACCTGGCACAAAACCAAACATACTTTTGGCCAAATATATTGCTATGATATTATGGATACTAACTTTTAATTACTAATTAATAGAAAATAAAATATTATTATATGAATAAGACTCAGAATAAGGAGGTTCCTGTTTTATTAAAAATTAAATGCACTTAGTAAGCATAAAATGTTTTAGAATAATTTGAGAATTGTCACATTGAAACAATTAGTAGTTGAAAATACGTTTTCATTTTGAGATAACCAAAACTATTGCCATATTTTGTGCTTTGAAAATTAAAGACTGTTATTAAATATAGTATTAATTTATGAGTTAAAAATTGACATTAATTTAAATATGTATGTGAAATTTTTATCTTAAGGCATTTAACAATTATAAATTAATATGTAACGATGTAATTTAAAAATGTAACCTAAGATATAAAGTTTGTTGATAAAAACAAGTAATAACAGACATAAAATTTTATTTTCTGTATGAAAATTAAAAATAAACTATTAATAGTACTATTAATAAATTAATGAAATAAGATTTATATTGATAGAGATAATGAGCATGTTAAGAGTGTGCAATCCTTGACAAAAATAATAATTATAATTATGGAATCGTAAATTGGAGCAAGGCAATTGATGGTAGTAGCTACAGACTGCGTTATTGGTGGTGTATCGACATTTTATTGCGGCATTAAAAATCGAATGAGTACTAATTGCCGGTGGTAGCTGCAGACTGCGTTGTTGGTAGCGTATTTGATATTTGGTTATGGCATTAAAAATCAAAGGATACTAATTGATGGTGGTAGAGGCAGACTGCGTTATTTGTGGCGTGTTTGATATTGGTTGTGGCGTAATAATCAGAGAAGTACTGATTGCTGATGGTAGCTGCGGGATTTAACTTTTCTTTACGAAGAACACTGTTTTTAAAAAGTTACACTTTTTATTTACAGAAAATACGGAGCAGAGTTACAGCATTCGATACAGGTGCAAGCTACTACTGACTAAATTATTCACACAGTGGCTCATAAACGAAAGATAACAGTCTGTATGCACTATTCTATCTAATCAAGCGGATGCAGTCGTATCTATAAAAGCACAGCAGAATAGATCACGTAATTCCTCCATCCTTGCGATGAATATAATAGGAGATTATATTCAGACAAATCTGTGTAATTAATTAGTAAGTTCAACTAAGGATGTTAGGCATTACGTTCACAATAAAACGATAACAATAATTTTTGTGATTACATATATGGCTTAATCTAAGTTGGCTTGCACTGGACCAAGGGTATTGAGTTAGAATTTATATTCTCAACTTCTCGATTCAGAGGTATTACTAATTTACATAGGTTATTCATAACTGATACACGTTTATAATAAAAGTAAAGAGTTACGCATATTACAATAATTACCATTACAATAACAATAATTAGGGAGCTAAAACTTAAATATTCGTATTTAATAGGATCTAGGTTTTCAAGTGTTGGAATTTCTTTCGTTAATTTTGCTTGGTTCTGAACAAGATTGTGGACATTTACTGGTGACAAGTCAATTTTGGCTATTTCAGGTTTATATGAAGGATTTGATCGTAATTTCCCAATAGACATTAATTCAATTTGTTTTTCCTCATTGGGAGACGATTCAAAAGTAGTCAACAGTTCGTTTTGAATTATTAGAGCTGAGCAACCTTTTGTGACATGTAACACAATTGATCCGGTAATGAGTTTTCTATTTAGGGAATCGATACATTTTATATCAATGATAGTTTTGTTAGGAGAACTAACGATCCAAGTTGATCGATTTATTTTTACTATTTTTGTAGAGTGTAAATGAAATATAAGAGGTTGACATGTTTGATCATCTTTAAGTGTCAATAATTGTGTCTCGCACAGTTTTGAATTTGGTATTAGAAATGGTCGTTTTGAAGGCAAAAATAATGAGAAGGAGTGACTTCTATGCAGCGATCGTTATTAACAGGGGTGCTAAATTCTGTATTGAAAAGAATGGCGTTGTAAGTAGGTATGGTCATTTGAAAATAATTAGTATTGAATGCAGGAAATGGAATCAATTGTATGTATTGGTACTCGAAATGTAGTTTTATCAAGGGAACCTCATATAAAAAGGTAAAAGTGATATCTTTGTGATAAGCTTTAATTTGGATTAATGATTCATATAAATGTAGATTTTCATGAGTGACGGGATAAGGAATATCTAGAACGCTCTTAGCGGTTGTCTGTGAATTTTGTAGGGTTTTAGAAATTTGTCCTAGAGCAGATAACAGATCATCATTATCGATCAAAAATAAATGTAGCTGGTGTGTTTGAGCAAATGTTAGTGAAGTCTCGAGGTCAGTACATGTTGAAATGAATAATTGCAGCGATTGGATTGATTGATCCAGGATAGCAAAAGTAGAGAGGGTTCCTAAAATTTCGTCGATTTCTAGTTTAGTATAGAGAATGAGTTTATTTAAATTTTCATTCAGAAGATTTTGGTTGTCTGCCAGATTTTTAATATTGGTGGCAAAAGTATTAATTGTATCGTTTAATATATGCGCTTGTTCTTGCAAAATGATTTTTTTTTGTGTCAGTGGATTTAGTTAATTTGTCTATTAGCTCGTTATATCGTCTACCGTCGTCGGTATTAAGGTTTCCCGTGAGAAATTTTACTACGTTACCAAGCCCATCTATCAGTCCTCTTTTATATCTATTTTTCATATAGATTCCAGGAAATAATTGATCTACTAGTCGATCAGCTTTACCTAAATATTGTTGTATTAACATTAGTTGGTTATTGTAATTAATATGAACGTCCATTGTTACATTAAAACGTGGGATTTGATAATTTTTACTGTTTAACAAAGATATGGTATTAAACAAATTAGTTTTGAATGATTCGTAATTGTACAGCAAGGGAGAATAATCCAAGATTTTTATTAAGGTCCATGTACTTTCTTTTAGGAGGGCTTTTCCTTTGACAAAAGGGTAAAGTCCGGGGTTGTCGTTCAGTGGGTGAATCGTTACGTCGCAGTGGACGAAGGTCTAGGTGAGGACGATGAGGGTGCTCGTCCTGAAAAGGGCATCAAGTCGTTAGCATGCCTTTTTATTAATGTGTTTGTGGGTACGTTTCGCAAATCGTATGTGTCATGTTCATGGGACTTTTCGACTGCGTAAGGTCCCATGAAGCGTGGTTTTTTCTTATTTCGGGCATTTGTTTTAACATATACTTGGTCACCTATTTTAAAAGTTTTTGATTTACGAGATTGGTTGATTTTAGCAGTACGGTTTTCTTTGGTTTGATGTTTTTCGTTTTGAAGGTTATTATAAAAGTATTTCATTTTTTCTCGATGGTCAATAACATAATCATATTCGAGTTCAAAAGGGTTTCGGCTATCAGTATGACCAAATAGGATTTCGTAGGGAGTATATTTTAAATTAGAGTGAATAAAGTGATTGTAGACCAAAATGCAAAATTGGATTTTTTTTTCTTCTGGTGTGTTTTCAAGTAGCCTATAGTGTTCTAGTAGGGTAGAGTGTAGCCTTTCTACTATTGAGTTTGATTGATGGTTGTAGGGGGTTGCTACCTGTATTTTGATTTTGTGTAATTCTAAGAAATGTTTAAAAGGTTGTTTATTAAATTCTCCGTCGACAACTAAAACATTTGGTGTCGTATAGGTCGTTATGAAATAAAACAATCTGTCTGTGATGTCTATAATGTTACTCGACGCTAAAAAGTATGCTTGTGCGAACTTTCGAAAATGAATCTATTAATGTGAGATATTTTCGTCCGTTAACTTGAAATACGTCCATATGCGCAGTATGGAACGGTCTATTACAGGCGGGTGTTAAATTAAGAGGTTGTTTAATCGGGTGTCTATTGTATTTGCATTGTTTGCATATTTCACAAGAGTCTATATAGGTTTTGACGTCGCTATTAATTCCTTTCCAATAAAATTTTCTTTTTAAATGTTCTATAGTTTCAGGGATTCCTCGATGATTAGTTTTTCCTTGGTGGTAATTTTGAATTTGGTTAATTCTCTCGTTTTTATCTGTTATGTATGTAATTTGAGTTAGTCATTTATAAAATTTAGGGCTATTTTCGTTAGATACAGAAATAATAAAATGAGAAAAATCGTTGTATAAAGAGTCAGTGGTAATTGACTTTAGGTAGGCACTGTTCGATTAACAGTTCGTGAAATTTTTCGTTTTGATTAGACTGATTTAGGTAAACTTGTATTACTCGATTTCCATCAATACTTGTGGATTTTATTTGTTTAGGTAGTGGTGTTTGTATAAATTCAATTTGATTAGGAAAGCATTGGAGAGGTTTTTCGCAAATGGGTATTGCGTGTGTTGAATCTTCTTGAGTGTGCATTGTGTTATCGTCTGATTCTACATCATCGGGGTTATGTGCAATTTGAACAGTTTGTGGTGTTGGATTTTCGTTGGTGGCGGCGATCGGGTTAATAGTTGGAATATCGAATAAGTCAGTAAGATTTGGTGTATCGGGTCTATTAGGAATCATGCTACAATTGTCAATGTTAAGTTCGGGGGTATTAATTCTTTCGGTGGTCTGTAAGATGTCGTCTATGTCGTTAATGACATCTTCTGAGACAGTTAGGGGATGTAGTTGAATACGAGAGAAAGCGTCTGCCACTTTGTTGGTTTTTCCCGGGAGATATTTAATTTCGAAATTAAATTCTTCTTATTTTAGCGACCATCTGGTCAATTTTGAATTTGGCTCTTTGAGGTTTCTCAGCCAAACTAAGGGCCTGTGGTCAGTGTACAAGATGAATTTAGTTCCGTATAAGTAGGGGCGAAACTGTTTGGTAGCGCAAACGATAGCTAACAATTCCCGCTCTATCGTGGAGTACTCTTGCTCGGTTTCATTGAGCGTTCTTGAAGCGTAACAAACTGGTTTTTGATTTTGGGATAATACGGCTCTTAAAGCGATTTTCGAAGCGTCTGTAGTGAGTTCAAAGGTCTGGGTAAAGTCAGGGTATTGTAATATTGGTTCGTTAATAAGAATATTTTTGGTATGATTGAAAGCGTTTACAAAG
Source organism: Agriotes lineatus (assembly GCA_940337035.1). Lineage (NCBI taxonomy): Eukaryota > Metazoa > Arthropoda > Insecta > Coleoptera > Elateridae > Agriotes > Agriotes lineatus. The sequence goes on from OW679197.1 coordinate 21,426,699, forward strand.
TCCGGGGTGTGTTGGACGAGATTATTATTTTTTAAACATTGAGTTAGGGGTTTAGTTAGTTTAGCAAAATCTTTGATACATTTACGGTAATATCCTAATAGTCCTAAATAACTCTTGATTTCTGTTTTTCGACTTGGGTATAGGAAAGTTTTTTATTGCATGAATTTTTGAGGGATCCGGTCGGATTCCTGCAGATGTTATGACATGTCCTAGGTATTTTACAGACTTGTGTAGAAATTCTGACTTATCTAACTGAATCTTGAAATTGATGGTGCATATATAATTGCCATACCGCTTGAAAGGTTATGTGGGTAGCCATACTGGTACAAACAAGTACGATTTTATTAGCCATGCTGCTATCACAAATTTTCGCCAAAAAATTATACATGTTTGTACCAGTATGGCTACCCACATAACATCCGAGCGGTATGGTAATTATATATTTGGATAATTGGTGTTTAAATGAAGTAGTAAACAAAAATTTAAGCTTGCCGCTATTATTTTGTTTTTGCAATGAAAAAATTACCAGTTTGACCTAGTATGGCGGCCCTTTATACCTTTGTTATCAGTATGGCACATAATTTCCGTCTGGGTTTAGGGACCTTGTCTGTCGAACCGGTGTGAAGATGGCAGCCAGAAGTTAGCAGCCAAAAGTTACGAACATTAACGAAGAGCTCATAGATATACAAAAATTGTAGAGAATGACACTAATACCACATACAAATCAATCAAGGACTTGCGAGAACAGAATATTGGCAAAATTTACCTCCCTTAAGAACTTCAAATTGTGAACAAAACTCTTTAGCATGAGAAGTAAAAGGGCATAAAGAAATTTTAATTGTCACACTCCACATATCGGGCACACAACCCTTGCTTAAATAAAATTACAAAAATGCATCTACAATACTACACATATTCTATAAAAAAACGTAAGTTTGCAAGAAACAGGCGCCTTATTTGAGGAATAAAAGAGTTCGAACAAATTTTAGTTGCCGTACTCCATATAGCGGGTAAACCACCCCCGCCTAAATAAAATAATAAATTTGCAGCTCGGCTACTACACATAGAACACGAACGAAACTTTGCCAAAAACATGCCCTGTATATTACTAATAAAAGGGCCCAAACAGATTTTAGTTGCCGTACTCCACATAGCGGGTAAACCACCCCCACCCAAATAAAATAATAAATTTGCAGCTCGGCTACTACACATAGAACACGAACGAAACTTTGCCAAAAACATGCCCTGTATATTACTAATAAAAGGGCCCAAACAGATTTCAGTTGCCGTACTCCACATAGCGGGTAAACCACCCCCACCTAAATAAAATAATAAATTTGCAGCTCGGCTACTACACATAGAACACGAACGAAACTTTGCCAAAAACTTGCCCTGTATATTACTAATAAAAGGACCCAAACAGATTTTAGTTGCCCTACTCCACATAGCGGGTAAACCACCCCCACCTAAATAAAATAATAAATTTGCAGCTCGGCTACTACACATAGAACACGAACGAAACTTTGCCAAAAACTTGCCCTGTATATTACTAATAAAAGGGCCCAAACAGATTTTAGTTGCCCTACTCCACATAGCGGGTAAACCACCCCCACCTAAATAAAATAATAAATTTGCAGCTCGGCTACTACACATAGAACACGAACGAAACTTTGCCAAAAACTTGCCCTGTATATTACTAATAAAAGGACCCAAACAGATTTTAGTTGCCCTACTCCACATAGCGGGTAAACCACCACCACCTAAGTAAAATAATAAATTTTCAGCACGGCTACTACACATAGAACACGAACAAAACTTTGCCAAAAACTTGCCCTGTATATTACTAATAAAAGGGCCCAAACAGATTTTAGTTGCCCTACTCCACATAGCGGGTAAACCACCACCACCTAAGTAAAATAATAAATTTTCAGCTCGGCTACTACACATAGAACACGAACGAAACTTTGCCAAAAACTTGCCCTGTATATTACTAATAAAAGGGCCCAAACAGATTTTAGTTGCCCTACTCCACATAGCGGGTAAACCACCACCACCTAAGTAAAATAATAAATTTTCAGCTCGGCTACTACACATAGAACACGAACGAAACTTTGCCAAAAACTTGCCCTGTATATTACTAATAAAAGGGCCCAAACAGATTTTAGTTGCCCTACTCCACATAGCGGGTAAACCACCCCCACCTAAATAAAATAATAAATTTGCAGCTCGGCTACTACACATAGAACACGAACGAAACTTTGCCAAAAACTTGCCCTGTATATTATTAATAAAAGGGCCCAAACAGATTTTAGTTGCCCTACTCCACATAGCGGGTAAACCACCACCACCTAAGTAAAATAATAAATTTTCAGCTCGGCTACTACACATAGAACACGAACGAAACTTTGCCAAAAACTTGCCCTGTATATTACTAATAAAAGGGCCCAAACAGATTTTAGTTGCCCTACTCCACATAGCGGGTAAACCACCCCCACCTAAATAAAATAATAAATTTGCAGCTTGGCTACTACACATAGAACACGAACGAAACTTTGCCAAAAACATGCCCTGTATATTACTAATAAAAGGGCCCAAACAGATTTTAGTTGCCGCACTCCACATAGCGGGTAAACCACCCCCACCTAAATAAAATAATAAATTTGCGGCTCGGCTACTACACATAGAACACGAACGAAACTTTGCTAAATACATGCCCTCTATATGCCTAATAAAAGGGCCCACACAGAATTTAGTTGTCTTACTCCACATAGTGGGTAAACTACCCTCGCCTAACTAAAATAAAAAAAATTTGATAAACTTTTGATAAAAAGACATCTTGGGTTCAATGCGACTCCTGTGACGGATGGGTGCACCAAAATTGTGCCATGTTTGAAAACAAGGAAACTATAGACATCAGTTTTACTTGTAAGTTATGTCAGAGCAGTGTACTGCATTCTCATTTATCAACAAATGAAAACATTTTATCTGAAAAGTGTAGTACGTTTTTGAACTTTCTCGCTCTTAATGAGCAACAAAAATTAGACATGGAAATGAACACAAGATTTCAAAGAACATCTTCCAAGTGGCTGGAAGAGAGTCGTAAGAGACTTACTTTATCCAATTTCGGCAGTGTATGTAAAGCTCGAAGTACTTCCTCTCTTGAAAATCTTGCAAAAGGTTTACTTAGTAAAAAAACATTGCACACTACGGCTATTATGTTCGGTATTGAAAATGAACAGTCCGCCGTCTACTGTTACGAAAAATAAAATTAGTGCAGCTGGACTACATATCCACAAAGCTCATCCTTTTTTAGCAGCGTCGCCGGATGGCTTAGTAGATAACGACGGACTGGTGGAGATAAAGTGTCCATTTTCAATACGAAATTTCAGTCCTCTAGAAGTACATCCAAACTATTTAGATAAGGCCGGTAAATTGAAAACTACACATAATTATTATTATCAAATCCAAGGACTTCTTGAAGTTACTGATAGGCATTGGTGCGATTTTGTCATTTTTACTCGGAAAGGGATAAGTATAGAGAGAATTCATAGAGACAAACATTTTTGGGACACAATATTTTTAAAATTACAAGAATTTTATTGTTTTTATTTATTACCAAATATAACCTCCCCTGGGATTTCTTTAACAGATGACGAGCGACGATGGACAGTTATTAAAGATTTACGTTTTTTGGAGAATGGTCTTGTAGATGATATTGATTATTACAAAATCTTAACAAATGGACGAGGATATATTGTAGCTACATATGACAATTATAACTGCTTGTACAGTGTGTCCCAAATTGGACACTTTTGATAGGAAACATTAATTTCTAGAGGAGATAGTAAAAAACTAACTTACATGTTACGGGCTCGTTTTTTGTGTAAAAATGAATGGCGACAACAGCACATCGATATCTTGATCTCTTTAAAAGATACAGGGTGATTTTCAATTTGGTGCATTTTCGACTCACCCTCGTAACTTGCTTATTTGTGAATATTTTGTGTTTCTGCAAAAACATTCTTAAGGCACTTTTTTTAAAAGGAATCGAATAGTATGCTTAGTGTTTTTGTAAAACAAATAGCGGGGAAGCTGTGACATAAACTTTTATTTTTACTTATGGTAAATAAAAATAAAAGTTTGTCACAGCTTCCCCGCCAACTATAATATGTTTGGACCCTTTTATTAGGCATATAGAGGGCATGTATTTAGCAAAGTTTCGTTCGTGTTCTATGTGTAGTAGCCGAGCTGCAAATTTATTATTTTATTTAGGCGGGGGTGGTTTACCCGCTATGTGGAGTACGGCAACTAAAATCTGTTTAGACTCTTTTATTAGGCCAATAGAGGGCATGTATTTGGCAATGTTTCGTTCGTGTTCTATGTGTAGTAGCCGAGCTGCAAATTTATTATTTTATTTAGGCGGGGGTGGTTTACCCGCTATGTGGAGTACGGCAACTAAAATCTGTTTGGACCCTTTTATTAGGCATATACAGGGCATGTATTTAGCAAAGTTTCGTTCGTGTTCTATGTGTAGTAGCCGAGCTGCAAATTTATTATTTTATTTAGGTGGGGGTGGTTTACCCGCTATGTGGAGTACGGCAACTAAAATCTGTTTAGACTCTTTTATTAGGCCAATAGAGGGCATGTATTTGGCAATGTTTCGTTCGTGTTCTATGTGTAGTAGCCGAGCTGCAAATTTATTATTTTATTTAGGTGGTGGTGGTTTACCCGCTATGTGGAGTACGGCAACTAAAATCGGTTTAGACTCTTTTATTAGGCCAATAGAGGGCATGTATTTGGCAATGTTTCGTTCGTGTTCTATGTGTAGTAGCCGAGCTACAAATTTATAATTTTATTTAGGTGGGGGTGGTTTACCCGCTATGTGGAGTACGGCAACTAAAATATGTTTGGACCCTTTTATTAGGCATATAGAGGGCATGTATTTAGCAAAGTTTCGTTCGTGTTCTATGTGTAGTAGCCGAGCTGCAAATTTATTATTTTATTTAGGTGGGGGTGGTTTACCCGCTATGTGGAGTACGGCAACTAAAATCTGTTTAGGCCCTTTTATTAGTAATATACAGGGCATGTTTTTGGCAAAGTTTCGTTCGTGTTCTATGTGTAGTAGAGAAGCTGCAAAATTATTATTTTATTTAGGCGGAGGTGGTTTACCCGCTATGTGGAGTACGGCAACTAAAATCTGTTTAGGCCCTTTTATTAGTAATATACAGGGCATGTTTTTGGCAAAGTTTCGTTCGTGTTCTATGTGTAGTAGCCGAGCTGCAAATTTATTATTTTATTTAGGTGGGGGTGGTTTACCCGCTATGTGGAGTACGGCAACTAAAATCTGTTTAGGCCCTTTTATTAGTAATATACAGGGCATGTTTTTGGCAAAGTTTCGTTCGTGTTCTATGTGTAGTAGCCGAGCTGCAAAATTATTATTTTATTTAGGTGGGGGTGGTTTACCCGCTATGTGGAGTACGGCAACTAAAATCTGTTTAGGCCCTTTTATTAGTAATATACAGGGCATGTTTTTGGCAAAGTTTCGTTCGTGTTCTATGTGTAGTAGCCGAGCTGCAAATTTATTATTTTATTTAGGCGGAGGTGGTTTACCCGCTATGTGGAGTACGGCAACTAAAATCTGTTTAGGCCCTTTTATTAGTAATATACAGGGCATGTTTTTGGCAAAGTTTCGTTCGTGTTCTATGTGTAGTAGCCGAGCTGCAAAATTATTATTTTATTTAGGTGGGGGTGGTTTACCCGCTATGTGGAGTACGGCAACTAAAATCTGTTTAGGCCCTTTTATTAGTAATATACAGGGCATGTTTTTGGCAAAGTTTCGTTCGTGTTCTATGTGTAGTAGCCGAGCTGCAAATTTATTATTTTATTTAGGCGGGGTTGGTTTACGCGCTGTGTGGAGTACGGCAACTAAATTCTGTTTGGACACTTTTATTAGTAATATACAGGGCATGTATTTAGCAAAGTTGCGTTCGTGTTCTATGTGTAGTAGCCGAGCTGCAAATTTATTATTTTATTTAGGTGGGGGTGGTTTACCCGCTATGTGGAGTACGGCAACTAAAATCTGTTTAGGCCCTTTTATTAGTAATATACAGGGCATGTTTTTGGCAAAGTTTCGTTCGTGTTCTATGTGTAGTAGCCGAGCTGCAAAATTATTATTTTATTTAGGTGGGGGTGGTTTACCCGCTATGTGGAGTACGGCAACTAAAATCTGTTTAGGCCCTTTTATTAGTAATATACAGGGCATGTTTTTGGCAAAGTTTCGTTCGTGTTCTATGTGTAGTAGCCGAGCTGCAAAATTATTATTTTATTTAGGTGGGGGTGGTTTACCCGCTATGTGGAGTACGGCAACTAAAATCTGTTTAGGCCCTTTTATTAGTAATATACAGGGCATGTTTTTGGCAAAGTTTCGTTCGTGTTCTATGTGTAGTAGCCGAGCTGCAAAATTATTATTTTATTTAGGTGGGGGTGGTTTACCCGCTATGTGGAGTACGGCAACTAAAATCTGTTTAGGCCCTTTTATTAGTAATATACAGGGCATGTTTTTGGCAAAGTTTCGTTCGTGTTCTATGTGTAGTAGCCGAGCTGCAAATTTATTATTTTATTTAGGTGGGGGTGGTTTACCCGCTATGTGGAGTACGGCAACTAAAATCTGTTTAGGCCCTTTTATTAGTAATATACAGGGCATGTTTTTGGCAAAGTTTCGTTCGTGTTCTATGTGTAGTAGCCGAGCTGCAAAATTATTATTTTATTTAGGTGGGGGTGGTTTACCCGCTATGTGGAGTACGGCAACTAAAATCTGTTTAGGCCCTTTTATTAGTAATATACAGGGCATATTTTTGGCAAAGTTTCGTTCGTGTTCTATGTGTAGTAGCCGAGCTGCAAATTTATTATTTTATTTAGGCGGAGGTGGTTTACCCGCTATGTGGAGTACGGCAACTAAAATCTGTTTAGGCCCTTTTATTAGTAATATACAGGGCATGTTTTTGGCAAAGTTTCGTTCGTGTTCTATGTGTAGTAGCCGAGCTGCAAATTTATTATTTTATTTAGGTGGGGGTGGTTTACCCGCTATGTGGAGTACGGCAACTAAAATCTGTTTAGGCCCTTTTATTAGTAATATACAGGGCATGTTTTTGGCAAAGTTTCGTTCGTGTTCTATGTGTAGTAGCCGAGCTGCAAATTTATTATTTTATTTAGGCGGAGGTGGTTTACCCGCTATGTGGAGTACGGCAACTAAAATCTGTTTAGGCCCTTTTATTAGTAATATACAGGGCATGTTTTTGGCAAAGTTTCGTTCGTGTTCTATGTGTAGTAGCCGAGCTGCAAATTTATTATTTTATTTAGGTGGGGGTGGTTTACCCGCTATGTGGAGTACGGCAACTAAAATCTGTTTAGGCCCTTTTATTAGTAATATACAGGGCATGTTTTTGGCAAAGTTTCGTTCGTGTTCTATGTGTAGTAGCCGAGCTGCAAAATTATTATTTTATTTAGGTGGGGGTGGTTTACCCGCTATGTGGAGTACGGCAACTAAAATCTGTTTAGGCCCTTTTATTAGTAATATACAGGGCATGTTTTTGGCAAAGTTTCGTTCGTGTTCTATGTGTAGTAGCCGAGCTGCAAATTTATTATTTTATTTAGGCGGAGGTGGTTTACCCGCTATGTGGAGTACGGCAACTAAAATCTGTTTAGGCCCTTTTATTAGTAATATACAGGGCATGTTTTTGGCAAAGTTTCGTTCGTGTTCTATGTGTAGTAGCCGAGCTGCAAAATTATTATTTTATTTAGGTGGGGGTGGTTTACCCGCTATGTGGAGTACGGCAACTAAAATCTGTTTAGGCCCTTTTATTAGTAATATACAGGGCATGTTTTTGGCAAAGTTTCGTTCGTGTTCTATGTGTAGTAGCCGAGCTGCAAATTTATTATTTTATTTAGGCGGGGTTGGTTTACGCGCTGTGTGGAGTACGGCAACTAAATTCTGTTTGGACACTTTTATTAGTAAAATACAGGGCATGTATTTAGCAAAGTTGCGTTCGTGTTCTATGTGTAGTAGCCGAGCTGCAAATTTATTATTTTATTTAGGTGGGGGTGGTTTACCCGCTATGTGGAGTACGGCAACTAAAATCTGTTTAGGCCCTTTTATTAGTAATATACAGGGCATGTTTTTGCCAACGTTTCGTTCGTGTTCTATGTGTAGTAGCCGAGCTGCAAAATTATTATTTTATTTAGGCGGGGGTGGTTTACCCGCTATGTGGAGTACGGCAACAAAAATCTGTGTAGGCCCTTTTATTAGTAATATACAGGGCATGTTTTTGGCAAAGTTTCGTTCGTGTTCTATGTGTAGTAGCCGAGCTGCAAAATTATTATTTTATTTAGGCGGGGGTGGTTTACCCGCTATGTGGGGTACGCCAACTAAAATTTGTTGGAACTCTTTTATTCCTCAAATAAGGCGCCTGTTTTTTGCAAACTTACGTTTTTTTATAGAATATGTGTAGTATTGTAGATGCATTTTTGTAATTTTATTTAAGCAAGGGTTGTGTGCCCGATATGTGGAGTGTGACAATTAAAATTTCTTTATGCCCTTTGAGAAGCATGCTAAAGAGTTTTGTTCACAATTTGAAGTTCTTAAGGGAGGTAAATTTTGCCAATATTCTGTTCTCGCAAGTCCTTGATTGATTTGTATGTGGTATTAGTGTCATTCTCTACAATTTTTGTATATCTATGAGCTCTTCGGTAATGTTCGTAACTTTTGGCTGCTAACTTCTGGCTGCCATCTTCACACCGGTGTCTGTCGATTACAACGAAAATTAGCCTTGCCGCTTTAAAATAATATATTCAAATTTATTAACAATTTTCCAAATCCGCCGTTAATATTTCTAACCGCAGTTCGGCTGCCATACTTGCGTTTTTGACACCTACTTGGGCAATATAAAAAGATATACTACCTTCCGAGCTTGCCGCTATGACTAGTAATTTAGGTGTTATGGGCTCTTGGTCTAATAGTGACATTTGTAAAATTAACCAATGTGTTAAATAATATGTTATTTGTGGTGTCATTTCAATAATTTCGTGTAACCTAACCTGAGCTAGAGTCAAATATATTATTATATTAATAAAAAGGGCATAACAGTATATCAATGAATCAAATGTAGGTGTTTTGAATTAATCAATAAATAAATCATATATTTTTGTTATACAAACACTACAGCATACAGGGTGAGTACCTTAAAAAAAATTTAATAAACTATTTTTGCTTTAACTGAAGGATAGATGCAAGTAATCGTTTGCACATAGCTTAGGTTTCACACTTGGCGAAAATGGGACCCAACAGATACAGAGTAAATGCTACAAAAGACACAAAAATAGGCAAAAATAAGCGTATTGCATGTAATCCAACCGCGTTGCGCAGATGCGACGCAGTTCTTCATGACAGAACGGGATCATGGGACGCGTTGGACGTGGCCTGCTGCCAAGTGCTGAAATCGCTTTCGCAGGCGCTGAGTTCGAATCCCACCGCCTGCAACGTTTTCTTATTTGCAAATTGATATAATTCGCATTACCAAGTGTTCTGTTTTATTGTTTCAATATTATTAGGAAGTTAAGATAGCGTCGTAGATTTCTTTATTATTTTGTTGTGGCTCCAGATCGACGTAAAACAACATTAGGGGTAGTTTGCTTACTCTGTGTCTGATATTAATGATATTTCGAAGCTTGTGCCCTTTTGCTTGTAGTTCTTCTTTAATTTCTGAGGTTGTATCGAGTAATGAAAATTACGAATAACTACCCTGTAAGCTCTGTCCTGCTTCATCTGGTAAGTATGATGAATTATTTTTTCATCATTCAAGTGTTTAATAAGTTTCCTGTGTGCTTCTGGAGAGATTGCATTCACTTTAACTGCAACTTTCGGTAATGCTTTACATTGATATGTTTCTTCCTCTGTGACTCTGTATAAGTTATTAATCATATCTTTAAAATTAATTACTCCATGAATAAAGATTGGAGGAGGTTTCGGAGTATTCGGAGGTTTTCCACTTTGATTTGTTTTTTCTGTAGGTTCACTTTGACTCGCATTTTCTGTAGATTCATTTGTTAAGGTTCCAAATCTGTTCGTTGTTGATATTGGAGACGGTCCAGTAATATATATTTTTTGTGGATTGCTTATCTTTCTTTTTTTAATAACTTGCCATTTATGGTTATGGATATTTTATTGCCATCGCTGTCTTCCATTATAATATCTTTGGAACCGGATAATTCCGTCGAGGTAGATGTTTCGGTAATATTTTGTTGTAGACCTGGTGGCTGTGTACTATAAGTTTGTTGTAAATTGTTGGGTGACTGGGCGTTAGCAGGAACATGGTAATTAGCTTGTGGATAATTTATTGGTACTTGCGGAATGGATTGTACGGGAAATGTTGCTTGTGGCAGCATTTGTGGCTGATATGAGGGAAACTGAACAGGTAGTGACTAATGTGTTTGGCCATACTGATTATTAATGCCGTATAGATGTGGCATTCTGTTTGATAAGGCAAAGTGCCTTAGACTTAAATATATTTAAAATTATCTATAGCGTAACTTGAAGATTATCGCTAGGCCTGGCGGCCGCACTTGATCGCACACTTTTAAACTTCACCGATATCGTAACGTCCTTCATCGTTGAAATTCAAGCGGCAACTAGCTTATCGTTGAAGAGAATATCGTAGGTAAAAGGGAAAGAGGAAGAAAAAAGCTGTCATGACTACGCAATGTAGAACAATGGACCGTACTGCGTAAGGCGGAAGGTCTGGTAGAAGAAGATGCCTCTCCGTTTTTTTTATAGTCGACTATTATGATGGAAACTGAAAAAATACACCAGCAGGTTTTTGGATATAGCAGGTCTTTAGAGTGAGTATGATCATTAAGCAATAATAATTGTAAGTTCATTTTCAGATATCTTTTGTTAAGTCTGCACTTGATTATGGTACATAGAAGTTGGAAAAGAACGTTGCGCCAATTTACACCAGAAGTAAGTATTCTAAAAGCGCTCCGCTTCTGTGAGCTAATAATGTCTTATTGCTTTAGGATATTTGTTTGGATTGTTGGACATGCCAATGTTTAGTGTTTTCTAATTGATGGAGCTTATGTATCGACAAACTTTCTAGATTTGGATTTATGAGCTTGGATTCCTAGATTTTCCAGTTTCTACGTTCGGGATTTTTGGATTTTGTAGTCTGTCTGGAGTTGTGTTTCTAGATGGTGATTTGAGATTTGTTTTCGTAGAACGCTAAATACTACAAATAAAACACAACCTTGCCTTCATTTAAGTAAATACTTTACAATATTATTACGTAATTTATATTATTTACTTACATGTATTGAAAAAAAATTCCACTTTATTTGCGCCGCATTTATATTTTGTCCTTGCTGTAACAAGTTAGAGCTTATCGAAAAACCTGCGTCCGATAAGTATAATTTTGAGATTGCCCCTTTATTCTAGGTTACCAGCACCATATTACCAGGAATCTTCCAACTTAGATCAGCGAGTTGTTTACAATTAAGTTGGTGGCGCCCGTATTTGGTTCTGATTATTTTAATGTTATGCCATTCTCTCCTCCGGAGTAGCTTAGCCGCCCGCTTGAACGCTATTGCACGCGGAACTGTTTTGGGTATGCACAGATCCTTATCGAGCTTATTTCAAGTGTAGTAAGTAGGGATGGGCGCGTGACGTGAAAACAGTCGTGTCACGTCGTGTCACGGCGTGTCACGTCGTGAACGTGACTAATATTTGAAAATCGTGACGTGAACGTGAGTGAACGTGAGTGAAAATGTCCAAGGCGTGATTCACGTTTCACGTTAATTTCACGTTAAATATTTAGTAACAAATAAAAAACTGCAGGGTGCAGCAACTTTTAAATTCATTAAATCACAAATTGTGCCAAACAAGTTACATTATGTGGCTTTGTTTTTGGATCCTAATTATAAATCCTTAAAGTTCATACCTTCACATAAAAGAGAAGATTATAATGCAAATAAAACTATAGATGATAATGATGAAATACATAGCAAACGACTCAAAACTGGTACATCAGCATCAGAACCTTATCTTTCTACACTTAGAGATAGCTTTGACTATGACACATGTAATTAGGATGATGTCGAAACAGAACTAAATTAGTATGTTAAATTAAAATTCGGAAATGTAGATGACATTTTAGGATTTTGGAAAAACAGTGTAAATACGCCACTGTTCAAAAACTTGAGAAATTTTAAACATACCGGCAAGTTCCGCTACAAGCGAAAGAGTATTTTCTACAACAGGGCGAATTTTAGAAGAGCGCAGAATTCGACTTAACGCTGAAAATGTTGATTACATATTATTTTTAAATCAACATTTTAATGTGTAGATGTGTAAATGAACTTATTATTCTAATAAAAGTAATGGTTTGTTTTTATACTCGGCTAACTCTGAAAATGTTAATTACGTTTTATTATTAAATCAAAAGTGTATTGTGTAGATGAACCTATTTTTAGAAAAGTACCTAATGTTTTGTTTTGTATACTCGACTTAACATGTTGATTACGTTTTATTTTTAAACCAATTTATTGTGTAGTTGTGTAGATGAACTTATTACTCTAATAAAAGTAATGTTTTTTTTGTATACTCGCCTTAACGCTGAAAATGTTGATCCTTGTACGTAATAGTATTTTTTGCACTCATGATTTCAAAATTCATATTTCCCGGTCATTCCCGATGCGCCGAAAATGACTTTTCCCGCACCGGGGTGTTTTTTACTTTCCCACAAAAACTATGGCAATTGTGTGTTCCAGGGGCGCTGTAAACGTCAACAAAAGCTAACAGATGCTAGGACACGTATAAAAATTTAGTAATTTGTGCTGCCAACTCAGTAAAGTTGTAAAACACTAAATAATATATTTTTAACTTTTTTAAATATTTTGAGTTATTCGTTACAAAAAACATTGTACCTACCTCTTTCGGGAAGAATTTTCCCGAATTCGCACTACATGCAGCACTCCCTTCGGTCGTGCTGCAAACAAAGTGCTCATTCGGGAAAATTAACTTCCCGAACTTGTTAGGTAAATAACTATTACAGTAGAAGTCCGTTAGGATAGCCTTTACTGCCGAGCCAGAGAATTTGTGAGACGAGCTCGAAGAGCGAGTCGAATAATACTGGCGAGGCAGTAAAGGCCCTAACGGACGTGTATTGTACAATAGTTTTTGTAATACCTACATACAATTCGGTCATATCTATATTTTTCTAATTTATTTTCATCAAAACGCTAGGTTTGTGTAATGACGTTTTAGAATGATTGAGAGTGCGTAGAACGTTGCAACTGTTGTTTATAAATGTCAGTTATTTCCAATTTCGTGTATGGTTGTAAGCAGTTTTAAGTTGTAACCAGCTCGTAACTTACGACATCTGTAGAAAATGATGAAGATATTCCTAAAGACGTTAAGATTCTGAATGAGCAAGTTATTTTAGCGTATGTTCAGGAGTTATAGCAGTCTTTTGCGCCTTCTTCTATGTGGAGTTAAAGGCTTGCTTACTGCTGGATTTGTGTGACAAACGTCACTTTGACGTTTGGCAAACAATTTAGCAGGCCGTGGTCTTTACGGACACTTTTTACGGCCGGGCCGTAAAGAGGTTGCTTACGCAGTAGTAAACAGTCCTTAAAGAAATATTTAACAAGTAGGTATTACAAAAAAGTACTCTCAAACCTACGAATTAAAAGTGTTGCCTAGCAACATATACCTTCTGTACTCATACCAATAAGGGAAACGTCAATTCCAATGACAGCTTTTGGTATTAAAAGTAATGTCTTTGAAGACAGCTGCAAGAAATATATTTGCGAGAAATCAGTATTTATCCCTTGTCGAAGTTATTGTAGTCAATTTTAATTTTTTTCTTTTTATGTCAACTATTCTGATTGCAACATATCACGTAAATTATGTCAGGTGCAAAACATAATTTTAGTTCTCTTTAGGGTTTTTTCATTGGTTTTAAATTTGAACATTCTGTTCTATCTGAATTTAAATTTTGAAATAAAAGCTGCGTGTCACGTCGTGAGTGGCGTGTCACGCCGTGAACGTGAGTGAACGTGAGCGTGAACGTGCGTGAACGTGACTGTTTAAAGCAAGCGTGAAACGTGCGTGACGTGAGCGAAAATTCACTCACGCGCCCATCTCTAGTAGTAAGATTATCGTTAATTTATTCTATTGCTATTGCATATTAGAGCATTCAGAAGAGGCATAGTTACATGAACAGAATATAATGTAATGGTTGTTAGTTTCAAATGAGCAGAACCCAATGAAGCATCTACAATGATTAAGTTTCTCTTTGGATTACAATTTTAGTTATATGTTCTGCACAACATGATATCCCTCACTTTTCTCATATGATTTGCTAGTTCTTGGCACTTCAAGCATATCTACAATGATTCACTGTTTCGACCTACAATTAAGTTGGATGAAAGTCTAAATCTGTGATTTACATTATTTTCATGCTCGATAATTCTAGTGTAATATATTGTAACCTATTTTTAAGTCTCAACTGATATTAGTATTAATGTCGTCGATAATGGAATACTGATGAATAAGCGACGAGTAAAACAAAATGCGATTCTTTACCTTGACATCAAACTAACCAGTCACGGAAAATAAATTAATTCTTTTTCTTATATATGTCATTAGATAACATGGTAGGATTATTCTGAGCTCTTCGTTCAACTGCTTCTTTTACTTGAGTGGGTAAAATATAAATAGTTAAATGACCTATGTCTAATTCCTTCACCAATTTACCTTGCTTTAAACAATAATAACACTGAATTTGCATTGGCATATTTAAAGCTAAGGTAAGCATTACGCAATATTTTAACTTGTTCTGAACATGTTTAACGAAAACTTTAATGTAGAATAAAATGTGTAAATACGTAAATAACGTAGATGCAAATTCAGTCAATATGATATGCATGTCACGGCAGATAACATAAAAACAGTACACGCGATCGTTTAGAATTTAATGGGTTAATTCTAGACGTAATGCATATCTGTTGCCATCTGTTCTAGTGAAATTAGTGAATATCAAACGAATATCTACGAATTTACCAAGGACTGTTTTTAAACATCTTATGCTATCATCATTAATCAGCTGGCAGCGAACTCCCATTCATATTACGAAGTATCGATCTTTGACTTTAGGGCATCTTCAATTTGTTATCGTTAGCAAATGGTGCTTGATATCTTTTCAGTAAACACCATTGGTTAGGAAAATTTAACTCTTCACGATCTTGCAGTTATACAATTTTTGCATTTAATAATTAGTCATTTAGCAAAATGAACTAATGTTACCTTAAAAATTTAGAACTTAAATTCGTTCTATTAGAAGATGAATTCATATACAGACGCAGAGAACGAGATTTACTGACAATTAGTTATAAAAATCTAAATATGGACGTTCGTGAAATTTTTTTATGTTCATACATTTTTAATATTTTGATTAAAAATGGAGACCTAATAAATGTGTCGGTTGAAGCTCATGCCAACCTGACTAAATGTGCCTATTGCAACATTTTAAATGTAATGTATTTTCCTAAAATTATATCCAATAGTCAAATAAATGTCTCCATTTAACTCCATTTAACGTAAATTTTTTCGGGGCTGAAATTTATTTCATTCCTTGGTATATGTAATTGTTAAATAAATATCATTATATGAATTTATAAATATTAATTTGCGCAGTAATAAAATTAATTTACAACTTTCGCAAAATATACACAGACTGATCACTATCTTCATACATTAATATTTATTTCACCATCATCGAGAGCAAAACGGAGCATCGTTAGGAAAAAACTATAAGAAACCGTAAAGAGCAATAATGCTTCAGACAAATAAAGTCTACTATAGACGACATTTTCATTATAAAGCAATTAAAAAAAATCTGGTGTGACACACACACAACTTTCTTTTACAGTGATCTTATAATTAGTCAAAAATGTTATTTTTAATTTTTAAGCATTTGTCAAAAACTTTCAAAAATTACAAATTTTACAGAAACCATACAAAATAAAGCATTAGTTCAAGTTCTCTAAAATTTTAAACTTAATTCAATAATGTGATAATATACGGGGTGTTCTATTTAAACTAGAAGTTAAAAAAAATATGAAAAACAAAAGAAACCCATTTTAGAGGTATTCCAACTTGAAAATCACCTGTCTCACATCAATACACATTAAAAGTGTAATAAAAATGTAAAGTTTGAAAAAAATCGTTACAGCCGTTTTGGAAAAATCTAAAAAATTTAAAAATCACAAGAGTATCCACCATTATTAAAAATAGGAGACAGATCAACTATAAAGAGTATTAGGTAAGTTCTGGGTTTATTTTTTTAGAATGGTGTTTCATAAAAAATAAACAGTATTATTCAATTTATTGAAAGGTAACATTACGTTTCGCAAAATTTAAGCTGATTCATTAGACATATAAATAAAAACAAACAAGTTGTACATGAGTGAGATGGATCTGTAATTAAACAAAAAATGCAAAGTAGAATGGTGAAACCGCATTTAAGAATCATAACACCCTCCAAAAAATTTAAAAGATAAAATCAATTTAAATCAAAAATCACACATAGTATACCAAGTTCAATGCAATAATTGTGATGCCACATATATTGATCAAACTAAACAATACTTAAACCTCAAAAACAGGATGACACAACATGGACAGTCCATTAAAACCAAATTAGCTTCACCCAATAAATTAAACAATGCTCTCTCAGATCACGCAATTGAACAATTTCACAGTTTTAATCTTGACAAACCCAAAATGCTCCATTCTGAGTCAAATTTAAAAAAAACGGCTACTTTTTAAATGCATTGAAATTAAAAAATCAAATATCCACGCAAGATAACCCACAATACTTCAATCTTCTCATTGGAAATTAATAAAACACAAGGATTCCGTCCACTGTCCAATACCAACATATCCAAAACTGATTTCAACTACATTACGTTCAACTAAACCACACGTCTTCCAAATGTTACCTAAAATATAACGTATAACTTCAAACAAAATATTGTGGAGCTATAAACGTCACTTAATAATATGTTAATTATCTCAACCTCTGTTATTTTAGTCGTTATAAATCAATAATTGGTTAATATAAATTTAAAAAAAAAATTCAGGTACATTAATATTTAAATATGTGTTCACTGAGTCCAAAACGCAAGAGGAAGTGTTCATATTTACTGCTTACACCAATTTTTCAACTGCATTTTTTGTTTTATTCTTTTCAGATGAATCATAAATCAAATTTTCAAAAATATGTATAAGCAACAAACAACAACCATCAAAATCTTTCAAGGAAATTTTACTTAAAATTTTTATAATGTATTACAAGATTCTGACTTTTAAACAGGTAAATATTTGCATTTTTTAATTAGTTACAGATTCATCTCACTCATGTACAACTTGTTTGTTTTTGTTCTCTGCATGTTTGTTTTTTATGTATATGTCTGATGAAGCAGATTTAAATACTGCGAAACGTAACGTTACCTCTCAATACATTTTTAATGAAATTTTGTATCGACTAATACTGTTTATGTTTTATGAAACACTGTTCTAAAAAAATATACCCAGTAACTTACCTAATACTCTTTATAGCTGATCTTTATCATATTTTTAATAATTTATAACTACACAGCTGTTATCAAAATTTAATAGTATATTATTATACGAGCATATAATGGATGCTATTATTACACGAAGATGGCTTTTAAATAACGAGCGAGCGAAGCGAGCGAGTTCTTTAAGCCATCTGAGTGTACTAATAATAGCTATTATATGCGAGTGAAATACGCTATTTTATTTACAACTACTTTATTTACATTCATTCCAGAAAATTTTTGTATGCGATATCATAAGTTTTCTTCGACTTTTCTGGGAGTAAATTTTGTGTAGCTTGTTTGCCGGTTTGGCGTACTTCAGGGGGAATACAGCACTATTGTCGCTACCGTTTTCCATTTTAGGTTTGGGACGAAAGAAGTGTAAATTATTATTTTCAAACTGACAGACTGATAACTGTCAACTCGAAAAAGCAGTTTATGGCCTGTTTGATTATATGCACATAAATCCGTATTAGCGATGTAATTATGGTGGTATCCATGCATTTATGGCGGTATCGATGTAATTATGAAATGTAAACAACAGGCATTGTGATTTTAGTTAATAATATACCTATATCATAATTGACAAATAATCGCAAAATAACAACGGTATTGTTTAACAGTTGTAAATAAAATAAATAAACACCATACTTCCGGTGACACGATTTTTTTTCAAAAGCTTGCTGTTGCATCTAGATAGTACACAAAACTTATACAGGGTGTCCCAAAAATAATAGGACACCGATTAGTCATAGATTCCTTACGTTATAATAAATCGATTAAACCCAATATAGCTTAGTACAAAGTCTCTTCAATAAGAAGTTATAGGGCCTTGAAGTTCATTTTTTCTTTGTTATTTTTTTGTTAATTTTTACAAATGTAAAGATATCGATTTGAATTTTGGTATACGTATTTACCATTATGTGCAGTAGCACTAATTTTTTTTTTTTTCATAAATTATACTTGACTGCAAGAGACACTTTACTTATCTTTCAACCTTTTTTTAGCTCTAACTTCTTTATCTGTAACTTTTTTGAAATTTGAGGGTATTATCTGAAAGCGAATTAAAAAGCACAAAAATAATGTACTCTTGGTTCTTAAGCCTAAAAGCAACCGTTTACCTTAAAATGACCATCAAAAGTCTTTGGTTGTGATTAAGACGTGCAATTATCAAGTAGCCATGATCACAAAAACAATGGTCATCTAGTAAACAACAATGATAAATCAATTAATGACATAAGAATTTGTTCTTTTATGTTTAAGAAAATGCCGCTACATAATGAATTCTCCAATGCCAAAAAGTTCGTTACGTCGCATTTTCGTAAACACAAAACACAAAAACTGATCACCAACGTCCTTAATTGATTTCTTGTTGTTGTTTACTAGATTACAATCATTACTGATAGTTTTTGTGATCATGGCTACTTGATAATTGCACGTCTTAATGACAACCAAAAACCTTTGATAGGAATTTTAAGGTGAACGGTTGCTCTTACGCTTATGAACTAAGAGGACATTATTTTTGTGTATTTTAATTTTCTGTCAGATAATAACCTAAAATTTCAAAAACTATTACAGATAACAAAGTTAGAGCAAAACAGTTTAGAAATATAGGTAAAGTGCCCCTTACAGTCAAGTCGAGTTTATGAAATTTTTCGAATTAGTGCAGTACATAATACTTAATATGTTTACCAAAATTTAAACCGATATCTCTACATTTGTAGAAATTAACAAAAAAAATAAGAAAGAAGAAAATTACCTTCAAGGCCCTATAACTTCTTACTGAGGGACTTTATACTAAGGTATATTGGGTTTAATCGATTTAGTATCACGTAAGGAATATATCACTAATCGGTGTCACATTCTTTTTGGGACACCCTGTATATGAAGTTTCAACGCCATAACCCTTTTCGTTTTTCATATATTCTGGTCACAGACAAACAAACAGACAAACAGACAGACAGACAAACCGACAGACAAACCAATGAACAAAAACATGTTTTTGGGTTCAGGAGACTCTGAAACGTGAAGATCTGTTGAAAACTCAATTTCTAATTTTTGGGGTAAATCCAATATTTCCTTTATTATAAAAGGAAGTAAAGGCTTTGGACAGAGTACAGATTTTGAAAGAAAATGGAATATGAAATTATATAATACAAATGATAAGAGAGTTAAATACAGAAAACACGTCAAATATTAAAGTGGACAAGGACCTCTCGGTAACAAATGACGTTCGACAGCCTAAGTCCATTCCTTTTCAAGCGTATAATGAACAACATAATCATAGATGTTAAAAATGTTGCTAAAGAGTATCAGATGGGTCTGGAAGAAATAAAAATACTAGCTTATGTTGACGACGCTGTGATCATGTCCGAGACAGAAAACGACCTACAGACATTGCTGTATCAATTCAATCAAATTGCCGAAAAGTACAATATGGAAATAAACGTAAGCAAAACCAAAAGCCTTACGATTTTTAAAGAATCACTGACAATTAAACTTGTAATTGTTGACACACCCATAAAGCAAGTAATAAAATGTACATATCTGAGTGTTTAAATATCAAGTAGCGGTGATCTATACTCGGATGTACTAAAACAAACTAACAAAGCAGCATCAATATCGCACATCTGGGTCAACAAAAACATTACTACAGACACTAAAACAAGAATATATAAAGCGTGTATACGACTACTAATAATATATGCTCTTGAAAAAATCTGATACTAGAAGAACAACACGCATAAATGGGGCTGAGGAAGAAAACGACAGTGGCAATAACATGTACAAAGAATGAACAAATACCGCATTGCAAAGATATGCACGAATGAACTGACACGCGGGTACAGACTTGCAGTAAGACCACCAAACCATTGGCGAGATAGCTTCTTCATCTCAGAAGCCTGGTTAACCATAATAAACAGGTCGTAGACCTATACAAAGAAGGAGAAGAAAAAGAAATAACTGAACATTTTCCAGCCAGCAAACGTTTAAAGATTGACAATACTGAATTATCATCCGTCATGGTCGTAGTTGGGGATGGTTCTGAAATGTTTGTTTGAGACCAGTCAATTAAGTTTTTATAGTTTTCGACTTATAATTAACTTTGAGGTTTTAAAAATTCTGACAGTTTGGGATTGTGTTATATTCTTTTAAGAGCTAACTCTGTTATCTTTCATCTGTAATCATCGAAAGTAAGATATTTCCAGGATACCCAAGGTATACATTAACTTTATAAACAACTGCTTTGACGTGGTCTGGAAATTGTCTAGACAGACGTATTGCGACGCATGCAAAATGGAGCTCGCCATGTGCAGGACGTTATATGCCTGTCTAGACAATTTCCAAATAACGCCAAAGTAATTGTCTACAAAGTTTTAGAAGGTAATCTATCCTTTGGGTATACTGAAAATATCTAATTTCGATGATCACAGGCGAAAGGCAACACGTCAGAAAGTTAGCGCTCAAAACAATACAACACAATCCCAAAGTATAGGAATTTTTAAAACACCAAAGTTAAATTACCAAGCTCAAGACTATACAGACTTAATTGACTGGATTCTGATGTGGTAGTTCATTTCTCTCAATGGATGTAATATGTAGGTTTAGAGAATAGAAAAACACTATCTCACCCCTACAAATGTATTAAAGAAATTCTGGTTTGCTTCAGAGAGCTCCTCATGGAGCGAAACATGTCGCAACCTGTATAGAATTGCTTTCATAATTTTATACGGGAGGGGTAGTGTTTTTCTATTGCTTAAAATTTAGTTGACTGGTCTCAAACAAACATTTTAGAGATACCTTTAACGATGACCAAGACTGAAGATGACTTAATAAAAACCCTTCAAACTATAGAAAAACTAACTCGAAAAGTTTCCATGCCACTGTGGAACGGGTGTACCGTACCCTTAAACGAGGGGTAGACACCACCCTAGCTAGCTCTAACTCTCGGCAGAATAATGGTGTGAGTAAGGACTAGGCAGCGATGCATAGGGTTAAAAATAAACTTCATAAATTAACAAATTTTGAGCGTGTGTCGCTAAACACAACATAAAAACAAATCAAGCTACCAAAGCAAATCACCACCTACCTTGTAAGTTCAACCTAAATCTAAAATCGAATACTAGCAGGTTCATGAGGGATCGTATTACCATACAAAGAAAATATAAACCAGCAACAGTTAACAGAATTTAATATCATCAACAGTGTTGCAATTAACATCATAATTAAAGCTGGAAGCTCAATAAGGTCCAGAATTGTAAAGTAACAAAAAAATGGGTTAGAGTCACTCAAATCATAGCACACAAATATGAATTATTAAAATTCACGACACATTGTATACAACAGATTAAACTTTTCGAACGCTGATAAAGAAGCGCTCGAATCCAGGCTTGAAAACTTTTAAAATGAAAATTACAATAAGCCAAGGGTCCAAGGACGCTTGTGGAACTCAGTATTAGGTACATACAAAATTTCAGCCACCCTAACTGATGAAACTCTAACGCTTCAAGCGTTACAAACAAGTAGAACTGTTTATTTTTAGGCAATAGTCCTTTACCTATAAATTTAAGAAGCAAGCTGAAAATCAATTCATATACTCACGAAACGTCGTTGGAAGTTTATGATTGCAATCTTAGGGAGGGTCTCACCAGCCTCTGCATGGAAATGTTAAATTGGGGCCCTGGCGCAGATACAGGCTGCCGCTCTAGCCGAAGGAAAGTCAAGCCGTCGCCAAAACTGCTCGCAACTAAGTCACACGTTGCAAAATCAGTTTGCTACGATGAATCCGGCAACAGGCTCAGATCGCTAGGAACCTGCAATCCTTATGAGCTTTATGCCTTGGAGCTGGTGGCTTATAGTAAGGGCATGAAAGCAGACCACAGCTGGAAATTGGCCTGAACGTGCTTGAAGAAACACCGCTGTGCCTACTTCAATTGTTACAGAAACTTGAGGCTTTCATAGCCTTCTAGTTAAAACTATGCCAAACCCCGGAGGTGACTTTTAAATAAATTGCTTTGAGCCTAGCCTTCCTTCGCCACGACTCGCTATCGAAAGGAAGACATCGCCGAGAAATTCTTCGCAGGTGTCAATCTAGAAAGTCGAGCGTTCCTTCGGCCAAATCTAAATCACGCCCGGGAAAATTATATTCGAAAACAAACTGCCTCGAATATCGTAACGCAAAATGAAATGGTGCGTTGCAGGGGCAGTTAAACTTGTTATAGAGGCATCAAAAACTGTTTGAGTTTACGACGATTACATAAAAGCCAAATTTGAGGCCAGGAGCAAATTACCCAGTTGCGAAAATAAGGCTGAGTATTATAAAGCAAAAAACAATCAGTGAGTTTTTCTGAAAAGGAAAGACTGTGGTTGCGTGGAAATCAACAAGCGGCCACCTCCCCGTGATGAGTTCTGGGTTAATTTGAAACCTTAAATTACTTTTTTTTTAATTACAAGGTCAATTTTCATCTTCGGGTTAGAATTAAGCGAAGAGCCGCATATGAAGGAAGCTGGTATGTCTTCTAGCATAGCAAGAATTTTGAGGCTAAGGGGCTCGGTTAAAATTCCAAGTATGCCGTCCAGTTTTTACTTCCTTGCCTCAAAGACGAAAAAAGTATCGTAATCGCGAAAAAAATACTTTCCGAGATTTCTTCAGATTTTCACGTTTCAGATTACGAAAAACAAATGTTATAAATTTTTCCCGTCTCTCTATTTGTCTCTCTGTCTGTCTGTTGGCGGTATAACTCAAACAATTTTTTAGAAGTAGACGATATTTTGCATGCAAATTATGTCCACCTGGCATAAACCTGAGAAAATTTCAGAGAAATAAATACAGGGTGAGCACCTTAAAAAGTAAGTTGTGTTTATTTTTGCTTTAACTGAGAAAGAGATAAAAGTAATAATTGGCACATAGCTTAGGCTTTATTATTGACGAAAATGAGACCTAACATTATCAGGGTAAATATCACAAATAGGACAGAATAGTATGGTGTCCTTATAACGCAGCAGAAACTCGTATAATTCGAGTACAGTCGTGTCTCAGTTATTGAAACGACTGCAAGCGGCAGACCCCGAGCGGCGGTGTAGACTCGAAATATTCGCCTGGGAGCTCGGAGTTCGAATACCAGCCGACTACATTTTTTTAACAATTGATGTAATTCGAACGAAGGAAGTACCATATAAACCTGTGTTATATAGAGCACTTATATTAATTTAGAAACTACTCCGAGCGTCTTTTATTATCTAAAAAATCACCCTTTTAGGGATGCAGGGGGGGCGGCTGAATTTTATTTGATGCAACCCGACTTTTTTGTATAATTTTCTACATCGGTAAGACTTTCTTTCACTACCCCCAAACTTAAAAAAATGGCCATTTTTAACCCATAAGGATCAGCTAACTAATAACACTAAAAACGCGTATATTGAATCTTATTTGATCAACAATAAACATATGACTATTCGTATCTCACATTTTCTGTCGAAAAATATCACTTTATCGTCGGTCTAGGACGTTTAGGCGCGATTCTTTAGGCGCGCATCTTTAGGCGCGCACTTTTAGGCTCGAGCGCTTTAGACGCGGACGCTATTAAGCGCCTGGACTTTTAGGCGCCGCCACTTTAGGCGCGGGGACAGTTAGGCGCCACATGAAAGAAATTCACATTATTCTTGATTTCAAAATTTTTTGTTGGGTAATTATTACAGTAATTAATGTTGAAGAAAAATTAAAACCTTCATAAACAATATGTATTTGGCGCTTTTACGAGCCTTCTTCAGTGTTAAAGTTTTACAAATTTACATATTTAATTTACATTGTATAGATTATGAAAAATGAATTATTTACATTTTGTATATGGGTAGTTTAACATGTTGTAATTATACACACCATATAATTTCACTACGTTAAACTATCCATACACAAAAAGTAAATAACTAATTGTTCATAATCGATAAAATGTAAATTCAATATGTAAATTTGTACAACTTTACACTGAACACTGAACACACTGAAGAAGGATCGTAAAAAGCTGAATATATTGAGATGGTATTTAGCCCTTAAAAAACAACTCTGATAGCATGAGAATAAGTTGAATACCAAGTCATAGAAGCACAGAGTCGTTATGACTCACAAATCTGTATAATTGTACCTAATGTGTCAATTTAAAATGAAATGGAGAAGTTGAGCCATTATCTGTCATTAGAATAAAGTCAATAAGGCTAGAATCAAATGAAACTTGACTGTCATAGGGTTGCAGGTCTTAAAGCTTTTTAATAAGACTATGGCATTATTTCAAATATGCAATTGAAATATTCTTACAGAGGTCAGATTTAAATGCGTGTATAGCAATATTTAAAGTAATAATAAATAGTAAATGATTTCTTTGAGCGAGTTAAAAAAGAGGTAATCAAACAGAAAGCTTATCAAAGAAAGTGTAATGAGCACAAAAATCAGGTATAAAAGAGAATTACAAGATAAAAATGGGTAAATAAAATTGGAAAATTTGGCTGGATTATGAACAGTGTTTTGATCAGCAAGTACGAGTGAAAATGGACATTACATTGATCTTCAAGTAGCTAATGAGGATACAACAGGGTCAACGAACCGTTCGAGTTGGTCGCATTAGATTATCTAGGAAATTTAGTACCGGGTCAATTTGGATACAAACATATTTTAATCATAGTCGATGTCTTCTCAAAATACATCAAGCTTTATCCAGCAAAGTACAGTAATACCGAACATGTTATCAAATCCATCGAAAAGTACCAACAAGAAGTAAGGACTCCGAGAAAAGTGTTAGCAGATAACGCAAGTTACTTTAAAAATGCAAGATTAATCAATAACTTAGAACAAAAGGGAATTAAAATCTATTTCTGTAGCATAAGGCACCCACAGTCGAATATCGCTGAAAGATACATTAAAGAAGTGATAAAATATCTTAAAATAATGACCCATGAGCATCATAATAGATGGGTTCAGTACTTGCCAAAAGTAGAAGATTTCGTTAATAACGTGCCAAATATCACAACAGAAATAAGCCCAATTACGTTATGCAAAAGTATTACACCTGCGAGACCATGGAGGCCAGAAGAAGATGACGAACAGATCGGGAACGAGTATCTACAATACAAAGGCAGAATAATTGAGATCAGTGAACGAAATAAAGATATTATAAACCAAGAAACCGGACAAGCAACGAAATATTGTCATAAGCTCATTGTGGACGAAGCAAAAGGATTTAATTCAAAGTCATATCCGATACCATTTGCTCAGCGCGAAAAGGTTAGACATGAGGTACAGCAAATGTTAGAAAATGGAGTAATTGAACGCTCGAAAACAAATTTTGTGAATCCAATGGTGGTGGTGAAAAAAGGTGATGGTAGTTTAAGGTTATGTCTTGATGCGCGAAGGATAAATCAAATTACTAAACCCCAATATGAAAGTCCGCAGACAATTAATGTTTTGTTGAGTCAAATTTGTGATAAAAAGGTTCTAACAAAATTAGATTTGAAAAACTCATTTTGGTTAATACCATTACACGAGGACTTGCGAAAATATACGGGTTTTTGCATAGAGGGGGAAATTTTTCAATTTAAGGTGGTCCCGTTCGGTTTGACGACTTCATGTGCAGCATTAGTACGAGCTATGCAATAAATCTTAAATAAATTTGATAACTTTTGCGTACATTACGTGGACGACATATTGGTATTTTCAGAAGATGTGGAGCAACATCTGAAACATTTAGAATTAATAATAAGCACTTTGAACGAAGACGGTTTGAAGTTAAATTTGGCTAAGTGCCAATTCATGAAAACTAACGTGGCGTAGTTAGGCTATGAAATTAGCAAGAATGGGGTCACAATCAGCGAGGCAAGAATTGAAGAGATAAAGAATTTGCCCCGTCCTAAAAATCTAAAAATGCTAAGAGGTTTACTTGGGCTATTGAACTATTACAAAAAGTTTATAGTAAACTATTCCGATTTAACGTTACCATTGGTGGAATTGCTGAGAAAAAATACAAAATGGGATTGGAATGAAGAAAGGGAAAAGGCATTCAACAATTTAAAACAGAAATTTCATGAAGGATTGCTTCTCAAATATCCTAATTTTAAAGAAGATTTCATATTAAGAACGGACGCTTCAGACATGGCAATAGCAGCAGAACTGATACAGGTGTAAGAAGGAGCCGAAGTCCCTATCTGTTTTATCTCAAGAATATTGAAGGGCTATGAAACAAGGTATACAATCGCTGAGAAGGAGATGTTGGCTATCATATTCGCAATCAATAAGTTAAAATTCTATTTGACAGGAAATAAATTTTATATTGAAACTGATAATGCAGCAATATCGTTTATGAAAAATAAAACGTTCCATAATGATAGATTGTACAGGTGGGCGTTGTATTTGCATCAATTCGACTTTGAGATCAGGCATAGGCCAGGAAATTTGAACGTGGTAGCTGATTTCTTAAGTAGGAAGACGCAGCGAAGAATAAGAAACAAAAACAACTCATCGTGGGAATATAGAATATTTATCAACATGGGAGGTTTTCAAAAGAAGAGTTATTAGCGAAACAAGAAAATTTGGAATGGCAGCAAATACGGAATTTAGTACAAGAGAGTCCGAACCAAGAATACAAAGGTTTCAAAATTGTAGAAGGATTATTGGTAAAATTGTTAAGTGATAAAGAGCTGATAGTTTTGTGTAGAGACGACGTAATCAACGTAGTAAAAGAAATTCACCAAACTTATGGTCATTGTGGAGGAAGAAAGACATGGCAGATATTCCGAGAATGTTTTTATACGAAAAACGATTTAAAGTTCATCAAACATTTTACGAATTGCTGTAAAATATGTCAATTAGCTAAGGAAAAGAACCATACTAATCAAAACATCATAAAAAGTATCAGTGGTCACCCGAACGTGGGGCGATTTTAAAATTACTAGGCGCTCGATACGTTGAAAATAGTAGGTAAATTGATAGGATTGGTGTTAGGGAGATTTTTTTTGAAAGGCACTTTGTTTGTATTTGGAAATTTCGCACAATGACTCGAAGACAGCAAAATAAGAGTGAAGAAGAAGATCAACAAGCTGAAGAGGTCACGGAGACTCAACAGCCACCAACACAAATAGAAACACAAGGCGATCAGCCTGAAGTACAACGGCTCCAAACCGAGAAACAAACATTTGAGTTAAGTAGTATTATGGAAGCAATAGAACACATGAGAAAAGAAGCCGAGGAAAGGGATAAGAAATTAGCAAAAGAAGCCGAGGAACGAGAAAGAAAACTACAGGAGACTATCACGAGTACCGTGCAAGAACAAAGAAAAGAAGCCGAGGAAAGGGATAAGAAATTAGCAAAAGAAGCCGAGGAACGAGAAAGAAAACTACTCACACAGACTGCGAAAAATGTGCAAGAAATGAAAGAAGCAATCAGAAGCGATGCAGAAGAGAGAGAAAGAAGGGCATACGATCACACCAAGTTTACGGTAGAGGGTTTGAAAGATACAATAATTAGAATGCAGGAGAAAAATAAGAAAGAGGTACAAATTAGGATTGACGGCCTGGAAAATAAATTAGAAGAATTCAAGGAAACAAGTAAAAACGAAATACGACAAGAGGTGTTACAGGTTGTCGAGGACAGGTTAAACACGAAAGGTGAAGAAATAGAAAGCAAAATGGAAAGGCTTCAAATAACAACACAAGGGCGAATAATGCAATGTCAGGAGGAATTAGAACAGGGGAGTGAGCAACTAGAAAAGAAAGCAGAGGGCGAATTTAATAGAGCACGCCAGGAAAGAAATAAAAATGCAATCCGGATAGAAATGGTAGATAGCAGACTCACGAGGGAGCTACAGGGCGTAAGCGAGAAGATGGAACTAGTACAAGGGTATCCTGCTAGCGTTGCACCTCCTAGTTTTAGCGCAGAGTTTGTGCCAAGGTTTGAAGGCAGATACGGGGAGCTCCTGATGATATTTTTGAGTAAATTAGATGACATTATTAGAACGGTAACGACAGAGTGCAGAAAATTGCAAATAATCAACATGGCGTTGAGGGGAAATGCGGAAGTGTGGCACAGTATAATTAAATCGAAATATTCGACGTACGAAAAATTCAAACAGCTGTTCGTTGAGCAATACTGGAGTAGCTCACACCAAGCGCAAGTGAGAACTGAACTGACGACAGGACGATACATCGATAAGGGCGGTTCAAGAGAAATGTATGTCATGAATCGTTTCAACAAAGCACAGTATTTAACACCGAGGCTGGCAGAAGAAGAAATCGTGCAACACCTCTCCAGACACCTTGAAGCGGAGATCACAAGAGCAGTGGCCGTGCAAAATGTGAAAACCCTACGTGACCTATTAGAAATAGTGCGAAACTATGACTTGGCGATTTTCAATGAACGAAGCGAGACGAGAGCAAATGAACGTCAAAATTATAGTAATAAAAGAAAATTGGATGATAATTTAGATAGCAAGTTTAGGCCAAACAATAATTATTATAATCGCAACAATTATAACCAACTAGATAGAAGAAATCAGGGGAATTTTAATTATAATAGGAACAATAATCAGAACAGAGGGTTTGATAATAACTGGGGATATCAGAATCGAAGTAACGCTAATAGGGGGGAATACAACCGGAGAAATTACAATGACCTGATTGATGAGAAGAATAAAAGAAGATGCCAGGAAATGGACAAAACCCAAGATAAGAACCGCCAATACGTAAATACAATTTGCTTTGATAGAACAACAAATCGGAATAATAATGAAGATTTGGACAAAATAGAGATAGCCGAAGTACATGAGGAACCTTCGGGGGCTAAAAAAAAAGCCCAATTTTAGTGAATATTATTAATAGTAGAAATAATCGTAGTTTTAGGTACATCGCTAATTTCGCCATCACTTTTGACAATCGGGGGGAATATTTGTTAGAGGAAGAAGAGAAGAACGTAACGAACTCGTGTTTACCTTTTATTAAGTTAAAAATTTTAGATCGAATATACGATGCGCTGGTTGATAGTGGGGCAATGGTTTCTTTGGTAAAGGAGGAAGTTATAAATAATCACATGGATAGTTTACAAAGCAATATCGTAAAGGTAAACAAGATTGACTTACTGTCCGCAACGAGAAAGAAAATTTCATCTACTAATAAAGTATTGGCAATAACAGTTTACGTGAATGAAAGAGAATTTAATGTTCGGTTTTATATTGTAGCTGCCTTGAATGTACAGTTTGTGTTAGGTGTGGATATCATTCAGCAAATAGGTATAAAAATTGACGGAGAGAAAAAATGCATACAAGTTAATGAGATGATCAAGCCTTGGTTCAGTGAAGGTCATGAGCTGAGAAATGATGGCCCAGCTGAGATAACAGCGGGTGCCGAAATAAATTGTTGCCCAGTAAATTATACGGGAGACGATGATAGAATTTGTTGCCGAGCCAATGGAGCCGGAGACGAAATTATTATTAATAATTATGCTATATTTGAAAGTAGGTTGGATGCTTAACATTCAATTTATGGCTTGTGTTTAATTATAAATTTTACATACTAAATATTAATTTACAAGCATATAAATTTACCAAAGTGCTCCTGACAAGTTAGTGTTCATGCACAAGTGAAGAAGGCAAAATCCGTTGCCTAAAATAATTTGTCCTGCGGCCGCCTTCCGATCCTGAGGACGCAGCCTTCGGAGACCAGTTCGTGCTACGCCAGGGGTTCCAGAGCCTGTATAGGAGTTCCTGCCGTTCCAGCCGAGGGCCACGGGCATCACAGCAGCATCACACGTCCATCCTATTACTGCGAGAGAAGGTCTGGGCATTTTCTTCAATCGGCAGCCCATCGGCTCGCACCTAAGACAAGGCATAAAAGGTTAGTGTGAAGCCATTTGATTTATTACAACTGAGAAACGCACCGAGGGACCTAATAGCTTTGCTGCGGAGTTGTTTCCAAGTAGAATTCATGAGATCCGCAAATAATTCATTCTAATACAAACTCCAGTAGAAGTGGGGTTAGGAAATTCTCAATTTTATGCAGTGGACAATTTTACCTGAAATTAAAAACAAAAGCTTGAGGGACGTTTAAATAAAGCGCCAGATTCAAATCTTACCTGTTAGTTCGCTCATTTGAATTGCTTTTAATCACAGTAAAACACCAGGCGACCCGCATTTGAAACTAATTTTTGTGAAAATAAATTTTATGTCATGTTAGGCAAAATCAAACTGCGTCGCATATGAACTACGCGCTCAGTGGCGTACATTTTCTTATTGCAAACGGACAAAAAGAACCTCTGACCTGTGGGAGATTAGAGTTTCATGCGAAATCTTTGAGCTAGCACAATTTACATCAGATTAGTGTATTATAAATAAAAGGGCAAACTACTGTTTTTAAACTTGAAGTAAACAACGAACCTATAAAATATGGTCACTCAGTTAAATTTGATTAAAGTGAAAATAGGCAAATATTTAGTTTGTAGTGATCCTTGATTTATTTCATAATATAATATAATTATTATAATAACACACTCAGATCATTGCAATATATTGTTTATTAAGGTTTGAATTTTTCTTCAACATTAATGACTGCAATAATCAAGTAACAAGAAATTTTAAAATCAAGAATAATGTGAATTTCTTTCATGTGGCGCCTAACTGTCTTCGCGCCTAAAGTTGCTGCGCTTAAACGTCCAGGCGCCTAATAGCGTCCGCGTCTAAAAGATTCACGCCTAAAAGCTCGCGCCTAATAATGCGCGCCTAAAGGTGCGCGCCTAAACGTCCCTTTCCGCTTTATCGTTGATACTGTAGACATCAAGTACTTATACTGAAAATTTACCTGAATACAAGAAGTTACGGATTGAAAAACTTCAATATTGTCAATCAATTATAAGAGTATATTATGCCACAAGTTTTATAAACATCATTTTAATCACGAGTTTTATTAGGCACTAGCGGAGCCTCCACTTTGCCAACTTCAGTAAGTGACAAAAGAACTTCTTAACTGTCTAGATACTCTTTATATTAACCACTCGATTCTCCCGTATCTAAGAGAACTCTTAAGTGACTAAAGTGGCGTTTATAACTATTTCCATAATATATTATTCAGTTACGACTGATTTAAATTATATATATATTATACCAATATACACGCGCCTCTATAACGTAGCAATGTCAGATATTTGGTTATTATTACTACAATTGAACAAAAATAAAAATCTAAAATAAAGAATCAGCCAGGACGATAATATGTCGGTACACTTGCAAATACCGAGTATGTTAGTCATCAAGGCACCCTAAAATTCGAACGCCCTCTTTATGTCAGGCTGCAAACTTTTCAAACATCTCTCAACTATCAATCAGAGCCAGATCTAGCAATTTTAACGCCCGGGGCAGTGTAACATTTTGACACCTCTGGCAGCTACCCTTCCTCTCATTTCTTCCGGTTAAAGCGTTAATTATTAGATAATATCGGGCGCTAGTATTTCCATATTACAGAAGCCCGGCGAGCCTATATTTGGTGTATTCTGCAGGCAAAGTTCGTAACTATTTGATAAAAATAGCGGCTACATCTCGATATTTTATTTTGAGTGCGGCAAACTTTGGAATCGCTTCCTAGTGCTGACTTTTAGCTAAATTTTAGAATGCTTAAATCTTGAAATACCTTTCTCACTTGAAAATATATAAGATTTATTCAAATAAAGTATGCTGTGTGCAATAAACAACGTGTTAGTACTTAAATTAATCAAAATGTGTGTATTGCACTAGGGCATGATACAACGAAATTCCTAAGACATTAAACTTTATATATTGTACAGAAATATTTAACTGTAGCTCTAATCATAACTATAATAATTGAAGCACCTTAATTTCGATAATATTAAGTCAACCATATTTAAATCTATTAATCAAGAATGCCTTGACAGAGAGTATTCATATTTGCCACACTTGAGTCTCTATTACTCGCTAATACACCCTCTTAACGGTTAGGAAATTAATCACTGCTGTATGTTTTGGCCGGAATATTGTGTCTCAGCCAACTTCTTAGAAATTTTGATAGACGAATTTCATCTACAGATTTTTTTTGTTTCTTTGATTTTTTGAAGTTTTTGCTTTCAAGTTAAGAGAGCGTTTAACTTGTCTCCAGAGAGAGAAAATACTCGAAAGATCATGTTATCCCATGGATCCAATGTTCTTTATTACCGCTTTTAGAAAAGCGAAGTTGTAGGTAAATTCTAAATATATATATTTTAATTATACATGGTGGGACACAATATTGCAAAGACACTGTATATTAAATGATCCAATATTTTAATTATATATGTTTTCTAATGCCATAAACATTACCATATTATAGCACTCGTATATAGTTTTTCAGTTGCTAGTTTTTTCTATGCTTCGCTAAATTTATTCCGAGTGCTATTATCTAGCGCTCTTTGCTTACATAATATCCGTCTACTATGTGTACATTGAATCTTTCGTAATGATTTATATTAATCATTTGAATACGACGAACAATATGTTGAGTTGAACCCCATTATTGTTTATCTATTTTGGTTGTACTTAAGTTTAAATATTACGTACTTAAGTCGATTTTTTTGAAATTAATATCCTTTTATTAAGCCACTGAAGCCCCTACGACTGTTTACACACATCAATTATGTTAAATTGCATTATATTTGTGTATTTTGGGTTGAAATTTTAATACCTGTGCAAACCTCTGTTTGCAAACGATTAATTTTTTATATTTAAAATGTCTTAGCACCGAAACGATGGAAGGACAGTTGGTCTTCTGTGTCGCAAGAACAATAATTTTGGATTAAACAGGTATCAGACCTATTAAAAGAAGAAGAAGAAGAAGAAGATATTTAAAAATGTGTACGTACTTAACTTATTTACGGTTAATTATTTTCGTAAAGGTATGGTTATCGTCGTTTTCGAATATCATTAGGTTTCTGGCGACTTGATCTTTTTCTTCTCGTTGCATTTAATACTCAGCTGGATGGTGATCTATCCCGATTTGAGCTAGCTAAAACACTTCTTATTAACATCATACTAACTAAACTAACATATTACCCACGAAGTAAGGCTTATTAATCGTAACGATGTTATAATTTGGCGAAGAAATTAGCATGCTAGTTTGCGTGGTTCTCAAGTTATCATATTTACATTCAACGTGAATGGCATACACACTTTTTCTTAATTTTGCGACTTTCCTTTAAATCCAAAGCGGTTACTGTCTTCCCAAGAGTTATGTAGTCATGAAACCTTTCGTATAGCTTTAGGTTGGTTGCGATGAAATGAGAGGTTTCGACAATTTTTTGTAAAATAATTGAGGTCTAAAATGTTTTAAATGCACTTTCTATAAGGTATCAACATTTAAGATGACGTTATTATACAGTTTCTACATTCTTTTGCTTTCCAAATACATGTAACAGAAAGCAATTTTCTTAAATGGAAGCCAATTTTCATTGTGGCGCCATTGATTTTTTCTTTTTACAAAAATATACAGTCGAGTTTGCTAATATATGTCTGGGAATCACGATTATCTTAGAAGTGTCGAAGTTGTTTAAATTCGAGAACCTCTATATAATTTACCACTGGTCACTTTTCATGTGGAAATTAAATGTAATATTAAGAATTTGAATTTTCGTTTTGTCTGTGCATCCCTTATTTGAAAATAAAAATGAGTTTTGTGAAAACTATCTTAAATAAACCTTTTATATTATATTGGTTTTTAGGGCATTGTATAGCTCCTCTATAAAGATTGTACCACCAATGTTATAAACAGTGGCAACTTCAACCTTACGTGTTTTAATATTACCCACATTTTTTAGAACACGGCAACGTCTGCTGACGCTACGTCAGACTAAATTGCAAGCTCTACTGTGAATAACTTGACACAGTTCAATTAATTTAATACCAGTGTGACAGTTTATTCATTAAAAGTAAGTAAATTTTGTAAATACAAAATTTTATTATCATGAATTACAAAAAAAAGAATAACTTATCACCATTGTCTTACCAGGTAAGTTCTGACTAAGAAGTGAAACATATTCCACGACCACTATATCCAAACAAAAAAAAAAACCATTTGACAGGGTTAACGGCATGAACTTTAAAATGCGTTATTGGTTCTTTAAAAAGACCATTAAGCAAATGGTTTTCGGACATTTGATAGAATCTCACACAAAAAGAAATAAATTAATCAGTGCACTATCCTCAACGATTCACTATTGCCATAGAGGAAATAGGAGAGAAGGAAAAGCACTCTTGACTCGTTCTTTTAGACAGCCGATACTAGCAACATGGAATTAAGTTCTAATAGTTTCAATGCATGACAGGTTGTTTATAACAACAGCTGAAACTAAAGCAATAAATCATAAAGGTTTACTTACTGTTTCACAATAACTAGCAACATCGTCTTTTCATGTTCTGTGTAATTTGTAGAACGCTTTTCATTATCAAAACAAACAAAGAACACAAAAAGATAATATCACGCCCCAATTTGACACTCGTAATGTTAGTTTATATGGTGAAAAGCAAGCAAAACCGAACGGATTTATTGCTAACCCACTCCAGAAAATCACTAAAAGCACTCAACACCGCTGTTAGCCAACATGGGCCTTATCGAGCGTAAAAATATTTCTGCAAGCGAAATTAAAATTAACAGGACGTCAACTTAACATCGGTGTTAGCTGACATCGATGCTAATTTTGTGCAACCCTCAGCCTTACTGGAATCATTAAGATGTGTTTATCTATTTTGTACAAACTTATGAAAGTTTTATTCGATGTAGCACAAGTTGGTGCTTTTTGCGGTGCGCTTTATTTGCTTTTTCTCTCATTCTAATATTTACAGAGCTACACTACAAAACATGCGAATTATGGACGCTACAGTTTTTATTATAGTAAAATTTAATACAAGGCAGAAAAATCTTGAAGTTGTTTAATCCCTTGTTTCTTCTTTGTCAAATTAGTTGTTCTTTATTACGCCATAAAACAGAAAGAGGAATAATTTCATTTTATTAAATTTTATGGACACTAAAGCAAATAATAGAAGTATGAAATAAATCGTTTCTGCAAAGAATGCACCACTGATATCTAGCTCAATTAATGTAATTGAGATTTATCTACAGTGTGTTTCACTTTACATGGAAGCACCCCTGTATTTTCTTTGTTTTTGTATGAATCGATTTGAATTTTTTACCAGTTGTACAAC
Source organism: Agriotes lineatus (assembly GCA_940337035.1). Taxonomy (NCBI): domain Eukaryota; kingdom Metazoa; phylum Arthropoda; class Insecta; order Coleoptera; family Elateridae; genus Agriotes; species Agriotes lineatus. The sequence continues at coordinate 21,462,584 of OW679197.1, forward strand.
TCACCAAGAGGCATCTATTCGTGTCCTTGAGCGCAAATGACGTTATTAGCCTGGCCTACTACGATCAAGAACATGGGTCCTATTGTCAATATTTTGCATCGCGTTAGAGTTACAGCAAAAAGTTATTAAGAAAAGTTGTTTAGAATAAAAAGAATACCCCAAATACCGATTTTCGTTTAATAATTCGAATTTTTAATTTTTATCCATAAATTTGTCAAAGTCCCAAATTTCAACTTTTAATTTGGTATCAAATGGTGCCATGGAGAACTAACATTTTCATTATTGCTGCAAACGTCATTAGCTTTTAATAATGGCTGAATTACGTTTAACTGTTGCTGAGAAAGTAGAAATAATTAGAATTACTTGTGATAATGCAAGATCCAAAAGAGAAGTAGCTAAAATATTTAATGGAATGCATCCAGGGCGTGCACCTATTTTTCCTGGCACTTAGTTTCTGACGATGCAGGCAGCGGCAAATTTTCGATGGTGCAATAGTTACATTTAATGCCATATCTCAGGAGGATTAGCGTCATAAACCGCCAAAATCATTTCCTCCAAGAGACACTCTCGAACTATTCTTCTTGGTCTGGGCTTAAAAACATTTCCAGTTAAATTAAAAAGTTGATTAATTTCTGAAACAGTTCCAGGATAAATAGCTGCACGCCCTGGATGCATTCCATTAAATATTCTAGCTACTTCTCTAAGGATCTTGCATTTTCACCAGTAATTCTAATTATTTATACTTTCTCAGCTACAGTTAAGCGTAATGGAGCCATTATTAAAAGCTAATGACGTTTACAACAATAATGAAAATGTTGGTTCTCCATGGCACCATTTGATACCAAATTAAAAGTTGAAATTTGGGACAAATTTATTTATAAAAATTAAAAATTCGAATTATTAAACGAAAATCGGTATTTGGGGTATTCTTTTGATTCTAAACAACTTTTCTTAATAACTTTTTGTTGTAACTCTAACGCGATGCAAAATATTGACAATAGGACCTATGTTCTTGATCGTAGTAGGCCAGGCTAATAACGTCATTTGCGCTCAAGGACATGAATAGATGCCTCTTGGTGAGTTGTACAACTGGTAAAGAATTCAAATCGATTCATACAAAAACAAAGAAAATACAGAGGTGCTTCCATGTAAAGTGAAACACACTGTATGAAATTAAAACAAATTAAAACTCAAAGTGAATTTTATTAATCAGTAATTATGTAGCACACATAGTTGGCACAAGAAAAGCTTTTTGACTATAATAATGAGTCAAACATTTGTGTTGTAATACTTTCCAATTCTATGTTAAGGATGCTTCTCGCATCATTCGCAAATCAATTTAAGTGGCTTCGTCCATAAAATTTTGCATTATATGCAACCTGGCTATGGCGCATTTGATACATCGTCGGAACCCTTAAGATTCGTTGAGGATCAAAATACTAACGTTTATGAACAGGTGAGATTACGGTGCGATATAAAAATGTAAGAAATACGGTGTGTAAAGTGGGATCGAACACAATAGCACTTAATCAAGTGTAATGTAGTTGAATTACATCACCTTGTATTGATTACACACTACAAATACCTGCCTAAATGAAAACTTAATTTTATGTGTTTCGGATAATTAGAACTTGACTATGTTTATTCATGACGCGACTGTGTAGCTGAACATCCAGTAAGTATAATTCTATAGTAGCTCTGCGTTTTGATGCGATGTTAGTCAGAGCTGGGCAAATTACTTTTAAAAAGTAATTAATTACTAATTACCAATTACCGCCCAATGCAGTAATTTAATTACCAGAGATTCAATTACTCACAGGAAATAGTAATTCAATTACCAATTACGTAGTAATTGTAATTGTACAACATCAATTACTTTTTCAATTACTTTCAATCAAAATTATTGTAATATACGTAGTTTTATTTAGTAGAACCTTTTTGCAAGTTGCAACTATCATTAGTGTTGTGTCGATTCGTAATCGTAATCTAAAAATGCTTAATTTTTATGTTTTGTTAGATATAGTAACCTACATACTCTTTCACTTTTGAAGGTTTTTAGATAATTAAATCTTGTAACTACATGCACCGTTCACCAAAACCAAAAGTTTTTAGTTTGTTTTGAAGTAAGATGTAAGTAAATAAATAAATTCAAGGATAGCAATTATACAGGGTGTCCCAAAAAAAATGCCACGCCGATTTGGCATAGATTCCTTAGGTTATAATAAACCGATTAAACCTAATATGCCTTAGTACAAATCTCTTCGGTAAGAAGGTATAGGGACTTGAAAGTTCAAATGTATATATTTTTTTTATATTAGTTTCAACAGAGGTTATCACTGAAGTTGAGCTTTTTATCACGATTGCGGATTTAGTTGCCGAGGCCCGTAGGGCCAAAGCAAATAAACCACATGAGGGATAAAAAGGAACTTCCAGTGCCGAGGGGTACATTGTTTTTTAAATTCAAGAAATCGCGAAATTACAACATTTTAACCAACTTTTGTAGGTTATGTTGACGTCGGTTGACGTTTACCTATCGTATGGATTACTTCACTGCCCATTTATAGTATTTTAGTTGACGATTTCGACGTTCTTCACTGTTGATTTAAAAACAATAATTTTTTTGAATATGGAGAAATGTCGAATTTCATTTTGGCTACATTTTGTAATTATATTAGAAAAAATAGCACGCTGAATATGTTAAAAAAGTAATTTTTCCATGTTCGTAATAAATTAATCCACTCGTTTTGCATCGCTCGCTCGTAAATTAAACGTTGAAAAACTCTCACTTTTCTTAACTTGAAGAACAATGTACTATTAAATACGCATAACATGAGGCTGCATGACGAAAATATGTAACTTACCTACTTATACAGGGTGGAGCATTGGATTTTTAAATTGTTTGACAGCAAATTTCTATTTAGATTTTGTAGAACACTACGTGGTGATTTAATTGGCACAACTTGAGTATTTTTTGTTGGCTCAGTTAGAATAGATATTTATGCATTAAGGGAGATATGAATATGTTTTTTCGTTGAGGTTGACATGCGTTACAGACTGAGGGCTCTGGCCCGAGGTCTGTAAGTCAACCGAAGGTAAAGAACATGAATATCTCCCGTGGTGCATACAATATTTTTTCTACTAGCATATTCGTAAAATAGTATGACATTTCAAAATGTCATAATGACATTTAAAAGAATATGTAAGTAACATCAAGGATTGCCTCATTGTATGGTTACTAAGACGTTAATTGTAGTTGCATTGTTACCATGAGTTTAAGGAAGAAATAATTTGACAAGTCCCTTGGGAGTTATGAGTAGCTTTTCATATTTTGTTTGACGAAAATGTCCAATATCATGTTGCTAATAGATAAAATATTATTTTACTTCTATATACGAAAGTAACATTTTTTTGTCGCCTGTTAGGGGTTTCCCGAAAATATACGTTTGGTTCCCTGGTCAGTTTCCAATGGCAGTGGGAGGGAATATAATACATTGACTACCGTTGCCATTACAAACGGGAGGCAATGTGATTAATCAACTAACCTTCTGGTTTTCATATTTAAATATTTTTGAATGCAGCTGAATACAAGAGATATCCACATCAAAAAATGTAAAAGTGTTTAATGTATAACTCTGGACTAAAACGTAATTTCCGCCCTTGCATGATTACAATTGATTAGGTATACTGTTCTCGCTAACGCTGAAGAATTAAATTACATCCGCGGGTGAGAATGATACATTTTACTCCCTAGTAATACAAATAGCTATAAAAAATGTATTAGGTAACTTGAAATTTTAAAACAAAATATCAATTTGGTGTTGATCAGGGACTGTTGAAAGTTGACAGGTGACTGATAAACCTAGTTGAAAACCGCTGATTGAAATAAGAATTTGTACAGCAGATACAAAAACAGCTACAAACTATGAAAACTAAGAATGTTTTATCTAACGAGATCGTATCAACAATAAAAGATGTTACCATTCCAACTACTTAAACTTTTTGAAAACAAAAGACAGGTAAATTGACATAATTGAGGATACTTATTCTTTCACAAGTCCAAACACTAACATATACCTATATTTTACAGATTGTTATAGTAAATGTCCCTTTGTCCTGTATTTTAAACCAATGTTTCTGATGAAGCTAACAATGAATTAGCGAAACGTAAAGGATATTTTTAAATAAAGATAATTTTAATTATGTGTAATGACAAAAACGACAAAATTTTTTACTTACGTTGTTAAAAAAAATTAAATTAGCTGATTTTATCTCTAAATCTGTAAAATAGATGTTTTTTGTGAGGAAAGTAGAACCCTTTTGGGTAGTCTTATTTCCGATCCAGTGAACGTCTGTTTTATAATTTCACTTAAAAACATAACCAAAGACGAAAAAAAAATCAAACGAGCCGGTCTACTTCACACCATAAAAAAGTAAGTTAAGCGTCCAGAATCCAAACCTAATCGGCCACCAACAGGACTTTATTTGTCGACTTTGCTAAGTATTGCAAAGATTGCGGTTTGGATTCGCAGCGATTAATAATGGCAAATACGTGACATAATCATCATTCCTTCTGAAGCGATGATAAGGAAATTTTCAGGCGCAAATGTGACGCATAGTATCCGCGATCAGATTACCGAGTTAAAAACAAACAATAAACCACTATTAAAGTTCGATACCTTCAACAGAATTAAATTGATTCAATAATGTTAATACCCTAATATTCCCTCCAAATTGTACGTAAAAACCATAGAAAAAGTAACTAATCACATTTTACTAAAGTTTGTCGTCAACAGCCTCTTCAGATCCCCTAGAATTAGGAACTTGTTCCAAATCTGGCAACACTGATCGTGACTCGCCAGATAAATTAGGCTGTCTATTGGTCGGGAAAACCCTATTGCGGTTTGCTCAATATGTAACTCATCTTATTTTTTGTACGTTCTGAGATTTGACACCCAATCGAGGTCAGTAATACAGTAATTGAAATACCACAAAGTAATTCAATTACCTCGAGTAAATTCAATTACCACAGGTAATTTAAATATTTGTAAAGTAATTTAAATACTTTAGAGTAATTTAATTACACAAAAGTAATTGAGTAATGGAATGTAGTAATTAATTACTTTCAAAAAGTAATTTTTCAAGTACTTTTTAACAAAAATGGCAATTCCCAATTACAATTACCGCATTTTGAAGAATAACTCAATTTCAAGGCAAATACACAAAAAGGAATTTAATTAAAAAGTAATTAATTACTGCCCAGCTCTGGTTGTAAGTATATGTATGGAATTTACTTGAAAGTTAGTTATCTAAATAATTATTTTTCTACAGTTTTTGAAATGCGAGTTGTTGCATTTTTCGCTTCAAAGTAGATTCGAACGGGGCTTTATATCCATTGACACAAATTCCCAAAAACGAGAAGCAAAGAGGAGAATAGTTCATCAAAAATATAAACTGAACACTCACAAGTAGAACCAGAAACCAGAAAAAGTGCGTTTGGGTGGCAAACGAAAACTAAAATCCAATGCTGTACCTACCTACGTCGTTTACGTTGTCTCACCGCTTTCTCAAATATTACTTATATAGGATCAGTAGTAGATACCTACCAGTCTAGTTTTCATAAACGCTTTAAATTACCCTTTTTTGACATTGTCGAAGTGACAAGTAATTAAATTCATATGTGACACATACTAAGAAAGACAACTCTGGCCTTGTATGCTATCATTTATTTTTGGAACAGTAAATGGCCGCTGACATTTGCGTTGTATCAACTGTTACACTATTATCAGTGTACATATATGATATATGTACGCTGCTATTATATAGAAAACTCTATCGTTTAGTGGCTGTCAGGCTGACAGTTGGGGAGAAGATTGACCTGCGGAGCAGTGGGTGGCAGGCTTATTAAGCTTCTCAGGGCCGTTTGTCGATGCCACAAGTGTAACAACGTAACAGATAAGTAAATTACCGATATCTGATGATATTGCGATCTCAATCATAACACGGTCCAATCCCGGAAGTCGTTTTTGTTACTTAATGACAATGGCCGTGAAAGCCTCAAAAATCATAATTTTGTGGCATTTATGTTTGAATATGATTTCGGGCATGTGACCGCCGCGATTGGCGTATACATGAGCACTTGAAAGCCAACATTCGACGCGTTATTGCCGAAATACAGCCTGATTTACTGCGAACAGTGTGTGAAAATTGGACCTACAGATTACGTCATGTACACGCCAGCCGCGGCCGTCACATGTCCAAAATCATATTCAAACATAAATGCCATAAAATTATCTTTCAAATAAAGCCAATTTCATGGATATTAAAAACATCTTTCTGTGTTTTATTTCAATTTAAAGTTGTATCCCTCTAAAAAAACACCCTTTAATATACAATGAGTGCTACTGTTAGAACATTAGTTAAATCAGGACAACTGCGAAGTACTACTGCACTTAATACGGCTGACTACAAAATCTCAACAATTTATTTGACTGCTTAAATACTCTTGTATTATGTGATAGAAATCCATAGGGTTGTGCCCTTTCTGCAAAAGTAGGAGGACCAGGGAAGCTCTTGAGTGGGTTAAAAGCTGGAAAGCATATGCCGCAAATGAAAAGGTCAAAGAAGGGATCTACTGTTTCAAGGGATTCATTTTATTAATACAATCTGTACTTCAACTATGGCAAGATTTAAAACAAGAGGAGTACCATCAAGGTAAGCGCTCGTGCTGAGTCTAAAATTTACTAGGTACCCTCTAAAAGTGAAAAAGTTTTAAAATGCATTTTTTACAGATCAACATGGAATATTCATGTTATTCAAAATAAAGCTGTGTCATTGACCACAAAATAGTTTTAATATTAAGACAGGTTTATGGATACGCAATGCCCTTAGAAGTAAGAACTGGGCCTACCCGTGTGGTGTGTATAATAGCAAAGTAGAAATAACGGGAACAGTGTTAAAATATGACGAATTGTAAATTCTGCAATTCTGATATTCAAAGAGAAAGCTAATCTGTTTCAATAGCTTAGGGCAATATTCAAGACCCGTTTCAGGTAAAATTGTCTATTTCCATATTTTTGATTATGCAACCCAATTTGCAGCATACACTAACTTATACAGACGCTGTGCTGTATCTTAGATAGTCTTTGGTAGCAGTATAATTGGGATTAAGTCTATATGCAATGTAGCTGTCGTCGAAAAATTCATTGGAGTGAATACTAGGCAAGAGCCATGTTTCTGTAAAACAAATAACATCGTAGTTGTAAAAATTATTTGAGCTTTTACTTGATGAGTTTTGGTACTGAGACCACGAATATTCTGGTAATAAATTGACACTGCCCTCATCGATACTGTAATTACAATAGAGAAGAAAACAATATATATTATTTTAGACAGGTCACCTTCATGTCTAATATGAATAATTTGCCGATTTTCTGATTTCCGCACCAAGATCTTATTATCGCGCACCCACATATACCTACTTAAAATTTATTACGGTATTAATTCATCAGATCGACATAGGTCGTATTGATTGTCCACAATCGGGTACAAACTACAGGGTTCGCCGGCTTTCCCTAGAAATCACAGATCTTATTGTGTCGGAGCAGATTTTGTTGCTCCGGTTACTCGCACTTAGCTCAGTCGGGAAGGGGTAGTTCGAAGACTTAAATGGAAAACCGACGGGGTACTTACCCTAAAGCTTGCTTAACAGAAAAAGAAATGCCTGAGCGCCACTTGGTTCTGATTAGGGGTGGCTAACGTGTCTAGAACCAAGAACAATACATGTAGCCTATGTAGAAGTCCTCCAGGTACATTGCTGAACACCTCAGCCTGTTGGTTACCAAGCCTCCTCCGAGTAGCCGGGTGACCTTGTCGTTAAATCACTTACCTTCAAGGCCACCGTCACTAAAGAATAATAAAAAAACACTGACTGGCCCAAATCTCGGGGCTTGCTTAATCAAAAGAGCATGCTTTAACTTCACAAAATTAATTACACTTGGCCTTTGCCACACTGGATTAGTGAATGACCCAGAAGGGGTTTCAAAATTCATAAAAAGAATGAACTGACTTTAACAGGTTTATTATTTAAAGGAACAAATGACAGTTTACACAAATCGGTACATTAAAACAAACACCCGGAGGTGAGTTTAAATTTAGTAATACGATATCCTACGTGAATATGAAAGGGCGCCCCACAAAACCAAAATATATCTTAAGGGCTAGTTACAAAGACACAAAAAACACAATATTATCCAAGACAAGTGACATAAAATGGACGCCAGGAGTAAAGCCCCTGGTAAACATTAACTGAGACAGGTCATAAGTCCTAGCGGACGTACGCAACGTTTATAAGCACTGACGCACAATAAAATATAAAATCGCACCTTAAGTTAGGCACCAGAATTATTTAGTTGATACAATACAAGGCGCCTACCTGAGTTGAAGCATGCGGTGTTAGATGCAGGTGTACTCGTCCTCGTGGAGGCTTGGCAAGGCGTTGCAGAGGTACAGAAAGGGCCGGAGCGATAGAGATGGTTTATTCCAGGCTTCGGAATTGCACGACGTAATCGGAATTTGCAAAGAATGCAACCAGGGCACTACAACAATGACACGCGGTGGGCCTCCCGTCGATTTCGATAAACTCAGCGTCGGTAATTCAAAAATGCAGTACGCAAAAGGTTTTTCCCCACAAAGGTACGGGAAACCGTTAATCACAAGCTTAAAGATGTCGTCTCTAATTGGATCTGCAAATGGTGCAACTATCTTCCCCTGGGAAGTACAACAACTTAAGGAGACGACTCGGCTATTTGCCAACACTGAATTATCGATAAACTCAATTGCCCACCGCGCGCGTTCTTTCAGACACCCAACAAGGGTAAAATAGTCGTGCCAAAGGTCTAAGCTGAACTCCAAATCAAAATTTAATTACGTGATGATCACAAAGTTCGCAAAACTTGAACACGAAACTACACTGCGTTCACGGAACGCATCCCGGACCGCAAGCACGCGGACCGGGAGCGACAAAAACTTGCACGGTAGTTGTGGTTCACCGCTCGATGCCAATTAATTCAGAAACGCGCTGGTAAAACGATGGTCACCCCCGCGCAGAATGATCTCATTCCTTCAGAACAAAGAACCTGCCAGCCTTGCAAAAGGAACAAGGAACAATTAACACGAACAATTCTAGAACCTTCGACAGCCAAATCAGCGCTTTCAGCGAGCGAGGAGCGCAATTCAAGAAGCTAAGAAAAGGTATTATTTTACAATCTAATTTCCAGGAAAGAAACTTCACGTCGGCCTTGTGCAGGCGATCGGTTCCTGCATTAAAGAATGAATTCACGGACCCAATTCGGCAAATGCAACATAAACGGTGATATTTATAATATAGTTTCGAGGAAAGAAATCTTACTATGGCCTTGCGCCCGCGTTAAAGAATTGGTTACTTAAGAAAACAAATACGAAGCGCAAGCATTTCAATGCCCGCCGGAATAAATTCGAATGTAACTAGTACAGGGCCGAATCCAGTGAAAATTCGGGCAGAATATTTTTAATTAATTTCGTTAATGACAACCTATAGTTGGACTGATAGCAAAAATGGCTGAACGAGGTCGAAAATGATCTAACACCCCCCTTACTTGAGATCAATTTCCCAAATTGGTCCTTGAGACGACCGAGAGAGTTGCTAGAAGATTTGCTTAACTTAAGGTGCGGATTGAGATAGCCGTCACTACTCAGGATCCCAACCACGCGATGACGGATAGCGTCAATGGACAGAGTGAGAAGGAAGAAGGAATTTGCCAAAAAGACCGGTTACGCCGGTGGAAAATACGAAAACTTATCATAAATGTCAAAACCGGGAAAAGTCATTAATGCGGGATTGTCAAAATCGGGAAACGTCTTACGCCCGAGCACAATTCCGTCCAAGCGACCAAGGGAACTCGGGGAGTATTTGTAAGGACTACAAACACATAAAAAAAAGAAAGAAGAAGAAGTCCAAGATCTAACCCCAAAGGCTAACTGAAGAGGGCACGCTGCGCGTCAGGGGATCAGCGCATTGTGTGAGTCCCACAGCAGGAGCACCAACAGGGAAAGAAAGGACAAAAGGTTGTGACAGAAACTGTCAAAAATGGTCAATAATCGGGAGTAATATAAAAGAAGGCTAAGTCTACCGAAATCCTCAATCGATGACGATGCCGAAAGCCAAATCGTCCCTGAATTCTCATAATGCGGGACCAAAAATGACTCCAACACCGAACACCAAAAGAAAATCCGGAAAAACAAAGTCTCCAACAAATGTCAACATAAACTTCACTAAAGAAACATCGTGCGAACAGCCTGGCCAGTACTGTCACACGAAGCTCAAAAGCTAACCACAAAATCGCTCCTCCCAAAGTCCAAAGGGCAGGAATACGATGCATGGCCTAAAGCCATCAAAAGTCTTCAACGAAAAAGTCTTTACCACAGGGCAATGACACCTAAAGTACAACCTAAAGTCATCAAAACAAAATTCGGTAGGCGACGACAGATCGTCCATAAATAAGTCACTTAAACAAAACGACAACAGGCGACTAAATCGCAACATACTTCAACATGGTAAACTACTAAGTCAATAAACGAAAGGGGTACGACAAAAAGTGTACAAGACACTACGACAAGTGTTGATGCACGCGATGAAATCAGCAAACGAAGTTGGGCGATACACGATAGAAATGAAAACAAAATAAGAGTCAATCAAAAAAATATACTACGCCAATCCAACTAAGAAGATGGTTTGAGAGATATTACAAATTCGCGTAAAGCGGATCTTACAAACACACCAACACAAAACCACATCCTAACAACGGACCAATAAAGAATAAAGAAAACGAAATGATTTCCAACTCGTCAACAAACAACAACGCGGCACCACATCAAAGGATGACAACAAAAAAAGTCAACATCAGTAATCTAAAAGCGTCAATGTCGATAAACTCTACTAACTTTGACTTAAATTCAGAATAGCACAATAAAATTTCAAATTAGCTGAAGGCTAAACACAATCAACAATAAATGAATTCAAAAAAAAGTTCGATACCTTCCAAAAATTTTAGAGATTTCACGAAAAAGACTAAAAAACACGGTTTACTTAATGATCCATACTAAAAACAACGATAGCACCAAAAAGAATGGCTCTAAAATATGCCTTAGCACGAAAAAGAAAATGCTGAAATGTTGAACACGAAAAAACACAAAAATCCCGCGAAAAATCCCGGGAAAAACAATGTTTGGTAAGTCAAAGGGATAGCAAAGAACTCATTTAATAAAAGAAAACATATAGGATACGCGTCCTGATATGAAAAAAACCACGCCTCCAAATTTCAGTGTTAAAAAGTCAAGTTTTCACGAAAAATACTGGAAAAAACTATATGACGTTAATGCCAAACACTAAAATGAATCTGTATGATAAGAAAAGAAACACAAAAACAATGCCCTAAGGGCGTTATCGACAAAAACGAGCCACACGTTGGGATAGCCAGTTATCTGTTACGGTATTAATTCATCAGATCGACATAGGTCGTATTGATTGTCCACAATCGGGTACAAACTACAGGGTTCGCCGGCTTTCCCTAGAAATCACAGATCTTAATGTGTCGGAGCAGATTTTGTTGCTCCGGTTACTCGCACTTAGCTCAGTCGGGAAGGGGTAGTTCGAAGACTTAAATGGAAAACCGACGGGGTACTTACCCTAAAGCTTGCTTAACAGAAAAAGAAATGCCTGAGCGCCACTTGGTTCTGATTAGGGGTGGCTAACGTGTCTAGAACCAAGAACAATACACGTAGCCTATGTAGAAGTCCTCCAGGTACGTTGCTGAACACCTCAGCCTGTTGGTTACCAAGCCTCCTCCGAGTAGCCGGGTGAGCTTGTCGTTAAATCACTTACCTTCAAGGCCACCGTCACTAAAGAATAACAAAAAAACACTGACTGGCCCAAATCTCGGGGCTTGCTTAATCAAAAGAGCATGCTTTAACTTCACAAAATTAATTACACTTGGCCTTTGCCACACTGGATTAGTGAATGACCCAGAAGGGGGTTCAAAATTCATAAAAAGAATGAACTGACTTTAACAGGTTTATTATTTAAAGGAACAAATGACAGTTTACACAAATCGGTACATTAAAACAAACACCCGGAGGTGAGTTTAATTTTAGTAATACGATATCCTAAGTGAATATGAAAGGGGGCCCCACAAAACCAAAATATATCTTAAGGGCTAGTTACAAAGACACAAAAAACACAATATTATCCAAGACAAGTGACATAAAATGGACGCCAGGAGTAAAGCCCCTGGTAAACATTAACTGAGACAGGTCATAAGTCCTAGCGGACGTACGCAACGTTTATAAGCACTGACGCACAATAAAATATAAAATCGCACCTTAAGTTAGGCACCAGAATTATTTAGTTGATACAATACAAGGCGCCTACCTGAGTTGAAGCATGCGGTGTTAGATGCAGGTGTACTCGTCCTCGTGGAGGCTTGGCAAGGCGTTGCAGAGGTACAGAAAGGGCCGGAGCGATAGAGATGGTTTATTCCAGGCTTCGGAATTGCACGACGTAATCGGAATTTGCAAAGAATGCAACCAGGGCACTACAACAATGACACGCGGTGGGCCTCCCGTCGATTTCGATAAACTCAGCGTCGGTAATTCAAAAATGCAGTACGCAAAAGGTTTTTCCCCACAAAGGTACGGGAAACCGTTAATCACAAGCTTAAAGATGTCGTCTCTAATTGGATCTGCAAATGGTGCAACTATCTTCCCCTGGGAAGTACAACAACTTAAGGAGACGACTCGGCTATTTGCCAACACTGAATTATCGATAAACTCAATTGCCCACCGCGCGCGTTCTTTCAGACACCCAACAAGGGTAAAATAGTCGTGCCAAAGGTCTAAGCTGAACTCCAAATCAAAATTTAATTACGTGATGATCACAAAGTTCGCAAAACTTGAACACGAAACTACACTGCGTTCACGGAACGCATCCCGGACCGCAAGCACGCGGACCGGGAGCGACAAAAACTTGCACGGTAGTTGTGGTTCACCGCTCGATGCCAATTAATTCAGAAACGCGCTGGTAAAACGATGGTCACCCCCGCGCAGAATGATCTCATTCCTTCAGAACAAAGAACCTGCCAGCCTTGCAAAAGGAACAAGGAACAATTAACACGAACAATTCTAGAACCTTCGACAGCCAAATCAGCGCTTTCAGCGAGCGAGGAGCGCAATTCAAGAAGCTAAGAAAAGGTATTATTTTACAATCTAATTTCCAGGAAAGAAACTTCACGTCGGCCTTGTGCAGGCGATCGGTTCCTACATTAAAGAATGAATTCACGGACCCAATTCGGCAAATGCAACATAAACGGTGATATTTATAATATAGTTTCGAGGAAAGAAATCTTACTATGGCCTTGCGCCCGCGTTAAAGAATTGGTTACTTAAGAAAACAAATACGAAGCGCAAGCATTTCAATGCCCGCCGGAATAAATTCGAATGTAACTAGTACAGGGCCGAATCCAGTGAAAATTCGGGCAGAATATTTTTAATTAATTTCGTTAATGACAACCTATAGTTGGACTGATAGCAAAAATGGCTGAACGAGGTCGAAAATGATCTAACACCCCCCTTACTTGAGATCAATTTCCCAAATTGGTCCTTGAGACGACCGAGAGAGTTGCTAGAAGATTTGCTTAACTTAAGGTGCGGATTGAGATAGCCGTCACTACTCAGGATCCCAACCACGCGATGACGGATAGCGTCAATGGACAGAGTGAGAAGGAAGAAGGAATTTGCCAAAAAGACCGGTTACGCCGGTGGAAAATACGAAAACTTATCATAAATGTCAAATCCGGGAAAAGTCATTAATGCGGGATTGTCAAAATCGGGAAACGTCTTACGCCCGAGCACAATTCCGTCCAAGCGACCAAGGGAACTCGGGGAGTACTTGTAAGGACTACAAACACATAAAAAAAAGAAAGAAGAAGAAGTCCAAGATCTAACCCCAAAGGCTAACTGAAGAGGGCACGCTGCGCGTCAGGGGATCAGCGCATTGTGTGAGTCCCACAGCAGGAGCACCAACAGGGAAAGAAAGGACAAAAGGTTGTGACAGAAACTGTCAAAAATGGTCAATAATCGGGAGTAATATAAAAGAAGGCTAAGTCTACCGAAATCCTCAATCGATGACGATGCCGAAAGCCAAATCGTCCCTGAATTCTCATAATGCGGGACCGAAAATGACTCCAACACCGAACACCAAAAGAAAATCCGGAAAAACAAAGTCTCCAACAAATGTCAACATAAACTTCACTAAAGAAACATCGTGCGAACAGCCTGGCCAGTACTGTCACACGAAGCTCAAAAGCTAACCACAAAATCGCTCCTCCCAAAGTCCAAAGGGCAGGAATACGATGCATGGCCTAAAGCCATCAAAAGTCTTCAACGAAAAAGTCTTTACCACAGGGCAATGACACCTAAAGTGACAACCTAAAGTCATCAAAACAAAATTCGGTAGGCGACGACAGATCGTCCATAAATAAGTCACTTAAACAAAACGACAACAGGCGACTAAATCGCAACATACTTCAACATAGTAAACTACTAAGTCAATAAACGAAAGGGGTACGACAAAAAGTGTACAAGACACTACGACAAGTGTTGATGCACGCGATGAAATCAGCAAACGAAGTTGGGCGATACACGATAGAAATGAAAACAAAATAAGAGTCAACAAAAAAAATATACTACGCCAATCCAACTAAGAAGATGGTTTGAGAGATATTACAAATTCGCGTAAAGCGGATCTCACAAACACACCAACACAAAACCACATCCTAACAACGGACCAATAAAGAATAAAGAAAACGAAATGATTTCCAACTCGTCAACAAACAACAACGCGGCACCACATCAAAGGATGACAACAAAAAAAGTCAACATCAGTAATCTAAAAGCGTCAATGTCGATAAACTCTACTAACTTTGACTTAAATTCAGAATAGCACAATAAAATTTCAAATTAGCTGAAGGCTAAACACAATCAACAATAAATGAATTCAAAAAAAAGTTCGATACCTTCCAAAAATTTTAGAGATTTCACGAAAAAGACTAAAAAACACGGTTTACTTAATGATCCATACTAAAAACAACGATAGCACCAAAAAGAATGGCTCTAAAATATGCCTTAGCACGAAAAAGAAAATGCTGAAATGTTGAACACGAAAAAACACAAAAATCCCGCGAAAAATCCCGGGAAAAACAATGTTTGGTAAGTCAAAGGGATAGCAAAGAACTCATTTAATAAAAGAAAACATATAGGATACGCGTCCTGATATGAAAAAAACCACGCCTCCAAATTTCAGTGTTAAAAAGTCAAGTTTTCACGAAAAATACTGGAAAAAACTATATGACGTTAATGCCAAACACTAAAATGAATCTGTATGATAAGAAAAGAAACACAAAAACAATGCCCTAAGGGCGTTATCGACAAAAACGAGCCACACGTTGGGATAGCCAGTTATCTGTTACGGTATTAATTCATCAGATCGACATAGGTCGTATTGATTGTCCACAATCGGGTACAAACTACAGGGTTCGCCGGCTTTCCCTAGAAATCACAGATCTTAATGTGTCGGAGCAGATTTTGTTGCTCCGGTTACTCGCACTTAGCTCAGTCGGGAAGGGGTAGTTCGAAGACTTAAATGGAAAACCGACGGGGTACTTACCCTAAAGCTTGCTTAACAGAAAAAGAAATGCCTGAGCGCCACTTGGTTCTGATTAGGGGTGGCTAACGTGTCTAGAACCAAGAACAATACACGTAGCCTATGTAGAAGTCCTCCAGGTACGTTGCTGAACACCTAAGCCTGTTGGTTACCAAGCCTCCTCCGAGTAGCCGGGTGAGCTTGTCGTTAAATCACTTACCTTCAAGGCCACCGTCACTAAAGAATAACAAAAAAACACTGACTGGCCCAAATCTCGGGGCTTGCTTAATCAAAAGAGCATGATTTAACTTCACAAAATTAATTACACTTGGCCTTTGCCACACTGGATTAGTGAATGACCCAGAAGGGGTTTCAAAATTCATAAAAAGAATGAACTGACTTTAACAGGTTTATTATTTAAAGGAACAAATGACAGTTTACACAAATCGGTACATTAAAACAAACACCCGGAGGTGAGTTTAATTTTAGTAATACGATATCCTAAGTGAATATGAAAGGGGGCCCCACAAAACCAAAATATATCTTAAGGGCTAGTTACAAAGACACAAAAAACACAATATTATCCAAGACAAGTGACATAAAATGGACGCCAGGAGTAAAGCCCCTGGTAAACATTAACTGAGACAGGTCATAAGTCCTAGCGGACGTACGCAACGTTTATAAGCACTGACGCACAATAAAATATAAAATCGCACCTTAAGTTAGGCACCAGAATTATTTAGTTGATACAATACAAGGCGCCTACCTGAGTTGAAGCATGCGGTGTTAGATGCAGGTGTACTCGTCCTCGTGGAGGCTTGGCAAGGCGTTGCAGAGGTACAGAAAGGGCCGGAGCGATAGAGATGGTTTATTCCAGGCTTCGGATCTGCACGACGTAATCGGAATTTGCAAAGAATGCAACCAGGGCACTACAACAATGACACGCGGTGGGCCTCCCGTCGATTTCGATAAACTCAGCGTCGGTAATTCAAAAATGCAGTACGCAAAAGGTTTTTCCCCACAAAGGTACGGGAAACCGTTAATCACAAGCTTAAAGATGTCGTCTCTAATTGGATCTGCAAATGGTGCAACTATCTTCCCCTGGGAAGTACAACAACTTAAGGAGACGACTCGGCTATTTGCCAACACTGAATTATCGATAAACTCAATCGCCCACCGCGCGCGTTCTTTCAGACACCCAACAAGGGTAAAATAGTCGTGCCAAAGGTCTAAGCTGAACTCCAAATCAAAATTTAATTACATGATGATCACAAAGTTTGCAAAACTTGAACACGAAACTACACTGCGTTCACGGAACGCATCCCGGACCGCAAGCACGCGGACCGGGAGCGACAAAAACTTGCACGTTAGTTGTGGTTTACCGCTCGATGCCAATTAATTCAGAAACGCGCTGGTAAAACGATGGTCACCCCCGCGCAAAATGATCTCATTCGTTCAGAACAAAGAACCTGCCAGCCTTGCAAAAGGAACAAGGAACCATTAACACGAAAAATTCTAGAACCTTCGACAGCCAAATCAGCGCTTTCAGCGAGCGAGGAGCGCAATTCAAGAAGCTAAGAAAAGGTATTATTTTACAATCTAATTTCCAGGAAAGAAACTTCACGTCGGCCTTGTGCAGGCGATCGGTTCCTGCATTAAAGAATGAATTACGGACCCAATTCGGCAAATGCAACATAAACGGTGATATTTATAATATAGTTTCGAGGAAAGAAATCTTACTATGGCCTTGCGCCCGCGTTAAAGAATTGGTTACTTAAGAAAACAAATACGAAGCGCAAGCATTTCAATGCCCGCCGGAATAAATTCGAATGTAACTAGTACAGGGCCGAATCCAGTGAAAATTCGGGCAGAATATTTTTAATTAATTTCGTTAATGACAACCTATAGTTGGACTGATAGCAAAAATGGCTGAACGAGGTCGAAAATGATCTAACAAATTATGTTCACTACACAGGGCTCTTGCATGTTGAAGTAGATTTTTTCTTGTTGGGGACAGGTGGTCATTCAAGAACATTTTATGAGAGGATCCTCCAAATCCGACATCTTCTGACTTTAGGTTTCTTGATTTGCAATAAGCTCACCTAAGCGTATTCTTGACTTCACGGGCAAAGAACTTGACTATTACTGGTTTTGGTTCATCTGACTTTTTTAACGGATGAATACGGTGGACAACGTCAGTATGCTTCTTTTTTATAGAACATCCTAATTTATTACCAATTGTAGAGACTACTTGAAGTAGGTTTTCATTTTTAAATTCAGGAACGCCTTGAATCTCTACGTTACATATTCGAGAATATTGCTCGAGATCGTCAACTCTGCTAGTTATGTTAAGAAGTTGATTCTTAAGTTTACTGTTTTCGGCAGTTACATCATCGAGCTTTTTATTTTATCGGTAAAAGTTGAAATTTTCTTTTCGTACTCATCCAACTTTGCCGAAAAAATTCCATTGAAGTGAGCATATCTTGACGCTTTTTTACATTTTGAAGATTGCCACTTTTAATATTAATTGATTGCACTTCCAAACATAATCATCGGCATTGAAGTCAGATTGTACGCCAATGCATTTATTGTAGTATGAATGTCCACAATTACCTTGACATTGAATGCCAGGCGCATTCCTGGTGCTATAGTTGAGTGATGTAGTTGAGTTGCATAGTTTACACTTAACAATTTTCACTCATACAAGAAAGGTGACTTGAAAACTAGTGTGTAATGAGTATCTGTATACACTGACTGATGATTGTGAATTTTAGCAAAAATTTAGATGCAACAGATTAATTATAAAAGCAAAATAACTGCGAGTACTGTTTAAATAGACCTGCACTACAAAACACCACACTGGGGAATGGATAGGTATTTACGATCTGACCAAAATATTAAGGCTATTGTCTAAGATTTTAGAAACAGAAATATTGTTGATTATCTTAAAGGTCTTGCTCACAATTACCAAATGGACCCTTAAATAATAGTAAATGTAAATATTAAGGGTGCGATTTATAAATGTATTTTATTCCTGTTTCTTTAGTTTTTCAATAAAGAATGTTCTTTTGTGGATTATATGCCATCACCTTTTTTACCCTCTCCAGAGAAGTGTTCAAAACCAATTACTTTAAAATTACGCCAACTAACGTAATTAGCGTCCTCTTAGCGACAAAAAGGTGGCCACTCGAAAAAATATTAATTTTACTTCCTTTTACGATAAAGGAAGTATTGGATTCACCCCAAAAATTCTAAATTGAGTTTTCAACAGATTTGCACGTTTGCGAGTCCCCTGAATCTAAAAAAACATGCTTTTGTTCATTGGTCTGTCTGTGTGTGTGTCTGTCTCTGAATAGAATATCAAAAGCAAAAAGAGATATGACGTTGAAACTTCATATATAAGTTTTGTGTAGATGTAGATGCGACAGCAAGCTTTTGAAGGAAATCGCATAACCGGAAGTATGGTGTTGACTCTTTGTGATTTGTCAGTTTTTTTATTTTTTCAAAAACGGCTCTAACGATTTTTTACATGTTTATTACATTTTTAATGTGTATTGATATGAGATAGGTGATTTTCCAGTTGAATACCTCTAAAATGGGTTTCTTTTGTTTTTTTCCTATTTTTTATTAACTCCTATTTTAAATGGAACACACGGTATATTATTACATTTTTGAATTCAGCTTAACATTTTAGAGAAAATTTGTCTCTTGAACTAACGCTCTATTTTGTACGGTTTCTGTAGAATTTGTAATTTTTGACAAATGCTTAAAAATTAAAAATAAAAATTTTGGCAAATTATAAGATCACTGTAAAAGGAAGTTGTGTGCGTGTATCACACCAGATTTTTTAACTTTTGATTTGGACAATAGTTAAATACTGCTCATATAGAAAACTTAAAAATCTAGATGTTACTTTTAGCAATTTTATTTGCTTAAAGTTTGGAATTTTGTATGGCATGGTTTGAACACCTTGAATGTAACAATTTATTGAAGAAGCATCTTCTGGTTCCAATTGTTTTTTAAATTTTGCGAATATCTCTTTTCGCCATGTGCCATTACAAAATTTAAGCAGCATGCATTTTTCAAAATATCAGTAAGCGGTGTTTTATGCAAATATCAGAGCAATCATTTAATGACAAGTTTTTAAAGATCGAACTCTTCATTCAAAAGTTGTAAATCTTTCAAGATTTACATATTTTTTAGTTGCCAGTTTCTTGCCCTTGACTATACAGATTGTTGCAGGCGACTAGGGCCACAGCAAAAGCAAGCGAACTTTACATGTGGTCGTAATTGTATTTAAAATTATCCTAACGACCTACCTGTTCGTTTGTCAAATACCACGACGGCTACATGCATATTGTCCTTGCTTTTGCAATGGTCCTAGTAGCCTGCCGCACTCTGTATATAGATTTGATAATCTACTAATACAACGGCACAGCTGCTCTTTACGAAAGTTTAAGATAATAACATTCATAATTTAGAAATGTCAATATATAATATTTTTAGATTTCAGTTTTTACAGGAAAATTGCAACACGTGTAAAATGGATTTTTTAGTCGTCGAAAATGTTCCGATTTAAAAAAAACGCTCACATTTTGCGAGTAATAACATAAATAATTAGTTTCTACGTTTATTATGAAAGATGTAGTTATGTAACTATTTACAGTTAGGCAATACAGTAAATGTTCAAACTATACGGAAACGTGTTCACGTGGCGCCTAACTGCCCTCGCGCCTAAAGTTACGGCGCTTAAACGTTCGCGCGCCTAATAGTGCCCGCGTCTAAAGGCTTCGCGCCTAAAATCTCGCGCCTAATAATGCACGCATAAACGTCCCTTTCCGACCATAGATTCCACTCACAAGTCTTTTGATGCCGGGGCACATAAGTTGCCCAAAAGGACAGGAAGTAGCCAGATTTTCAACACTTTACGACACTCGCGTCCTCCTAATTTTCGCTTCGAAAGTCGATTGATGTACTTGTACAATGTGATGACCCCATCTGTTGGAACCGCCGCCCCAGGCGAATATTTTGACGCGATTGTGGAGGTAGTATGGTTTTTCCGGATTTTGATCGCGGTTGGGAAATCCTCTAGTTTACCGTCTTACCTCCATTAGTGAAACTACTAGACGCAAACTTTGAACATTCTTTCTTTTGCTCGCGCAGCGATGCGCCTTGCGCGTCCCGGCTGAGAAATTCCCGAATTCGCCAACTTACGCCCCCGGTAAACATTGCTCGGTGCGGGATTCTTTTGCGATTGAATACATTTTATGGCTTTTAGGCGATTGTTCGTGAAGTAAGAAAACCCTAGGAATTAAGGCTTTATTCGACTAAAAACTACAGTACACAAGTTGTGTCAAGCTGACAATCAACAAGTAACAAAAGGAACAGCAATCTAAATTCTAACCTACCACATTCACCCCTCCCTATTTAGTAACGCTGGTAATCTTCTAAATATTTTGGCGATCGCCTTGTTCTGCTTGATTTATGCAAACTTTCTGTATGATCGCAATTTTCATTGTCTTCAGGAACAAGGTCGGAAATATTAGCTTCTATTTCATTCTGCAAAGTCCCGCAGCTTTCAATATTTTCAATCTGATTTGAAGAATTTAATAGTTCACTTACATGAGTAGTGGTAATTTTTTTAGTAAAGTAACATCACGTCGTGGAGCCAAGTGCTTTAACGACGGCGGATCAAGGCGTGTTATGGATTTGCTTCAATTAATTCAGCTTCCTCTACTTGGTCATATTTATTTCTTAGGTACATAGTTTTTTAGTAAGACCGGGCCTGGTCACAAAAGAAATGAAGGAATGGAATTTGCAAAAGTTGATTTACGTTGGTGTTGAAACATCCTCTCATGAGGCGTACGGACTGAATGAAGGACTTGTCCTAGTACTTCCTCCCATTGAGTTATTTTTAATCGTCGGGATTTTAGAGCTAAAGAAATCGTTTGCCAAATTATTCCATTATACTTTTCGACTTGACCGTTCCCCTCAGGATTATATGGAGTAGTACGACTTGTAGCAATACCTCTATAATGCAAATATGATTTTAACTCCTTGGACATAAATGATGGTTCTTGATCAGAATGAATATAGCGGGGCATTCCAAATATGAAAAAAAGTTGATTGAGAGACTTGATAATCGAAGTAGAAGTCATGTCAGAACAAGTAATTGCAAAAGGAAAGCGTGAGTATTCTTCAACGATTGTTAATAGGTATTTATTTCGTGTTACTGACGGTAATGGTCCTTTAAAGTCTACGTTTAATCGCTCGAATGGAGCAGTAGCTTTAATGATTGTGTAAGCCTCTTTTTCCACTGCCGAATGTTTCTGCTCAATTTTAGATAGCGTCCGTGAGAAGAATGCTACTGGTTGTTCGGACTGACTCAGAGTAGCAGCAATGGCGTGCTCTGAAGCGTCTGTTTCGACTGTAAAGGGTATGTTTGGGTCGAGGGCCATTACTACGGATTGGAAAATATTCTGTATTATTTTTTTTTAAATCTGAAACAGTTAAAGACGTTAATGAGAAGGTTTTAGTTTGAACGAGTTTATGAATTTTTTTAGAGAATCTAGGTATCCACCTGGGGTAATGGGCAAACATACCAAGCACCCTTTGTAACGCTGTAGAATCTTTAGGTACAGGAAGGTTTATTAGCCTTTTTAATCTGTCTGGATCTGGCTTCAACGTGTTATTCTCTATTAAATATCCTAGTAGTTTAATCGATTTCTTATTAAAACTGCTTTTTTCTGTGTTGATAGTTAAATTGTATTTGTTAACGGCTTCTATAAATCTTTTTAGGTTTTTATTATGTTGTTATTGTGAGTTTCCACATGCAGTGACATCATCCAAGTAAGCGTAAACTCCTAGCAGATTTTCTTTTTTAATAATGCTGTCCATAACTTGTTGAAAACATGCTACTCTGTTGGTAACTCCAAACGGTATTCTAGTAAATTGATAATTCAAATGCTGTGTAGATTTTATCTTGTTCCTGAACAGGGACCTGGTGATAAGCAATACGTAAGTCGATAGTACTGAATATTTCATATTTGGAAACTGACGTAACTATCGGTTCAATATTTGGAAAAGGATAAGCATCTAAGTATGTAAATCGATTTATTGTTTGAGAATAATCGATGACCATGCGTTTCTTATGGTTTTCTTTTTTCGTGACGAGCACTTGTGCCCTCCAAGGCGAGTTACTTTCTTCTATAACTCCCTCAAAGAGAAGTTTTTCCATTTCTGCTCCGATAAACCGTGCATCTTCTTCTGAATGTTGTCTGGATTTCGTTACTATGAACTTGCAGTCGGAAGATAAATGACCAAAAAGTGATTTGAGGGTCGACTTTTGCTACAGCCAAACTGCATATTGACAACGGGGGGTCTTGATCCACCAAATTTAACTTTAATTTTAGAATGTTGAGACAACAAGTCATGTCCAATCGTCTCCGGCAATAGCCCATATCAGTTAAGCTAAGCCACACGCTTGATAATGAATTGAAATTTACGCTCGGCCAGTGGAAGCAAAACGGACCCAGTTTGGGCAATTGGAAGTATGTACAATTTTGGAGTCGTACTGATGTTGATATGTCACCCCTATGTTACGCCCCCTCTACCAACGAACCTTATTTGGATATTATTGTAAATAAACAAATTATTATTTGCTACCAGCCGATATTATTTCTTTGGTGTCTTTTGAGTATTCGTTATTTCTTTCAGCCTGTTTCGTCGTAGCTTACTCGCTCCGCGTGGTTCAACGGAGATTGATTTAGTGAGTTTTTGAACCTGGCGCCCCTATTGATTGACCCCTCGTTTTTCCTACTAATTAGCAAATTAATTAAGTAGCTCTTTATGTACAGTCGTGTGCAAATAAATCTGGGACAGTGTTTTTTTCACATGCAGATTCAGTTAAGAATTGAAGAATATCTCCATGGATTTCCTGCTATCAGAAAGAATTACATTAAACTTTAACAGGTACTGAAACCCGTAACTCTCTCTGATAAGAGGAAATCCATGGAAATATTCTTCAAATTCTTAACTGAATCTGCATGTGAAAAAAACACTGTCCCAGATTTATTTGCACACGACTGTACATTATCCAATCTTCTGTAGTTTTAAGCTGTTAATATTACGATTCGCTTAATATTGATGTAACAAAATTTGCACCGTATTTAATAAAGTTCGTACCAAGAGAGTACACAAATTATTTGTAAGGGGCCAACTCAAAGAACAGAGTATTTGAAAAAATGAAATGTTTGATGTGGCTGCTTGTGAATGAAAAAATTGAGCTTTATGATTATTGTAATAAAATCAGCAAGAAATCACAGTTTATAATAATAAAATAACATTGAACGCCTCTATGTGTTGGAGGAAGACGATATTTTGCATACGAATTATATGTCTACCTGACATAAAACCGAGAACATTTCTGTAAAATATATACAGGGCGGGCACGTATAAAAAAATAAAACTTTGTTTATTTTTGCTCTACCTCAAGAACTATTACTTAAATGACAGTAATATTTTGCACATAGCTTAGGTTTTTACCCTTGACGAAAAAGGGTATATTTTGGACCCAACAGAGAGACAAAAAGGGGCAACGAATAGCGTAGTAGGATGGGAACGACGGGCACGCTACGCGGGGCCTGCTTGCTTCCCCGTTGAAATACCTTCTGCAGTCGCTGAGTTCGAATCCCGCCTGAATGATTTTTTTTAATTTGAAGATTGATGTAATTTGCAATACCAAGTGTTTCCTTTTATTGTTTCAGTATTATTAGGAAGGTCAAGACATTTTAACCCCTAGTTGTGTTTGATTTTTCAAAATATTTAGTGTCACAACTTCCACTTGCGAGGGAATTTCTGAGTAATGCCCTTTACAGATTTTTAAAATAACTTTTGACAATTCGTTCAACTATAGAGAAGGTGCTTCTAAGGTGTCAATTTTTGTTATTTTCAAATTCGCAGCCTTTAGATTGTGTGGTATTATTAATGCACAGTGTATTTAATCTTTCAGGTAATACATCAGAGTCCAAACAAAGGATCTGCTACTTAGTGTTTGTTTAACCTATCGCCGGAACAAAGGGATGTTAGTTATTTAGCAAATTTATATCAAATTTACAAAGTTTAATTATGCAGCGCAGGCAGCTCCAGCTCCTGTTTCTTGTGCGAAATTTTAATAAGCAATATTTAATAACCCTATCTGCCTTTTACGATGCAGACTTAATTGGCTGCTGCAGTTGCTCTCATTAAACTGTAGTTGGATAAAATGCAAAATTTGTCTCGTTAATTATGTGGATGGGGAACATTTTTATTTGAGCTCGGAATTTTAATATTCGTTTTCCTGTAATATCCTAGGTAGCTAGATCAGGGATAATGAGAGAATAAACGGCGAAATGTAAAATTCATCTAGAAATATGTGCAGGACAAGGCAACGTTTCCATTAGATCACGAATTAATAAATGACATTTTATTACAAGTTATATAAAAGGTTGTACCGGGCTTAGAACATAGGGATATTAATTTTTTTTCTACTTATTTAAAAAAAATTTGTCCAGTTTCACATTGATTAAACTGGAATCTTCCGAATCTTTGTTGTTAAGAGAGCTCGAAGAGTATCATTTGGATACTATGGGGTCAATTTGATTACCGCGATACATCTGGAAAATGAGAATTTTAATACTTTAACGTTAGAACTCATTGGTTTTTAAATATAACAAAGTAGCAGTGCATGTTCTGTGTAAATTAATAAAATCTAGACAAAGATGTCGATACCTTGGTTAATATCAACAGCTGTCCTTTAATATTTTGAATTTAAAACACATAAAAAATAACAAATATTATTGATAACTTGCCTTTGTCGTACAAATTTTAATTCTTCAATAATTCTAAATTCATTTTTTCTAAGGGGATATACTATGCAAGAAAAAAAACTGGGACAGTTAATATGGTCTGTTGTGACTGACTGCATTACTATGCCATTTCATTAAAAAAATATTCAATGTTATTATATTCTCTTAACATCGCTGATAATTGATTCGGAAGTCTGCCTGGTTTCCGGTGGTGGAAAGAGCTGCAGCAGGGGCTCAAAGTGGTAAAAATAACAGATATTTATAATTCGTGTTACGTGTTTGGTAGTACTAAAGTGTATTGTTGGTGGCAGTGTCAGTGTATGTTAAATTCGAGGTCAGCAAGTTAGATTTTGTTTGCTGTTTGACATAGACTGACGCAAAACCTAACCTAATAATCTCAAATTTGATATAAACTAACAGTGCCAACAACATGACACTTTAATTCATATTATTATATGGGTATTTCGCCACTCTGCAAATTAAAATATTAAATAACGAAAATATTAACAGCGAACGTTTCGAGGGACAATCTGCCCTCGTTATCAACGAATAACAATTAAAACTAACAAGAAACTTATCTTTTTCACTGGAAGGAAAAACGACCAACCTCCAATGAATTTTTTGACATTGACGTTTGTTGATATCTGTACCTACTTGATCTCATCTTTAAGAATAGATAGCCAACTATTGTCTAAAAATATTGAGAAAGACGACACGCATTTTTCTTCGTTAAGTAAAATATATGCCGTTTCCTTAATTTTTCGCCTAGTTGACATCGATTCTTTAGACAATATCTTTGTGTTGTCCCATTGTATTTTATGGTTTTCATCCCAAGCATGTTCTGCCAGCTTAGACTTATTGAATTGATACTTTTTCAACATATTTTTATGTTCTTTAACTCTAACTGCTAAAGGCCTGGATGTTTCACCGATATAATATTTCCCGCATTCACAGGGAATACTATATATACAATTCCTTGAATGTTGTTCTTCGTTGAACGGTTTAGTTTTTGTAAGAACTGACCGCAAAGTATTCATCGTTTTGAATACCGTCCTAACATTGAATCTATTTCCAATTCGTCTAATTTTGTCAGATATGCCTGGAATATATGGTATAGTTAGAGTATTATATTTTTGAGTGTCATTCCTTTGTATGTGTGTGGCATTGCTTCGTGTATTGAAAATGTTCCGAACAAGAGTCTCTGGATAGCCATTATCTTGTAAAACATTAATAATAAATTCTTTCTCTTTTTTGAAAATTTTATCATTAGAGCAAACAACTTTGGCTCTGTCGTAGAGACTTTTTACAACGCCTGTCTTTATGTTTTTGTGATGGTTAGAATTAAAATGTAAGTACCTATTAGTATTGGTTTTTTTACGGTATACTGATGTTTCAAAAGTAATTATTGTGCGTGTGATTAGTGTATCAAGAAAGGGTAACTGATTGTTTTGCTCTGTTTCTAATGTAAATTTGATGGAGGTTTCTTTACTGTTAATATGTTCAATAAATTTGTCCACCTCATCCATATCATGAGGCCAAATTGCAAAAACATCATCGACATATCTCCACCAAACTACTGGTTTGTTGGTGTACGTGTAGACATGTTGTTGTTCAAAGTCTTCCATAAAAATGTTACTAATGGGAGATAAAGGTGAACCCATTGCCATCCCGAAATCTTGTTGGTAAAATTCATTGTTTAGTTGAAAGTATGTCGTTTTAATGCATAGTGTTAAAAGTTGCATAATGGTACCAACGTTTAATGTTGTTCGTGTATGTAATGTGTTATCGTTTTGTAGCCTATGTTTAATGATGTTGAGTGTTTTGTCTACTGGAACATTAGTGAAGAGACTAACTACATCGAAACTAACCATTAAGTGTTGTGTGTTTATGTTTGCTTCTTTAAGTTTTTCAAGGAAATGGGGCGTGTTCTTTATATACGTGTCTGTATTTCCTGATATAGGAGTCAGTATCTTAAGTAAATATTTAGCTAAACTGTGACAAGGAGAATCTATAGAACTAACTATTGGCCTAAGTGGTACATTTGGTTTGTGTATCTTTGGTAATCCATAAAAATGTGGTGGTTTACTGTAGTGTGGTGTTAGCGTACGTCTTACAAAATCTGTAAATTGTTCTCTGTGTTTGTAAAGTGTTCTGTATATTTTTGTTTCTATTGTATGTCTTGGATCTTTATTTAGTTTAGTGTATTGTCCCTCACTAATTAGTATTAAAAGTTTTTCGTTGTATGTGGTTGTGTCAAGTACTACTGTGGCGTTGCCTTTGTCTGCAGGTAGAATTTTAATTGTGTTATCGGTTTTTAGTGTGTGTAGTGAATGTTTTTCTTGTTTGGATATATTTTGTCTGATTGTGTAAGGTCGTTCTAGTATGATTTTGTTTCTAATTCTGTATTCCTGTCTAATGTCTTCTGGAAGTTTTTGACAAGTCTCTTCTATAGCTGTAACTAAATCAAGTTTATTAATTCGTTTTGGCGCCACTGCGTAGTTGAGTCCTTTGCCAAGAACTAATTTGTCAGTGGCGTTTAGTTCTTTAGAAGACAGATTAACTACAGTTTTATTTAAAAAAGTGTCACTGTTCTTTAGTGTATTTAGTTCAATTGTGTGTTTTTCTTGTATGAGGTGTTGGTACTTTTTTAAATGTGTACGTGTTTGCTCTGTGTGTGTTTTGATGTAGGTATTACTAATAGAGTTGTACATACGATTGAAATCGTCTTCCCGTACATCCCTTTGCATCACCTGTTCCAGTTTGTTTATGTCATAAAATAATATCACTTTGTTATGTCTGTGAAATTGTATTCTATCTCTAACTAGAGCTTCACTCGCTCTTTTCATGATATTACTAGAACGAACACTTACATAAGGTGCTTTGAGTCTAAACCCTTTTGGAATAATACAGCTATTTCTACAACGACATAGGAAAGTTATACTATTTTCAGAGTGTGCCAGCTTCTTGTAGAGGTTTTCCCAACTTCGGAAGTTACTAGTTATGTTAGGCCCATACCTTTGATTAAGATAATCTCTGAAACTTCTTTGTGGCGTAAATTCATAATTCATATTCTTATATGGGTATTTCGCCACTCTGCAAATTAAAATATTAAATAACAAAAATATTAACAACGAACGTTTCGAGGGACAATCTGCCCTCGTTATCAACGAATAACAATTAAAACTAACAAGAAACTTATCTTTTTCACTGGAAGGAAAAACGACCAACCTCCAATGAATTTTTTGACATTGACGTTTGTTGATATCTGTACCTACTTGATCTCATCTTTAAGAATAGATAGCCAACTATTGTCTAAAAATATTGAGAAAGACGACACGCATTTTTCTTCGTTAAGTAAAATATATGCCGTTTCCTTAATTTTTCGCCTAGTTGACATCGATTCTTTAGACAATATCTTTGTGTTGTCCCATTGTATTTTATGGTTTTCATCCCAAGCATGTTCTGCCAGCTTAGACTTATTGAATTGATACTTTTTCAACATATTTTTATGTTCTTTAACTCTAAGTAGGCGAAAAATTAAGGAAACGGCATATATTTTACTTAACGAAGAAAAATGCTTTTCGTCTTTCTCAATATTTTTAGACAATAGTTGGCTATCGATTCTTAAAGATGAGATCAAGTAGGTACAGATATCAACAAACGTCAATGTCAAAAAATTCATTGGAGGTTGGTCGTTTTTCCTTCCAGTGAAAAAGATAAGTTTCTTGTTAGTTTTAATTGTTATTCGTTGATAACGAGGGCAGATTGTCCCTCGAAACGTTCGTTGTTAATATTTTCGTTATTTAATATTTTAATTTGCAGAGTGGCGAAATACCCATATAAGAATATGAATTATGAATTCACGCCACAAAGAAGTTTCAGAGATTATCATGACACTTTAGAACTGCCAAACACATAACAGTCGCCTGCGTTGATTAACAAAAACTGCGCCTTTACTAAACGTACTAACATAACCTATCAACGCTGGCGACGCATATAACACGTATTACAGGCGACTAGTTATTTGATCTTCCAGTATTTCAATTTCTTATGGTCTTTAAGAAAAGTATCCCTAGTAAGTCATATATAGTTATGTGAGTTCGCAGTGAATAGCGGAAACGAGTGGTTGTGCTGTACAGTGATCGCCTCGAGTTATCAGCTTTGCACGCGCCGATCTCTGACCGTACTAGATAGCAGTCCTGCATTTAAATACTAAATGTGTAAGTTCAAGACACAAATATTAATTTTAAAGAAGTTATTAAATTCTGTTTCGACGGAATATGCAAAATAACGACCCGAATATGTATTTATCACAACCACAATTTCTACAACTCCCTTACACAATGCAACAGCCGGTGTTTGGGAACCAACATACAGCTCAAAATCATGGATTTTTACAAGTCACACAAAACGGTGCTTGTGCACCACCAGCTCAATACCAGAATTATATACCTACATTTCCAGCCTACAATAACGTACCCCCATTCGCATCAAGTAGCAACCAAACTTCTAACCCTCAACTAACCGAAACTGCACAACCAATAATTATTGACGATTCCGAAGAGGACGCAACAGAAAACCGTCACGAATGGCAACAAGTAAAAAAACGAAAACGATATATTCAAAAACCTGCTACACAACAAGCAGAAGTAATCACAATTGAACAACAAAACAAATACAGTCCGCTAGCCAGTATAAGCACTGGCACCACAACGCAACCACCAAATAAAAGCGATGAGAAGAAAATATCTAAACCTCCACCCATATTTATATATGGTGTCACTAACTATTCACAAATGGTTGAAAACCTAACAAAAATCATAGAAATAGAACAATTTAATACAAAAGCTCTAGCAAACAATACAATTAAAATCAATACAAACACTCCAGAAGCATATAGGCAACTATCCACACACCTCAAAGATGAAAAAATCGTACATCACACTTACCAGCTGAAGGAAAACAGGGCATACAGAGTGGTACTTAGAAACATACACCATTCTGTAGATACCGAAGAAATCAAAGATGAATTAAAAAAGCAGGGCCATACGGTACGAAATATCATCAACGTTAAACACAGAGTAACAAAGGCACCCCTACCTATGTTCTTTGTTGACCTCGAACCGGCGAATACCAATAAAAAGGTATATGATATAAAACACATTAACCACCAAGTGATAACCGTGGAACCGCCTCGTAAGAAGACTACAATCATTCAGTGCACCAGATGCCAGTATTATGGACACAGTAAAAGCTATTGCACGAAACCTTACTTATGCGTCAAATGTGGCGAAGAGCACAATACTACTGCCTGCAAGAAAACAAGAGATACTCCCGCCAAGTGTGCGTTGTGCCAAGGACCTCACCCGGCAAACTATAAAGGCTGTCAAGTATATCAACAACTTCAACTAAATAGAGGCAAACCAGTCGCCCGAGGTATAAGGAAGGCCAATGTACCGATTACTGCTCATCAGGTATATTCTGCAAATGTAAACGTCCCCAGCTACTCACAAATTGTGACAAGTAACCATAACAACAATTCGCCCCAAGGGAGCAATAACAATAACGATATTACACTATCTCAATTTCTGTCCAAGTTTGAAGCAATGTTCAATCAACTTATGAATCAAAACAGCATGATGTTAAATCTGCTTACCAAGCTAGTTTCTAAAAACTACTAATGGATTCCCTCAGAATAGCCTCTTGGAATGCAAATGGGTTAGCACAACATCGCTTGCTTGTCGAACTGTTCTTAAAAGAGCACAAAATAGACATCTTACTGGTATCCGAAACCCATTTTACCGAAAGAAATTATTTCAATATCCGCAATTATACCACATACTATACCAACCACCCCAATGGAACAGCCCACGCTGGATCAGCAATTATTATAAACAGCAAAATATCCCATTACGCCATGGAAGAGTTCGCAACTGACTATCTGCAGGGCACTATCATCAACGTCAAAAGTTCAAACGGACCATTAACAGTAGCATCAATATACAGCCCGCCAAGACACTCCATAAAACAAAATCAATATGAAGCATTTTTCGAGAAACTAGGAAACAGGTTCATAGCTGGAGAGGATTACAACGCAAAAAATCCAATCTGGGGATCAAGATTAACAACCACTAAAGGGCGTGAACTACACAAGGCCACGTTAGCAAATAACTACAACTATTTATACACTGGGGAGCCCACATACTGGCCAGCTGACCCAAACAAAGTACCTGATGCTGTAGATTTCTTCGTTACCAAAGGACTATCCCCAAGATACTGTAAAGTTGAATCGTGTTTCGACCTTTTCTCTGATCACTCATCTATAATAGTTACCACCAGCACTTCTATTATTACAAAGCAAAAGAAGCCTTCACTCTATAACAAACACACCAATTGGGACTTGTACAGAAAATATCTAATGGATCACGTAACAATCAAAGTTTCGCTAAAAACAGAGAACGAAATTGACACTGCCGTAGAACACTTAATAACAAACATCCAAAGCGCAGCCTACTGCTCAATGCCGACCGGTCATAAAGAAACCGAAGTCGTTGAAAATTACCCTTTACACATTAAAACCAAAATTGCTGAAAAAAGGAGAGCCAGAAGAATCTGGCAGCAAACGAGGAACCCCATCGACAAAAATAACTTAAATAGGTTAACCAGAGATTTAAAAATGGCTATAAGGGAATGGAAAAACAAAACATTTAATGATTACATAAGCAACTTATCCCCCTCTCCACATAACGATTACACCCTTTGGAAGGCAACAAAGAAACTAAAAGATGCTCGAAAACCTATTCCACCGATTCGAAAAGTAGACGACTCTTGGGCAAGAACAGAAGATGAGAAAGCAGAACTTTTTGCAGAACATCTTTCAAATATATTTCAACCGCATCCTGCTGTTGTTACACCTGAAGAAGAACGGGAGATTATAAACTACCTCCAAGCTCCGTTACAACTAAGCCTCCCAATAAAACCCTTCACCCCAGCAGAAACTACAACTGTAATCAAATACTTAAATAACAAAAAAGCGCCCGGGTATGACCTCATCACTGCCAAACTATTGAAAGAATTACCCCGCAAGGCAATAATGGCAATAATACAAATTTTCAATGCAATCATAAGAATACAGTATTTTCCAATCCAGTGGAAATATGGGCAAATAATTTTAATTCTGAAACCCGGCTCATGAAGTCGCCTCTTATCGGCCGATAACACTACTACCAATACTGTCAAAAGTACTAGAGAAGTTAATATTAAAGAGACTGGCGCCGATATTAGAACAAGAAGCGTTAATTCCACAGCAAGAAGCGTTAATTCCACAGCATCAGTTTGGGTTTCGCCAGGAATACTCCACAGCAGAACAGATCCACAGAGTCGTTGACGTAATAGAGAAAGACCTCGAAGAAAGTAGATATTGTGTTGCGGCATTCCTTGATGTCAGCCAGGCGTTCGACCGAGTGTGGCATCCTGGGTTACTTTATAAAATTAAACTGTCTCTGCCACATCAATACTACCTACTATTCAACTCATACCTAAACGAGAGGTTTTATCAGGTCAAATATGGTGAAAGCCAATCAGGATTTTATCAAATTAAGGCAGGAGTTCCCCAGGGTAGCGTATTGGGACCCACTCTATACCAGATATTTACCAACGACTTACCATGCAACGAAAATGCAGTGACAGCAACATTCGCAGACGATACTGCGTTACTAGTTTCCCACTCAGATCCTATACAAGCATCGGCTATCCTACAAAGTTGTCTCGACAATCTGCAAAAATGGTTGAACAAGTGGCGTATAAAAATCAACGAAAATAAATCCACAGCTATCACGTTTACGACTAAGCAGAATTCCGCTCCTCCGGTCACACTAAACGGTATACAAATTCCAATTAAAGAAGAGGCTAAATATTTGGGCATGCACATTGACAGGCGACTAACATGGAGAACACACATTACAAAAAAGAGGAAGGAACTAGACCTAAAGGTGAAGAAGATGTACTGGCTCCTAGGGCGAAAATCTAAGTTATCACTATACAACAAAGTGTTAGTGTATAAGACAGTGCTAGTTCCAGTGTGGGCTTACGGAATTCATCTATGGGGTTGTGCGAAAACTTCGAACATCGAAATACTGCAAAGGTTCCAGAGCAAAACTCTTCGCGTTATAGCCGACGCAGAGTGGTATGTCAGCAATAAAACCCTGCACGAAGACCTCAAAATTCCATGGATCAGAGAGGAAGTCAAAAGACGTACAACAAACTATGCGAACAGAATGCATAACCACCCTAATGTGAATGTGCTTAATTTACTAGACAATACTAATAATACTCGAAGACTAAATAGACTTAAAACGCTAGACCTTACTAACTAATATGTAGTATATTAGTAATCACAGGGTATCGCCACTGGGCGTAACTCCCTCCTCTTGTCAATGTTAAGTATTAGAACAAATTTGCTTGTTAGCCATATGGCTAGTTGTAAATACGCAGTTAATTTAATAATAAAAAAAAAAAAATAGTTATGTGAAACTGACCTAACAAAATGTCACGTAGGTATTTTTAGATTAGGTTATACCTACCTTTTGACTTTTGACAAATATTTTTAGCTATACGTGTATATGTCAAACGTCAAAAATTATAACCTAATTTAAACTATCCGTGACATTTTATCAGATCAGTTTCACATAACTAAACATAACCTACTGTGGATTCTTTGTGAAAATAATTTTCGGAATTTAGAGCTTTCCTGTATTTTTCCGCATACTTTAAGCCCTAGTTCATAGTTCAGTAGTGTAGTCAAACTTTTAGTCCATACGATCCTTTTTCCGCGCGTTGAAACACTAACGCTCCGCAGTTTATTTTAGGACCAATTCAAGTTTATTCTGGCGTGGTATGAATTGAGCTTTGTTCCTGCCTAGGTGACGCAATCTCTTCTCGCATGCATAGCGATGCATTGTTTCTTATGGCATTCTTAGAATGTTGTCGTTCAGATAGTCTAAAACTTCGCCGAGGGTAGAGGCATTTGCATCGTCAGGATTTCATCAGCTTGTTGGAACATTCCCCCAAGGCTCGTGAGTGGAAGAAAGAACGAATTGAAGTCATGCCTGCGTGGTCTTATTCCGTTCCCTCATCTTCGGCGAAATCATCACTCAATGGCCGGCGTCAGATCGTCAAGAGGTGTTGGTGGTTGAGTGCGCGACGCCGGCTTCGATTAGCCGAAATTGTTGTAAGTTGTGAAACTACATTGTTGCTGTAGTCGAGCGAGTGCGTAGTAGTGGTCATTTTAGTGGACGTTTAGCCGAGTTTTCAGTACCGTTGGAGCCAAGCATCTCCGTGAGCACTGTTATAGTGGATTTTATTTGGAATTCTCAACTGTGTGATAAACCTGCCAGTGTAACGAAGACCCGATACGGTATCGCCGTCTGATTGTTTGCCCGGGATTCGTTCAAGTTAACTCTCATCTTGGGGATGTAATGCCGCTCACATTCGCTCGAGTACCGCCCCTTCCATATGTGGTTTGTAGTATTTTCCTGTCGTTCTTTTCGTAGCATCAACTGAGGTGCGATTCGCAGCTGTATTGGACATCAGTTTAGAACGTCCGGATTCCTCCAACTTAAGGTATTTGTTAGTCCATATCTGTACAGAGGAGTGATTTTTAAGGTATTTTCTTGGCAAATTGTGCCATTGGTTGATTTAAATTGTGGGATGTTGAACAATACCGTCAGGTTTTAACGCCTATATGTTGTTTTTCATTGTAAGTTTAAGTAAACATTGTTGTTGCATCACTATTTGAGTGGTTGTTGATAATTTTGGTCATATAACGTAGTTCCTTTGTGCAGAATTTAAAGTCATTACTGTTAGGAATGTAACCATGTCGTCTGATTGTCATTTTACCGCTGTGTTTAGTTTAAACGTCGCAATTTAACCTGACTAACCCCTTTTGCCTATTATTTTTAACAGTAACGAGTAAACATTTCATGTTCATTGTCATTTATATATTTTCTATTTCAGTAGAGTTTATTGTTAATTACTTATGTTTTTTATTGGTGTTTACATGCATATTTGTGTTTTGTTTAGATGTACAGGAATTTAGATGATTGTAAGCAAGTGTAAGGAAAGGTAGGTTCGATTCAGCTGTTGCAGTCGCCGCCTCCAGCTGTGCCAAGCTAGAAGTAGAAAGCTGGACTCACTTTTTCCCACTTTCAAAGTTGGCCTACCTGTGTTGCTGGTTTTCCCGATAGCCAGAAAATGGTAGCGTCTCGATTATTTAACATCTTTTACGTCGCTTATCGGAGTGCCGCCCTAATTCTAGGGTAGTACAGAACCCGCCCCTTCTCGCTGAGCATCCGTAAAGCCGGATCCTTGTGTTACAGCCCATCGTAATGGGGATTAGGGCGGCGAATTTGGTTAATTTTACTGATTGTGTCGTTAAGAGTATTTACGTTGGAACCAATTGTTGTTTTTGTCGTGTAGAACCATGTTGTGGCTGTAACAAACTGGCTTCCAAGTGTATGACATTGTTTTGCCCACTTGAGGGTCTGTTTTGTGTCGTTGATATCGTTTTTGGACGTAAAAACTTATCCCAAGGACCATGAGGAATGGAAGGATCTCTACCCCTTTGACCCCCTTCCGCAATCATCTCCACTACCGAAAACCAGGAAGATTTTCGAATTAATTATCAGCGATGTTAAGAGAGTATAATGGCAGAATATTTTCTTGATAGAATGACGTAACTATTTTTGTCTCTGGCTCTTAGACTATTGCTGGGTTATTCTAAGTTAATTGCTAACTTGTTTAGACATTGCTATGAAGCAAAATTGTTATAGTAAATGTAATTGTTTAGTCTCGTTTAAGTTAATCAAATTATGCTAGAATCTCTATTAAGAGTTGTCTCAGATTTTTTATCTTGCATAGTACCTAAAGTAACATATTGCGGGGGTCTGGCGGACACAATTTTTATGGGAATTTTAAGGTCGATGAGTGAAGAAAATCAGAAGTATCTGTACATTTTATTCAGGTTAAATTGTCAATATTTAATTTGTACTTTATTAGGTTATAACATAATTTTTTTGGCAGAAATCGCTCTAAATGTAAAAGATATAGGCAGCGATAGGAAACTTACATATTCTATTATTCATAAATGTATCTTAAACACAGTGCTGTAATAAGGTGCTTAGGTACTTTTACGAAGGGCATGAATTCATATGCCGAAATACTGCGTTGCGGTCCTCTATCAAAGGTGATGCCACACCTCAGAAAATTATGACAAGAATGCTTCTGAACTAGATTCTCGAGTAGTAGTTCGCTGAGTTTTAGAGAACGGGAAGTTGGCAAGTGCTTTGGATTGCGACACCTCCAGTAGACAAGAACGAACACTTGAGAGATGGTGTAAAGCTTCGAGCGAATGGGATATAGATGTAGATGTTAAATTTCATCTGTTTAATGGAGACTATTCAAAAGTATCAACATTGAATAGAGACACAAAATCGTGTGTAGTAGTAAAGTAATTTAAATTTAAAAAAGCCCGTTGTAGTCTAAGACTTTTTTCTTTGCACATTGGCAATGTGATTATAAGCGCAAATAATTATTTGTTTAGTTATCAGCAAATTGTTTTTTTAAATTGGCATATTTAATCGTCTCTCAGAATGCAATTCCTTTTGATAATTTTTAATTTTACATTTCGCATTATTCTGCTTGGTTGGGATATTTTGTTTATCCACCGAAGTAGACTCGATGTATTCCAGTTTGGCGACACCGTGCTGCCACGGACAACTATGGTCATAGCTGCGTTAGGGTAATACACTAATAGCTCTATTTTACAATGTTTATAATTAATTAAGAGTTTTGGGTAAAGTAGTACCATGGGAAGTTTCTTCCTGCCTAAGGCAACCAGCGAAATGCATTTAAATCTCGTTTTGATAGTATATGCTACGTTTTATACTTAAAGTTTTTCGAAAGCATATCGACAGACTTGCGTCATATTTTTCAAGTCAGAGACTAGTTTTTTTGCCAGCGGCTGACCGGCTGCACGTCAGATACTTTGATACTATTAAATGCGCACTTCAATAATATGCTTTTATATTTCATTTTGATTATTTTATTGCTTTAATGCCTAAAAGCTTTTGCTTAGTTTATTAATTTGTTATCCCAGGGTACTTTTTACGTATTTGGGGCGACACAGTTTAACAGTTATGTACCCACCTTGAACTGTGTAACACTTAAGCTTATGTAGTTTTGTATTGAAGAACCTGATTTACTGTTTATGCGTCTTTAACGTTATTTGTTTATCTTAATCTATTGACTGTGTCTACTCAGTTGTTCTTCTCTCTTTTTTGAATTTAAGGATACTGTAAGAATTCCGTTTATCTCGACTTGGGTTTGAAGTTAGAACCAAGTATTATTTCCTCTCCTTTCTCTTAACGTAGTCTGAAAGTTTGTTATTGGCCACACAACGTGTGTTTTATAAGTCACCTTCCGCGGCCGGGGTGGGTGGCTAGTTTAACCTCTTGAATTAAGAAAAATGCCCTTCTACAGGAGCCATGATCACCAAAAGTGTTTCCAATGAGAAACGTAAACGCTACTGGCTCTCATAATTTCTTAATTTTCTTAATTACACTAATCTTGTAAGGCGCAGTTTTCTGTAACTCTTCCGTTAAGGTTAAATTGAACCGCGACGTCTCGTACATCCTTTTATTTTATTTGCTCTTTTCGTTGCCAGCTGCCTCAGTTACCTCTTGTCTTCTTATTCCAGTTCGTGGTTAAGAAAAAATCAATATGACAACGCTCTGGATGTTGACAAAACCTGTGCTGGAGATACTGAAAACATATGTTCTAAACTTCTACTCAAATAAAAGCCAATGTGCTCACACTCTACGTAAAAAATATATATTGACATTTAATTACACTTTGTTAGGACAATTCCAGCTTCTAGTACTCTCTGCACAATTCTCGTATTTCCCGCAAAATTCAGTTCATTTAGAATGACTTCATATCAAGATAACTAGCGACACCTTCTGTTTCACTCGTCGCACGACTGCAGAGTGCTACAAACATAATGATTTCTATTTTTCCGCCTCGGTTTTTATAAATTAACTTAGGTGTTTGAACTACTAACTTATAGGGGACGTTCTATGTTAGGTCCTGGGACTTTCCGCTCATCCAGTTGCGTCATTGCTTATAACGAACTTCGGCACCGCTCAGGTGGTTCCGAGCGACCGGTTTTAACTTGTTCTTAGACTACGTGACAATCCGCCCGTTCGCAGTTGGGAAGTATGTTGCAATATGCATAGCGTATCTACGTGTAGGAGCGAGCTAGCGAGTGATGCTTATATTCAATTATTCTTCTTTTACCGCTGCCCAAAGGCAGTCACGATTACGTATCCAAAGGTTGAGGAAGAATTTTTTTAACTGTGTTGAGCCGACTGATAGCTTTTGCTGCTCGGGACCCCGTAGAAATTTTGTTGTTATTTGTGACGAACCTGACATTTAGTTGTGTGTCTTCTCTGAAAGTTACTAAACCGTCCACAAAGTAGATAGAAGATTAATTAACCAGGCTAGTGCTCTTGTGTGGAGTGGTTTCCAATTTATGGGTCGTGTAGGGGTTTGTAATCAAGAATCTTCCATTGTATGTTGCTGTATCCTACAGAAATACGCCCTGTGGCATATTATTGGAAAGGTTCAAATGCGCTCAATTACCAAGGGGGCTGCAATTTTCGTCGTGCTCACCGCCTTTCGGCTCGTCGTTTAAACGATCCCGAGATTTTACCTCCCAACGTCGTTGTGGTGTCCAAAAATTTTGTGGTACACCGCCTAAACCAGCTTTCATCAACATAAACCATTAAGGATGTTTTTGCTCTACAACGGCCTAACCGGTCCCGCGGTTGCTTTTGAAATTTAGCCGCCCGAATACTAAAAAGTATTGTGACGTAGTGTTTATGGTGATACACCCCGACAAACATTTACTGAAGCAGTTTGATGATTATTATTTTGACTATTCATAGATTGGCATGAGCAGCATAATTTTAAATATAACTTGTGGCCAGCTTGGATTATTTAACTTTGTGCCTAAAATTTGGGGAAGGTAATAGCTGTTATTTTGGTCGCAGCGGATGAAACCCCCGTTTTGCAATATTGAATATATAATAACTTGTCGTGTTTTTTGTTCAATTGAGGACTTCCATCTACATGTATATTTAATTTCAATATATTCAAATTGATTTAAATTCTTGCAGCTTTTCATTTATGTTTTTTTTTGCATGTGACAATATATACAGTGTGTTTCACTTTACATGGAAGCACCCCTGTATTTTCTTTGTTTTTGTATGAATCGATTTGAATTTTTTACCAGTTGTACAACTCACCAAGAGGCATCTACTCATGTCCTTGAGCGGAAATGACGTTTTTAGCCTGGCCTACTAGGATCAAGAACATGGGTCGTATTGTCAATATTTTGCATCGCGTTAGAGTTACAGCTAAAAGTTATTAAGAAAAGTTGTTTAGAATCAAAAGAATACCCCAGATACCGATTTTCGTTTAATAATTCCAATTTTTAATTTTTATCCATAAATTTGTCCAAGTCCCAATTTTCAACTTTTAATTTGGTATTAAATGGTGCCATGGAGAAACAACATTTTTATTATTGTTGCATACGTTATTAGGTCTTAATAATGGCTGAATTACGTTTAACTGTAGCTGAGAAAGTAGAAATAATTGGAATTAATGGTGAAAATGCAAGATCCAATAGAGAAGTAGCTAGAATATTTAATGGAAGGCATCCAGGGCGTGCACCTATTTATCCAGGAACTGTTTCAAAAATTAATCAACTTTTTAATTTAACTGGAAATGTTGTTAAGCCCAGACCAAGAAGAATAGTTCGAGAGCATCCCTCGGAGGAAATGATTTTGGCGGTTTATGACGCTAATCCTCCTGAGATATGGCATTAAATGTAACTATTGCACTATCGAAAATTTTCCGCTGCTTGCATCTTCAGAAACTAAGTGCCAGGAAAAATAGGTGCACGCCTTGGATGCCTTCCATTAAATATTCTGGCTACTTCTCTATTGGATCTTGCATTTTCACCATTAATTCCAATTATTTCTACTTTCTCAGCTACAGTTAAACGTAATTCAGCCATTATTAAGACCTAATGACGTTTGCAACAATAATAAAAATGTTGTTTCTCCATGGCACCATTTAATACCAAATTAAAAGTAGAAAATTGGGACTTTGACAAATTTATGGATAAAAATTAAACATTCGAATTATTAAACGAAAATCGGTATTTGGGGTATTCTTTTGATTCTAAACAACTTTTCTTAATAACTTTTTGCTGTAACTCTAACGCGATGCAAAATATTAACGATACGACCCACGTTCTTGATCGTAGTAGGCAAGGCTAAAAACGTTATTTGCGCTCAAGGACATGAATAGATGCCTCTTGGTGAGTTGTATAACTGGTAAAAAATTCAAATCGATTTATACAAAAACAAAGAAAATACAGGGGTGCTTCCATGTAAAGTGAAACACACTGTATGTGTTTCTTTGTGTATTGTTATGTAACGTGTATTGGCGGCCTGCAAGTAAATCATCACAAGGTAGGTCCGTGGATACTCAGGCTAGGACGTCATATACAACTAACACCAAAACCAAGCAACTATCCCCCATTTCGAACTTCAAAGGGGTATCTTTCTAATAGTCCGTGGCGCCTAAGGCAATTCATATTCATACGGATTAACAGGTCGTTGCTCTATTATCGTAATGGATCTCGCCCTTCCCCTGTGTATAGCTGGCAAACTTTATTACAGGATATCGTAACGTAGTTGGGACAAACGACCCTTATATTTTCCCGATTATGCCGTAATAGGAAAATTTCCAGTTGTATTAACATGTTCATGTCTTAAATGTCGTTTTCGCTTTTAACAAACTGGCGTTTACTTTCGTAACATTGGATTTCATTTGTTACAACATATAAAAGAAAGGTAGAATCGAAATTAAAGTCTAGAATATGGCAATTCCTATATACAAGACTATCAGCCTGCAAATGCTAGTTCTTCACGTCTTTAAAAGTCGAATAATATTAAATCAACTCCATAATAACTGTATCTAGCAAGCACTCAGATCATCACCAGAATAACTGTTTTTAATATGCGTATATTTTGCTCATAAAATCTATTTCTGCGCGAAATATGGGTCTCAGCGCTTTTCGCTTTGTTATGAGTAACTCAACAGAATTGCTACTTGACGTCACTCGGCCAAATATCTCTACAAGGCGATACAAGATACCCCAGGTTCTGAGGCACGCTATGATGTAGTAAACTTCGACACTGGGGATTATTGCATACTTAAACGATATACTAGACCTTTACCAACCTATATTGCGCATATGAACGTAGATTCGCTGTTCACATTTGCTTTAGGTACTATCACGGTGCACGGAGGCTTCCTTGCCGTAGTGACTAGGATTTATTCAACTTGAGATTCATTAGGACTTGCCGGGATAACTAGAATTTGGCTTTGCACCAACTTTTGACGCTGTGCTTTCCACTTGCACCACGTTGCTGCGTGTTCAAGCGACCTGTCATTAATGATCATTTCGCGCTAAAAAAAAACTCACTTTCGACAATGGTTCAAAAGCACTACACACAAGAAATTTACTATTTACGCAGCTTGATATGTTCGCTTAGTTACGCTAAGTTAAACATATTTACACCCAAATGTAACAATGCACAAATTGGTATTATATGTAAATATTAAAGCAAGCCATTTAGTTGAGGGTCAAATATCCTTTCAGTCTTCCAAGGTAAGCCTCCGTTAAGGTGCAATCTATTTCCTTAAAGAATCGGTTGGTTATTGAGAGAAATTGGACAAGTTGATTATTTCGTCGTCAAGTTGATTGCATCGACTTACTTCCACTGACCTTGATCACTCATTTCTGTAGCAATTCTTTTATCATATTGAAATGTAAATGGCCGAAAGAAGGTAAAGAACTCACAAGAAAATTGCACGTGTGTTTGTGGCTATACCGACATACGTGTTTTATTTATATGCTCTGGCACAGCTTCAGGAGTAATATTCATGCCATGAAGACGTTTCGGCTTATTACTGGATAATTGCCACTTTTGTAGTGCTTAAACCAATTGGTGTTGAGTTACCGTCGGACACCGAAGGTCGATCCTGACCGAACCTAATTCTCGCATCCGATTTTTTCCGGTAGTTTTGGGTTTCTCCTCGACTTTGTTTTCAGTCTCACCTTAATTTTAAGATGTTGATTCAGAAACTTCTGAAATGTTTCTCCGTCGGTCTAACTATTACTGAGTGTGGGAGGGGGTATCATATAAATGATTGCAGCACTTAGGATCGTTATAACTGTAGTATGATCAGATGTTAGATTGTAATTGGAGCCGATATCTGTGTTGTTGGACGAGAAACCAGTGATGACAAAGAAATTCAGAAAATCAGGGATCTGTTAACCAGCAAATAGGGCTGTAAGCAAAAACATAGTTGTAGCCATTGTCGGTTATAAGTTTCAGCAGTTTTCTGGCTTTGTAATTGTTGATATAGGATCGTCATATTGCTGTTTGGAATTGAAATCACCACATGGGACAAATCTTGATCTTATAGAGTCAAAGAGAAGTTGTAATATCCGTGTTGTAAAGTTATGCGTTGGTGGGCAGTAGACAGCTGAAATATTCATTTAACGGAATGGAAATTATGGAAATTGTTGTTGCATTTGCGAGATTAAAGTAAGATTTTTATGTATTGTGGAACTTTATAAATGTTATTATATTCATCTTCCTTTATAGTAAACCGTCTGCGTACCATTAGGTAAATTCTTAAATATTTAACTGTTGTTGGATAACCTCATTGATGATGGGAGTTAGTATATTGAAGACCCCGATCGGGAGGGTATTCGAGAGCTTGAGGTTAGGAGGAAGGAATGTCGAGCGGTTACGAACGAGCTGGCGTTAGAGCATTCGGCAGACATGAGAGGTTTTACTTTTCTTGTCGGCGAATAAGGCGCGCACGTTACATAGACGGCTTGCGTAAGTAGGACGGCAGGGCCAGGACCGAGTTTATAGCTTTCAACCAGGAACGCAAAGAAGAAGATGATGCATGCGACTGTGGCGAGGGCTTGGTCCGTCTCCAGAAGGCATTTGCCAGACCATATAGGTCTGGTTGAGAGGCTGCGGTGTCTGAGAGATCTAAAGGATGTCGCCTCGCTAGCCACAGAGGCAGAACGGTAGTATGAGCTTCGCAAAAATCGTACAATTGCGGGTAGAGAGCGAGTGATATCGAATAAAGGGTGA
Source organism: Agriotes lineatus (assembly GCA_940337035.1). NCBI lineage: Eukaryota > Metazoa > Arthropoda > Insecta > Coleoptera > Elateridae > Agriotes > Agriotes lineatus. Next base: position 21,506,467 of record OW679197.1, read on the forward strand.
GAGGGTAGTTTAGTTGCAATAAGGAATATGAAGTAAGAAGCATGACCAAAATTCGAGTTTTTATACATGTTCGGCCTAGTTAGAATTATAATTACGTAGTTGAAGAGTTAAACGTTAATATTGTTAATTATAGAGATTATTTATAAAACGTGTTAACAGACGGTGAAGTACCGAAAGGTGGAGTAGTGCAATCATACTTTCTGCGATGAATACATTGTAAATAGATGGATAGTTGTAGTTATTCTCTGCTATGAGTTCCAGCAGTTGTCTGTATTTTATAGTTGTTAATCTATATTTTGAATACCTTTGTTTAGCAATGAAATCAACATCTGTGATACATTTTGGACCTATATAATCCAAGAAAGGTTGTAACGTTTATTTTGTAAGGTTACGCCTTGGTTCACAGTAGACAGCTAACACTTTTAATAGCATCGGGATTTTTGCACCGGAATTGTTGTAAGAAACCTGTATTATGTGATGGTAGCTCGTGATGTAAAATACAGTTTCGGATTTTCATAAATATTCCTTCACTTCAGTGAGTTTGTGAGATTAACTTAACTTATATATTGTGTAACCTTAAAATGTTTCTGTTTTAATGGTTGGCATTTCATAACACAATTCGTAGAGATTTAGACATTATTTCATAACCTTGTTGATGATGACAGTTTTGCTGTGCTAATTGATTAAATAGATCTTTAATGTAATTGAACAATTGGTCGATACTTGGCTCTTTAGAGTGAGAGGGTTAACTCTTTAGATTTTACTAGTAAGGTAGATAGTTTTGACTTAAATGATTGACACGGCTATTTTGTTGTGACGGTAGAGGAAATTTTAGATTAGGATGCTATTTATGTGATTGATGTTTTCTTCGCAGTTCTTGCTAGATTATGCACTCTTTATAGGCAGCTCAGTGTAGTCCGCCACATAATACGGACGTAGCTTTACTTTCTCTCGTGCTTCACATTGCAACGTAATGGGGGTTTTAAATCTATTACTTCCGGTTGCAATTGTTCTTTCTGCGTAGCTCATAAACCAGGATTTCGAAATTATCTTATTAATTAAACAGGTATGAATAGAAACTGGTGTAATTACAAATACTATAGGTATTTCACAGAACTTAAAATGAAATTCAGAAGCAAAGAATGTACAAACAAAAGTGTATAAATATAGATCGCTTTCGAATAATCCTTGCTAGTGACTTCAGTTGGCAATAGGGTTGGTACGACCAAAATCCCTGAGTACGGCGGCCGCTCTTTGAAATTAGATATGTAAATATAAATATGGTGTCAAATATGGTGCGCGGTTTAATCGATGTTCTTAAGGTAAGAGTTTGAGCGGCCTGTTTGACGAGAATTCTTCCGTGGCTTGTCTGCTTAGGAGCCTTGTCACCATGTAAGTTGAATTTTAAGTTACATTCTCCTCTTTGTTGAATTCGTTTTCTGAAGTTCTTTCGAACTATTTGGGTTAAGTATGTCTCTGTACACTTTCAAGTAATTTTTGGGCGTAAGCCAGTAGTGTTTAATTATATCAGTTATTTTAAGCGACAGATGCCCACGTCTTACTTACTCTCCCGTGTTCCAAATTAATTACCGCTAAGTTGTGTCACGGTTGATTTGCATTTCGACTCTCGATGTCTCGACTAAACGAAGCATGATAATGCAGTTAAGACGAATTCAAACAACTCTCCCGTCGTTTTGAAAGTTAGCATTTTCTGCTGAATTGAAGTGACAGTTGACGCTGGTGCTTTCAAGCACGCTACGGCTTTTTTAATGTATTTGAAAAGTTTTAGTTGTGACGCGTAGAATACGGAAAAAGCCCGTGCTATTTCGCGATTGAGTGAGTGATTCTTGAAATTTTGCGGCGTTATGCAAAATTGTGGCAGGCGTGTTAGTTTCAATTTTTTTCCTTTTACAAGAGTTAACGAAACTTCGCGGGTGAAAGGCATGTACTGACTATCGACTACTAAAAGAGTTCAGACGTTTATCGTGTGTCACCCTGAGGATTCGGCAATTTCTGCAGTGCCGGACTACTAGTTTATTTTATTTATTTAAGCTGCGACCAACAGTTACGCGAACGAAACCAATTACAGGTCACAGCATATCATGGCATAATGTATGTAGCATGTGTTGTGTGTGGTCAGGTTACTCTTTCCAACAGACCAGTTTTTCAGGAAGAGCGCCGCGCATAGTTTGATAAAACAATAATTGTTGCCGAATAGTTGCTGTGCTAAGAACAGTCCCGGACTCCAAAATATTTGCCCTGGCGTTCATGTAAAACAAAGTTGTGGATGAACGGCCTGGGATGTTGTTAAATTACTTTGTAGAAACCACTGTTGAGAAAATTTCAGATTTAAACCTCGCCAAACTTTCCTGTAAATAAAAAGGAAGCAGGTGTGTGTTTTCTTTCTTTCGCTTACCAGATTTAACAGTGTGTTAACAGTAAACCCGAGGCATTTAACCGACGTCGTATTCATAAATTTACGATTACACGGCAGTGCTGGCATACTTTTGAAGCCATTACGAAGCCCAACTGCACCATGTGTCGACAACAACGGCCCAAAGCGGAATCTGGGATGGTACCAATTCATTTTACAGAGCATCCCCTATTAAGGCCAACTTTTCTTAAAAGCAGGTATTCAGCTGTAATTTCGATAATAAGGTGTTTATCGGCATACGAATATTTCAGTGTAGTGCTTAAACTGGGACACGTTTGTTTAATTATCAACTAACTTTTGCTTAACGTCATTGCATGTTGTGTTTCTTTTGAACTTTTCAATGCTCTTTTTTGTTAAAGTTTAATAAGATTTGAATACTTTGGATGGAGATCGCTCGATATGGTGCATTCGAGGTTTAATTTGTACACTCGTTTACTATTGTGAGTTGAGCTCTATTCTTGCTGTTTGCAGGAAGCCTTCATTATTTGATATGCTTTTGCCGGATTGTTTACTTCAGCTTTGAATTATGTGAATTTGGTTATGTGTTGCGGAATTGTAGTTACATTGTAGATTTTTTGTTTGGCACTTTCAGTCGTTTAAAAAGCTCAAGAAATGCCATTCATAATATTTTGGGTTTCTTAATTGGTCTTAATTGGTTAGCAAGAAACCGCGTCCTTTAAGCGCTTTGAATTTAAAAATTGTATTTAACCTGTGAGTGGAAAATTGTTAAGAGATTGTAACAAGGAAGTTGAACTTTAGTAGCTGAAGTAATTAAGCATTTAGCTGATAAAAACGTAAGTATCTTGCACTAGACCTAACCCGTTTCGGCAGTAAACGATGTGGATTTACCGATTTAAGGGTTGACCTTTACGGTGGCGCCTTGGCGTTGCATCATAATTTTACTTTCCTAAGACAGAATCGGACTTCAGGAGTAACGTAAACCGCACTCTCCCGCGAGCTAGCCGTGGAGCACCAGTGGCATTACTACCGTTGCCTTCGTACGCAAAATAATTTATGGTAAGTGCGGTTTAGTGTTGTTGTAAAATCCCGTTTATTCCGTAAAACTTTCTCCAATTGACAAGCTTGAACAGCTTTACGGAAGTTGTTGTTATCGAAAATCGGCTTTACAATATATCAGCTACATGTTTCGAGACAAACACTTGCATCGCTGGGTTTCCATATGAGTCATCGAGTGCACTCGCGGCGAAGGTCAAACGTTTATTATAACAAGATGGCTACTTGTAAATTTTACATACATCATTTGCATGGGCGCAAGTGTCTCAACATTTAAACCAGAATTATGGTCTGATGTTGAAATATGTTCCAGTATGGTTATAGCTTTGACATCTGATGCGCTGTATAATAGTTTTATTAGTCTTCGGGAGTTCACATAAGATATTTTTGATATGTAGAGATCGCATGGTATACATTTCATTATTATTGTCAGTTGGTTCAAGATTGATAAAAACATGTTTCTAGGTAGTGGAACTATTTATTTAATGCATTGTTTCTTATACAATGTATTCTTTCCTTTAAAGCGATGTTATTTCTTCAGTAGGTGTAGCAAGATGCATCCGTTTCAGAACTACACGGGATGGCAGACCTTACTTCATTTCGTACTGATGTACACAATATCAACATCAGAAGCAAAGGAATTATTACGTCTCCGAAACACACAACTGCCCTTTTTGAACGTTCATTCTCATTTAACATAAAAAAGTAAACAACTCTTTACCTGAGTTTTTAAAACGTTTATTAACTAAATAATTTAAAAGAAATCTTATGAAAATACTGCTTACTCGTCAATAACTGACTGTTTGTGCTGCTTTGTACATACTGGTGTTGTTATGTCCTCTGTTTACTTAGGGATTTTTCTTAGATTAATATTTCACATTCGTTGCAATTATTTTTTTTTAATATAATTAAAAATATTCAATATTTAAGTGGAAGAACAGGGTGCGATAGTATTTATCTTTACACATCTAAACTTTATCTTGGGATTCTTTCACTATTATTTGTATTTAATTACTTGTGTTAGGGATGCAATATTTGATGGTTTTGCGGTGCATTAGTTTTAAGTTTTAATTACTACTTTTGCCATTTCTGGAACATCTTGAGCTCTGAAATGTAATATAATCCTGACAAATGTATTAGGCTTTAAGTCACAATTCCGTGTTTCGGAGACCCAGACTGCACGTGCAAGTCATGTACCGTATCAAGGGGCTGTGCTTGGGGCTAGACGTGTTTCGTGAAGGTGGGTTATTTTGCGTAGTTAGTTCCAGGTGCAAGCGATTTTGCGAGTATGCGAACCAATAATTATTTATAATGTGTGAAGTTGCAATAATGCGAGGCGAAGCTGCGAGCGCGGCTATGCGTATCCATAGGTAGTGAATTAGATTAGCTAGAGTAGAATATACGTACTATCGTAGTCAGTCGAATGATATTTGGTAGCTTTTTGGCAATTACAGCAGCCGGTAGACGTCAGAGGCTCTTACCCGTGCTGGTCGGTTATGTGATAATCGAAGAGATGGATCTTGCGAAAGCACGAGGTTACTGTCAAAGACCAGTAGCGTCCTTGTTTTTACCAACTCTGTACGGGTTGTAAGAATAGTTAATTTAGTCTCTAGTGGATTACTAGCAGTACTAGCGAAAAGTACGACAGCTAACTCAAATAGTGAAGGTAACGATGAGGTGCCAAAAGGTTGATGTTCACTGATGCAAGGCCAAGTATTGTAGCGTCGCTGCCGGAAGTACGTAGGGGCCAGGCGGGCGGCCACCCCCGGTGAGTACAGTTATTATTATCGATGAGATTTACAGGTTAGTAAGTTTATGTTCTTTTACATTTCACCGCCTGCTTCCGCCACTGGACCAAAGAAGGCTCCAATTTGCACTGTTTGCACCCCGCTTCCGTCGTTTTCGCATCCACCACTTTGACACATTTCAAAAGTATCGGAATTTGAATTTTCATATGACAGTATTATTTTCAATGCATTTATTTGTGAAATAATAAAGATTTTATTACATCATATTATACTGGTGCGGTGGATGATGTTGTTGGCTATTACATATATAATTAATTCGTCAGGATAAAAAAAAGTTTAAGATTTGATTATGCCAATTTAGGTCGAGATATGAGCATTAGTTTTAACTATAATAGTTATTGAGTAGGATTGCAAGACATTGGAATAGCGAACATCTTTTACACAGAACTCGTAGTAGCGAGATGAAGATCAATAAATTACGAAAACAGAAAGAGTCAGTATTTACACAAGCTAAAAACAAAACGTGTTCTCAAAACACACCTTCGAGTCTGCCGGGTCAAACAGCAAGCAGAGAGCTATAAAATATGAAGCGCGGGCAGTAAAACTAAAACAGAAGTGGTAGCTAGCAGCCGAAACAAGAATGGACAACTAGAGTTACAAAGGGGCATAAATATTTAACCAAAGTCGCGGTCTTGCAAAGCACGAATGCGGGACAGCCAACAATTTGTGTATCCCAGGGGCTTCGCTTTTGGCTCTGCGGCGAATTGGGCGCACCTGGGTCGACCGCAACGACAAATGCATTCTTGTATTCAATATGTAAACACCAACACCACCATCCTCGAAACACGTACCGAATGGCTTGGCAAGTTTTATAAAATTCTGGCTCCGCTCCAGCCAAGAAAATCTATCCCGAATTACCGAGGTTATAAAAACAATGGAAAATTCGGTCGATTATCAACCACCACAATCGTTGTTTTATTCAGCGCTTCAATTGTTTAACTGGAAATTGTTTTAGCTGTGTTCCTCTCAGTTGTTATTCATTTCAGAATTGATAAGACAGCTTGTCTTAACTAATACAAGTTTAATTATACAATGCGATAAAAAACTTATGTAGCCTTTAAAATAGAAGATTTTGCTTGCAGAGTGAGCAGCTTTATGAAAAACCAAAGATTGCAAAAACTACAAAAGCTGCTGTAAATGGCCATTATTTAGCTGTAAATATAAATTATAAAGATCAATTTGAATATGAATTGGGTATTTAAATTATTAATCTGCATTTAGTAAAGAAAGAAAATAGAATTTATTATTTCATAATATGAGGCTGATTGAGAAACAGAAGGATTCTAACTTAATGTAATAACTAAATATGAAATTGGAAAATGATGACAAATACTTTTTCGAGATAGACTATTGCACATAGTGGGTAGAAATCAAAATAAAGCTTTTATAGAGTGTTGGATGTAGAAAATAAGCAATATCGTTAAGGAGTTTGTTTTTATTATTGATATAACAAATTTGAAAGTGAAAAGATGTAATCGATTTTTGTAACTGGAAATTATTAAATAAACCTTTTTTGAAAAGTTAAAAATGTTTGGAGCATAAAAGGCTTGCAGTTAATACAAAATTTGCGTGGGGAAATAAAAGGAAATGCTAAAAATAAGAAGATGAGCATACTAAATGGAGGAACACAAAGAATATGGTGAGAATATTTAACTAACGCAGTGCTAATCTACAGAAGAAAATAAAAAGAAAGAAATACTGAATTAAGTTTATTGTGGAATTACATTTGACATTATGCGTCGATTGAGTTGGATTACAACGAACTACTTATACGAAAGGAGAGTCGCAGGGAAGTCGTTGGTAGAGTGAGCATGTTTATGGGGCTTCTCAATTGAGGTCTGGTGTCTTGTCCTTGGTCGGGATTCTTGGTGATGAGCAGTGGCGTACTTCAGGAGAGTGGTTTGGATGAAATATTGAAGAGAAACAACTACTACTGGGGTCTGTTTGAATCCATACTGTGAGGGAGCTACGTGGGCTGGTTCCTGAGGCAAACTAGTTTTTCTTGGTTTAATACGGATCCTGATTCTGGGCAGTTTCATAGTTTGGTTGTCAGTGAAGGTCTTCACCGTGGTTTTGAGTGGAGCGGTTGTGATCAGTAGCAGAGTAGAACGGGTTGGTTTCTGCAGAGAAGAGTGATAAGTTCAAATAAAAGGTAAATTAGTCTAGGTATTAAATAAGAACTGAAATAAAATAAAGATTAAAAGTGAATTAATTATTAAGAAAGTACTTACTATTTGAGATTGTCATATAACAAATGTAACTATTAAGTATTTGTAATTGAATTTTCAAAGTTGGTTTGACGTACCGTTTGATAGAAGTTTTGAATTGTCATAATTAAAATCGGAACATCAACTTTCAGAATAAGCAATCTAGATAAAAGGAATCCAGTATGATTTTCAGTCAAGTGCATTTTCAGGAGCCAACCGGAAAAATAATTTTGAACATCAAAATTAAATAAATAGAGCAATTTAAATTGACTAATATATAATTATATACATATAATCATAGGTAACACAACATGGAGCCTTAACCTTATCAATATTTTATTCACTTTGGTCTTTTAGGTCCTGTTTATAAAATTATTTTATACAAGAAGAAAAAAAGGGTCATCATAAAATTGACGTAGGTAATCCAACATGCTGACAGCATCCTGTTGGAAATATTCGTGATCCAATTCAGTATCATCAAGCTGGTTCACAAACAGTCTCAAAATATTGTTTGCATATCTTTCACTAGTTACAGAGCTCTAAAAAATTCGAACAAACTGAAGGCCTGCGACCAATATCTCAATTTCCATTTGCAGTCCACATCCTCATATTTCGAGAATTTACGTAGCTCCTAAGATGAAGCCGGATGTTAGGTCATTTTTAAATTGTTTGCTTCCAAACAGTGATCATACGCATGTTTACTGCATGAATTCTGGTTGAACGCGGTGAGAGTCGGGAGATTGACCAAGTTCTTCTGCGAATATTTCGGTTAGTCAGTCGTCGCCTGGCATATTTTGAAGCAGGGTGTGTTGACTGTATTGCCTTGTGTAATGCAGCAGCAATGGAAGAAGATATCGGTGATTATACGAATTTCTCGATATTGTCGAATTTGATCTTTCTTGGTCATAATTAAGAAGTTTGGAGCTTGAAACTTTCGTCTCGTCGCATTGAAGTTGTACTTCAATTTTGATTTTGGTGAGATATTTGTGAAATTTTGCCATTCTGCATTCACTTTCTTCGTCCAGCCCGCTGTTTTGGTCCCGATCAGATTGTTTTTGAAGGAGCCTCGAAATGATGACTGCTGGCTTTTTTAATCACAACGCCAACCAAGCTGATTAATTCCAAGGCTAATTTAAATATGTTCTATTAATTAAGCAATGCATGTTGTGAATTGTGGATCTGCTGAGAGTACCTGAAGCGCTCGTTAAGAAATTGTTTCCCGTGAAACTGCGCCATTGGGAAACATATATTAAGGAACGTAATTATGTAGCGCGGGTAGTTAGTATTCTTTCTTGCGGTAGAGCTAGCAGAAATGACCCGCAATAGGTGTTTTTCTGTTATTTCAATATAGGCGTTTTAGTAATGTCTTGTACTATTTAGTGTAGAGGAATATAGTTACGTGAATTGTTGAAGTAGTTAGTATTTTAGCTATAAAAGGTAAGTCACCACTTGGAGCTGACACCCGAGAAAGACAGCCTCTGTCCTGTTGAAGGGGGACTCATGCAAATCTGGATTTGGAATACTGGCACCCGGGACAAAGTAAAATTTTTATGTCTTCTTACTCTCGAAGCTCTCTCTATACTGTTAAGGTTTTAGCTGTTATGGAACACAAAGAAATGTGACACATGCTTGCATAGTGTTGTTTAATGGCAACTACAGAAGTATTTAATACATAACAAAATATTGTGAGGAAAAACCTAGATTATACATTTTCTACGCTTGCCTTTGCAAAACATATTTTTAAATGTTCATTTTAGAGGTACGGTTTGTAGTAAGCTACATCAAACATTAGAAGATGGAAAAGGCTTACACTTTTACATTTTTCGTATTTTTAATGTAAAATTAGTAATAATTATTTGTAAATCTAAAGGTGAATGTTGAGAGGTGTCAATGAATCATAAATGACCAAGCTAATTTTTATAAGTTGTAGTTTGCTGAATGCGTTTTCATTTACTTTCATAAAATACCTATAATTTTTAATTCATATGTAGTAAAAACGCCTTTGGTATTTATATTATATCAGATTTTCACTGCGGTGGAAATGTTTTTGACACACAGAAATAAAAATCTACACCAATTACAGCTAAACTGCCTAAGAATATTTTCCCCAGATTTTATATTTATGGTTTTGATAATAATTAATACGCCATCCGGAAATAAGTTTTTTATTTGGATAAAAACATCTTTACTCAGGAAGAGTGGATTTTCCGAAACCAGGTTTGGCTGTGAAAATAACGTTGATACGGATAGAAACTATTTATAATAGCTAGATATTAAAATAGATGTAGATTCTTTGCAAATTTCAATTCTTTTTCAAAAACTGGTCATATCTTTGTTGTTGATTTTTTAAAAAAATGTAAAGTAAACGTGATGTTTAGCTGCTAGTTCGGGGTCCCTGAAAACCGTATGTTCGAAGCTTCCCGAAAATTGCGATCCTCGCACTTGAGCGTACCAGTCTTGCCCAGTTGAATTGAACACCTGCAGTTCAAACCTTCGAAGTCTTAGCGGCCTATCGCTCCCATCAACATAGCTAGTTGCTTAAACTCCCATAGCGAACAGAAGGAGCTCAATAAGGAAATCAGGTTTTGTGTTCGTTTTTAAGTTAAGATATTGAATGCTGCGAACAGTGAATCGGTGCTGAGTGCTTCACCCGATTGCTACCGATTTTCATCACAATATCGGAAGCTGTGTTTGGAACTCCGGCCGCTAGGTGCAGTTCGCTTTACGAGCTGCGTACCTGACGGCGCTCAGTGATTAACAACCACGGAGCCGATGTCAATTGCCATTGCAAGTATTTTAAACTGTTGCAATGTATACTTGTACCTTCTTAAATTGTTTTATAAGCTATTGTTCTCGCAAGCCGAGTTTGTTTAGGTGCACCTTAATTTGGCAAATAATCACCTGTAATGTTGTATTTAATGCTATATTAATTATGTGATTATATACTGTGGTATAAGCATTTTGTCTTGTTCTTTACTACTGCTACCTAAATTCGTGTGCTTACTTTCAGATAATTGTGCTACCTTGAGTTTACGAATTATCTGTGATGCCTGGATATATTTCTTGTTAAAAGATTCGTTGACGCCCTGAATCTGTAATTATTGTAACTAGGCTTGTAGGGATTTGCAAAATATTTTTTTGTGGCTAAACCGTTTACCCAACTAAAATTTTGTAAGAAAGTGAATAACTTCTAAATTAAAGTAACAATGCAAAAAAAAATTGGTAGTGATTATACAGGGGGTTAAAACATTTAAAAAAGGTAATAATTTTTAAAGCCTTCTAGCGGCCAAAAGAAGCAACTTTGTATATAGGTAAGTTGAGTTAAATCATCATACTTTGGGCCAAGGATTCAAGGAATTTTTTAGGTCGACTTTCCTAACACCCTGTATATACATATATTTAAACTGTGTTAAATTATATGTATTTTGGGTGAATTTTAGGGATAACTATGTAGCACAATTAGTTTAGATTTTGTAATATTAAGCATAGCTGCGGCCTAGTTTAATACACAAGTCTTGCTGTAATTGCATAACTCTATTTAATACATCTAGTTTAATGTGTACAGAGCACCTTTAATAAATACAGATTGTTAGATCGTGCTGAATTAACAAAATGTAAAGTCGCACTTTTACACATAGACATTGAGCTTAGTAGTGTATAAATACAAAACTTCCTTGTTAATAATTCAATACAGTTCATTTCTTTGTGAGTTAACATAGGTTACAATTGTTTCAAACGGGGGGATTGACCTGGCTGCTCACACAGATTATTTCAACTCCAATCATCCTCAAGTATCCCACTAGCAAACTTCCATTCCTTCAGCTATTAAACCTGGTCCTCCCAGTACCATCTTTAAATCAGTTTCTGAAGAGTCTATTTTAGAGATTGGTCTTCCGAATCGGATTCAGGTTTTTGGGGAATTTTGATTTACATTATTACTAGACGAGGTTAAAAATGAAAAATTATTCAACATTTTGCTTATGGGATCCAAACTATACTAAAAAAAAGAAATAGTACATTATATACGAAGGGACTAACGTGTGCCATTTAATTCCATGGATGAACAAGTCGATGGAAAAATCACACGTGGGATTAAATAAAACCTTGGTCTAAAGATATTGCCTATTTTTTGCACTGCCAGGTCACAGATTCCGAAATAAATATGATTTTGCTTGACAACTGACAATCCAGCGTTTTAAAACCTCCAAATTGAAATAGTAGTTTCTGATGTTAACAAAACATATTTAGTATTTTAGCAATTTATTAGTTACCGCGGTGAAATTTGCTTAATTTTACTTTTGCTTTCTTGGGAGTAAAAGCGGCACTTTAGTCTCTCTTTTGAAGAAGTAAATTTTGAAGAAGTAAAGTAGGGCAAGTAGCGCAAATAATAGCTTTTAAGTGTAACTGCTAAGAAGCATGAAATCCTTAATAGTAATTTACATTGCACGCCCGTATCTGATGAGCGAGCTTCAGCGAGATTGTTATCCGTGTGAGCACGTAAAGTTGTGGTAACGGTCGAGCATTGCACAACGTTTTATGGTATTCTGAATGGCAAATTTTTTATAAAATGATTGTTAAATTCAAACGACGTTGCTACTTTTCTTTACGGGTTGAGCCCGTTAGGATTATAACGGACTGTTTATCATCAATACCATATCAACATGCGTATTGATGATGAAGAACCCGTTATAATTCTAACAGGCTCAGCCTGTAAAGAGGGTCTTTACCCGTAAACGCAGATCGCGTTAAACGGGCATAACAATTTTTGCGCTATTAACTAATAAAAGATACCGTTGAATATTACAAATATTGTTTACCTATAAAGTGTGTGATTGTTGTTTCTAAAGTAACCAAATACAATACGATTCTCTATAATAGTCCCAGGACCGTTATATTCGTAACGGGCTTGTTATTTGGTTGTTGTCATACCAACCACAAGTATACGGGAGGTTGACCTTATCGTCACAGACATCGAACCTGAAAACAAATAAAAATAGCTTGGTAGCGCAAAAATATCGTGTTCTAGTTTTTATAAAAAAAACAAGTTTTTTTGTTGAGGGGGTACAATTTGTGAAGTATGGGGCTGTAAAGTTCTGACGAGTTTACATAATAGCACCTTTGTAAAAAGAGAACATTTTCTCATTCCTTCAATGGCGGGATGCGAATGTAATTAAATATTTACACAAAACTGGCGTTAGTGTGGCGCGAAGAGCGCCGCCGAGCTTCCCGAAGTTTGCAAAATTTCAACCCTAATAGAAAAAAGGAGCGCTTAATGTGCGACCGCAACAGACGACGCCGCAAGTTGTCGCGGTGTTAGCGACGTCGGTTTTGGGTGGGGTCGCTGGGGGTGGTAATTCAGGATTCTCCCCGCTAATCCGCCCGAGGGAGCAAAACATTAACGCACCCAAATTAATTAGTGTAATACGGGATTAGCTCTACAGCTAGAGACGAGGCGGTTCTACACAGAACCTGCTTGCATTTTGTGCATTGTAATCCAATGTATTCGATCTGTTGGGAATTTGCGATAGCGGTACCCAATTAAGTCAATATGCATACAACTCGGGATTAACAGTTATGATATTTAGTCGTAAGCAAACAGGCTCGTTAGAAATATGCTATTTAAAAGGTAGATAGAAGAGGTAATTATTTTTAAAAGTATTGTAATATTTTTTATAAATCGTTGACCTAGTTTTAGTAGAAAAACCGGATAAAGTAGTACCAAATTGTTAATGACAATTATTTACTGAAAGGGTGTGCGAGACTACATGCTAAATAAGCCAAGAAAATAAAAGAGCAGAAAGCTTATAGACTAAATATAGGTTAAATTAAAAGAGAGTATAATAAAGAAATAAGAAAATTGAAGCAACTCAAATAAGAGTTTGGAAAATATTAAAAAAACAATATCAGTAGCTAAAAATTTTTGTAGAAAAATGATTAAAGCGTGCAGCTTAAAACAAATGAAATGGCATGATAACAAAATAAACAATGAAGCAAATTTTTTTTGTAATATTCTATTATTTTCATTGTTTTTGGGTATTTTTTCCACACTAAAAAATTACATTGTGGAATAACAATCATCAAATACATTGAAAACTTGTCAAACACACACAAAACGTTCAAATACGCAAAAAATAAAAAAATAAATAAAAGTGTAAGTTAAAAATAACTATCGCGCCTCATCTCTAAAGTTTAGAGAAAAAAGCACGTGCGTGACTGACGTAGTTATTATCAACATAACTTCTTGTGAGCAACCACTGGTTGTCAGTGACTACAAATCAGCCTTGAAAGCAAGCGGGATATCAGTCCAGTCATACGAAGAAGAAGAAGAAGAAGAAGAGTTGAATTGAGAAACTAAATGGATAAGGAAGAATGACCTAGAAATGAACAGAAGAAAAAATTGAAAGGAAAAAATTATGAGAAGCACTAAAACTAGGTAACTTACTGCATATAACTGTGCGTGGAAAGAATAGAAAATATGTATAAATGGTGACACCGAATTGTGACAATTTCACAAGTATCACGCTGCTAAATCTAATAAATACAATTTATGGAGGGTTTATAGAAGCGGAAACGTCAATATCGGTGAAAAATAGGAAGCTGACATGCAGTTGTAGTATTCTCGGGGATGAAAATAACTTCAAACAATATGCACAAGAAAAGACAATTTATTTACACTAATAATCACCAATCTACTGAACTTTTAAATAAACGCACGAAAATAGGATTAAACGTGAAAATAAATGGCCAGTCCTAAACACTAAGGATTGAATAATAACGTGCATTAGCTTCTGGCTCCACGCATTTACAAATCAAACAATAGCAGAATAACTGTCTATGACATGCATGTACCTTTAAAGAATATTAGAAAGTTACCAACATAACTGTCTTTAATAGGCAAACATTAAACTGCATCGAAATCCCAGTTGGGATTTGATGCATGAAAACCCGGATTCGTGTAATTATCAATTTGTCTATTCATTGCATTTCTTTGTGGTTGCAAAATTTTTACAGAGCCTAAAACCAAAGCTTTTCGAATAAACTGCAAACATCTCTTGTATCAGGTTACCTTAAGCTTGAGACTTGATAACTGCAATGTAGCCCCCGGACTGAATTACGTCATACCTTGAATGACTTGTGTGGCCATTGCCACCAATGCTGCTGGGGAATTATCTGGCTACTAACTATGGCGCCTCTCTAGCGGTTGACGTCAAGCAACAATCGAAACGTCACAAAACCGCTTTGTGGTTTTACAAATGTATACTTGCTCTGTACACAATTAAAATAACACTTGATTGAAGTGTCAACATTGGCTTGTGGCACGCAGGTACTGTGCGGCTTTCAAATCGGTTTTTGTTTAGCTCGCCTATGACGATTTAACACTGTTCGTCGCAGCTTTCTACCCCTGTAACTTCGCCCCAGTGCATCGCAGACTCCAAAAACAGCCAGTACGATGAGCGTTGGTTCATCCTCTTTCCAACTAGCCCCAAATCATATTTGGATCTTTCAAAAAGTATGCGATGTAACAGCACTGAACGCTTTCGTGTCCAAAAAATTGTTTTAACCCCCCGTATTTTCGCCCCCTCGAATCTTACATTTTACAACCTCTCTAGAAAGTTCACCCTTGACGAGATCTTCAAAATGATACCAATTCATTAAACATTTTCAATGTTAAAACTTCTAGAACATAATGGAAATGTAGTTGTATAGATACAACTGATCTAGCTAAAAACATTTCTAAACGATCAAGCGACACAATACGGAAAGAAGTGTCTAAGGATCTAAAAAAAACCATTCAAGAATAGACATCAGCAGAGAATATTTTAATACAAACAAGTGCTAGAATCGCCGCCGTTGAATTTTGAATGCGCACGCTAAAGGAAACTGCGCAATTTCCTCCGTCGAACGTATTCTCTCGTTAGCGAGGGGAAAAACTAGTAGTGGCCAGATGTAGTCTGCCACAGATATTGCGTGTGGTGTGTTATTTTGTACCGTAAATATTACCGTTCAAGAAAGCCTTAGCGTGCCAATTTTAGACAAATTGCGACGATTGACGAATATATTCAACTACTTCTAAACGCAGTATAGTCATGTGTCGTGTTGACTTTTGCAAAATTTCCTATCATTCTACAGTCAGATAGGTTCAAAGGTATCATCCCGTTACGCCTTGCATAGTAGCCGTGCCATCCATGCTCTGCACACCAGTCTATCGTTTTGCAACTCTCTTGTATATGGACGAAACTTTGGAGAAGCTCTCCATTTTATTTCTGTTTTCGAGCCACGGATCCTATTGTTTGCAAGCCATTCTTTATCGTTCAACTTTGGCGGCCAGAGATTCAGTAAGTTCCGCCAAGTTTTGTGCAACGCCCAAGGTCTGCCGCTTTCCTTGATTTTCGCATTTTGCCGGCCATTGAACTGCATTTCAGCTAAGTCAAATTTACGTTTATTGCTTAAATTGCATGTGTGATTTGCCGCTAGTTTAAAATGCACTACAAATACATGCAAATTATCGCCAATTGTGTATGAGTTTTAACCGACAATTTCGACGTTGTGATATATCTTTTTGGGGTATATCCAGGTTCGCAGTACAGTAACGAATTCAGCGCTATGTACCAGGATATCGCTATTATTTTCCTTACTAGTGCAGATAAACATTTGCTACTTTTGCTTATCGAGCGACGTGACGTCACAACCAGCAAATAGAAATACTTTAGATATGTTTCCAACTTTTTCTCGGCCTTTTCTAAAGCACTAACCGATCGTGTAAGGTAATATACTATAGTGCCTGTCTGTCATTCTCGATTCCTAAAGATAAGCATTTTTCTTTTACAATTAAAGGTGTTATATATGAAGGTAGTAAAGTAGTTACCTGTTGCTTCCTAACTCATTTGCTTTAAAGAAATAATTAAGATCTACAGAGATGAATACTTATTATCACACATGAATATAATAAACGAAAACTCCTGATTAGTGAACCGTTAGAATAATCTCCCTGCATTAAATAAAATAATTCAAAAAGAGAGTTGTTTTAATATTTGAGGATTGCGGTTTTCTCATTTCTTGCGCAATATTGTACACCTGGTCCTCGACGGTGTCTTATCGGATATTTTAAATTGCCAACTTAGAGAAAGTAGAAGCTTCAAACAATACGAGTTATAATCTGCCTTGTATTAAAAGCGATGTTTACGGATGGCCGTTTTCTAAGAATCGTTTCCCCCAGTGAAGTGTCTGTTGTAATAAAGTACCTTCATAAAAAAGTTTTATCGCACAGAAATTCATGCGATGCGGTGAATGTATTAGGCAGCGATGCCTTTACGTATAAGCGGTTAAGAGTTGATATCATGAATTTAAATATTTTCCTAACTTTTCCAAATACCAAGACTTCGTGTTTTAAAACTTGAGCACAGCGAAGTAACACAACCATTACATGATTTGGTGCTAGGAAACACGTGTTGATAGATTAAAAGGTAAACTGTCCTACATTGTAGTCTTACACCAAGTTGCTTTAATTGGGAACTCTTTTTTTGTGTTTTTCTAAACAGTTTATGAGATTTATGTAACTTACAGTTTGTATGTGGGTGTCGTTAGCTTAAAGGACTGTATATTAAACTAATAATCAGTAGAAATTTCTTGAAATAATAAAATTCCTTGAAAGATGTTCGGCACACAAGAAAATTAAAAAAAACTCATTTAATGCTGACTAATGTAGTACATGGACTTTCTTAAGTTTAGTCAGGAATTTTGGTTTTCCAATTATTTTTGATTATAATAAATTATATAAATATGACACTCAATTATATAGGCCTCTTCATTATATAAGAGTGATTAATTGAACCAAGGTTTTAGTTTACTGGTGAGTCTATGTATAGTATGTAGATAGAACTAAAAGCTTTCTCTGTTTCATACAACTTTATTTGAACTAATATGTTAGTTATTCAAAACTGTTTTGATTGATGCCGCAATAATTTAATAATACTGCTGCCAGTAATTGAAATTAAATCAGTTTACAGCCAGGCAACGACATACAGGATGAATATACGTAGTTAACTCCTAGATTATATACAGCATATTTGACAAGTGTTGTTAAGTTTGTGGGCAATTAGAAGGAATTGTAAATTCATTAAATCTTAAAAATAATTATTTTTGCAGGCATGAATTGTTTGAATAACACACATGGACTGTCGCAGCTTTATCCAACGACCTTCATTGTCGAGACTCTACAGTGGAAATGTAGAAGTACAAATGAAAGAAATACAAACGCACTAGAAAGACTATGAAAATGTGCTCGCCCAGAGACGGTTATAAGCCTTAATTCATTCAGAGAAAAAATTTCGAAGGTTAGACATGTGCTTAGCGAAATTTATCAAAAGTAATAAAATATTATTAGGAAGGCCGAAACTAGAGTGGAGGAAAGAAGTGCTGCAAGACTTAGAAACACTAAAAATTGAAAGATGGGAAGAAAAAGCAAAGGATAGAAGTAAATGAAGGAAAGTGGTGCAAGAAGCCAAGGGTTAACAAGGCCTGTAGAGTTAGATATTGCTATAGCTCACAAGTTCACCTATGCCTTAATTAATGAAATGTCTTAAATGTTAAACAATAATTGCTTTTAAATCGAGAGCTCTTATTTTCAGGGTGGGTTCGCCAAAATCTAGTTCTCTATTAATTGAAGTTTTAAAATTGTATTTTCAAAAATCTTTGACTATCAATGACACATAACGTCAAACTTGACTTTTAAAATTCATCAAACCAGGTAATTGACAATTGTATCTTACATTAACACATTTATTATTCAATTCATCTACGTAAGTACTATATCAACTTTATATTATCACTTTCTTTTATTGACAGTTATTCAGAATGCTTTCTCAACTTATCTACACAAACCTCTACAACTGCTCTAGCTTACACAACAAATACTGGATCCTGACGTCGACAGACTGGAACACCTACTGCCCACTTCACAAACAGCAACACCTATGATGGTCTGTGAATCCTTTCAAGTGCATCAGTCCTGTCAAACCAACTCCTCTGCTCCCAAAATCCAGTCCTGGTTCCTCCTGAATGTCACTGTCACACGAACTAACTCCTGGTAAGTTGCTATATTATGATGTTCCAAATCTAACTTTGTTCCCTTTTTGCAGATAGTCCGATGTCTCTTGTAATACTCATAGAATATCCAAATCAAATAATAACTTGTAAAAACCTCTACTAATATCTTGTACGTATGAATAAATCCAAATCTCTTCAACTAATATAACATTCTGTATTCTATATCTCCTATTAACTGTATCTGTATAATCTCTTCATCCACTTGATGTCTCAATAAATTCCATTTTATATTTCACCTGTTCGACCTCGTAGATTTGTTTAAAGCCCTTTTTTAATGTGTCATTACCAAAACCAACACAAATTAAGGCATAATTTCTATATTTATTTCACAAAATTGGTTACTTCAAAATTACATGTATGCTTTCATGAGTTGTTTTTCAGTAACTCTCTAAACAAACTTCTATCCCTATCAGATACAATTCTTAGTGCACACTTCCTATATTCTAAAATAATACTATTACAGGATATTCATTCTGATTATTATTAACAAATACATTTGTCTAATGTGACCTTAGTTTGTTCTTTATTAACATTTAATGCAACCATTAAGTTTATTTATTTCAATTAATATCGCACTATCAAATGGCTCCTTTCATTCTATCAATTACTTTCATTATTCATATTCGAAATTTTACACCCATCAAGATCTAATTATTGTAACCTTCCAAATTTATTAGTTTTGAATATTTCTTTCTTATGATTTATTATACTACGTCATGTATCATAACAATATATATATATATAAAAAAATTATTTTCAAATAAATTCAAGTAAAACAAATTAGTGGTGAGAATTTACAATACATACAGTCGTTATCATATCGAGGTTCACTTCACAACCACGAAGATCTCTTTGAACTAGAATTTAAAAAAACTGTCAAAATTCTAGTGTTGTTTATTCTTAACACGAAGTTCTGAGGAATCGCAATTTTTTACTGGAAAAACGTCCAACCTCAGTGTGTGCCACTGTGGCGATTGACGAAAAACGTTTTCTGTGTTTACAACATAATGTGTAGAACCTTTTGTCGATGCCATTATGGAATTAATTCTTGCGGTATTCATTATCAAACATGGCAATCTTTTATTGTAATAACAGTAGGTATAAGAGAGATCGCAAATACAGTCACACAAGCTAGTAGAAATTTTGCTCAATAGAAATGAGAAAAATCAAATGATTAGTCTGAAAATGAAATCGAAAATGCAAGAAAGAAGACTACCGTTTATCTCAGGGATCTTTTCCCTGACGTCATGTGTATATGGAGATAATATGGATTTGTTCTCTTCTACTAGCAAGGGGAAATAAATGCAAACATAATTTTAGATTATTTCTGTGATTATTTCATACGTATATGACGACAGGAAAAATATTCCTGGGACAAACTGTAGTTTAGAGTGATAAAAATACAGGGCTACAACTAATTAAGACTTTGACCATTGGGATCTCAAAATCTAAAAATGATCTAAATAGATATAAACCATCCATAGAAAGTAGTTTGAAAATCATGGAAAAACCGCGCATCGAAATTCTCGAAAACACAGGTGACTTCGGGCTTGGAATGCCAGGTGCACATCTAGACGGGGTTTTAACGCGATGAGAGCGACCAAGCATCATGAGGATAAAAAAGACGGCTATGAGCGGAGTCGCCGACAGATTAGGGAAGAGGTTTAGACGAACGCCGAATTTGGAGATTCGGAAACAATTGGGTGCTGCATTTGAAGGCAAGCACACTTTTTTTAGGGAGTGCGAGTCTAGGGTCCCGGGTTGTCGAAACATCGTGGGCCGCCGCGTAGAAGCTAAACATGTTGGAATTGTCTGTAATCGATGTCGTATTGACAAATAGCCATTCTTTCGTATTGACACGTTATAAATCACGCCTAGCTTTAGTTTCTGTTAATTATTTTAACACGTGCGCGTTGTTCATTTCGGCGAATTTTACAGGCAGCTTATTTAAATTCGTTTAACTTCGGGACTTCGAAGTCGTTCCGTGTTGGTATAGCTATTCTGAAAATTTGTTTGCAAGAGGAAGGCACTGATCGTTTCCTGCAGCGATTCGTTTCCAAACCACCATACAGCTGTAATTTGGGTGCGGTAGTTCAGCTAAGCCGCATTGGGAGAAAAAATATCCTCTTTGACATACCCTTGAGATCAACTTTCTCGACTTACCTGTGCTAGATTTTACTGTGATTCATCGAGTTGTGAGTTTTCCCCAGTGACGTGCATAAATTATGGGGAGCTTATACGAATATTAGTTTAACTTAGTTTCAGTATAAGGTGTAGTAACTTGGTTGTAATTGTTAATAAATTGTAGTGATAAACAAACTCTACGATTTTTACTCGCAATTCTCTCAAGCACACGTATCTCAACTACGAATATAGGGTGACTTAACAAGTACTGCGATACCGAAAAACGGGAGTCTCATCAAATCGCTTCGAAGTATTAAAAATACGAAACCTGGCGAATGGTACCATGTGCCCAGGGTCTATTCCACACTTAGCTGGTGTGTTTCAGCGTGAATAATTAGTTTTTTATTGTTTTGGCTCCCGTAGTCCCTGGCATGAGTGTTAATTTTGAACGTTGAAGGACGCACCATCACCCGAGTTGAAAGCAACTAAAAACGCTAACAGAGCAACCAATTTAGCAAACAATACATGTAAAAAGCACCAAACTAATTATCTAAAACTCAAGCGTTCAAGGTAAATACCTACATCGTGGCGTAGAACGTATAAAATTTGGTAGTAACAGCACTAATGATATTTTCACTTCGACAACGCATATAACTGACTATTCAACACTATAACATATAAGCCAATCACATTGCAGACATTTGCTTTTTTCAACCAATAACAGCAGTATATCACTGAATATTGGGCACCATGCAAAATATTCACAAAACAATGTACGTACTCAAAAAATAAATAGCCTTGTTGCGAAGTATCGCTTAGCAACGATGTTCTGTTCGTAGTGATATCGCTAGGTTACGTAATACTAAACCCCAACAAACTGTGTGGCTTGTTTTAAAAATTTTAAAATGCTGTGTTTTGGAAGTATTCCGCTGAATTTAATTGAGAATGAATAATTATATTAATTGTTGTATTATTTTTCAATAAAGTTAATCGTTATGTGTTAATATTGTTAAATAGTCGTCCCAAATACCACTCGAAGTGGATATATATTTTTTAAATATTTTGCCATTTCCATAGAAATTATTGCAAATTTCACTCAACAAAATCACATTTAAATGTCACTCGCCTTCGGCTCGTGACATTTTTGATGTGATTTTGTATCGTAAAATTTAAACGCAATAATTTACATGGAAACGACAAAATATTTGTCAAAAATATATCCACTGCTTGTGGTATTACCCTTGAAAACACGCAAGCTTTATACGCTGAAGATATCTGGTAATGTATAGCAGAAAAGCTATGCAGGGCTGTGGTCTTGGGGATGCTGCCGAGATGCCGTCCAAGCACATGTGCAAATTAAGTGTGGCAGGCTTTTCTCCAATTATCGCACTAGGGAAAAGCCGTGTGGTCTAAGTTTGGAAAGTAGTCACATGAATAGAGAGGCTGTATCGAGTTGGTCCTCCAGGTGACATCCAAGCTCAAGGGGGGGCATATGCAAAGCATGGAACTGAGCCAAGGGGTTACGATATAAAAACTTAAAGTGACACAATATCGCAATCGTTGTTCAAACGGAACGACAGGAACATACCAAAGTTGGAAGGTGGCCATATGTGGGTAATTTTACAGAAATACATTCTTATACCACCTTAACTAGATTTATTTCAGCAATCTCACACAGAATTTCTTACGGGCGAGCGACGATCTTCACCATAATTCTGGAATGCAATGAAGCAAAACCCAGAAAAATCAGGCACAGGAAATTATACTAACAACCTATTTTGAAAATTTAGTAGAATCCTCCACAACAACAAAACAAACTATTGGGGAAAGGAATCCAAGCTGTGAAGTGGTGTTAAGTTTGGCTTCCCCAATATATAATTATTAATACTCGAATAAATAACCTTCTCCCAATTCAGTGTGCTTGAAATTAATTCTATATTCTTTGGGTAGGATGTAGTAGGCGGCATTAATTCGTAGCACCTCTGTAGAGGTTTATAAAAAGTGTTTAATTTGTGCATCCAGCTGGTTTTCGGATGCAGTGTACGAGGTTTGAGAAGTGGACTTGGAGCCCTGTTAGCTAGTCGTAGGCAGCGACCTTCGTGGGAAGCAGTTGGAGCTCTAAGTGTGAGGCAATGGAGCGGTCGAGCTACATGAGTCATTCTGCAAGGTATTCGCAACCTATATCTGCAGGCCAACGGAGAAACAGGGGCCCAGGTATCGTGACACTTGCTGGAGGCTTGTGCAACATAAAGGGCAGGAAAGTTTATCCTAAAAGATTGAATTTAGTGATTTGCAAGTGGTATTGGTTTTTTTTTAATTTCTGGCAGACGTGTTATCTGAGTGTTTTTTGTTCATGACGTATATCTACCTGAATTTGGTTCCCATTAGTTAAAATATACAGAATTGTAGCGGTCCCAGTGGTTAAATGAGCATTGTTCAATGCGTTTACAAGTAAATTATTAAAAAGTACCGCGATGTTTAAGTTGATAGCAAATGTATTTCCAATAATTTATACTAACTCAAGATAATACTTGCTAGGATGTAAAAACCCGACCCTATGAGAATATAAACTCTTTTATTTAAATAAATAACCAATGCAAGTTTCCACAACCATATACATACTATAATGGCAATGTTTGTACTTTAACTGATTCTCTTAGTGTACTATTAAACCTGAATGATTTTTACTCACACTATGAATAGATCCAGAAAATATGTGATATCCGTCGCAAACTACATGATGAAAATTGACAAATGTACTTTATATGACTTTTATAGCATAATAATTTCCCTGAAAATGAAACGGTTGACCAACTGGCGAAAGAAACTGCTCGTGAAGCAGACAAGGATGAGACCGATGTATTTCTAAGCGACTATAAATCTTTTTCTAAAAGAAAAGTAAAACAGATATGGTCGGATAAGTGGTCCCAGTCAGAAGGAACGAGACAGTGATTTTCAGTTTGGAATATACTAAAGCCTACGTCTGATGAATCACTATCAAGAAAGGAAGAAACTATATTAAACAGACTGAAAACAGGCCATACCAGGATAACACGCGACTAGCTTCGGAATAGAGCTTATAAAGCAAAATGTGCCGAATGTAATATATACCTAAGTATTTTGCCTATATTGTGTTATTGTCCCAGATACTATATAGCCAGATCAGCTTATGGAATCAGCGATCACTTCAACAGCGCAATTATATCGACTTGAAGGTGAATTAATTGTTTCAAGGATACTAAACCATTAAAATCATTGTAATGCTTATAGTGTTGCTGTAAGATATATAGACAGCACATCACTTTCAATTTTTTATATTTGCCGTGTTTTCTAGATTTTATCGTAAATAAAATATTGTACGATACATATACGTAAAGCATCTTTTGTCACTCGCCGGGCTTAAAACACTCACTACGCTCGTATCTTAACTCTGCCCCACTTGTGACTAAAAACTAGCTTTACGCACTTGTACCGTAAATATCTATTAATGTATATAAAGACATGACACATTGCTTATGGCATTTATAAAGACAGTAAAAAGGCGATGTCTGTTTGATCCAAATTTTTGTCATATTTGTGATCTAGTTACAGCTGATATTTGTAACTTGGGTTGCAGATGTTATTGACTCGATTCGGCAAATAAAGTGTAGAAATATTTGTGTTTGCACTTATCGTTAAATAAAATAAAGTTACAAAATTAAACTAAGTTTGCCATCGTATAGACAATTGAAAACTACCATCGACTTCAGCAACTGACCTTAAGAAAATCCGCAATTAATCTAATTTTTTTTGGAACCTTCAAAGAAGATGTTTTGAGAGTTTGGACTTCATTTATTGCTGTAGGTCCTCCTCTTCCGTGTTCACATTATTCCACATCATACGAGTCACTTGTGGTGGAAAGGGAGTCTTCAAACTGCTAAAGTAAGTGGGGTGATTAACTTTTCCCTTTTTTGTATAAGTAAATATGGTTGGGACTAATATTAACATAAATTATTACTACGTTTCTTTAATCTTACTTCTCACGGTTGCTGTTTGAGTAATAGAAAGTGTAACATTTGCACAAAGCTGCGCTTGTTGCAGCTTTCATTTACGTTGTATGAGTTGTGCATACATACTAGGTTACATTGATTGACTAATATCTTATTTATTTCTTAAATTATTATATTGCTTATTTCTGACACTTTATATTCAACTAAACTCGATTAATAATGTTACAGTAACATTGAAACGTTTCACTTGGTTTTTGCCGTTTGAGAAAGTGTTAGGAATAATTTAATACATCTTTCTTATTTTACCAAGAGCAGTTACATTTGACTGTTCTGAGTTCAGAAATTTCTAGTTTTTCATTTTTCCTTTGGTCGCCAAATATTAAGAGTTTTCCTTTCGCAATATTTCTAAGTAAAACTTTTTAAAATGCATTTATACCAGAAACTCAAATGTTTTCTTTATGTGATAAAGAGAGATAAATTATGGTTATCCACAGTACTGTTTTTCAATGTGAATATGGCATCTACAAAGTTTTAGAATTAAGAATTTTCTATTATAGCCAACTATCTAATTTCGTGTACTTTTTAAAATTGTTAAGGTTGGAAGCATAACTACGACACGCTAACAGGAATAAAGTTGCTACAGATAGCTCACCGGTGGAGGGCGTATATATTGCTGTAAGAGTGCGTGCTCGTTGAATATCATGGTTGTACCATAACGTATCTAGTGTAGTGATGGGCTTATTCGAATGAAAAATAACCGGTTATCCGGTTATTGAAATAACCTATGTAACTCGGTTTTCGTTCGAAGTATTTGAATGAAAAATAACCTCATGCTGATACGTACTACGCTTTGAATATAAAACCTCTATTCAAAGGTACTACGTGCCGTATCTCAGCGACCTACGCAGTGCTCAAAATTCTGTAAATATAAATACGTCATAACTCATAAACAAAGCAGGTTGTATTGAAAACACCATTTGGTTATCGCGTAACTACCTCCTATCATAAAAAATATCAAATTCTGGGGACCTGAAACCTGAACGCCTAAAAACTGCAAACGCATCAAGCTATAAAATATTTTTTTATTTGCTTACATCTCCAAAGGGCCTTTAACCCGCCCGATCGATAAAGATAAACGTTTTACCACGATTAGCAAGCATTCCCGCATAATATTTCTTTCTTTCTACACTTCTTAATAAATACCTCTTAATTTCCAATACATAACACATAATGTACGGTCGGCGCCTTAGAAATCGGGCACTACACACTATCATGATATATTTTGCATGTATTTTTTAAGTGTATAAACTGGGTGTTTACAGTTATTATGCTTTTAATTGTTACGTCAGATTGTTTATTGTTTGTCAATTATGAAATGCCATCTCACATTAATGAAGTAACCGGAGCAAGAATACTCCAAAGACTAGAAGAACATATTACGTGTCCCGATTTTTAAGGCGCCGACCTTACATATTATGTTTTGGTTCCTCTGCTATCTGCAAGTTACGATGTCGATGCAGATGACGGTGAACCGATGTCGATGCAGATGACGGTGAACCGCCAACCGGCAAACCGGCAGACTTAATCGAAACGAATCGAGAGCCAAAATTTATTCGAATAATTATTCAAATAATCATTCGAATGCAAATAATTCGGTTATGAAAATTGTCCGGTTATGCCCATCACTAATCTAGTGCCACTTATTGTCTACGCCTAGAGATGTCCTGGGAAGCCTTTAAATGAGAACCGACTATTTCCCTTAGCTGCGACAAGTAGATCGGCTCTCAAAGGATAACTTACCCTTTTAGCTATGTTTAGCTTCACACTAAACTTCGCGAAACATTAAAACAAAGAATGGCTATATTGAAAGAATGCAATAAGATTATCAGACTACAGCAAACAAACTATCTGCGTCATGGCGTCGCGTAGCGTTACACAAATAAATACTTGAGGATTATTTATCGTGGTGCAATCCACGGCATCAAGTTTTGATAGCCTTCTCCTCCGCCTCTGTCTTATTCTAATCTAGGTAGAGCAGTTGCCACTGTGACTGCTTTTAATGTGTTGCTCTATTTTTTATCCTAGGTTTCAACTACAAGATTGTGTAGGCTCTTCCCCGTTGTCTTTAGTTGTTCTGTCTATTGGGTAGAAGATCTGCCTCTGGGTTTAGTTTCTTTCATCTTACCCTAAATACATAGTTTTTTTTTACATTTTCAGGGCTTCTTCGCATTATATGGCCATATTAAGTGGGAGTCTTAAACTGTAGTAACTGGAAAGTCGTCGTTTTGAGCGAATTTCCTTCAGAACTAACACCTCTGTGCTGTGTTCAGTCTATGACACCCGTAGCACTCTTCTCCAATAAAACATCTCTGTAGCATCGATGTTGTTTCTTAATTTTTGCATCGGCCACGATCTACTGGCATAGGTAAAGATGGAAAACATAAGGCAACCCACTAGCCTGAGCTTTAATTGTTTGGATATATTGGCGTCTTGAATTTTGTTCATCTTCGTTATGGGTGTTTTAGTCATCTGGCTACGTCTTTTCATCTCAGTTTTTACGCTTCCAGTATTTGTAATAATTGATTTAAACCTCGAACCGGCCTAGTCTGTTGTGTTACTGGTCTTCCTATATACGACCATATAATTTTAATTTTGGATATACTCAGTTCCAATCCTAACTCACGATTTCCCTAACTGCTTGTCTAGAAGCGCTGTGTTATCAGCAAATTGTAAAGTATTTATTCTCTTGCCATTAAGTGGCACACTTCCTTCTCACCCGTCTAAGACATACCTGATTGTACACTCCCCATAGATGACGAAGAGGAGAGGTAGTAGTATGCACCCTTGGCGTACTTCCTTTTATGTGTGGAATTTGTTGGAATTGGTGTGGTTGGCTCGATTACTCCTGTGGCGTTTTTATAGGGATTTACAAACTTTTACGAGATTACAATGAATGCAGAAAGCCAAGACCTAATTATTTGGCAAGAGTTGAGAATAAAGCTCCCTTCAATCTGAGACTACGCAACGCCTAAAATACATATCACAATGCTACGGGATTATTCTCTGACAGAAGTCAAAGTACCCAAAAATCGCCCGTTAGTAACCCAGGACTGCTGTACTAAGCGATCTACCAAAATACATACACATACCGTAATACTACATGTATGTCGGGATTTGTTGAGGTCTGTCAACTTTCCGTGTCCAAGCCGTGAAAAACCTGTTAACATAAAAATACGTAATTGTCTTTCATTATATATGAATGAGAATACTATTCATTAATCACTTGGCCCTTTTTAAACCAATTGGAAGCATAAAAACCCTTGGATACATGTGCACCACAGCGGTGATACAAGACAAAAATTCGTATCACCTTATTTATTTATTTATTTATTTATTTATTATTGAATAGAAAGTAGGCGGCTAAGCCGATACAACTTACATCTGTGTTGTGTACATTTAACAAAACAAATATTCTATACATGATAACTTAACAAGACAACTAAGTTCTGCAATTAACAAAAGCAAAAGAAAAGAAAATACAAATCAACATGAAAAACATGAAAAAGCGAAAAAAGAAAATAATGTTAAAGAGAAAAAAAAACAATTATTAAAAAAAACAATTATTTTAAGTAAATTTTAAACTATAGGTATAGACTGAAGTTATCCAACACGGATTGTACATCAATGTGCAAATGCATTTGTAATATTTTAAACTTGTTTAACGCTAATTTAAAACTTATTCATATGGCGTCCAAGGAGTTTTTGAATGAATTTACACTTGAACTCTCGACTACACAGAAAGGTAAACTATTCCATAATCTCACTATGCGATTTGTGAAAAAGTATTCCCGCACAAGTTGAAAAATCTGTCACAATGCAGTTTAAAATTGTGACCTCTCAGACCATCATAGTCACTGAAATTGAGCATGTCTCTTAACGGAGAGTTATAATAGTTGTTGACTATTTTGAAAGTTTCAATAAGGTCGCCCCTGGTACGCCTGGATTGCAAAGTTGGTAAATTAAGCAACGATAACCGATGTTCATAGGGTAAACCTCTGAGTTCAACGGGGATCTTCGTGGCTCTTCTTTGTACTCGTTCAATAAGATGGGGTCAGTTCATATCGGCCAACGATCATATCGGCCAACGATAATATCGGCCAATTTTGGGTGTTCATATCGGCCAACGATCATATCGGCCATCATCAGATTTTGTTCATATCGGCCAACTTGTTCATATCGGCCACTTTTATTTTTGTTCATATCGGCCAACGCGATCATATCGGCCAACGCTGGCGGAATATCTAAGAAAGGGGAGAAATCATTTCGGCCAACGTTCATATCGGCCAACGATCACATCGGCCAATTATGGGCGTTCACATCGGCCAACTTGTTCATATTGGCCACTTTTATTTTTGTTCATATCGGCCAACTCGATCATATCGGCCAATGCAGGCGGTGACCGTAAGGAATACTGATACTAGCCGAAGAGCAACTTCTACCGCTACGCTGGATTCGCCATGTCTTATTATGCCTGTTCAGAACGCCCATCTATTCGATCACATCGGCCAACATTATTTCTTGCTCATAACGGCGATGTTATTTTTGGATTTTATATCTACTATCCTGGCATACAAGTTTCCTCACAATTTATTTTTAATATAGTTTAGTGCAACGGAAAGCTGTATTCAAATTTGAAATTAAAATTTTAAATGTCAAATATTAGCGACACCACTAATAAAAAAAAAATCGATTCATAAGGACTTTTTTGAAATGGTTATTTGTTAAACCCCCGCTGCGCGTCTCGTTTTCCATAGTTGAACTCTTGCAAAAAAAACTTGCCTTATAAAACTTTTCCTTTAATATACTATTATCTAATTTTATTTCAATAATTTTAAAGGTATTTTAATTACTAATGTTTTAATATTACTGAAAATTTTGTTTATATTACGAGCGCGAAATGTTGTAGAGCGTTCAAATTGCTTTTTAGTCCAGTTATATTAGACGGAAAACCGCAGCATCTGCCGAAAAAATCCAAGTGAGCTGAAATTTTGCATACACCTTTATTTTGACATTACAAATAATGTCCCAAAAGTCCCCATCGATATCGCGGTTGCGTTTTGAGTTATTCAAGGTCAAAGGTCACAGAAATAAGTTTTTCGCAAATATCTCGCTTTCTATGGGTCGTATGACTTTTTTAGTTATTACAAAAAATGAAGGCTAAGAAATTCTCTACAAAAAAGATAATATAGGTTTTTTATATGCAACTAACCATTCAGTAAATAACACACAGTTAAGTTTTGGAGACGGGTTTTACTTCCTTTTACGATAAAAGAAGTATTGGATTCACCACAAAAATGTCATATTGTAGTTTAGATTTCGTTTTCCTGGCGTTTTCAGAGTAATTTACTTTTGGAAGCATTTTTCCTTGCGGCGTTTTTCCAGGAGGTTTTTCTGGGGAATTTTTCCGGGACGTTTTTTCCGGGAGATTTTTCCGGCGGCTACTTTTCCATTGCGTCCTAACAACCAGCCCAGAAATTAAAAATTTCATGGAATTGTATTGATTACAAAACATTAATAAAAAATAAAATTGCAATTACTGTATATAAATGTTGTTGCTTGTCAAGAATCTGTACTATTTACAGGACTTCGAAGAAGAAATTGTATTTTGGTGTCAAACGACTTACTGCGG